>CM040752.1:14404677-15004677 GCA_022829145.1 Albula goreensis
ATTACAGAGAGGAGTGAGGGTACATCCATCACTCTGACTCACCATGCTAGGCTGTTTGCAGATGCAGAGCTGTTGCCAGTAAGTGGGCCGTGATGGGCCTCTTCTCTGCTGAGACTGCCCATTTCTTTCCCAGCGCCCCGGTCTGTTCCGTGACCCACTGATAGAGTGTGCGTATGTGTGCGTGTGGCTGTGGCTTTGTATATTTGTGAGTCTGCCTGTCTGTGTTTGTGTGCTTGCCTGGGTGTGTATATGCATTTGTATGTGTTTTTTCATTCAATGGACTTTGAATGATACACTAATGGACACAGGGGTTGTGGTTCAGTCTCTGTGAACTCTGATCCTCTGAGTCCTCATTCTCTACTTAACCACTGCTATTTAAGATGGAGATTGCTCTGTCTTATATGCATGTGTGTGTATGTTTTAGCCTGCATATGTTAATGTGACAAAACAGGTTATGATAAAACTATCATTCTGTCAATATAAAATACATTTTATTTCATATGACAGTTTTAAACTTTGAGTGACTGTGCACCAGTGATTACTTCTACTTAGTTTGACCAGTTGAATACTTCTTAAACTGTTAATGTGTCTAAAATTATACCTCTTTTTTTGCTCTTAGCCTGGTGCTGATGATGAAATCTGTGGTAACCATGACAGCGCACGCATGCTGTTTGTGTGACTTCTGTCTTCATATGACTATTAAATATGACTACTAAAATTATACTAACAAATGACCTTATTTGTGCAGATGGGCACTGTGCCCAACCTAACCAACTGAAAACGACATACAGTTGTACAATATAGAAAAAACATGCTAAACAGGCTATAAAACAGACATGGCTTCCAGGTGCTCACCCCAACTGGCAAAATTTTTATAAGAAAAACCGGTGGTTTCTATGGTAACATCTCATTATGTGCCAGTTCAACTCAAAATTGTACAGTTGCGATTAGACACTTTCTGGGTAGAATGAAAGACAAGAAAAGGAGAAGGAGAAGATAGAAAGAAGAAGGGAGAAAAACAGAGAGAAGGAGATAATTTTATTTACAGGTCTAAATATAGAGCTGTTTTGTGGGTAGTAATTATTGGGCCTAGAGTAGAAAGTGTGAACGGCTGGAGACAGCAGCCTCTGAGAAGACTCCTTTGTTGTTTTAATGCCTGTGTTTTGCTGAGCTCATTGTGAGGGAAAATTTGGGGTAATCGTCATAAGGAATCTAATCACTGAAATGCTTGCCTGTGGCAGGCTGATTCTTCTCTGGGGTTTGTTTTGTAATTGCTCTTTTTTTCTATTGTTCCATGAGCTCCATCTCACAGCACTCAAGCTGCAGGGTCCAATGCCATTCTTTGGCCGGGCAGTGCAGGGCCCAGGGCACTCTTGGACTTGCTTGTCCTCATCGCTGCCTTCTCGAGAAATAGCTGCACATATCAGACAAAACAAAACCCATCACTTTTGTCACAGACGTTCTCTCGACAGAGCTAAACTGGATTAGTGGGTTTGTGGTGATAAATGCACTTCACCTTCAAATAAAGACCTGCCCTTCAAAGCTCCATGCAAGTCAGTGACTTGGGATTTCAAATGTACTCCTTTAAGTAATCTGTCTGCTGTCTCTAAAGGCCATGGAGACAGACCAAACTAACATCCAGCTGTATAAATGGAAAATATCTAAAAATGTAAACTGTTCAAGTCTCTCTCTACTAATAATACTGTAAGGTGCTGTAAAATGTCCAGAACATTGTCTCTTGTGCTATGCATTGTCATTGCAGGACATTATTGTTTAGCACAGCCATGAAAGAGTGTGGCCATGAGTGTGAACGACAGGTTCTACATTGCATTTTGATAACTCTAAAGGAATGTAGTTTGGTGGTGTTTCACCCAGTGAAATTCATATAAATACATGTACCAAGCAGTAGTTTAGTACAGAAGGGGAAAACTCACCCTCTCCTGTGTATCTTAGGTATTCATTTAGAAAGGGCTGTTCACCAGGCTAACAACATGAACTAAAGTTAGGGTCAATGTCTTTGCATTCACTGCTTCATCATGCTTTCGTTGGACAGAGAATGGGTATGGCTGCTGGAGGGATGCCCAGCAGACACATCCAGTACTGTCAGAGCTTGGCTCTGACTTCTCCTGAGTAATATATTCTCTGAGAGGACCTATCAATAATGTTGTCTCACACAACCACCTGGGGGCTTATTAGACCAATCATCTTTGTACTTTGCTTGTGTTTTTCTGGCCAAAAATAATGTCTGCTCTCATGTATCAGACTAGAGATGTCTCAAGAAGAATCACATATATCCAATGAACTATACCCTACATTAATGTACAGTATGTACACGGAACCTTCTGCTATCAACTCAGGAACAAGTTTGTTTTTGGTTTTCTCACACCAGAGACCAATTGACTGGAGGCGATCGATATGTCACCCTGCAAAAGGGTGTCTGAATTGATCGCTGTTAATGGCACACAGAGAATGGAGCTGTGAGGAGACTGCCTTCCCATTTTTATTATATGTGGTGGTCCCTCCACATTTTGAATTGGTTTCAAAGCATTATTTTAAATCAAGTTTGCCACTCAGACAAAGAAAGCAAAACTTGCTATTAAACAATCTGATGAAATAACCTGACATTGAGGAGACACTGTTCTGTCACAGTCGTGACTTCCAGAGTTATGGTCTCTGTTGTTGCCATCCTCTTTAGTCTCAGTCTTCCTGGGATGTATGTAATCAACCACTTTCAGCAGGCTCTTCTCACATTACTGCTGGTAGTAACAGCCACTTGAGGGTGAAAAGTCACAGATGTGGATTTTAGGAACTTCAGTAGATATGTACAGAATGTGTGTCTATTCCAAAACTGCCGAATAAGGATTAAAGTAGAACTAAGTAGCTGCACAAAGATAGCTGGTAACTGTTGCACTACAGCTGTATACACCAGGAGCCAGTCTGCAAGGGGTGTGCTCTGTGTCCCCCTGAGTCTCTGTCTCAGGTCAGTGAACACATCTCTCTTCGATTTGTGGGAGGCATGGAAGGGCAAGCTGTTCTCATTTCGGTGATCAACTCTTAGTATGAGGTCAGAGAGTCTGTAGCTTTTCAACTTGATCCCCCTTGTCAGGACTCAGTGATACATTAGGTGTAAGATGGATCTGGCAGAGATCATTTTTTACTGACTTTGTTAAAGAAAGAGTAACTTTCCACTATCAAATGGAGAGATAAAACTCTTCTTGTAGGGGTTATTACCTGATATCTGTATGTATGGCAATCTGTATGAACAAATAAGTAAGTATTCTTTCTCCTTCAATCTTCAGTCATTTGGGTATTCAGCAACCAATACACTCTGCAATAACAAAATGTGTGAGTCATAGACATTTCAAACAAAAAAGGTCTTGAGTGGAAAATAATAACACATTTAAAAATGATATAACTAGTTGACACAAAACACAAAATTGAAGTAATTTAAACAGAAAAGCCAAAAAGATGTATAAATGTAAAGCATCTGGGAGATATCCATCATCAAATCAATTTTTATTTATGAACAACAGTTTATATCAAGGTTATTTGCTATGAAATGATGTGGGGATCTTGAGTAGCAGGCCAGTCACTGGAATTCCCTTTGTGTAATGTGATTACGTGCTTTTTGATGGCCTCAAAGAATGTTGGCTTGCTCATTAAGGTGTCAGTCATAAACCCTCCTTCTACAGAGGAGAGGAGAGGTGGAGGCAGAAGGGACTATGGAGGAAGGCCCACTACTGTAAAATGTTTATGAGCTACTCTGGACAGACACTCTAACAGAAACTCTCAAATATGCACAAACATGCTGCATATGCCCAAACATTTTATCAGAGAAATGCTGACATGCATTTTGAGCAACTTTTAACATTTTCTTTCTATATTTAAAAAGTCTGGTAATTCAGAAGGGAACATTATATGTTTCATTTGTATAATAAGGATATATTTTAATTTTAGACGGTTATATTTTATTACATTTTTTGTTAAAAAAGAAAGGCAATAACACACTCAAGCATTTCACAGCAGTCTCCCACTGAAAAATGGTATCTAGTAAAGAGGACAGTTACTGAGCCACCACCCAAAACCTCCCAGGTATTATTTTACGAATAACCCTGTGGGGCTGTTTGGAAGAGGTGTTATTCAGGCTCCTAATTCCTGTGTCATTTTGACACAGTCACTCAATATTCTCAGCCATCAGTTAGATGCACATGAGGCTGGCTGCAGAAAGCGAGCACAAGGCTATGCTTGGGAGATCAGCTGAAGGACAGCAATGACCAGTCAGGACCAGGCCAGTCCTTTAAAAGGCTTAATTGTTGTATTTCCCTAGAGGTGAATTGCATATTGCAAGAATTCAAATCAATTTTATTTATGTAGCACTTTTTATTTCAAGTTGTCACAAAGCAGTTTTACAAATGATCCCAGGCCTGAGACCCTCTCTGAGCAAGCCAAAGCAGCAGTGGCAAGGAAGAATTCCCAGTCAACCAGGAAGAAACTTTGAGCAGAACCTGGCTCTCAGTTGGAGCCCATCTGATTCTGGCAGGCATTGGGCAGAGAAAGAGTTAAACAGGAGTAAATGCAGTGTAGTATTGTAATATGAGGAAAATAGCTTACATGAATCATACTGACTTAAATAGTAATAAAAACAGTAACAATAATAACAAAAAAAGAGAAAAAAGCAATTAATGTAAAATGAACAGATAGTTAGTGACAATACAGTTTGAACATTGATCCTGTCATGGGGAAAGAACTCTTGCAGTGGTAGCTTGCCCATTCCATCAGAAAATGGATGCGCTTCTCCTTGGATAACAGGAAAAGGACTGTGCTTCTAATGGCAGTGCTGCAGAGCCTCGTTTCACACAGCTAACTGCTCAGCTCATGAAACTCATCCCAGAGAGGGTCTGAGAGCCTGTGACATTGCACGCTCTGCTCTGCTTCACCACATCAGCTTTCATTCCCTCAGCAGCCTCCTTCATCCAAGGTGTCTAACCAAGCTTCTGTTCGAGGCTGTCGATCAGAATTTATCAGAGATAATTCACATGATTTCAGGCATGTTTCTCTTTTTCCTGGTTGATGTTAAGTTCCCTCCATATCCCCAGCAGGGGAGTGCTCTCAGCTGTGTCGATGTTGTTCAAGAAGATGACAATCTCTCCCCTCTCCAAATGGAAGGCAAGGGGGGGGGGGGCACCTGGCCCTCGGGGACACCACGATTAATCTGCAGTCTTAATGCAATCCCGCGAAATGGGATTCTGATACAGAACTGCTGATATGTAAATCTAATACTGCATGCTCTTCGGGCCCAGTTCACTGCCCCTGTCCTTTTATTAGTGGTTCGCGTGCCAGCCTGCCCGAGTTAACCGCTCTGACCGCACTGATTACAGGGGCCTGCCTTTTAAATGTCAGCCCAACAGCAGTCCCACAGACTGGATGCGGCTGCCGCAGTACCTATTGTGCTAGCTGAGGAAAGAAAATCTTAAACCAGCGTTATTGTTCATAGCAGAAGAGGAGCCTTATGGGGTTAAAACCAAATAGAACATGCAGTGCATTCGGTCGCATTTGAAATAAAAACAAATTCAGTCTATGCTTCATTTATCCTTCCCTTTCTCTGCTTTCTTGGTTGGTTCTTCATGTGTTTGTGCTGAGACACGTTCATCCGTCCATTGGGGGTTGATGGGTTTTTTGCATGCTGAGACATGTCTGGTGTGGGCATGCAGGCCTCGTTGGGAGAGCTCAGGCTGGGCCCGGCAGATTTCCATCAAGAAGTGAGATACCATCAATTTTCACCTGCCATGGTAACAACAAATATGGAATGTCTAAAAATGCCTCAGAACAATATGAAGGTTTACTCCCTCTGACCCATCCTCCCACTCCCCCATCTTCCTGACAGCCATATTTCTGTTATAACCCTTCCACTTTCAGCCATTAAAAAGTATATGAAAGCCCAATACATTTTTAGTTTTTAAAAGATGTGTCAAGCTTTTTCATATTGGGGTGAGATTTCAAAAGGTTGAGATGGCTGGATGGCAGTCTCCCACTTGGGGGCATTCAGTCTTTGGCTTTCACACCCATTAGGTGCTATACCCTGCCTGGAAGCTTGGCCTCTAACACATGTCCCCAGAGGAAGAGCCTAGTGCTTCCCTCCCTCTCTCTGACCACAGAGATCACACAACCTTTGGGCAAGAGGCACTCTACTGATCTGTAAACTGGTGATTGATTCAGTGGTTGGCAGGGCTTTTACAGAGAAAGTTATGTAAGAGTACCTGACAACTGTCTAAAATGTAAAACAGTGGCAGTATAGTAAAGTACTTAATGAGCAACCTAGAAATTTGTGAAATCAGTTATCAGGTGTGGCCCAGCTGTCATGCCCTTACATAGCTGCTGTATTGTGGATATATGAGCTATATATGCATAACAGTGCCTGCTAAGCAAATTGGGAAAATTAGTATTTCTGATAAAATGTAATGGTTATGAGAAGGCTCTGAGGCATTCAGTATATTCCCCAGTAGTCCTTACCTGCAGAATTAGACAATTGTCTCCATAGTTTTGGTGTACTCATGTTCAAGGGTGAATGCCAACACACTGTGCGATTTCATCATGACAATGGCTGGAACAGCTGTAGGCTTTCTTGGAGCTATCAGCAGGTGATGATGATGTTTCTAGCAAGCCGGGGGAAAAAACACCTTGGCGCCATCTCTCTAACATGGTGTGAGACTGCAGGGCGACAGCTGTGGGAGGGTACGCCGTTTCACTGTGCTCAATCTCCTCTCTCCTGCCGTGTCTACAGTCTCGTAAACAAACCCCCCCTCGCCCCCCGCCCCAGGATAGGTTCCTCCAAATATTTCTGTACGGCCTCATAACTCCTGAGTAATTATGTCTATGAAGTAAATATTGTAAAAGTAACAATTTGAGGCCTCAGACCCTACATGCAGTAGTGGTGATAGTCAGTTACTGTAAATGCTGACACTGGCCTTTCAAATAGATTAGCCACGAATTTTCATTTAACAAAGTTTGTTAAGACATTATATTATCAGCGTGGGTGATGGCTCTACTTTTAATGGGCATGGTAATTACACTTAACAGAGGTTCATAAAACTCAGGAAGAGCTGGGCCGCAGTCATTCTGGAGTCAGTTCTGGAAGCTTCCCATGGCAGGAAGGAGAGTTCTTCTTGATGGCTGCACGGACACCCTCTGATAGTGATGCATAGCTCTCAGAGTGACATTCTGCTCCCCAAATGAGACTGCTGTGGCTGTAGGTGTCCTCCTGGACCCGGCTGTGATCTCATGCCTCATAGAGTGGGTCTGACACATACGGTGAGGTGGGGTGGGGGGACTGGAGAACGCTATATAGCCTAGAGAACCCTAGAGAACAGGGTCACCCCCAATCCGGTAACAGATTTGATTGAAAGGGATGTATCTTTTCCAAAGAATCTGCTGCAATACTCGAAGCATTGTGTCTTGGGAGGGTTATTTTCTCCTCCCCTCAGTAAGGCCTGCAGTAGACAATAGAGTATTGTCCAAAAACATTCATAGCTTTTTGCACTCCTGGGGTACAGAAACCCTCCACCCTTCACCTTAGTTCACGCTGGTCGAAATTGCATCAGCAGGTCTTAGTGGCTATCTCCATCAAAGAAAACAGCTGTATAGCCCAGACAGCAGCCAATCAAGAGAGAACTGCATGCGGGAGATAGCAACATTCACTCCCACGCCTTCTTTTCATAAACACAGCCAGCCAGATGGTCTAACCTTCAGGGGCAGCCAGAATTGCAAAGTTGCCTTAATGATTATTTTTAATGCATGCAAAGAAAACATTTTGCCTGCATTCTGAAGTGCATTTTACATCAGTGCTGTCGTGAATGGATCCATTTAAGTCCACATATTTCCATTGAATTAATAGTTCTCACCTTGCTCCCACAACATTAGCTGAAATTGAGCCAGAAATGGCTACAGTATTACCTTCTTATGATGGCCACTTATTCATGCATATTTTCTCCATTTAACGAAAAAGATAGTAAGAAATGTAAGAGAGTGGAACGGAGGGATGGACCTGCATCACCCGATCTGTTGCTTCGCTTCTGTTTTAGATTTCATTTTATTTGTACAGACATGATTGCAAAGGTGCACTCCAGCATGCAAAATCTCACTTGCTAGTAGTAATTCAGTGATATGAAGTTTACTTTATGAGCAGTGTCTGTCGTTCTGTGACCCTTGTCCCCCCAGTAAAGCTAGCTGCACTTCACAGGAGCAGCTAAGAACATGGAGGATTTCAGGCAAAGCAGTTTTGTTTCCTCAGTCAGTTCATTAGAGATGCTGGCTTTTGCCCTATCAGCACTATGGTGATTATTAAAAGCCTGGCCAAGTGGAGAAGGTCATTAAGTGTTCAAAAACACAGATTTCCTGTTTGCGGACTCCCATGGGTATCTGCATTTAGATTAGGGTCCTGTGTGAAAAAGGGCTTGTGAAGTTTGCCTCTTGGGAAATGGAGGGCTCAAATGAGCTGGAGCTGTAGGACACAGCAGTCACGCACAATGGAAAATGACGCATTGTGACATGTACTGTACTAGCCTCTTCTTTCAGACTCTGCAGCTGAGCTGGCCATTAAAAGAACGAACCGTTTCAAACAGCTAATCAGTCACAGTCACTGGTTGTGTCCTCACCCATGGCCTTGTGTAGACCAATATCCTCAGAGGGTCTGAGTATCAATATCCTGAGTATGGACACAGCTATGTAAGAATAGACGATAGAGCCCTGAATCTCAGTGCTATGCTGGATAGGCCTTTTTTGTGTGTTGACCATTGCATGAATACAAATCAGCAGGAGAGAGTGAGGTATCAGGGCTGCATTTTGTGATTGTAGCTGCTTACTGCCAAGTCCTTCTCACTGACCACTGTCATCGAAATGTCTATGCGGCCAAGTACCAAATCCCCTTAATGAGGCATTTAATCCTGATAAATTGAAATGTTCGGACATTAAGTGCTAAAGCACGACAAAACACAATCTGCTCCATGCAGACTGTGGCTGGCAGCTTGCCTCCTTTCTGTACTAAACAGGCAGCCGATACAGCCCAGTGTTTCCTGAGTTTTTCACCTCTAAGTTGTGGTTCTGCTTTGCAAAGAAAATTAGACGGCCTGGTTCTCTCAGATTAATGAATGAAGCCAAACACAGCCTGCAAGATGATGAGGTCTGATTAAATAAAAGGAAAAAAATGCAAAAACAAAACAATGTGAAATCAATGTGACCCATATGTATAGGATGAGTATAATCAATTGAAGTTTTCACTGATTAATTATGCCTTAAATAGCCTGCTGAAGTCTAGTTTCTGTAGATTAGGAGAAATGGGAGGAAGATAGGAGGTCTGATATGAAGATAGAAAGCTATACTGATGCTTTTTAATTCCAGTGCTTTTGCGGTATTATGCCCAAAGACAGTGACACACTTAGCTCAGGGCGTTTTCAGTTCGACCCGTCACTATTTGTCAACTATGTCTTCTGCTCTGTGCTCTGAAGTAGATTCATTATCAAGCATTAGGTCCCTGAATAAATTGTATTTTGGTCCCTAAGATTAGAATATATTTTTCTCCTTGAGATGGTTGGCGATATTAGCTTGGGAGGAGCGTTGCCACCAGCTCTCCCTGCAGCACTTTGATTTACTCAGATGTGACACCTTGGGCTATTTCTCCATTTTCCTTGCGCAGGGGTAGTAAGTGTGGTATTATGCTGTAAGTGGAAGAGTGTGGCCAGGCAGAAGAGCTTTGATTGGTCTACCAGGCTGCCCTCATACATCACAGACAGGGCTGCATGCCCAAAATCAATACTCTCCCTTTATCCAACCGTGTTCTCGTCCCCCGTTAATCATGGACTGCATTGTAAAACTGCACTGCCAGCAATACCTTCATTATCCGTTCCCTTCAGCCTCTTCACCCCTGTTTGCAGGAAAGGCCATGTTATATATTACAAAGTGTACTCCACAGTTAATGGCCAGGCCCATGAGAATTGCTCCACCTGCTTTTTTCCTATCCAGGGTTTCAGCCAGCAGGCAGCTTTTTGGCCTCTGCATTCAAATTATTCATTAGGTGATTATTAATTAAGCAATTATTTAGAAATCATATCACAGCCCAGGTCTAATTTTGCAAAGTGACGAAATGGAAAAGCGAATTAGGATAAGAGTTTTTAATGCCTTGAATAAATGGATCACCACGCACATTGACAGCTTGGCAAAATGGAGGCACTGCCAGCATCATTTATCTATTTATCTAATTAATTCATTCATACTCAGGGCTTCATTGTTTCTGAGCCTCGGAGGCCTACACGTAATTATAGAAAAAAGATAATTATAGGTTGAAAAGAACAGGTATTATGACTGTAGTTATTACTTGTAGAGCAACCATGGGGAGATGCATGCATTCACTTTAGTCCACTAATAATACATTATTAACTTTTATCCACTACTTTTCCTCCAGCTGTTTTCCTCATCAATTTGGAATCAGCAGGTTTGCCTCTCAGGTCTGTGCCTCCCAGAGCACTGCAGCTGAAGTGTGTGCATAACTACAGTGCACTCCCCTGCGTGTCAGTGACTGCTTTGCACAGTAGAAGCTGCACAGTACTACAGGAAAGCTAGTGCTGTTGTGAAGAGATAAATATGCTTCCCTGAAAACAACTGGTCCCCTCTGGGTACCTGGCACACGCACTGACATAAGTGGGTCACGATGGGCCCAGATGCAAGAACCAGTAGTGGGGCTCTGCCCCCCAACCTCACGCAAACCCCAACCCCCCTTCAGCTGCACCTACCACTTTTGTAACACAGATACATGATTGTTGTCAAGGACACTAATTTCCAAGAGTAATAAATATGGAAAGTAAATCAGTTTTAATTAATTTTGCTTGATTAATTAATTAATTAATTAATCCACCCATGGGCCCCCTACACCCTTGTGGGCCCAGGTATGGTATGTATGCTGTCTGGTATATTAAGGGGACCCACAGACCACCTGGCAGACGCTTGCTGGCAGGGTCTCCACGGCCCCGTATTGCTGGTACAGCTAGATGAAAGCGTTTGACCCTGTTCTGACCTAAAGTTCGTCTTTCCTTCCTGTCTGGATTCCTGGGCAATTTCCACTTCATGCCCCCTGCCCCCTGGAATTCATGCCAGTGCTGTAACGCTGTTGGGAGACACTAAAGCAATGATGACCAGAGGAACCCTGGCTGACTTAAACCCACCCAGCCCCTGGGGAAACAAAGCCAATTGTGTTCTGCCACCACAAATGTCTGATGACATTTCAAAGGTCAGAGTTGTCCGAGCTGAGACCTGTAATTTTCTGGCTATAGGGCCCAACCTGCCCTCAAACGCCTTTACCGGCTTAGCTACAATGAGCACTGGGAAATATAAATATAATGACAACTTAGTGGTGGTTTGTGTAATACTATATCAAAGCATACCACTACTGCAGATGAGCAAGCACAGCCACTGCTGACAAACTGAAGTCTTACCTGGAGTGTTTGAGTAATTAAAATGGGTCATTTGGATGGTTCTTCACCTTTCTCAGGAGCAGTCTCAGTGAGTAAACTTAATGATCAATCCCATGGTTGAATGACTGTTAATAATTAAGGAATAAGTAGACTGAAGAAGTGGACTCTGTTGGCTTCTCATATGGTGGGCAGGGGTCTGAATTTCCATAAATAAATAGGCCATTTAATTCTCATGACCCTCATGACCCAGCTCATACAAGGCTTATCCTATAAAAATCATCTTTAGAGTGTGTGTATGTTCGTGTGCGTGAGTGTGCCCATGTGCGTGCGCGTGTGTGTGCATGTAGTGGGAGCTTAAATTAAGTGGTCTTTGCAGGTTATGCATTCTCTCCATTCTGATGGGGGAGTTTATCAGCAGCTAGCATAGCTCCCACACATATATTATTCATAGTGCCCTAAAATATTACTGTGAAGCATTATTTTTAACCATAACCCCCACCCCTGCACAATACACACAAAGACACTGACACAACACCAATAGTTTCCATCAAATAGAGGCTGATAAAGCTGTCTGATTCTGACTTATAGCCCCTCTTCACATAAAGCACAGGCCTGAGGACAAAGCTCTGCTAATTGGTAATTTGGTTGTTTTTATGTGTGGAACACTCTTCTTAAAACCAGGACTGGACAATCACAGATCCCAAACTGTTAGTATTATCTCTGCTGCAGATGTCTTTACCACTGTAGCCAAGATGAACGCGTTTTCATATTTTCTGTTAGGTAGAGAATTACCTTGAATATAGGCATACTAGAATCTCTTATTATCGAGGACTCCAGATACACTTGACCACTCAGTTACACAGACCATAACGATACCTGTGTGCACAATTAATTTTTAACAGCAGACTAAACCCACAGATTTTATCCTTGCCATGTCCTTAGCCATGTCACTGCAGTGGCTTTTTCCTAGTCTTCATTTCATTTCCTCCCTACAACATTCCTGTTCTTTTCATCCATGCATGTTATAATTTTGCACATAGTTGCTGGTAGAGAGGAGGAAAGGGAATGAAAGGAGGCGAAAAGAGCAGAGAAGAGGAGTAAATGTGTGAAAGAAGACGGGGGGTAGCTGTGGCAGTGGTGGTGGCGGCAGTGGTGTGGACGAGAGAGCACGGATAGGATGCTCTCAGCAGTTGTGTCATGTCACAGAGAAAGACTGTGGTACTGGTGTAGCATTTGGGTGCACCCCGCAGATAGTCTCCCCACAGAATGATAATGATGAACGATAATAAAGCAGCTTGGCTCACGCTGGGCCCCTGCACAGCCAGCACGCTTCACTCAATCACCATGCAGTTTGGGGCAGGAGTGAGATGCAGCGGCTGAGGAACAAGGCTAGTAACCATACGGGCTGCACATCTGAGCTCCTGGTGGGTTGTGTCCTTGAGCAAAGTACTTAACCTGCTTCAGTAAACATGTTTGTGTGAAAACCTTAATAACAACAACAACAACGGCAACTAAAACAACAACAATCCCACTACTACTACAAAAAATAATATCAGCAATAATAATAATAATAATCAGGTAAAGGTTAAAGGTTTTTACTTAAGGAATGGTCTCGAGGGTCATACATATCAAATGTGTATGCATTTTGAATAGGTCCTGTGTATAATGATTTAAGGGATGGTGCTCAGGGTTCTTTCCTGACATTACCCAATCATTTCACTTGAATTTGTGAAATAATGTGGAAGCATTCAATTATTTACTTTGAAAATAATCTGTATCCTACTGGTAAATCAGTCATCTTCACTGTGACGTAGGATACCTCAGCCTAATCTTTTTTCCTAATCCTTATGAGCTGCAGCATGTAAGCTAAAATGTAAATTCCTGCCTTTTAGAACAAAGAGGATCAGCTATTGTGTCCTCATTAAGTGTTTTTCGGATGTGTCATAACGGCGGGACAGGTGTTCAGGCTGTGTATTCATCAGGCCCGTGGGGACCTCTTCTTCCCTGTGTCTATTGCATTATTGCCTTTTCTATGATGCCTGTCTGTGCACACAAAGAATCACCCAGGTCGTGAATCAGTCTATCAGTCTGTCGCCTTTATGTTTGATGCATCGTGCTCGCTTCTCATAGAATGTAATCTGCATTGTTGATTTGCCACAGGTGTGACGATGAAACTGATGGATGAGGTAGCTGGAATCGTGGCCGCTCGTCACTGCAAGACCAACATTGTCACAGCCTCAGTGGACGCCATCAACTTCCACCGCAAGATCAAGATAGGTATGGTTGATGAGGAACTGCAGAATGCATGTTTGACAGATGGATATGTCTTGGTAAACAAACCATGTGTAACAAACAAGGAGCAATTCCATCAGCTTGTTTTGTGACTTTGCTTTGAGCAGCCTTTGGTCAATGGAAATGTGACTTGGGTGTAAGAAGGGAGACAAATCAATCAACAAGCTGTGAAAAACCAATCACATTTAGACAACCCTGGTGGACCTGTGTTCCATATTTCACCAATACTCTTGCAGCTGCTGTATATATTTTAGAGAAAGGAGACACATCCCAGAAAATACCTGGTTGAACTCATTTCTAAGGGCCATGTCTCACCTGGAGCCATGTAACAGAATAGCCACATACACCCTGGCTACCCTGGGGAACCACTGGAGGAGATCTCAGGCTGTCAGGCAGCATTGTCTTCCCACAAAGAGTAATTACCGAAGGTGTGCTGTGTCTACTGAGATGGACCGGTGGCTATCTTGTTCCTGCGGCTTTTGGGTCAGAGCCCAGTCCTCAGAGTCTCATCCTGTCCGTTGTCATCCACGGCTCGTTAAAGAGGGGGAGGAGAGACACGGTGCAGGCATTGTAGAGTGCACCTCTGAACTGGCTGCCAGGGAAAGGCCCCATTGCTAATTAACACCTCCTGTCCGACGGGGCAGGGCCAACAGGGCAGCAGCTCACCTATGGGCCGCATCACAACACCTCAGACTGACCTCTGTTTCCTGAAATCCCTACCAATCGTGTGCCCACCTGATGTTTCACAGTCAGTCTGAAACCAGGCCCCGCCCTCAGCCTCCCCACAGCCACGGTCTGATTGACATTAACATCCAAGAGCAGGCATATCACTTTCAAACTAAAATTACATTCTTCTGTTCATGTAACCATTCTAAAACATCTAAAAGCACCATCCCCCCCCCACCCTCTTCCCCCTTCCTGTGTTCATTTCACCAGGATATACTCAACCCAGTTTAATTGAAAATCAACAACAACAACAACAACAAAAACCCTCTTAATGCTGAAGAATAAATATGAACCAAATGTTTAAACTGCCTGCAGGGACCATGGAAATTAACATTCCTTTACGTAATCTTTATGGTTTGACTTCATTGTGTGTTTTCTTTTTATGAGGAAATAATGCTCATTAGTGCAGCGTGGAATTCGGAGGCGGGTGTGGGGGAGGGGGAATGATAAATAACCTGGGGACATTTTCCATGCTAGCCATGTCTTGTTTTTACTGTTCCAGTAAAAGGGCAGTGAGTTTTCTTACTTCCTTACAACAATAAATACAGACAGATGAGTACTGGTCACATGAGATGAGGTCCAGTAAGGTTGTTGTGTAGGCTTACCATACCATCTGCACCATTGGGTTATTTATTTTTTCCGGGTGTCCATTTTATCGTATTTGCATTGCAATTGCTCCATGTTTGTTTGACGTTGGTCTCCTTGTTTGAACTCTGTAGTCTGAACTCTCACAGATTATCCCCTGGACCTGCCCCAACATTTTGTGAGCTGCAGTGATAGCACGGAAGCATGATTAACGATGACAGTTTCATAATATATATGTTGTGTGGCAGATTCTGATTTTGAAGGTAATGTGTAAGGGCTACTCATTCACTCAGTGCTAAGATAGCAGCATTACTGCAGTTTATTTTAGGTGTATCTGCCTCAGTCAGGAAACAGAGCAACATGGAGAAATATCCCAGACATTGACATAGTTTATGGATCCTTAACAATCTCATGTTTCTTTCCCTTTTTCAATGTTTTCTTCTTATCCTCTGTTTAATTTAGCAGTGCATGTCCAACACGATTAAGTCTAAATTATGCAAACAGATTTACCTGCTCTGCGAATTTCTTTATTAAAACCAGGATCAGTGGGATGGACTTTGCAAGAGATGATGACATGACCCATCACCCCACGTCCTTCATTAATTGGAACAAATTCCTGTAAAAAAGATACATTTTTGTAGAGTAGTTGAAGGCCAATTACTCCTAGATTCACCAGTGAAGGACATAGTATAGAATAGAAGATTAAGGGAATTCAAACTCGAAGCCTCTGGTATACATTTTTCTTCTGCTTCACACATTTGTAAAACATGCCCTTTTCACCTCATTTACCATTCTTATTTTCAAAAGTTGGCTATTGTTTCTTATTAAAGAAGAAAGGGAAATGAATTATTTATGGTTTCAGTCCATTAATTCTCTCTTCTCCCTATTGGTCATGTCTGGCTGCTCTACACTAAGTCACTTATTATGTGCTCCAGCAAAACCACATATACCTCATCAATTCTCCAGAATTTTACCCCAGCCAAAAAAAATGATTTTGGGAGAAATGGTAATGTGGTATTTGTGCATGGATTTCCTACAGGTAAATGCAGAGACAAATCCACAGCCATGCACTGCACATAATTAGGAAAATTACAAAAAAAGATGCAAATGAAGTACTGTAACAATGCCTTAACATGATCAGAGTTTTATGGCCTGATGATGATGATGTCATTGGATTCCATTGTGTTCCTTTGTGCTGCTTCTACATGGTTGTTCTTTTATAGTGAGGTGCAATGCTGGTTACAGCACTGCAGGTGGCCGTCACCACAGTTACAATAAGGTAGGTCCATTGTGGTTGCTGCATGGTTGTACTATTTCCATTTAACGTCATGCAGCAGCAAGTTAGACCCTATGGTATTCATGTGCACAAGGACACAAAGACAAAAGGCACCAACATTTTCAGACAGGCCCTCATTAAGATAGACCTCTAGTGATGGAAAAGGGGGAACAGCTTCCAGTGGATTATTTAAAGCAGCAGATTGCCAGTTAATGCTTTCTTACTGTACTGCCCTGGCAGACAGCCGTATGGAGCAGCCCTGCAGACACATGGAAACATGGGCTTACATCAGGAGAACAGCCCTTTGGCATTTACATGAAACACTGACAGGAGGTTACATTTGCAGAGCAGGGAAGATATTTGTATGATTTTTTCTTCAGAGAAGGCACAATTAGTCCTTCAAAACCCTGACATCTTACATTAGAGCCTGAACAAGAAGCAGACATTAAATCCATTTCATCCTTGGAGAGGTGTCTCTAGGTCAGCTTGAAACAAAGGTGGATGTGCTCTGTGGAAGTGCTATACAGTCTTTCAAATGAGCAGACAAACACATTAAAAGCTGATTTTCACAATATTTTAGTAGTGTAGCAGATAGGCATTTCTCTTTGCTAGGTTGTACTCAGATGGCAGATTGAAAACTCAGTAGATGACCTTATTTCATGGAACATGACACTGAAGGCTTATTTTGAGTGTTGTCATATACCAAAACAAAGAGCATTTCCAATGCACTTATGTGTGGATTTTTGATGTATTCATGTGTCTCTAATATTATCCTCTCTGAATGTTTTGTCTAAGTAATATTCTATGATATATTTTATTTATATTTCCTTTTGGGATGGGTTGAAAGGACACTGACTGTACATATTAGCTGTGGGACTGCTAGGTTATTTGAGGCAGGTTTACCTCACAGGCATGGGGGCTTCAGTGCCAGTGAGAATGATGAAAGCCAGCATCCTCTCTCTGAAATCCCTGGCTTGATTTTTATGGGAGGGCTATCTGCCCTGGGTGATCTGGCTCATGAGCAACAGGGCTTTGATTCTGGTTTCAAACGGGTCAGAGTTTAATGCCTGTCGAACCAGGTTTTGACTTGCTGTGAGGGAAGAATACACATCTGACTTGATGAGATGGCCCCAAAGGCAGAAGGCGTTAAAGAGCATCTATATCCAATTAGTGGAATTGAATTGGTGTATTCATTTCATGTTCCATGCTAATAAGCATTTGAAATAAAAAAAAGACATTGTTAAGTTGGCTGCCCATAAATAAAGTATATATGTTTTATATAGTATATTATACTCATAAGGACTGAAAATCCCGAGAGGGTGTGGATTGTTATGCCTTGGCTTGAGGCAAGACCTTGGTTATAGAGTCGCTTCACTTAAAAATTCAAATTACTTGATTTAATAATTTCTTATACATACAGTGCATATATAGTGTCATCATACAAGAAGTAAAAAGGACCGCACATTAAATTAATAATTTCCAAAGCAATATGGGCAATAGAATCGGATCGTTGTGATCACATTCCAAGTGCTCATTTCATCGTTGGCCTCAGACTTCAGGCCTTGAGCTAATACATGCAAAACTGACACGGAAACCTAGTTTCATGTTTCAATTATTTTCTTGTGTATTTTATTCTTGAAAATAGTAACACATTTAGTAACAACCCACTCTCTGTTCAGCAGCATACTAAGCAAAACTGTGAATGCTGCATTTTTGGGCACTTGAGTCAGCATTTGTTTCAATAGAATTTTCATTCAAAATTAATTTTTAATGATACCTAGGGTGATTCCTAGAGGAGAAAATAGCTTTTGCCAGACCTATCACAGCCTCCTGAAACTGCTTTGTGGTGTCCATTGGCTTATTCTTTGCTTGGGGCAGCATACACAACACCCTCCTATGGGATCACATTCAAATATACATAGCCAGTACACTAAATTAATTTCTAGACACTTATTTCTATATATTAAATGCTTTCAGGGGCAGCCCAAGGTACAACGTAAGAGTGTTTCTTACTCATTAAAAAATTTGGTATGATTTTTGACTTTTTAAAACTGCCCATTTTATATAGGAGTGCTTTTTGTTTCATTTGTTAATCATGAAGTGGTACCAGTAAAATTTCTGCATGGTGTACTGAATTGATGTAGATCAGGTGCTTTGATTTTGGTAAAACAGCGTGGGTTCTTATTGGTTGACTCAGCTGATGTGCGGAGTGGTGGTTAGGGCCAGGCTAGTGCAAGGTGTCAGCAACAATGACTTGTTATTATGAGCCATCTGCTGCTAGCTCCAGTGAAGCGTGCTGGCTCCAGCAGCTTGATCACACACACATCCCCAACACTGACCCTGTCAACAGGGAAGGAAGCCACCCAAACACACATAAACACAGAGCCCAGGCCAGCTTGATCAGCCCCATTACAGCCTGCACTGTCCTTCCACCCCCACTCCAGAGAGAGAGGGAGAGGGGGGTGGGGATGGAGAATGCAATAGGCAAAAGAGGAAGAAAGAAATGGCAGGCAATGAGAGGGAGAAATGAGTTGTGTTTATGTCTGTATAAGTGAGTGTGTGTCTGTGTGTCTGTGTGCGTGAAGATGTGTCAAAGAGAAAGAGAGACACAAAAGCCTGACAAGAGAAAAGGAGGAACAGTGAAAAAAGAATGAAAGAGCTACAGATACAGATGTCTTTTGTACTAAATTGATATTTTACCATGGACATGAAATGTTCTTTCTGACTCAGGAAAATTGGCAGTGAAATTCCAAGTGAAATAAGCTTGCCCTTTAGTGAACAATTCCAATGAATCATATTTCAAACTTTATTTACAAAACATGTTTGAGAATTGGCCTGAGCTGCACCCGTGGAAGGAAGAGCACAAGGCAAACCCTCAAGTCTTTTCAAACCTCTTCGAAGGTCATGCCAAAGAGCTTGTTTATTTGCCTATAGCTATGGAAGAATCTATGAGTATCTGTGAGTAATTTAATCTAATAATTAAAATCATTGCAAAAAAATGGGAACAAACCAGCTGTGCTTGAATCAATATGTCATAGAAATACATGTTAAAATAAGTATTGAGACTGACATCATATGTGTGTTAGCATGAACAGGCAGCTTCACTGAACCATCACTCATGAGACATGATATATGGGGCATGGGCTATCATGGGCTAATCTGACTGACAGTAGCTACCCTATAAAGTAATTTAATAGAACTAGGCAGTGAAGCCATCCTGCCAAGTCTGTGTAGCATAGAAACATTAGGACAGGAGTAGGTATGTAGCTACTGCGGTGGTTGCCAGTCCACTGTGTCAGGGCTCCTGCTTTGTGCTGTCAGTCATATTGATATGGCATGCCCAGTCAGCGCCAGACTGGCAGGCAGATAGGTGTGAAGGCATGGTCAGGCAACATTATTATCAGAGTGAGCAGTTCAAGAGGTGTCCGCTCACCTCCATCTATCACAAACGATTAACCCGGCACTCCGCCCCACGCCGTGCACAACTGAGACTAAAGCTGCATGCACAAAACATGAAAAAGGAAGGATGGTATGGAGGCATGGATAAGGAGAGAAATGAAACTAAATGCTAAATGCAAAAATAGAAAAACAGAAGCCAGGAATTTAAGTGCATGGTGTGGGAAAATAAACCATGTAAATTACAAAGCAGCACTGCACTTTCATTTAAACTTTTTTAACAAAGAGGTCTCAGAGGACCAGAGTATCCTGTACGAAAAATCCTCTTGAAGGGAAGATTATAATTCCTGAACTGCACTGCTTTACAATTTACAAAGAGTGAACATTTTTTATCAGTTATTCCAAGGCCTACTTCTGTGTTACCCAGGCTTCCTTTTGATACCCTAGTGAAGCTTCTTCGTGGCTGCTGTAATGAGAGACAAGGGAGATAGAGTACATCCTGTCTGCCACTGGAAAGTCAAGTAATGGACAGGTAGAATATTTCAGCTGTACCTTTTTTAAAGACGAAGAAAAAAAAGATTGTCCAATTTAAGCCTCAGTTGCCATAGAAACCAGACCAGACATGTACATAAAATAGAGAAAGGAAGGTAGATCTCTTGGGGATCATAGCCGGTTGCTGTGTTCTTTTACCCAGAACATGTGTGAAGCTAATTGCACTGCATATTACCTTCTTCAGAAGCTATTTTTGGTTCAAATCAAAAGAGTGTTGCTCCCTTTATAGTTGCTCACATAGCCTGGTTTGAGAAATCTCATGATGATCCACATTCTGTGCTGTATGGATAGCATTGATGGGGAGGTCACAAGAAGAAAGTGTTCATTACATCTAGTGATGACTGCTTGACCAGTGGTCAGTAGGGAACAGCTGAATGTCATTCTGAAGCTGAAGTGAAGTTGCTAGGCTGTTCTGATATTTGAACAATTTTCTTCCTAATTGTAATAATTCTGGCATGTCTGAAACCATACTCCATACTCTAGAAGTAGAAGCAGTTCCCTTGCTGTGCACATGGTGCAACCATTTGTCTCCAGCACATTGACTAAAATATTGTGGTGTGCTGCCTTCTCCTTGATTTTTATGTGTTCAAATAGTGAATACCCATATTGACTTCACATACTGTACTGCATCATGCTCCAGATTTTGGTCCTTCAAACCTCAAATCTGCATGACCCTAAAATTCAAAACAAATGTGCTGAACAAACTGCCATTAAAATACTCAAAAACAACCAACATGTATACATTAGGTATACTATAGGTGCAACCATGCGTAATTGATGCTGGGAGTGGAATGAAGCCAGCTGTTGTTTCCCTTTTGTTGGGCTTCATGTGATGGAAAAATAAAGTACTCTAATTGCAGACAAACCAAAGGTGATAAGATCAAAGTCTGCAGGCCTGAAACCCTGTGAAGTAATTGCACACAGGCGAGAGTGTTTCCTACCAGCCCACTCTCACAACTGTACAGACCCCTCTGATCTTGGTGATGGAGTTTCTTTTCATGGCACTCTCTCACCCTCCATCATGTGAGTACTATTGTGTATTAATGTATAATCTTAGTTCTACAAAGCTGCCATCCTTTCATTCCAGTGTGAAAGTAAAATGGCAAAGAGTATGTATATAAATAGAATTTGCAGAACATTTTTTCTGACAGTTTTTAGATCCTTTTTTTGTGTTTGTATTGACCTCATGGGTATTTGCTGCTCAGAATGATCAAAACCAAGCTTAAAGGCCATGTGTAAAAACACACTCATGGAATCTGTTAAAACAAGACTGCTTTTAAGAACATTCATTAAACATTCACCAAATTCATGGACTTATGATCCAATTTCTTAATGAACATTTTTTCATGTCCTCTGATTCACTGCTGCTCCAAACATACTTGCCTGCAGCAAAGGAATGATATAAACATTATCACTAATTTATGGTAACAATCTGTGGTCATTACTAAGAAAAACAAAAAATATCAATGTTGGTTGTTCAAACCCCAGTTATTGCACTTTGTTGGGATTTTAATTTAATCCTTTGTACACTATGCACTGAATGCAACATGCAAGGCAAAATGAGTGATTAAGATAGGCAGCACAAAATGCTAACTGGAATGGTCTTTGTTTTTGAGCATGAAAGAAAACCAGACATTCTTTTTTATGGTTATTTCAATTGTGGAGAGATGAAGTAAGAGATATATGACTTGGTTTGTATAGCTGTGCTTATGAGAGCATTTGTCTCAGCCACCACAGGCCCAGAACTTGGCATGTAAGTGTAAGATTTACATATAAATGGTGCTCACTGAATAATCTAAAATGAAGGAAATGGCTTGAGTAATCTCAGATATACAGAGTGCTCAAGATAAACCAAACCCTTGCATATGAATTAGCGATCAAATGCTTTGAATGTGGCATTAGTCAAGATGTGGGTTTGATAGTTTCATGAAGCCAGCTATTTAATCTGGTTTGTTTGAGTTTATGGTAATTGGGCATAAAATACAAAATGATAATGGAATATCAATGTGGAGCTGTAATCCAACACTGAAGCCATCTGAATTTCAACTCTGCTGCAGCCAAAAAAAAAATTTTATCCAAAAAACATTTCTACGGATTGTAAAATGCACTTATCTGTTGGAAAATGTGTGTATAGTTTCCTTTCGTCTAAGCAATAGTAATACAGGTATGTATATTAAACCTAGCTTGTGCACATTTTGTCATGATTGAAAGGAAAACCTCATATCTCATATGTTAATCTTTGTTGAAATACTATGGAAATATTGTTATTTACTAATCTTATTCCCTAGTAATGCAATGTATTGAAGCTCGGCACCCAGTATTATTTTTTGATGTAACATTCTCAGAAGTAAGCAGTTTTACAACAGCATTGTAAAAACAAGCAGGCAATATCAAAAACCCATTGTCTCACAGTTAAGGTTTCATCTTTCATGTCCCAACAAAGTGAATGAGATATTTTATTCTTTCTGTGATCGAGATGCATGCTCTAACACCAAGTGTTTCTTCCTAGAGACATCACCACTTTTTAAATAGCCTTAATAGTCTTGAATTCACCAGACTGTTCCCCTGATAATTTAACAAGACCATAATGCAGCACACTGCTCTTCTGGTAACCTAATCAGACCACAAGTCCTGCTTTTAATCTGTCACCTCTACAGGTTGCTGACCCTGTGGAGGGAGCGGAAGTGTGTATGTCTTACTACAAGGCCCATCACATTTAGAGATGTGGATATCCTTCTTCTGATTAAGCCTTATTATCCCTGTTTTATTCTTATCCTTATTTCAATCCACTACTAAACGCTGATAAGAATGCCCATCACATTGTCTGGCTTGATGAATTGATGTGAATGTACTGATTGGCTTCATTATGTATGCTCCTCAGGCTGTGTGGTCTCCGTTTCTGGCCGAATGACTTTCACCAGCAACAAGTCCATGGAAATAGAGGTGGTTGTGGATGCCGACCCGCTAGTGGAGGCGGAGAAGGGGAAATTTCGGGCTGTCACGGCCTTCTTTACCTACATCTCCCTGGACAAGGAAGGCAAGCCTCTTCCTATCCCACCTCTGAAGGTAAATGACTGAATGTGTCTGCTTGAATTTGAACTGCTGTATATTTTGAAGCAGTTCTAGCACACACAGATTCTGTAAGATACTCAGCTATCAGTTCTTTAAACTGAAAGTTACCATTTCCACTACAGTTAAAGCTGACACTTTTAAAATTTATTGGACATTCACTGTGACCAGTATCACTGACAATGGGTGTCCTGTCATTGGGTACACATCTTCATTTATGTTTGGGAAATTTAACATAGAGCCCATTTCCTCCTAGTACCAACCAGAGAAAGCTTGAAACTGCTAAGGAGGCAGTGGAGGAGAGGAAAAGCTGTATGTCTGGTTATGTTTGAAGATGTGTGGTTGTCCAGCTGTGCAACAGCCCCTGCAGATTGTTTGATTGAATTGAGAAGTGATCAGTGTGACAGTGTCAAGGATGGCTGGTTTAGAATCCCACAGTGTAAATGCAATGGATATTGTTTGGATCTAGCCTGGCTGGAGTTCTTAGATTGGACATGCCATGGCTGAGGGTATTGCAGTATAATTCTGTCCATCTAGTTTCCAACTCACAAGGCAAGATAAACAGATAAATGTAGATTCTAGGCATACTTATATTTCAGAAATATTGTGCTTTAAATGCATATTTTTGTTTTCCTTCACTAAACATTACATAAAGACAAGAGCATTACTAAAGATTAAGATTAAGGGGGATGACATTAATATTTAATTGAATTTAAGCAACTAATCTAATTTAAGCAAGTGTTACATTGATTCTTACATGGCATTGTGGGATCAGCAGTCACAGAAGTGAATTAAAAATCTTGTCTGTAATCCTTTCTTAAATGTTTTACTCACAGCTAAAGACAGCCAACATTCTCAGTGCAGTGACACACTCCATGGGCTGGAATTTAATCCTGCACGAGTACTGACTGTGACCAACAGCCCCCCTACACTCTACAAATAATTGGCTTCAGTGATGTCCTGGGAGGGAGGGTTTCAATCAGTGGGATACTTCTCATTTCATTTTGTAAGAGTAGCCCCTTCTGGTCAATCTATCACTGTGACATGTCTACACCACTGTGCAAGCTCGAGAGTAATCCAACCACTTTTTCCCTTTTCACTGATGAGCTGCAAAAAGGGAAGAAATGCCTGGATGAGCAAGTATGCTAGAGTCTGCCTTCTCCCAAACTGATGCAGGATGTTAAGTGCTGGGACAAACCCGTGTATCGGTATACTCATTGAGGGAACAGAAAAGACAGGGGCAAAAATACATTATAAAAATCAGGGAATCACAGACGTAGGACTGAATGGTTGAATACATTGATTGGAACAGACCTGAATGAACAGTTGAATGAAACCGGACTACTCTTGGGAAAATTTGCTTCACAGAGCTACAGTTGATTTGATCAGCTATATCAGCTGACTCTAGCTATGGCCTTCACAGGAATGAAAAGATTTGAAAAAACTATGTGCTATGGAACGCCTGCTCTTTTTTTAAATGCAGGATGGTTTACAGCCAGCATTTTAAACTGTGCAGCCCACTTCAAAGCATATTGATTCATTTTTTTCCATTCATATGACGGCTACCTTCTCTCTCAGGAAGACTGTGGCTAAATATAGCATTATTTCATGAGAGATGCTACCATTTTAGCTCGGCTCTCATCAATATTGTATTGTGTGACATG
This sequence comes from Albula goreensis, assembly GCA_022829145.1. Classification (NCBI taxonomy): domain Eukaryota; kingdom Metazoa; phylum Chordata; class Actinopteri; order Albuliformes; family Albulidae; genus Albula; species Albula goreensis. The sequence goes on from CM040752.1 coordinate 14,429,697, forward strand.
TACTTCTTTCCCTGATTTCTGTGTGTGCTGGAGGGTAATCACAGTCCTATAGAGCCATAATTCCCGTTCCATCTGGTTTTCTTCTGTCTGTCTATCTTCTTCCTCTTCAGAAAGTTGATCCAGTACACCAGTAACTAGATGATCCATCATTAATCAGGTTTTTACAGACATCCCACCACAGCACACAAAAAAACGCCCCCACACACTCCTCTCATCAACTCAGAAGACAAAAAAAGGTGTTCATTCCAGCACCACATTGACAAGGATAAGGGCAGGCTAAGTTCACGATAAACAAGACCCAAACAAACAATGATGTCAGGTTAAATCTGTGTTGAAACTATTTTTTGCAATAGGATTTGTGCTTCTCTATAAAAAATGACAGTACATGTTTGGAGACAAATGACACATGCTTAGAAAGTGCATACATTTTTTTACCTCATTTTAGCGAGCTTTGAAATCATGAATATTGAGTTACTAAACTGTACTTGTGGAGGAAAAAAATCAATCAGCATAACATAACCATACAATTTAACCCCTAATGGACCCTAAATCTCGGATTGTAGGTGGAAATTAAAGACAAATTTCAGATGAATTCCAGCATTGATCTTTTTTATAGAAGACTTTCACTTAGATTATTAATAGTAAAATTGTAAAGGAACATTACTGTAATTTATAGTAGGCACATGTTTTTATTACCAAAACCTTTTTACAGACGCTTCTGTTTAAATAATTTATCATCAGCTATAAAAAGGAATTCAAACAGCTTTGCTGCCAGTGCCATGATGTTGCATTTCAAACAAACAAGGCAGAAAATAGTGAAGAGACAGCTCAATCAAAGCTATTTCTGGAATGTTACATTTACAGAGGAGATGTGGAGCACTTACATGAGGGAACTGTAACCACCCACCCCTGATCTGACCACAGTAATTTAGAACAGTGTTCTAAGACTCCTTGGCACGATCCACACACCAGAGGAACAACGAACAGAGATAACACACAGCCTCCTCTTTCACGGTTCTACAGCCATTTCACCCATATAAATGTTTACATTGGTCTAATACAGCAGTTCTAAAAGAGCATGCTTGTATAGGAGCGCTGAGGTAGTACAGAAGCAAAATATTTTGCATATCAGATGCATTTAAACGGGAAAAAAAAGAACACGGAAAGGCTATAGAGCCAAACGGTCCAAACTGTAGGCAGGAAAGGTCAGGTGTCAGCCTACACACGCTGTTTGCACAGAAGGCTAGCTCTGCTGGTGCAGGAAGCTTTGCATCTTCATCCAAAGCTGCCACAAACATGCTCAGTGTGTGTGGAGCTCAGTTTCTCAGGTGCACTGCAATGATACTAAAGACTAAATACTGCATGTAAACTGTATTACATATTCTTTGTATTCATACTCTGTACCTTAGAGTCCAGTGTTACTCATATGTAGAGTAAAATCATGGATTTATATATGTGACATATTTCAAAACACTGCATTCTTGTACATTCTAAAAATATACAGTAAAACTATGATGCACAAGTCATTCATTATTTGCAGTGCATAATGTACTTCTGTGGGGAATGAAGGATTTGTGCATATGAAATATTTGTAAAGATGTATACATAAGACTGCGCTGAAACTCTGTTGAAACATGTATTCAATTAATAGTAAAGCATTCATAATTCTCATATAAAGCATGTAATTATATGTTTAAAATATGTAAAAGCACCTCAGTGGTTTATCTCAAATATATATAATATCCACATACAATTAAGTTATTCATTATTCTATAAAAAATGAATATAGAATAAAAATAGAATGCAATCGCTGCATTTTTTTTCCTTTAGTTTGTCATATTTTGACCAGCTATACACATGCTCTTGTGTATAAATAGCATATTGATAGGACAGTGCCTTCTATTTTTTGACTGCAGGTGATTTTCACTCATGTGAAAAATCTCTCATGTCTATTTTTAGAATTCCCATTTTAGCTCTGAGGCAGTAAGGGGTGGGGGAAGGGGCTGGGATTGGCTGACTGCAGTGAGCACTGTGTGTCTGTGTGTGTGTAGTTTGTGTGTGTGTGTGTGTGTGTGTGTTTGGGGACGTTACACACTACCCTTGAATGCAATATGCATTGTTGAAATAGAAAAAATAAAGGTGGAAAAGCTACTCAAATACCTGGTACTGTCTGTCCCTGACAGTCTGTCATTTTATTGCCAGGATTACCTCAGCAAGGCATCACCTCTGTAACCATGGCAGTAGGAATATTAAGAAAGGAAGTGACAGATGAGGATTCACCCTTTAAGGCAGAGCCTTCAGAAGCCATCACTGCACCAACACAGACTCAGCTGGGCCCCTCACCCACAAAACACTTCAGTTGCTATAGTAACTCCAGAGAAAATGAGATTCCAGTTTATTTTTAGATACTTAGGTTTCGGAATTAAGGACCATCAGGGGTTAAAATCTGTGGTTATGTTATGCTTGTTTCAGTAGCCGATTCTATTCTTTTTAGTTTTATTTTCCAGTTACTGCATATCACTTTAAGTCACTCAGCTATCACAAAATGCACAATGCAGCCTCCAGACAAGAAATGTTAGGCACCAGAATACAAAGCCAGTTTTGTGTTTTGAGTTCTCTTTATCTCGCAGTGTTTAATTAGCCTTGTTTTTTGCCCCATTTAAGTTTTTTTTTCCAACTGCTATAAAAACACACCTGAAAGCACTGTAACCAGTCTCAAAATACTTCTTCAAGCATTCTCACCATTTATAGACAAGAGGGTCACTAAACTCACTGACCTGGCAGTGAGAGTCTGACCAGGTCCCATGTTAACACACGGTAATGGCAGAGCTAAGCCAATCACATGCAAGCTTCCAGATGGCCATTTTCATTTACCTGTTCTTACTGCTTAGTGCTACTAGTCAGACCATGGCACTTGGCAGACCAACACTAATGCCACTGCCTGCTCCAATAACAAGAGGTGCCAAGACACCATTGGCCCCTTTTCTGGCATTTTTCTGGCTTTGCTTTCAGCTCTCTGAGCTGGATGCCTGACCCACTACCACCACAAGTATTCATTTGAATGCAGACTTTGTCATCCATGGAGGTTTACTGAACACCTCTTGTTACTGGATCTTTTTATATGATCTCTATGTTATCTATAGGTTTGCTGAAGATCAGATTTGGGTTTGTTATATTGCTCAATTGAACAGCTGTGGTGGGGGTAAACTTAAAGCACAATCCCAGTTCCTTAGCTGCTTATGCCATTTTATGCAACTGTGTTCTCACAGGTAGCGTTGTTGGGGAAAGAAAAAGATATTTAGCTTTGAGTAGGAGGGGTCTTTCCACATCATGCTGCAAGAATGCATGCCCCAGCTCTTTTAAGTGTCTCACCTGGTTCCCCTTAACTTTTCCGACAATTAAAATGCTTCTGGGAGGCATTTTTGTTGTCGAGGTCCCAATCTGAATAGTGATTTATATCAGCAATTTCCGAATGAGTCCTGGTCGTCAACAAGGCAAGCCTTGCATGGAACTACTTGGGTGAGCGTAATTTAGCGTTCACTATGGTCTGTCTCAGTCAGAGCCAGCTTCTCTTTTTGCCCCTTGCAGAATTTTTTCAATGACTAGAGTAAAAGGTTCTAGCAAATCCCAAATAGACACATTTCAGCATTTTTTTGCTGACTTGACATTCAAGCTTTGAAGTAGTTTGCCCTTCTGAAAGATTTTCTTCGTTCTGACATCAAAGAAGGAGTAAGAAAGACATTTTTTTCATTGTGATGAAAATAAATTATTGAACCCCTTCATTTTTCAGTTTTGAACTTGTTAGGCTGTCACAACTTATTTAAGCCTTGAAGAATGTGTGTATAGACAAACCCTTGATGGCACAAAATGAGAGAATGTTGGTAAGCAGGGTTGCTGGGGAAGGTGTAGCGATCATCAAGGCCCCAAACGGCTTCAAAGCAACATCTTCATACAATGCGCACCAACAGCCAAATTCATTCATTGTATAAAAGGGCTTGATGAGACAGAAAACCATTACCAAAACAATACGACAATATTCACAGTTTTCATTTTACCCCATAGTCTTTTGCTGCATATTGTAGGTGTCTGAAATTGTAATACATTGTAATGGTGTATTAAATTTACATAAATGGGCTGAAAAATTAGAGACAGTTTAAGATTAGTTGCATATAAAACTATGTACAGTGTTGCAGGCCCTAAATTTAGGTATAATATAATATATTCCGAAATCATGTGACAATATGAAAGCAATAACTGTGTTTGGAATTTGAACATTTGATTGAAAAGCCAGTTACACTGTTGCTGGAATTGATATGGTACAAGATAATGTCATAATGCCTGCTCTTTTTTCACTGTCAATCACAGAGCAGAAATATTGTTTTAACCCATACCATTCACACAGATACTAATCGATGCATCACTTTCACAAAGAGGAGAGTAGCACCTTGGCGAACTAGAGAGGTACAGTGCTATACACCTTAGATCAGTTTGTTTATTAAAATATAGCAGCGAGACAGCTGGGCTGGCTACTTGCAGACATGACACTTGTCAGGAAAGGCGTGTGAGACAAGTGTGCAGATCACAGATATGCCCCGGTTCACTGCATCCATGGAGGGAATGCAGATGAGGTGTGAAGGGAACAGAGAGAAGAGAGGCCTGGGTACTGCTTCCATAATGAGGGATACACAAAGGCAAGGAGACAGTGGGAGGCAGCGTGCGGGGATATCAGAAACAGTGCAGCTTGCCTGTTGAATATATTTTCTGTTTCATGCTGGAACACTGTGGTGGGCATGGAAGAAAGACTGTAAAGTGAATTAGCTGAAAGGGGGATATGCTATGCCCTTCCCTCTGCCACCCATGGCCCCTGATCTGTGTCACACCTGAAGGAGACAGTTTGGGGTTGAGGGTGGGGGTTGACAAGGCTGTAAAATGAGCTGGGATTTTTTTTTCCTTTCTAGCGAGTTTTGTTCCCTGACTGTCCATAAAATATTCAGGTGGCGTGCATGATGGCTCTGTTGTATTCCCTCCTCTGCTTAAAATTCATAAGGAAAAAGAAAAAAACAAAACGGGGGTGGTAGAGGAAGAGAAAAAAATCTGACATGAAATTACAATATTTGTATTTTATTTATATATTTAAACATCCCACACAATATCACGTATTTCTAGGTGCTCTCAAAACATACTGTAACTTCTCCTTATCGAGGCCCTGATGCCATGATGATGTACTGTGTAATTTTTTGAATATTGCAAATGTGCTGTAGCTTGCTGTGTCATATATCGGTGGTGTTTGGAATATGTATATACATATAGCTGTGTCATTGTTACCTCATCGTTACATAGTGATAGTGGAGGGGCTGACATCCAATGACATCTATAATGTTGCAGTTCTGATACTTTTTTATAAGGTTTTGTGTCAAAGGTTCCATGACTTACTTGTAATTAGTCATGTCTTAGTGCATAGGTTGTTATTACAGTCCCTGAGGTGGTCACCGTCTGATTAGGACCCCATGGTTTACTTGTCAGTCCTGTCCACCCCATTCATAATTTTAACAAATGTTTGCTTGTGGTCTGGGGTATTGTTGCAGTAATCACTTGGCCCAGGCCTCGGTGCTGCTCCTCTGGTCCTGGCAAACTGGTGCCAGCCCTCGTGTTTCAGAGACTACAAGCAGGGCAGAGAGGGAAGCAAGCACTAGAATAATCCTTCCAGTCTGTCTCTTGTTGTTACCAGTGGCAGTGGCAGGTGTGTGTAATTAGCACTGTTTTCCAAGCCTTTGCCATGTAGGAGGTCTGTTGTCTCTCCTCCCATTACCCATGCTGTAATGTGGACAAAGTATGGCTCGTTCTCTGTCTTTTCTTCTCCCCTTTTCTGTCTCACTCTGTTACACACACATACACATTGTGGTTTTTGGTTGGTCAAAAGCTGTGGCTTCATATTACTAAAACAAAATGTATCATCATTTTGTTTACTTTAAAAAATATATAATTACATTTCCCTCATGAAATTTTACTGATCATTCTCAGCATTCAGTCTTTATAAATGTGTTATTAATGTTCATCAATGGTCAAATTACTTTGTAAAGCATTAGTTGATGTTGGTGGTGAGCTTATTCTGTAGAGCTTGTGCCAAAGTGAGGGAGAGCTTCAGTTGGCAATGACCAACCAGGCAATGACCTGCCTGGTTGCTCAAGACTGAAACCCATAATACTCTGCCGAATCACGAGTGACAATCTACACACTGTTGTGACTCAGAGAAAAACATTGCAACAATGAGACAGCCCTTTGAACATGAACACACATTACAAATTAAGAAAACAATATATAATATTGTTGACCATACATTTTGTGCATTTTCCCCTTTTTCAGATGTGGCAAACACATATTGTTGGTTCTTAGTGCTGCATGTCATTGAAAGGCTCCTCTGCTCTGGCCTGGGAGAAGTTTTCCTCAGGGTTTACAAGAAACGCTATGGCCTTAACAGCAATTTACTGTAACTTCCTTCTTTTTTAACAGTGGTCCTTAAGTGACCTACAGATTATTCTTGTTATGCAGAGTGTCGGCAGGCTGCAGTGCAGTTACAATGGCTTGACTGCCCAAGGCTAATTGAGACATCACTGGCCTCTTGTGATGTTCTTTTTTGTGCCTTGCATTTTTTGCCTGCACTGGACGGCATTACGCTGAACCATCGTGCCACGTCCTGCAGTTTGCTGCATGTCTCCGAGACAGGCTCCTCCAACGGTTTTCCATGAAAAACAACCAACGATTACCTGCTTCACAAATAAACAAATGAGTCAATGCACATTTCATCGAGGCAAAGACTATCATCATTACAGAAACATCTGCTTAGCTACCCATGTCCATGTTGCAGATTCTTGCAGCTCAGCCGTAAATTGTCTTTTGAGTGTGCGGACCACCATGCTGGGTTTATGCACATTACAGGCCAAAATCATAACTGGAGCACGTCCCCCTCACTGGTGCCCCGCAGGGAGCAGAAGAGAGGTCCAGGTTCAGTTATATACTCAATGAACATCTGCATAGTATTATCTCTGTATCTCTTATTGGAGTCTTTTTATTTAGTGAGGAATTAAGCAATTCCTCACTAAACAAAAAATAATAAACTGAAACTGACTTATGGTTTAAAAATGTCTGCATGAATAATCAGCTGTGATTGTAATTACTGTTGCTTGAGTTTCTGTATTTTGCTTTTTTGGCAACTTTTATTAAAATGTATCCCATTTATAATCTGAAATAGATACAAATGTTTTTTACAGGATGCAAATTTATCTTTAAAGCTGGATTTCTAGTGCATTAATACAGACATTCAAAGCTTTCAACACTCCCAGTAGTGGGAGAATGATGTTTCATTACCCACATAATGGGTAGATATACATAAATATTTGAATTAATTAGAACTTTTCTCCTCACAATAGAACCCAATTTGTTCAGTTCAGTACTTTATACATGGATGCCTCACCTATTTCAGATTAAATGGAGCCTTGTTCTACCATTACAAAACTTTATAAAAATGTAAAAATATCCCAAAACATCTCTAGTGAATGGTAACTTACACATGGCTCCTGGCTGACAGCTTACTAATTTCCTTACTTATTACAGCGCTAGAAATGACAAGCAAGGGGAAATGTCATTTTGTCATGTTGTCATGATATTGCATGCAAGTAATTTGCCAGTGGGTAGCAAAACAGTTTCAGAGTACCTATCAGATTTCACTGTTTTGTCAAATTTCCAACTGCTACAATTTAAGTTCAAGGGAATAAGGACAGCATGTTAACAGCACTTCCACTGAGGTAGAAATGTTCTTTTGATAACAGCCGATAGGATAACCCTTAGAACTGCATTTGTGTCATAATATATATGGCCTTGTGATTACTGAAAGTGGTATGGTGAGAGAAACATAAAGCCCTCATTTACTCTCTTTGTTTATTAGCAACAGACACCATGCATCACAAGAAGCAGCGTAAAGGGATATACATGGAGTACTCTGAAACTTAAACTCCACTTGTCAGAAATCCAAGCATAAAAAATCCTGTAGAAAGGTGCATTTAGCTGCCAGTGGGGTTGGGAATTAAAGTGGTTGGTGAGAGGCACACATTTAGTCTCCTGACCTGTGTCTGGGCTGTGGATCTCTTGATAGGCTTAATGCAGCCACAATCTCATTTGCTGTGTGGGGAGCATATTAGGTATGAGATCAATATTCCAGCAGAAGGGAAAGCTGTGCATCATAAAATGCAGCACTTTCCTCTGCCCACAGTATTCATTTAGCATTTCTGTATAGAAATTGAGTGCATATGTCAGCTCAGAGGGATGCTTCTGTAATAATGGAAAATAAAAAATGCTTTTGAAAAAAAAACCTGCCAGAGATGGGCTATGCTCCTTGATCTTTCATTCTGTCTTCTCTTACCTAATGAGTAATTGATGTTTTAGACATTATGTGCATGCTGAAGTATTGACTGATAGTGATTAAGGTTGAAATGCTGTGGATGGAATATGGGAAGCTGAGCTGGAGTGTCACAGGTATTGATCACAGTAATGTGATGCGTTTTCTGGGGTCCTACTTGGGTTCTGGCCAGATTCTGGGAAATCTGATTGGCTGCGGTTGTGCTGTGAACTCAGGGACTAAAAACAAAGCTATGCTGGGGCAGTACCATAAAATAAAAACTGTCTGCAAAGTAGAATATTGCCTCCTTATACAAAGAATGAGTCCCTCCAATTTTTTGTTGAGTTCACAGAAGAGCAGATATCGTTTCGTGCTTAGTACTGTATAAATGAATTGTAGGTGGTTGGGCTAATGCTTAAATCTTTTGTGATTTTAAATCAATCCTAATTCATAGAAAAAAAATTTAACAAATATAAGTTGCAAAAATGTGATAAGCACAACCACTTGCCTGCCACAAAGACAAGTGAGCTTCTTGGTGAGCAGCACTAAAATCTGTTTTAATTGTCCTCCTTACTGGTCAGAGAGGCCATTTTGTTTCTGTTGTGTATGAATCTGCAGCATCCGGTGTAATTTTGGTAAATAAGGAACCCACAGGTCCTGTATTACAGTGTGGAGTGAGGTTATTATACCCTCCACAGGACATTGACAGTGACAATCAATTTCACTAATTAAAAGTGTGTGTGTGTGTGTGTGTGTGTGTGTGTGTGTGTGTGTGTGTGTGTGTGGCGGGTCACATACTGAATTCATTAATGTCAGTTTTTAAATTATTTAATTAATTTATTTTATTTTGTTCTCGTGTGTTTGTGTGTAACTTTGTATGTGTGTTTAAGTGTACACATGTGTGCCAGAGGACACGTGAAGATTTAGAGGAGAAGGTGGTGAAGGAGCAGTCAGTGCTTGCTTTATTGAGACTAGTCATGTCAGTGCTGAACACCTCCTCAAAGGTGACAAAAAGGAATTATCAGAGGACCTCAGGGTGCAATGTGCCGAATTCTACATGATGGTGATCGCTGTGTTATTCATCTCCTGTTGTTATCGCAGAACCAAACGAGACTTGCAGAAGGGGCACTGACGACTGTCCTGTTTTCCAAGAAAACCAATTACTCCAATTCCAATTGCCACCAAACCTAGAGAGGTTTCCTCTGACCCGATTACAGAGCTCCTCTGAATATTCACAGTTCACAGTAACACCATGACAATAATTTCAGGACTGTCTCTGAGTGCCTTTCAGTGCAAATCCTTGAAAAATGGTTAGTGGAGCATAACAAAATATCATAAACGTTTTGTATATATTTGATATGTGGCTCAAGTACCCGGGTGGATACCAATCAAAAACGTACAAGATTTAGAGATTTTTTTAATTTCTTGAATTGTCAATCCTTTCCAAATTAGTAGGTCACAATTAATAGTGATGTAGTATATACTATGTACTATAGACCAAATTATGTGAATATGATAAAGTATTTGAAAGCATTTTTTTGGTGAGTAGATAAGGGACTTGCCATCCGAAATGACTCCCTGTTGTGCTTACAGAAAAGGCACACCTTGACTGACCTCCAAGTTTTGCTCTGGCATTATATGTGTAATGATGGTATTTTATAATGGTATAGATAGATGACAGTTTAAATTTAAGCCATAACTCTCTGTTGAGTACAATGTCTTCATGCACAGTTACTTAGAGTCAATGAGATATATTCAGTTATCTCTCCCTCTCAAAGGGGCCTTTATCTTCACTCTTAAATGGAAAATGAGTTGTATCACAGTTCACTATATACATCTATGTGTATGTATCTCAGGGATAAGAGTGTCTGCTAAATTAATACATGTTCCTGTCATAAATGAGATGCGTTTCAAACAGGTGTTAAAGCAGATATGATCAACATACAAATTTTGTGGCAGGGGAATCGAACCATTTGCACTCAGGGCTCCTCTGAGCGAGAGGGCTGCTTGCAGCTGTTCTGAGACAGCACTGTCAACTTCATTTACAGTGTGCTGGAATTTAGAGGAAATGTAATCAGCTTTGGGTTGGCATCATTAAGGTCGCCTTATGATTCAGCAGTGTGTGTTTTCCTCTGTTCTTGCCTTTTGTCAATGCTTCACTGGCATGCCTGTTTCTAAATCAGCACCCTCCATTTTGTGTATTTGGGTTTGTTTTTTTTTCCTTGGAATATCTGCTGCATGAGTCATTCACGTACCAAAAAAGAGGGCAGGGTAGAAAATCCCTCTCTCACCCCCTCAGTCTTTTACTGCGCATTTGATTTTGTGTTGTTTAACATTCTGTTCAGTGGTAAGCTCACACTCATTCCCAGCACAACCTCCAAACATATCTGTTGGTTTGCAAAAGAAAAAGTTACAATACAAAAAATAATGCTTGTACTGAAAAGAAGATTCTATGCAACTCGATGTGTTTAAGCATTCATATTTCTGTATTTTTATTGTTGGGGGTTCAATGCTGTTAGCTAACCTAATGCTTTTAGCAGCAATATTCTGTGAGCTAACAACAACAAAAACAAACCTAAACCCCAGAACCCATATAAATATTTTATTGTGTTAACCCATGGCTTTTTATTGGAGTGAATACCTGTTTCACATGTTACTCTGCATTCCTTAAGCTTCCCAGTGTGATTCACTTAATATATTAACTAATCAGTTTGGCTCTCAGCCTCCCATACTCTTCTCACTGAACTGCTTCATTTCCTTAAGCTTAATTCAATTTATTCAGGACAGGGATGGTTCAGTCCAACCCTGCACCCTCTCCCCACTCATTAGCAAGCACTGAGCAGCTGGACAGCTAGTGACCGAGGAAGGAGTTCTCTCAAGGTCAGATGATATCATGTTCACTTACAGTGGCAGAGCTGTTTTTCTTCTGTGCAAAACATTTTTAACTGGTGACTACTTGAAATGTCAAAGTATTTGTGGTGTATAAAATTCATCTGACAAAGATGTATAGTACCCAAAGGATAAGTGATGCAGCACTGGTATGTACTGAATCTTAAGTAATACAAGGAAAATGCAATTTAGAAACTAACTAGCCTTAAAATTAAATTAAGTACTGATCGGTATGATACATTTATTTTAGGATTTAAAAAAATCTGAAATGATTGAAGGAGCTTCTTGCTTTTATATTTTTAAATCCTGAATTTTTATTATAAATTCATTTTATTAGAATTATTCAGTCAAATGTAATTGTTCAGCTGGAATAGACATGATCACACATGGAGAATGTTCCTTGAGCCAGCTCTAGGAAACTGTGCACCCCTTGCAAATTGCATTCATTCTTTTTTTGTTTTCTCTTTCTTTCTAAATCCTCTAATTCATGACTGTCGTGGAAGTTCCCATGAAGCCCTCTAAATCCCATCTTCAGGGGGCCATGCTGATTGAATCGGAGTTATAATTAGCTCAGCCTATCAGCTCCGACCCCCTCTTTGCACATCTGTATTCCTGGAATGGATTTTTTAACCCTTAGGAGGGTCGAACGCAGTGAGGCAGATTTTTTAAGACCATTTTCCATGTGCTACATGTAAACAAACAGTCATAATGATAATAACTGAATGGATACCATTGTGCATGAGGTTATGGGGTTATGAGCAGATTAATGCAAGGCTTCCCATTACCTTGTATTGATATTCTGATTATATACCCTCTATATTTATGTTTTAGACCAATTACATTTAGACAAAAAATTATTATGAAATTTTACCAATTTCAGAAATAATGGAATCAACATTATAATGTATTATGTTGACTGAATAACGTATATAAGACAATATTGGTCTTGCTCCTTCATTTTCTGCAAATGGCAGCAGTACTTCTTGCCATTTCCATAGTTTTGCACATGTAGATGATGCCTTTTTGTGTTTATGATAGGCCATGCACTTTTGAGAAAGCCATAAAAGAAGGAGAAGAATCATGGAAGACCAGAACTACGGTATAGAGATTATTCTTGTTATGGATCACCACTCACAGGCGTATGCTTTGAGGAACCTATGTGGAGGTCGGGGCTGGGAGCTTTGAGATTACATAGTCATGAAAGCAGTGCTTGGGAAGGAGCGCTGTGCCACCATGTCTGCTCAAGCTGCTCACGGAATGGATGAATACTCCATTGTGGGGCCATAGTGAGTGGGTGATGGAGCTGTGGGGCAAGACTGGGACAAAGGCAAGTTTGCACACTGCAGAACAGGGCTGGGGCTATGATTATTCACTGTCCAATCAGCACACTGCACAGAGCAGGCCGCATCATCTGCTACACCTCCTTATCTGACATGTAAAATCTCAAGAGGGCCCAGTCAAGAGGCTGTAGTGTGGGTGACCCTGCATGGTGGGTGACAAAACACAACAGCTCAAGTCCTTCAGAACAGAATACATGTGATAACATTGAGGTTCGAATAATAAAATGTAAAGGAGTTCTATGAGTCACTTCTATGTACCTCTGTATCCTAATCAAATGTTGCAGCATGCATAAACAGAATGATATAGTAAACCATATAATTGGCAGTTATGGATAAGCAATGCTTTGCTGGCTGATTTAGCCACTTTATTAGCATTTGGTAATTCTTGCAGCTAGCAAGCTATCTAGCAAGCTAGCTATATAGCTGTCTAGCATTATAATATATCTAACTAGATGGCTGCTGGCTGCATACGAACTTGCATAAAACAGCATATTTCCAAATATTTTGATGATATTTTCCAGAGTCTGTTTTCTCCTATTTCATCTACCCCTGGTAGGGAAGGTAAAGTGGTTTATGATGCATGTTCTATTGTATTTTTTTCTTAAATCACAAGATTTCTGATGACATTAAATCATATTTTTTTGACTGTTAATCAAACAAGCCAGTGTGTGAGTAGTAGGCAAGCTGGCTACCAGAGACACTTGATAAAAAGATTTATTATTTCTTTGCTGACAGAATGCTTTCTTCAATAGTGTTAGTGGCTGCTAACAGGATATCAGGTGCCCTGGAATTTTCTGGTCAATGGAAATGAAACGCTAATGCAATATGAGTTAACCCTGCCCTCTCATGAATATTCAGAGACAAGTCAGCTCCTAGGACAGCTTTTCTTAGACAAAACCCTCTTTAGAACAGAACCATATTCAAAAACCACCAAAACTTAACCAGAGCTAAGGAGATAACTTTAGAAATGGACTTGAAGAACAGAATGAGATGATGTGCTCTATTTACGGAAAAGTGCTTCAACAACAGGCATGAAACTTCCTGTCTTTGAATACAGGACTGATCCAATAGAAAGGCACCATTACTGCTCTCTGCACTAATAAGGTTCCTACCACCCAGCATGCAGAGCCTATATAGATAGGAGAACCATGGTTAAAGATCTATAACTGCAATCTCTGGTAATACTAACCGTTGCTAACTAACGGTAAATCAGTAGCTTGCTACATTGTGCAATTAGCTAGATACATTATCTTTGTTTCTGAGGTAGAGGGCTGTGTAAAATAAGCAGGCAATGGTGTCACAGGAACAAGCTCAGGGCTCAGGAAGAAGGGATGTGTTTACCTACAGCTAATCCAGAACACAGTGCAGAAGCAGGCTACACCATCATTCACACGCTCTTATCTGATGTGAAAGTGCTCCAGTGTGCCAGGTGAAGAGGCTTGTCTGGGTGACATAACCCCCAGGCTTAAAGCATATTCACTTTAATCGCTAGTCCTTGGTCCCAAGCTTAGCCTAGCTATCTGGCTGGCCAAAACCCCTTTTCTCCGAGAAGTGAGCAGAATGTGAGATGTGGCCACGCAGCTTCAAACATAGTTTGTGAAACTTTATCCATACAGTTATCTGGAACCGCCTATCTGGAACATTCTATCATCAAAATAGTCTGTCAGGTTTAGTGCCATTGTTTCAGTTCAGGGTGACTAACAACTTAAATACCATTTACAACAACTATTTATGCAAATAAAAGTGGAAAGATGGAAAGATTTGCAAAAAAGTTTATGGAAGCACTTTCAGTGTGCTGTAGGTCTATTAAAGTTTGTTTGTAATATTGTTGAAAAAAACTCAAATAAATCACCTGTTTTAGAATTCACATCATCCCAGTCTTTCCTTGGACAGCTAAAGTATGTTCCTTGAAACAGAACAGGATATGACAGGGTGATTGCGTCTTGAGTAATGCAGCATGTTTAAGTGATGCAGACTTCCTGAGTGAGAGGGAGACTGCACTGTTGATGGGAGCTGCCTGGTATGTGCCAGCACTATAAAAAGGAACTTGTTGACACCAATACTACTGTGACATTATTGCTTCCCCTACCATGCCATGTGGATTAATTAACACTGCGTGAGAAGCACCAGCTCCCCCCCCCCACACCTCCCAAATGTACCTCAGCCCAAGACCCCATTCACTCCTTTTAGCTCTGCTGACAGGTGCCTGAGACTTTGAGGTGGGAGACTACGGTACCAGGCAAACATGTTCACAGATCTCTGCAGCTCCTGAGTGCTGCACATACTGGTGTCAAAGAGGCTCTCTGGCTAATGCTTGTTCTGGTGTCAAAGAGCTTCTCTGGCTAATGATCCAATCTGCACAGGTGAAACCCATCTGTTCCCGCTGCCGCTTTTGAACTTGAAGGGACCCCTTGTTGTGGTTAATGTCAGAACAGCAGTGTTAGCATTGTCACCATCGCCACTGGAATCGAGGTGTAATGGCTGTCTATTTTTTCCCTCCTTTTTTGTTTTTTGTTTTTTTTTTCACAGCTTGAAAATGACGAGGAGCAGAAACGTTTTGAAGAAGGGAAAGTGCGTTACCTGCAGAACAAGGCAAAGAGACTGGCAGAGAAAGAACGTCAGCAGTGACGCATCCCTCCCTGTAGCCGGCAAATGAAACAGAGCTCTTGGGATGTCATAACGCCATTCTACAGCACATTTTAAATATCCTGTCTTTATCATAGTGATCTTAATAGAAAGGGAAGAGGAGTCTTTCACTTTTACTTGAAATGCGTTGTCTTCTTGAATTGTTTCAGTGCTGCATACCAAAGCATCTATATGCGTGTTTAAAAGAACAAGATAATATAAATATATAATAATATATACATCATATTTTGTCTTTACATTTTTTTTATTTTTGAAGGCTGTATTCGCTGTGTGCAGGAATTACTGTGACATGCACCATAAAATAAATTCCATACATGCTACTGGTGAAGACCTGCTGAATTTCCTCTCCTGTGTCCTTCGTCCTGACCCCTGGTGAGACAAATGTAGGCATTTCCATTGATAGGAGAGACTCCACTATCCAACATTCATCTTTTTTACTGTGTTGCTACTCACAGAGATGTCAGCCTCAGGACTGTGACTCAACCCCCCTCACGCTATCTCTCTTTCTCTCTCTCTCCCCCTCTCTTGCTTTGTCTCTCTCCCGAATGATAACGCATTAGGCTTTTCTCAGTGAGCTATGTGTTGACAAAAGGGGAATGAAATCAACAATATATTGAGAGGAGGTGCTCCCGGGTGCAGATAATTCATCTCAATAAATAATGGTCGCCCTCATTGGAGGTAGAGGAAAACTCTGGAGAGAGGAACAGCCATGCACGAAGGTGAATCTGTCAGATTCTCACCACACCCCTCCTCTCCCCTCCCCCACCCTATTTCTGTCACTGACACAGATTTGTCCCACCACTGCAGTCAGAACAAAGCAACTG
Organism: Albula goreensis; assembly: GCA_022829145.1. NCBI lineage: Eukaryota > Metazoa > Chordata > Actinopteri > Albuliformes > Albulidae > Albula > Albula goreensis. The sequence goes on from CM040752.1 coordinate 14,445,788, forward strand.
GAGCTGATCTTGGACATGTACTACAATTCACAAAGCAAATAATAAAGGCAGTAACTGAACAGTGAAGATTTGTATTAAAACTACAACTACTGTTGCTTCTCTTCGACCTCAAACAGATCACACCATGGTCATTGTACAGTATCTGACAGCTAATGACCTGTGGTATGCTCTGTTCTTTGTGTAAAACTGAAGGTGATTTTTTACCTAAATAATGCAGTGTTTTAACTAGTACTGTACTAATTGCCACACTGGTAACTAGTACATTAAAAAACATTTCAAGAGGAAGGATCAGCCAGATGTTGTCATTACAATGGAGTGGGTCAATATAACAAAAAACAACCTATTCCTGTCTTTACAGACCTCTAAAGCATAACTGACAAGTGTTTTTTAAGCATTAGCAAAACAGATTTCTGTGCCTTTTTCAGCTTAGGCTACCTCCAGCTGGGAGCTCATAGGTATGAAACACAGTTACAAAGGTGGTCATTTAACTGTACTTTTTACCTGTCAGCACTGCAGTCACCGTTAATGCAGCTGAAATAGGGATTTGAACATACCCGCATTTATATTTTCAGCTCCATTCGTCAGTGTACACTTTACAAGTTACCTTGTAATTACTTTAAATTATGCTTGCATAGGAATTTTACTTTTGCTGGGAGACATAATGAGTTGTCAAAAATGTCAATAATGGATCCCAGGTTGCAGAGTTTAGTTTACTGTAATGATATGACAGAGTCAGTGGTCTGACCAGTTATTCCTCAGTGTGTCAGACAACATTTTTATTGGGATGGAAAATGTCTACCGAATGAAGAACTGAAAAACTAAAAAGCTAACACTGCATGTTCCCTTTCTGGTGGCTGCTCCAAATGTCAGACAGAAAGATGATTTTCTGACTAATAAGAATTGATACAAATGATAAGTTCAGAGTTTGTCTCCCTGGGAAACATACGGAGGCTGTGCCAAGAATCTGGCTGCTGTTTTCTTTGTGATGTAAGGGGAAACTTGTTGAAGTTACATTCAGTTTTTATCACACCTTTTTAAAGAGAGGAACATCCCCCCCTCATTTATCATTAGGTCTAAGAAAAACAAACCTGGCATGGCTTGACAGCCCAATAACTATAACAACGTGTACTGGAAGGCTTGAAAGCAAGGGGTGACTGCAGTGTGATAGGAAAGGTTTGTTGTTGGTGAAAAAATGTATTATCTATATAACTTTCTGATGAAAGGCTGAATGACAAAGGATTGCAAAATGGTCTGCCATGTAAATATCACATGTGACTTTAAATAAACCTGTCCACAGACAGAGGGAAGCTTGCAGAGGTGAATGGGAGGTGGAGCAGGGGCTGGAGCAGACCTGTCTGGGTGGGTTGGTGGGACAGGATTAGAAACTGCTAAGGCAAGGGGTGTGACTCTTATCTACCTTTCAGCAGTCACTCATGGTTGCCTTCTTGGGCTGAAGGTGGGAATTGTTGAAAGGTTTTTTTTTTTTTTTGTGGATTGGAGCTCTTTGATGCCAATTTTTTCAGAGCAGAACTTTGGGGCAGAGCAGATCCTGGGCTGGTAGGTGGGGCTGGAGTTATCATACTAGATCATGGCTGCAGCTGGATGGATTTTCAAAGAAATCTGCTATTTCCGCTATCTAGCAGAACCAAGCCAGCACTGAAACTAAATCCGCCTCTGGCTAGCATTGTAACTGTGTAACATAAGCCAGGAGTTTGGAAATATTGTCAGTAGGAGACTATGGAATCTTGTTTTTAAATACTTTGTCGACAAACAACTTTGAAGAGGACCTAGTTCCTTGATACCTGACACAGACATCTAACATGAATGGCTCATTAGGTTTTAACTTGAGGGAGTGATTTCTGTAAAATGCTAAACACTCCTATCTTTTGCCCACTAGGAGCCCTTTATGTTTGTCATCTCACACCTGACTTCACCTCAGTGGTCTGCAGATATCACTACAACTACACCCGTGTCACTTCCTCCTCCAGATCTTTTACCGGCAAGGGGTATTCCTCCTGAATTATATTGTGTCACTCTCTGAGGTAATTATAGGATTATCTCAATAAACAGGCATTTCAAACAATACCGGGATTTTCTGGCACTTTAAAAATGAAGCATTGAAATCATACGGGAGGTTTATCCACTAATTAACCAGTTCTTGACACCAATTTTTATTTATCTATTTTGTCTCCAGAGAGCCCAATGCCAGCAGAATAATTTGCAATTGTAACAATTTTATGTCTGATTTGACTGGGTGGGAGAAAAGACAAAATACGGGAACATACGTCACAATTAACTAGCTTTGTGACCGCATTTTAAGGGATATGGTTGGTCATTTTGTAGAAAATAAGTCTTAATTACAGCCCATTAGAAATCCTTGATAAATTATGTGTTTAGGGAACTGCAGCTAAATTAAAATGCAAGAGACAAAAGAAATACATTTGTCATCAGAGAAAAGGAAACACATTTTTTTCATTCTGGTTTTAAGAAAAAGAGAAAGCATCAAATTTTACGCGATTCTAGACCATTCCTAAGGAAGACAAAATGTTTCTGTTTCATAAGATAATCAGGTGGGGATCAGATCATGGCAGGTAACATGATTTACAAAATAATTCAATCAATTATTTTACTTTTGTGTAATCACATGAAAAAAAGATATATGAATCAATAAACCAAGTATGATATTAGCAAAATAAATTTGTAAATTGTGTTCAGGCTGTACCAGAGGGAAAAGGAAAAAAATCCTTCTCTATTTTTATCCCCTGTGAACTCCAAAATGTTTCTTGGGTGGAGGGGGAGGAGTGGGAACTGCAGATGGGAAAGACTCTCCAGACATGATAGAACAGTGTGCTGTCTCCCTCCATCCAACCAAGCTTCATTTTGAAAAATGCTGTCAAGTAACCCAAGCAAACTGTACTGCTGACCTTGCATAAATAAACAAAGTGATTTACGTTTACTCTTTCCCATGATCACACAGATTCTGGTAACAAAGATCAGATACTTTCTGTCTGATACCCACATTCGCTGTCAGCAGTGAACATAAGTGGCTTCTGTCATTGTTGATCATTTTTTATGAATGAACATTGGGTCCACAGGCAGAGAGAGTAGCATGAAGGGTAAGTATCATGTGACACCACATGGTTAGTGATGCTGGCCGGAAATGGGCTGTGAGCACCCGTATCATTTTTCCTACACAGACAAAAACTGGGGCAGAATGCTAGCTCTTGTGTCAGTGCTTTAATGAAGAGTGGGCTCTGGGTATACCTTGTGCTTCTCTTCCCAGTGTTTTATCACTGTCAAAGAGGAGCTCAGTACCGTTTGTGGACCCCACACTGCCTGAGACAGAGCTATTTGGAAAATGAATGACCTTCACTGCCAGATAAAAAAACAAATAGACTCCAAGAGAACTGTAAAAAGGGGCAAAAATCAAAAGTATGCTACCCTTAATGCCATTTTCAAGATCACTCAACTCCATTAGGAAAGCACAGGTGGAGATCTTGCATTGAGCCACCCTGTACATCACCTGAAAACAACAATGAGATGATCAATAATTAGGTTCTCTGACATACTGTGACATCCATAAGAAAGATCTGGTTAGCTTAACTATCTCAATCTGTTTAATCATATTCATCATTGCCTCATAATTGCACTGTTCATCCTATATGATATGTGGAGTTATTAATACCTCAAACAGACAGTTGAAGGTAGGTGCTATGCACTGATAGTGCCTTAGATGAGCTCAGCCTGGCTGCATAAAACGGCCCCCATTGTTGAACTGCAACTACTGCAGACATGGCTGTGTGTGTCTCCTTTTGAGGAAGGTACTATTACTGGGTGCCTGCTCTGAACTGTGCACCAAATGTGAGGAAAGTGGATGACCTTCAGTTGCTGTGGATCGCGTGGGAAACGTTGAGAGTGAGATGTCTCTGCGAATTCTGGGGGATTCTGCTGGTGTGGGGTTCTGGAATCCCCTGAGTGCTGGAAAGCCTGGAGAGGAAGTGGGGGCCTTGCCTGGGGCCCATGGAGTGAGTGGGCCGGGATGCCTTCTGTCGCTTTTTACTTCCAGGTCACTTCACTCCATTCAGGAAAGGGCTTGTTATTTTCCCTCCCCCGTCTCCCTCCCTCTCTCTCTCTCTGTCTCTCTCTCTCTCTCTCTCCCTCTCCAACCCTGCCGTTTGCTGTTCCAGCACAGAACACAGAACGCCCTCTGCAATCTGGGAGAAGGCGGCAGGAGCGTGACGCATACTGGCATGGCAAACGCAAAAAGACAGATGTTCTCCTCTATGGAAACCTAGTCCACGTTTTATGTTACACCTAGCGAGGGTGCGCCCACATTGATTCAGTTGTGAGGCACACCATTGGCATAGATTTCCCTCTGGCAAGATCCTGACTACAGAGAAGAAGTCAAAGAGATGCACTCATCATTCTTACAGCTTAACAATGCTGTACAGACTGCAAAGAAAGTTCTCTAAAAAGCCATTATTTAAAAGAGGTGTACATTGAGTTACAAAACCAAAAATGTACCAAAGATGTTTCATGCAATTGTTATTATATATTCAATCTTATTCAGTTATATACTCAGTATATCGGTACAACATTTTTAATCATCTAGATAACCGCAGCTATATATAAAGGGACAATATCCTTTTTGACACATTGTTTCTAAATGCATGATAGACGACTCTTCATTAACTTCTATTAAATGCCTAAAATGCCACCTGAAATGCCACAATGAGCTAACCATTTTTCAAAGAGTGATATTTAAAACACATTAAAATTCATCTTCATCAGGAGGCCTGCCTCCACCGGTACACAGCGCAGGGCGGAATCACCTTATCACCCACTGCACTAGTGTTCATTCATGTTCTGGCGCAATGAAGATAAATCCCCCCACGCTACTGTACAAGCTCAGCATTTTCCACACACACGTGTTACAACAGAGCAAACCAGCAAGTGATGTATGCAGTCCATGAAACATGACACGCCTCTGTCCATGAAATACCTGTTTATATATATTCTTATTCCATGGAAATTATGGTAGTCTGAAGTTACATTACTGAAATCTACTCTGTGGCCAAGCACTATACCTGCATCATTATTTCTCTTGAACATCATTTCAACCATCAATATTATAGCCCAGGCTCCAACAGAACAGGAAAATGAACCTCGCCTGTTATCCTAAAACATAGATAAATCAGATACAATCATGTGCATTTACTGTAATAGAGAACATTATATCCCCCATTCAAAGTCTATTAAAGGTAAATTAATGCTGTAACAATTTCTGTGACCCTGGTCTGAGAGATATTTAAACAACATTAGGTAGCAATGTTCCCATATGGAGAAAAAGAGGTGAGATTTCAGTTACACTGCAGGTGCTTTCATGAGTTAACTGCAATAGTTCTGTCCACTTATACTCAACTAAACATTACTGCCAGTTAGGATGTTCACACAAGCTCACATAAACACATACACACACATCCAATACTGGCTTTAATAGTGCAGTCAACAGTGCACAAGTATATCTTTTCATTGGTCCAGAGCAACATCAATATAATGACAATATCTGCTCTGTAGTTCTGCTGTGTGTGTAATGTAGATGCTCATTACAGCCCTGTGAATCATACTTTACTCATGACAGGGGTGCATGATGCTCTCCGACACAGACATTAAGGGAACACAGACAAATTCAAGCAATAGCTAAAAAGAGGCATGTGTTTATTTTATTTTTGTGAAAATCTAATTCTGGATTTCACTGACCGAAAAGCAACAGCACCACTGGGATTCAAATTTAGCAAATGATTTGTGATATCATCTGAGTTACATAATGTTTGCCTACTATACATTCTATGGTGCACCTGGTGTACATTGTGCACAGCAATATTACAAAAGGCACACCTGCATTTGCTCAGTTGAACAATTCTTATGCATCTATACATATAGTAGGTTTATCTACATGAATTTGTATCCAATGTAACCATAACTGAGCAGACTTTTAGATACTGTTCATAGAAAATTGGACAAATCCTCTTGCTCATGTACATGAGTCCTGTAGTGTCTAATCCAGTCAAGTCGAGAGGTGATGTTGCCGAGTCAAATGAATACTCTTAAGGTTAAAGTGGGAAATTGATCATTTCATTTTGGGTTTATTAGGTTGACATTTTTATTTTGTGTGCTTTAAATAGTCCCAGCTCCCTTTTGTGCAGCATTATATTTTCTGGAAACAGCATGATCTTTACACCTAAGAATTATTAGCAATGGTTACTGACAGCATCACAATACATGCATAAGGAATATATGCAACAATCCGTGGTCGATATATCCAACGTGATGACACCAATGTGCAACATTTAAAGATGTTATAAATGTCAGATGTTATAAGATTAAATGTTATAAATATCCAGTTCAGATGGAGAGAAGGGTTGTTATCAGAAACAGGAGAATCACAAGTAACAAAACCTTTTCAGATTAGAAAATCATCATGCTCCTTATATGTAATGGTAACCAAATGGTGAATTTGACATCAGGAATGTCTGACAGGACCAAAAAATTCATCTCTTATAAAATACCAAGCAGTCTGGATGTCATTAACAACTGTGAGTGGAGTTATGAGTGGTACCAGCTTCATACTCCTGCCACACCTTTCCATCATGACCTTCTCATCAATTGACTTCTGCCCCCATGAATACACACATTCCCCAGCATGTCTATGCCATGCACACCAGGTGACGCAAAGCCTCGATTCACCACGGCCAAGGGGCATGGCTCCATTTCCGCCAACCACAGGACATTTTTGTTTTGTGATGTTTGATCTACCAATGGCTGATGCCTCCTGCCATTCCTGGAGCAGAAGGAGCTGATAGTGTGAAAATGATTGTGATATTGGAGCTTTGCTATTCCCACAGTCTTGGTGTGGTGCTATGACTCAATGTCTCCTGGATCATGGCCTGTCATTGACAGACTGTGTTTGCCTCCTAGCATCCTGCCCATTTATAAATTGCTGGCTGTTACGTCCCCACACAATAAGCAGCAAAATGCTGATCTGGCCTAGGCTGCAACGTGCTGATGACATCACACAGGAATTATTGTTTTCTTGCTATGTTTTTCTGTCTTCATTGGTCTTCATCAGGTCAAATTATCATATAACCAGTGAATATTCTCTAAGAGCTGTGGTCATGCTAATACAGCAGTCGATGCTATACAAACAAGTAACACTTATCAGTTATGATCTCTTGAATCAAAATCTTGCATTAATTTTGAATAAAATTGTATATAAATTACATTAATATACCCGCTATACATACTGTACATACATGTATACAGTTGTTAGATTTTGTATTCGACATGGAACGGTCAGGAAAACGTTATAATAATAATAATATATATATATATATATATATATATATATATATATATATATATATATATAATAACAAATTAGAGTACTTTTACATATGATATTTGAATTTTCCATTCAAGCATCAAATTGAAGATTTAAAATGATATTTAATATAGCAACCATGGGCTATTCATCTAACATGATCATTCTCGTCATGTATTTCAGGGTACTCACCAGAAGGACATGAAGTTGAAACACTCTTTGATTAACTGGACATTTGAAGAGGGATTTGCTTAGAACTGCGTTTGTGTTTGTTTGACTAAGAAAATACTTCATGAGGACGTTACACAACATTTAAGCCATTAAAATCACATGGTCCCACTTCCTGGGTCATTCTAGTGAATTACTATTTTTTTTTATTATTTTTCTCACTGGATGCAATATTAGCCTCAAGGAGGAGTCCATTCAAGCGTGTAACAAATCATCAGGGAAAACATTCCTCCCTGTGGATGTTACATAATAACGCAATAATGTCAATGATGAGAGCTGAGTGAAGGGGCATAAGGGACTATAAACCATTTATATCTCTTTATATATCTAGCTACCTATCTACAAGTATACACATATCGTCTTCAAGCATGTTGTCCTTCCTTAGATCGCTCACGCCCTGCACAATTACTTTGTTAACATTTGCTAACAATTAACCAGCTGTCAACTGTGCCTTATTAATGAAAGGAAGAATTCCTCCCCAATTTCTGATTAAACTGACAGATGAAGGGCCACAGGACCTTTTCATTTGACTTAACGGGGAAATGCTTATGTGCGCACGTGTGCTTTTCTAAATAACATTAGTAGCTCGATTAGCCTTCCATGTAAGGTTTATATGAATAAACCTCACACTGAAAGCTAATCGAGCTACCCAATGCTATGGCTAAAACATATGTGTCGTTAAAAACACACAGTGTAGGAGTAATTCCAATAAAGGAGTAATTTCAATTATATTGTTACGGGGATAATATGTCCCAGTGTGTCACTGAATCCACAATATTGGATTAGATTTAACATGACTGTTTATTGAGACCTAAAAGAATTACTAATGTAATAAGTACCGGGAAACAATCTACTCAAATGAATACATTAATTTCAGGAGATTGCGTTTCGCTCTCACTGCCGGACGGGATGGAGCGGCGCACACAGTATCCAGAGCGCGCGCGGGCATGAATGCTTCGTGTGATCAGACTCACATCTCATTCATTTCTTTTCACCGCAACCGCAACCTGATCCTCTTTGTGATGCGATGACTCGAGATTAAGCAGTGTTTAAAGATATTGGCAGAATCAACGCAATTAACGTAGCTGTTGCTTGCTTTCTGCATGTCATCTTTGTGACAGAAATATTTACTCCTCTCTTACCTGCACGCAGCCGATACGTGAGAATTATTTTGATAGATCTCGTAAAAGATGCACTTAAATGATCTAAATGTCATAACCAGTTGTATATGTTCCCCTTTCGGCACAGCCTGTTCACGCTGTATGTGACATATGCTTCAGACATATGTTTACTGTCGTCCATACCGTATCACAGTTTGGAATTCAAGGGTTGAACAGAACTGCTGTGGACTTAAACTGGAATCGTACGACATAACGAAGAATTTCCTTTTGAACATTTTTGGATGCCGAAAGAATCTTCATCGAAGAGGTAAACAGCCAGGTTTTCCATTTAGGCATGTCTGCGTGTTTTAAACACCCTCTTCACAAAATAATTTGGTTGTAAACAGCATTTGAGTAATATTACCAATTATCTTTGAATACAAGGTCAGACTTTGCCTCCGATGTTCGCTTGTAGGGACTTGCGTTTTATCTGGGCAAATAACATAATCCAATAATCTAGCAAAGATTGGGTTAATTACATTTATCGCATTTAATCCGTGGTTTGTGACACGCGCTTAGAGGCGGTTTTGCAGTGGCTGTAGGGAAACTAGCTGTCCATGGCTTTTGATATGGTACTTGAAATTCTAAAGAGGGTCGCCGTTAATGAATCCCTGTGGTAGTGATCGAGGACTGAGCTCTAAAAAGTACGCTTGATATTTTTTAGAGACATGAAAGCACAAAATTAAACATTAAAAGGAGAATGCATGTTAATCAACGCCCGAGTTATGGAAGTGTCGTGACACAGTATGCATGAGGGTATTAGGGGAACAGTAAGTGAACCCGAGAGTGGTGATTCAAAAATCATCTACAGGGTTGAATGGAAACCTCGGTGTATTATTCCATTGTTACAAACGGGTCTATTTGAATGTAGCCTATTGAATATCTGAGCGATTTGAAGCATGGATGCACTGAGACATTAAAAACGAATTTTCATTTCGTGCGATATGCAGCGTGATTCATAAGATTATACATTTTAATACTGAGAATACTGCATACATTAGATAGCCAAATTATATATTTTATCTGCAGTTTATGTGTAATGTCATCGTACAGCAATGTTTTATTCTAACCCTGCCACGTTACGTCATAGCCATTACGTACTCCACGTCTTCCCCTGCACCTTGATCAACATGTAATCAATATTGCTAGGAATGTGTCATTAATACTGTTGAAGAGGTACATAATTTCAGAAATGTTTACTTGCAGTGCAGCGGAAAAAATGTGTATGGAGCAGGATTTTTTTTTACACTTGCTTCTTATTTCCAGGTCAAGCAAGCCTTGACTTAAAGAGCCTGCCATTGAAACATTATTTGCAGTAGGTTATTCCCTATCAAATGAAGTCAGCTACTCTCAGGTCATGATAACTGGCTCAAATTTACGCAACAGTTTGCGGGTTCAAATTGTTTAATTGATGATTTTTATTGGGGTGAGCATCCTTCTACCCAATTTAGCGATGGATTTAAATTGTGATAATTAAGACAATACAAAGGGAAGTACTCATGCAGTTTAATGCTTTTTTTTAAAAATGTCTGATATGTTTGATTTGGTTAACATCTGAAGTTTCCATCCCACAATGAATTTCCTCTAAAGCCCATTTAAGTTCTATGGTTAAAGGTGTGAAAGGACACCAAATTATCATACAAAAGTTGCAAACTGCAGTTGGTCAGACATGCCATGACATTGCACAAGGTTAGAGTTGATTGATATTCTTAAAACATTTTTAGAACCTAACAGTCATACTTAAAATAAAGGCCCAGTCTAGCTGAGCGTACTTCCTGATTTTACCTGTGGAAATACTAAGAAAATAGGAGCACAGAATGCCATGGTAGTAGTTCACAGAACTAGCTGGAAGAGTGACACCACCTAATTTTTCCAGTTACTTTATAAACAGCTATAACACATCCATAATACATACGAGAATGTAACTGAGTGCACATGGGACATAGAACATTGACTTTCACTGCTAGAATACTCATACTTTCAGTGTTCCTGCTACATGGTCATTTTCAAACTTGTATCACAGTGCAACATCATTTTCAAACTATAAGATGTAATATGTAGGCTGGAAAAAAAACTCAGGATCGTCATCTAGGCCTTCAAATCCATGATGCTAATCTTTAATTCCATTATATAAGCAGTAATGTTCTTGCAGCTTTCTATGCTGGGAAAGATTCATATTTGTAGTTTAACTCTGGCCTGCTGTTCAAGAGTGTTATATTTTAAAATTGTATCACTTTGACCGAGGGCCACCACTTGATTTCTGTTTGTACTTTGGAAATCCTTTTGTTGTTCCTGGTGTCCAAGGTTCTGTTTGGCAGGCCCTTTGCAGCCAGGTGGGCCCAGGAAGCTCCACTGAGATTTATGTATCGTACAAAAAATGTTTCATTTGGCCATTTTATTAGCAGATTAGGTAGTTTTACCATAAGGGATACAGTAGTATTAGACTGAAGGTAGGTGCTGTTTTAAAGCCATTCTCTACACAAAAATGAGATATGTATGGCCCATATATATATATAGCAACCACACTTGAATCATTTTAAATGGACCCTTTTCAATGCAAACTATAGATCAATGTGATTGCCAAGAGTGGCAGGGACAACCAATTGTATGTCTAGAAAGGGTTATCATTGGGATTTTATTTGTATACTAAATTAAGAAATGCATAAAAGTAGTTTTAACATTTTAATCTCATTGTATATCAGAATTTTACCGTATATCAATGCAAAATGTTATCCATGATGTAGATTTATTATTTGTTTCCTGCAGTTGCCTGACTTGTATGTACTTCCACCTATCAAGTCAGCCATATGATGTTATTAAGGGTATAGAAAGAGCAGAGCAGGGGAATTTTAACCCCCCAGTTAGGAAAATACAAGGTTTGAACCTTTTTCAATTTTTCAGACCTCTTTGTGTATTATTCTAGATAGCTGAGGAGATACGCCACACATTCTAGATAGGTAGATAAGTAGGTGGGTATGCAGAAGTGGTGGACATGCCTGTCATACCCACAAAGTCATGACTGTAATGGTAATGTCCAAAAAGGGCATCAAAACTCTACCCTATGGGTTTCATTTGCTTTCAGATTGTATTTGCACAACGTACTACTGAGTATGGAGAGTGGGGTGTGATTGTCTGATTTTCAGGGTAGCTCATGCTTTATAGATGCTTGTTCTGAAAGCAAAGCGTGAACCCCGTGACTGTTCAAGCCCCAGTCCCATGGCCAGAGGTCTGCATTGGCCCAGCCTGTCCAGGAAATGACAGGGGGTAGGCTGGTGAGCTCTATTGGTCTCATCACTCTCTAGTGCCCACGCTTGGTCATGCCAGGTGCCCGCAGATGCATAAACTAAGAATATGCTGGCCCTGTACCCCTCTAACGACACGGGCAGTATGTAATTAGTGGTGTTTTGGCAGTGTGAAAAGCAGCGAGATTAGCCATTGTGTGAATTACAGGAATCACATGCTTACAGTGCTGTCCTCCTGATACCAGTGGGAAGGGTGGCTAGTGGAAGATTGAGTAGCTTGGTGGAGTTTGGTCTTTGGGAAAAGCTGAAAAAATTGGAAAAATAAAGTTTAAAAAATATATATATATTATTCTAAGGTTAGCAAACTAAGTCAAGCAGCAAGTACCAAGAACAATGGCAATCCCAGTGCTGCTGGTCTGATGGCCTGTTTATAGTACTCACAATCAATGAAGCAGTGGTAATATTAAGATGCTTGGTCTTTAAAATTAAATTAAATTGAATTGGTAATGTGCTTAAATTGAAATGTGACAATGATTAAATGAAGACCACTGCAATTCAATTTCACTTATGACTTGCAAATGTAATAACAACACGACATACAGTTTGTGGGTCCATATAACACAATCCCCTCAGTTATATTCAGTCTGAGGATGCACAGTTAAGGTGAGAAGGATATGAAGTTAACAAGAGAGGCCATTTTATTTAGATAAATCCATTTTAGTCATCGCCTTGAAGGTACTAGAAAAGTAGGTGTTCGACTTTTAGGAAGGAGAAGATGGATATGTTATTTTAAATCAGTTGCTATATTGAATTGGACAATTATATGCATTATGTTTGGAATAATATTTTATAGAATTGTTGGTACTGGCCTGCTGTCAGTCATCACGACAACAAAAATGAAATAAAATTAAATTAAAAGTGACAATGGAATCCTTCTAGTCCCTATACCTTGTAACTGTATTTGGAGATAAAATAAGAATTAGTCTGTGCTGGACAGAAATGTTGGAGCAGCTGTATTTCAGATGTTATATATTCTGCCAATACAAACATGTGAGCCAAACAGCAGAACCACTTGGAGCAACAGGGCTCCATAGGTGTGCCGAAAGCATTTTATGATGCAATAGGACTTTAAATGTGAATGAATATGTCTGATACATTTTCTTATCGTATTCAGTTGCTAGCTGTCATTTCTAGGGTAGTAAATATGTAAGTAGGACAGCAATACAGTTAAGAATCTGGATTAAGGCTAGGCAATGCTGCGTGCCTGAATGAGTAGAAATAAAGGAATTGAAAATAAGAAATGAAGGTGTGTATTACATTGGCATGTAAAGTAATGGAGGTTCACTTGAATATCTTTAATCACAGATAAAGACACACTGCCGCAGAACTCCACCAGACTTTGTCTTGCATTTCTCCAAGCAGTACTTTGTTTCCTCAGTGGTTTGGGTGGATTTAACCCCAGGACCCCGAGAGGAAGCGTTTCACAACCCAAGCTTCACCTGATTAATCATGATGCTGGTCAGGCTCTCATGTTTCAGAAGAACCTCTAGTAAACAAACTGCATCGATCCACTGCTGAGCTGTCTTCAAATAATGAAGGCAATAACACGGCCTTGACTTTTTTCGATCTGGAAGTTTCTTCTCTGCATTGTTTGTGTCCAGGTTCCAAATCCAGAATAAAATTGATAGTGAGAACATCATGCATATTGGGAGAAATGGATGAGAGGAAGGGAGGGACAGAACGAGTGAGATGAAAGAAGGCAAAAGATTAAAGAAGAGATGGTGTGGGAGAAGATCAAGGCATTACCTGTCAGTGTATTTACTATTAAATATTCTCAAGAGTGGCACAAAGGTGAGTTTGAAGATAACCCTGGCTATTTTATGCTGAACATTTAGGTTGAGTGAAATTATTTCTCCTTCCTTGTCTGCTACATCCACATAAAAATACTAGAGGTTGTAGAATGTGTATCCATGTGGAGCTGATATTTTATATTTTATCTAGGTGTGAGTTTATTGTGAGCTATGGTTCATTTACAAAATCAATGCTTTGGCCTAGTTGTTCTGTAAGGATATAAGGCAATGTAAGTATATAAGGACTGGTGTGACTTAAATTCTGCTGTCATTTCAGTCCAAATGTACAATTATTATGACAGAACATTCATGTTTTTCCTTTGAACTATTACGTGAAAAACAAAGACAAGACATATTATTAAAGAAATGTCAGTAGATACATTATTACTGTTTGCAATCATAATATTTATAGGAATTGTCACAACATGAAACTTGATGGTATCTTTTTCTGCACCTACCTACAAGATTTTCACAATTTGGAAGTCTTAAAGCCCCTCTACAAACTGCACAGTTTCTTGGATTGTATTTTAAAACAGGAGATGGAAAATAAAGAAAATGCATTGTTTTCTCAAATATTCACCACTATTCCTCTACAACTCTTAACAAAACTAAGGGGTGGCATAACATAATCATGTGAATATCTGTTGTTCCATACCCAAACCACACAGTGATCATGGACCATTTTGCAGGTCGATAATTTGCTCACACATATGTTAGCGCACTTTTGAAACCATCACATTTCAAGTGTGCTATGTTGGGAAAACTAATTTGAGTTTCCTTAATCAACACCAGAGCTTTAACGATGTTGACACAATGAAGAACAGCAACTCTTCACCATTCCTTTGTAATTAACATTTCAATTATGGCATGCACCAATGTGTTTGTCACAATAGGGATGTCAATACATTAATACAGTGATACCAGCCTAATTTTCTAAATAGCTGTAGCATGAACTGATTTGAAGATGGAATGAAATAATGAAATCCTTGGTCATTATACATAACTAATGCCTACTCTCTCAGTGCTGTGGCAAAGAGTTCATTTAACTGACTACTGTCATCACAATAAAATGAGAAAAGTGCTGTGTCTAAATTTGAAACCAGAAAATTGGTGTTTGTTTAATCATCCATCCAAAAATATAAAGATCACAAGGCTGTCTTTCATGGCCAAGTAAGTATTGCACTTCATGTAATTAAGATTATGAAAGTAGCACAAATGATACAATAAAATGATTGACCAGTTTTTTCAGTAGCTATCCCATTTGGACAGCCAAAGGAGCCAATGGCAGGTGTGAACTAATCTAGACATGCAAAATGTGTAGCTTTTCAACTTAAAAGGCACATATTACTGGCTCTCACAAGTTAGCTAAATAGCCAAATAATTATCTATATTACCTTTTCTTTGTCAAAGGAATTTGTATGGAACTACCAGTCTTCCCTTGTGACAACTGTGGGTGGAGAATCTGACACTGATGACAGTTATATCACCCCATGGCTCAGTAGACCCTTTCCCACATATCCTGTAACTGGCCAGATCAAGTTTCCAGGATTGTGTACTTGTACAGTCAATGTTGTTGTTTTTTTAATTCATCAATGCCTTTCCCGTCAGTCTTTGATATTTACCATCCTGACTATTAGGTCTTTGAAAAAATAGTTTTGATGTTTCTCAGAGACTGCCTTAACATGTTATTTTTTTTACAAGGAAGGCTCTTGCATAAACACACCAAACTATACCATTTATTTTTCATTGTTAATGTTTGTTGGTAGCCTAGTAGCCTAGCCTACTACAGAATAATCAAATGCTTCATTGTTGGTGTGTATTCTGCTACAAGGTATCTCAAGGTAAATGCAGCATTATATCATAGCATGAGTGAAATATTTTGCCTGTCTTGTAAATTATCTGTGCCTTCCCAATTATAAGATCCAGCCATAGCCGATGTGACAGGCCAGTGGGGGATGCTCTTGCCTCTGGACCAAATCCAATGCCCCAGCTACCAGAGGCACTGTGCTATAAAAGGTGCCGTGTTTTGGATGAGATTTTAAACCGAGGTCTTGACTCAAAGTGGTCATCAAAGATCCCATGGGACTTTGTGAAACAGAAGGAGCGTTAACCCTGGTTTTGTGGCAGAATTACCACAAAGGGCTATGCAATCCCTGGAAATCACTATCTGTTTTGATTCCCAAGGCTGGGCCCACAAAAGAGAATTTTGCCCCCATTCAACTTACCTAGATAACAAATTAGTAAAAAAAAAAACAGTGTGGAACAGTATCACCACAACACACCACAAACATCATGGTGGAGTGATAGTAGTAAGCAGCATTGCTGACAGTCTGACAAAGATGACAGCACCACCGATAATGTGATGTACTTATCGTAAATCATTAACAAATCATCCCTCACTGAAAGTGCATTGAAGACTCTGCTGTCTGCAGCTCAAGGACTGTTGAATATCTCATTTTTCACTCGGCCTAACTGCGGTAAGGCCGCTCTGATGGCGGATGACTCAACAGCACGCCACTGTCATCTCTAAACCGCCTCTGACTCCACACCTTAAGGAAATGCTTTGTCCTCTGCAGCACAACATTACTCTTCCCTAAGAAAAAAGTCATCCCTTTGTACCAGAGAATGGTGAGTCTGCTTGGCTCTTTTTCAAAACAACCCAGACCAATAAGCAGCTTTTTTACTAATCATACTCAGCAACCATTTATTTGTATATTACAAAGTGTGCAGTATGTGTACTTGTGAAAAAATGCTATCATTTCTCAGCCAGGAGACTTTTGATAGATATGTTTTCACTGCCTTTAACAAGACATACATGTCATAAATGATTATTCAGTACTACTGTGGTTAATTAAGGACTAATATATGAGCAATCTTAAAAATTATTGAAATGGTCTGATTGATGAGTTACATTAAGGTAAAAAAGGAAAAGCCGATGATGCATCAAAATGCCTAGCAGCCAGTAGCATCTCCTGGAGGAGTGATTTAATGGCAATACATGCAACTGCAGCAAAAAACCAAAGTGAAAACCTGCCTACATTTTCCAAGACTTTAATTACATAATGAGATTTCATTAATTCCACATATATAATTGCTTTCCATCCCATCAGCTGTGATATATCACACATGAAACACTTGTTTCAGTATTTAAGCTGCTCTACCAGATTGCATTATATAATTTTCACGTCCTCTGCATGATTGTGCATGTCACTGTACTATGCCACAGTAATATGTCACTGGGTTCATGTAGACTGTGATTGTGGCTGCGTTCCACAGCATGTTGTGCCTGAACACAACGCTCCGTATTGAGGTGCATTGTGGAAAATGTGCACTGACTACGTGCTGAGTGGTTCAGCAAAGATGGCGTCCTCTGAGTAAGTTTTGTGTCACCTCAGCCTTTTCCCAGTATGCCACGTGCCCTCTTAGGATAAATGGCCACTACAGTCTCATAGATCAGTGAGGCACAGGAGTCACTCGTTTCAAACCAAATTGGATGTGTGTGGTTGTTTATTGCACCTCTTCTGCGTGAATCAATGGGCCCTGTGAGAACAGCTGTGTGGATTATGGTTTACGCTACAGAGCCTTCATCCGTTTGGGTTTTTTTTTTAGTCCAGTGACAGCGTTCAGCACTGTAGACCTGTGCTTTCAGGCAACACAATTACGTCACACTAATCAGCATAGATTTGCTTTAAGCATCTCTCCTCACTCTAAACTGATGGGAGATGTAGGTCACCATGATGTTCTTCCCCACTCTGCCCTGTAGAGAAACACAGACATAAGATAAAAAAAAAAAAACCAACACTAAGTTCTGTTTAATAAGGAACACCATTACTGTTTGAATGCAGTCCATCAGTATTAACAAACGTATGCCTGATATTATCAGGGTATTAAATTATGCTCTGATCTAGCAGCCATTGTATCTTTGTGTACATCAGAATTATTTGCTGAATTATTTGATGAGTTATTTTTCTTACAGTGTTGTACAGGGAGAGGAAGCATGGCATCCAGTGGCATTAAATTACATGTGATGATGTGTGTGATTATGTATCCAATCTATGTCTGCATGCCATGGAAGTGGAGGCAAAATATTGATGTATCTAAGCACTGGTGTTGTTGGTGGAAATGTATACTTGTTAAGATGGTGTCTATCCAGTTTAATACCCTGAGAACATAATGGATCGTTCCAGCTTATCTATTATGAGAGCAATAATAGATTTTGACCATGCTTAAGTGACCTTGCATTTTCTATCACTGAATGTCCATAAAAAAGGCATTCTGATCATTGGTGTCATAGAGATGAAGTCAGAGTTTGGATTGGGTGAACTGAGCTTAGATTGGGATTTACTGGTACATTCTCTCTAGAGCTTGACACACATTGGAAGACAGTCTTGGTCTCAGAAACTGCTTATTGGAAGAGAAAGCCATACGACATAAACCTTGTTAATACCTGAGCTTTTTTCACTAATCAGCTAAATCAAAACCACACATAAATACCAGAAGACTTAGATACATCACACTCTTTCTCTATTTAAGCACTTGGAAGACATTTGGCTTGAGATACTTAAGAGCTCCTCTCTCTCTCTCGTATCTCTTCCAGAAAATCTCAGAGACTGCTATGGTCCAGTGGCTTCTCCTGGGCTGAGACACAGTGCTGCCTCTCATTATTTTTATTAGTCCACACAGTGTAGTGTACTTACTCTCGTGGGATGAATTTTTGCCATGCTTGCCTTATCAGATTGGTAGGTATATTCACTGTGGAGCTCTGCTTTTTACAGCAGGCCGTACACATTTGCAAAGCAATAAGATTACTCACCCACAGAGTAGGAGGACATCTGACTAAATTTAGGTCCCTTATGCAATACTCATATTGAGGCGTTCATTTAAATCGCACTGTAGAATATACAAATTGTCATGCAAGAGAAGCCTGCATTGCATTTTACTCAGCAGGATGTTTGAAAACAGAGCTGTGTAGGAGAGATTAGAGTGGGATGATCATAGCAGTCCAATGTGGTTAAATCACCACCAAGGAATAATGGCATGGTGCGATGCTGGTCTGAAGAATCTTGTCTTGCGGCCTTTAATGACTAGCAGAATAGAATGGTTTTTTTTTGGTCATCAGAGATTGGAAAATGGGATGCCTTTTATACATTCATTCCTCAATAATACATTTCACCTACCGAGCAACTTTGGTCTTCCATCGACTGTTCTATTGTTTTCATTGGAAGTTTCAGAAAGATTATTCAAAATGATTATTACTTGCAAAGATTAAACACGAGCAGCATATGGCTATCTACCCATCCTTTTATGGGATGTGTAATGGAAGGAAGACGGGAACAGCTGAGATCCAAAAGTGCATCCTTTTTCAGCTGTATTCGTCACCACAGAATTTTGTTTGCTCCCTTGTCTGCACTCCTCAGGACAGTGGTGAAAGTGACATTGTTTTGCTGAATTTTCTTCCTCAACAAAACCATTCCATTTGAATAAAATGGCCTCTTGCTGTGTTTATTAAGCAGTAGCTCCAAAGTGGGAGTATGCTGTGTCAGGAGGAAGAGTGGAGATGTCCCATGCTATACCCTAATAGGTTGTTTTAACTACATAAGTTACAGCACCTGAATCTGATGAGGTATTCCTGTTTATAACTGTATAATGCATTTGCAGTTTGGATTGTTCTGCATGATTAGAAATGGTGACTGAAAGCATGTTGCAAGAATGTATCAAAAAAAACAAACAAGCAGGGTAAAAAGAAAACATATATCATCACATGGTCATAAAAAGTAACTGAGCAACAGCTAGATCAGTGCGTCTGCTCATAAGAAAAGAAGAAAGAAAAGAAAGTAAAAAGTTTGTGGGCAGTAGTCTCCTTTCGACTCCCAAGTAGGGGTGCCTTGTCCTGTAGAAATTAGACAGGAAGGCAGATGGAATGTTAAAAGTCTTTATCAAATTAGATTGGCATCAGTAATTTGATGATCAGGGTGACTAATGCTGCAGTTGACTGTGCTGGATGGGACAGAGAGAGACCATGGGATCGTTATAAATTACAAAAGTCTTCAAACTGAATTTAGGCAACCGATTCAGTCAGCAAGCACTGGGCTGAAGGAGCGTTTTAATTATACAGTCTCAAACGTAATTGAATTAAGGTCACTTTTCTTTCCACCCTACCCTCCTCAGTTCTGTTTAAATGTAACTATAGTGGATGTTTGCAATGACTAATCTATAGAAAAAGAAATTAGTCAGTTTCTCTGCAATGTTTGTCTTAACCCCGAGCATGCTTTGTACCTCTTCCTTATTGGGTTATGTGCCAGTAATGGCGTCTGTGTGTAGCTCTCTGCATCCAAAGCCCTTACGTCATGCCCTGGCACAGACCTTAGCAGTGAAAGGCTGCTGAAAGGCCCACATTAAGCACATTTTACACATTTATTTTAATAAGGTGTGCTTTAATAAGCTGGTGCAGCAGGTTTATAGTTCAGTAAGTACTCATCTAATATGCCCCAAGAGTGAAGCAGAGGAGCCATGGAGAAAGACCCTTTCACTTTCACAATGCCTGCTTTTCCAGCACAGCAAGCAGCAAGTCAACACTTACTGCACTATTGATTCACCCAGCAATCCAACACTACACACTGTACTTAACTGCCAATGGTCTGTAAACCAGTAATTGAAAATATTATGAATATGCTATGTTTTATTATGCTGCTACTCCTAATGCAAGTCTCAAAATTGTATGAGTATGAAATGTTCAGGCATTTTGTGCTCATCTATATCTTATTTCAGAAGTGCTCAACTGGACAGGCAAGATCATAACTGTTGTACTGAAGAGTCTTAATCACCGAGGCCAAGGGGCTGCATAGGGAATTTATGAGAACAGGAGTGGCTTTTATGAAAACTTTCATGAAGAAGTGAACCCATGTCAAGCTCTCTTTTCCAGCATACACGTACAAACATAGACTTGCTTTAACATTTTAACATTAAACATTCACAGCATTTACATTAAGCAACCATACAGACTTATATACTACACACCTTGTTCATAATTATTGAAAAAAAAATTTAATATTTATTACATATTATTTATACAACTGTAGTGCTTTAATAACAACATTTTAAATTAGGAATCAAGACTTTAACACTATGTGATTAAGATCTCTTAGGATTATGAGATCTGTTGATTGCCCCCCAGATTGTCCTGTTATACATACATAATACATAATGGCTTTATTTACAATAAAAATGGCCTCGAAATTTGTAGCAAATCAAGCTATCATTGCTGTGTCCATGTCTTGAAGTACCACCTCACAATATTCCTGTGCTCTGCCATTACCATGTGTTTGCCTTTTTTGCATTGCAGTCAGAAATTGTTGCTGATGGTATTGACCACTTCAGTGTGAAACAGTCCACCACTAGACCTGGGAGGTGAAAACTCTTGCTGTCCTGAAGATGGATGTTTGATTGGCTGCCTTTGCTGTCATTCTGCTTCACTGAATTCTAATTGGCCCCATGTTTCTTTGTCAAAGGCTAATGGGATTTTTATTCCTTTGATGTGAATGTTCAGTGTGTGATGTTGACAGGCACTGAATACTAAAGTAGTGTTCTCATTAAAATACCATTTGATAAATGTTAAACATACTGATTGACAAACCTTAGTGATATGTTCAGCTATCATTAATTAGGTCTTTTTATTTGTCCAGTCTTTTCCAAAGTTTTTTGTTTACTTGGAAGGCTGTAATGTGTAGATCTAATTAAAGGTGGTGCACATATTTGTGTGTGTCTGGAAAACATTGAGCTTAGATCACTATGTTGATTAATTCCTGAGACAAAGCTCTCAAGGACAATAAAAGAACTAAAAACATGTACCAGATCCAGAGATATGTAGAGGACTTTCACATCAGGAGTGAGAGTCTTTTCTATAGTGATGAAAAAATAAATCAACGGTGCTGCTGTTACACTGTGATATACATATTTATGGGAGTCATTTTCAGATGCAGTTCCACCACAGAAATCATTTAGAGAACTGCCAGCTGTAAAAATGAGCCGCCACAGCCTCTTCATCTTGTGATAATTCTTGAAAACAAATGCAACCCTACTCCTTGGGAACCATAAACCAATATGCCCTTCTTATGTATGCTAAGAGAACTTTATAATAGTATGTATAAATATTTCATGATCCACAGAAAGCTGAAGGCAAAAAAGCTATAGTCCTCACTGCACCTCACCAGGCCTGTAAAATCACTTGAGGAAGAGATGGATAGTGCTATAACTGCCTGGGATTAGACTATTATGGTTATTGATATCACAGCACTTCAGAGCCTATATACCTTGATGGATTTAGGGGACAATTTTGAAAAATAGCTGCAACATCAAAGAAGTAGTGCACTGCACAACTTTGTGACCACACAACTTTGATACTATAAGTTTGATGAAATAGCTTATTAATTTAGTGTCCAGAGGCACAGTTGTGTGTGGGTATGTGCGGTCAGGGGATTGGGGTGTTTTTTAATAATATATTGTTTAATAATATAATCATTATAAATTGAAAATAATGGCTTTATTAAAGACGATTTTTTGCACCAAGTTTGCACCAATACAGACGTGCAAAACCCTTCCTCAGTACCCACATTTAAACTTGCATTACACCTTATATCTACAGAGACAACACATTTTACAACCACAAAAATCCTAATATGTTATATGAAATGTGGGAATGAGAACAGATTTAGAACACACATGGAGAAGCTAATTGATAATCCTCAGTGTAAACAAATAAAGCACTGCACCATCCGCTGTTGGTATAAACACACTCACAGTTCCTTCATCCGTTTTTCATGGAACATTTTTCAGTGTTTAAAACTGTCATGGAATGTTGATAAACATACAACCATGATGGTTTCAAACATGCTGTATATTTTTAGAACATTTATTTGGTATGAAAGACAATCCTGAAAATGTCCTTCCACTATTTTGATACAGCATTGGCAGTTGGTTGCAAAACGTGTTCCATCTTTAGTGTACATGAAAACAGACCTTGCTTTGCAGTGAAACTACTATCTTCTCCTCTTTGAACTTACCTCAAAAGGGTAGCCAGGTCTGCTCTCTGAGGTATATTTGATTGTTTACCTCATAATTAGCTTTTAACATGGTTATCTGGTTGGAAATTAAAATTAATTTTCATTTTCCTGGAAAAAGGTCAGTGATGTTTTGAACATGTACCCCCGGGAGGGAGTTTAGTTTGATTTACTGAGCGCTCAGGAAGTAAATTGCCCTTAAAAGGCGAATTTGTAACCTTTTGATATTTTCTCTTACTGGGTTTCATTTTCTTGTTCAGAAATCTCAGGTGCCTTTTCATGTCATTTCTTTCATTGGATAAAACTGAAAATATATCCTAGATACATTTTACTTGCATTCTGTTTGAGCTGATAATGTTGTTCACACTCAAAAAACATTGTACTATAAGAGCAGTTTCCGGAGGCCATTGGAATGAGCTCTTTCTCATGAAAAAATTCAACTATATACATGCACACCCTCACACACACACACACACACACGCACACACACACACACTCACACATACAAACTGACAGGACACTTTGTTATGTACACCTACATAATAGAAAGGTAGTTCTCCTTTTGCTCTCAAAACAGTCAGGGCATGGATTCAAGAAGGTGTCAAAAGTGTTGGTACAGAGATTCTGGCCCATTTCAAATCCAATTCTTCCCATAGCTGTTGCAGCTGGCAGGTTATTGTATCGGAACCTGACAGGGGAGAGCATAGCCTTGGAGGTGTTACGCAAGGTTAATGCTAGAAACAGATCTCTGGCCAAAGAGATAGAGCTGTTAGACAGGAACTGTATTAAGGTATTGGTTTCTCGTCTAGTCCAATGTCATGCATAATGACTGCGGCATTAGCTCTTGATAATTTTGCTCTCATCTAATGCTGTTGTATAGCAATGCATATTAAATGGTTGAATGGATTGAATGGATCCTGTTACTGGTCCAGAAATTTCCCATAAAATAAACTAACCTCATCTCACAGACCCTTGATTGGATTGAGATATGGTTATCTGGTTGCTGGGGAGATCACTGCAGTGAGCTGAATTCACTGCCATGTTCTCAGAACCATTCTTAGACAGTCCCCAGCCATTTGGTGTAGAGCATTACCCTGACGATAAAGCTCATTCCCAGATGAACGCACTGCAGCCATGAAGGGATGCACTTGATCAGCAGTGATGCTCAGACATCCTGTGGATCTCAAGTGTTATACAACTCATATTAAGGACTGTTACGATTGGTTATAAGACAATTCTTTATGAAAGAAAAGCCAAAAGTTCTTTAAAAAATGACACAGAAATGTACTCTTCACTTCTAGTCCCTGAACATTCCATGAAGGATAAGTGATGATTACTGTGTGTGATTGGTGGGGCAGTGGAAGGTGTTCAAAATCCATAAAAGCAATCTTGCATCATGATCTTAGAATATGGCACCATCTTGAAGAAACTATGTTTGAATTAGTAGGCACACCAGGCTGCTTAAAATGGCTTCTTACTCCTTTTGTAATTATTATGAAGAGTACTAATTTGATCCAATGACTCCCACAAGATATCTGCCCTCACCATAACAGATCTAGCACCACTTTTAAAAGAAGGCATTGTACGTTGAAGGCTTCCCTTTGATTTCTCCAGACATAAACCCATCAAGTCCTGGTGCTGTGATGTCTACAAAGTACAGTTATTGCAGAGACTGGGTCATGGAGATGTACATTAAGTACTATTGTAATGTTTGAGGCCATCATTTTGTAGTTTTTAGCCTAATACAGTAAAAGTCTGTCTGTGCTTGTTCATGAGCTTCAGTGGTTGAGCTCTGTTCCTGTTTGCAGTTTTTCATTGTTTGGCATGTGCTGTTGTGGTTGTCAGCATTGTTCCTATTGAGACATTAAATAACTTGGCCTTTTCTTTGACTGACACACCTGAAATTCAGGCATCAACTATTTCAGCTCCTTCAAAGTCTGTTAGATCAGTCAGTTAATAAACACTCATATTAAGTGATGATTTTAAAAAGCCTCCGAACATACACCCTAACATAACTCTAAGGTTTGGCACCCTTGAAGAAAATGAAAAAATACAAAACAAATAACTTAGATACTGAGGTAAAATTTATGTTCATGCCTTTGGCAAAACTGTATTATTTTTTCTCATACATCTATTATATACCGTATCATAAATAACACAAAATATCACTTTTCTTTAATTAGTACATTAATATGATTCACATAACACATCTGAGGACTTAGTTTTAGTTATTTAAAAATACAAGCCCTTTATAATCAGCCATTTAAATTATTTAGTCTACAATGAAAACAAATACATATATAAATAATGCTAATAATACTAGTAATACAAATAATACTATTTATTTATTGATTCAAACTAAATATTTTAGCACAATGTATATAAATTGCTCTAAATATAGAGTGTAACAATGTGAAAATTACCTCAATTTCTCAATGTGTTTATGATGAATGGATGGGTTCAGAATTGGCTAATAAAAGGATTCATTCACAAAGTGAGGAAGGTAGTAGAGGTGAGCCGAGGTTGCAGGAAACCCAGCAGTACAAAATAATAATCCCCAGGAGAGAGGCAACCGTACTGAATGTGTAAGCTGCAGGTTGTTTAAATTTGTGTCTAATACAGTGCTGGGAAAAAATCCCTTGCCACATAAATATGACATTTAATACAGGCTTTCATTGGTCGTAACTGCAGCTACAGATGGTTTAAAGAAAATTAGTGCATGATAATTTATTTAATCAAGAAATGTTATTTTTTCATGTTGTGATTTTTATATAAAACATGAGTGTGAGACGCAAGGCAGCTGACAAGCTCACCCTGTGCCTTCTTCTCCTGCTCATTAAAAAGCACAAGTAGAGACATGCTGGATTCTCCTGGGGCTAAAGCCCAAAAGCACATCACTGTTTGGACAACAGAGCAGACAGGAAATAAAAATGACAACCTATTCAAGCTGTGACACACATTTCAATTATCAGAGAAGAAAAAAAATGAACTGCTCATCAAGGATTTATGTGTGTATATATATGCATGCACAATCAGTCACACATATATTGCAGCAGCAGTACAAATAGTAAATTACTGCATGGTCCCGATGGATGTGTTTGCAAATAGTTTAATGTAGTGATTTATTTTTCAACCAGATCCAGTGAATCATAATGAGACATCCAAGATAATGGAGAATGCAGTGGCAGGCAAAGTAATATGTAGCAGCAAAGCCAATAAGCTCCGCTCTGCACTTTTATGTCACTCATAACAAGTGAAAGCTGGCGGCTGAGAAGGCCGCAAGCTCCTAGAACGCACACCGGGCTCAGTTCCCCGAGAAATGTAACTACATATTCCTATCATCAAACACACCACTCACATTAGCTAAAACTATACAAATATGAGGACTGGGTGCTAGGTGCTGAGCTGTTTAAACAATGGAAACTAAATTTAGAGTTAAAGACTTTGTTTGCATGGGAAATTAAAAGAAACTGTTAGGTGTACACATTATACACACCATTAAATTGCTCCATGATTGTTTCCTGTCAGCAGAAGCAGTACCCATCTTTTCTGTTTATGCATTCGGAAGGAGAGGAAGGATTCTAACAAAATACCTTCCTGTCAGGTGTGCTCCTGCAGTTTGTCACCTGCCTGCCAGACCCCCTGCATCTTCACTCCCCTAAGTCTTCTGGGTATAATGTTGGCAGCCATTTCTTGGCTTATGATTATTCCTCTACACTTTCTTTTAAAAGGAAAAAAACAGCCTTCCGAAACAGATGGCAAGCCCATCTGAACTGGGCAAAATATGGGAGAATGGAGGAGCACGTGACTGCACGTATTTCACAGTATTAAACTCTCTCTGTTGAATCTGATGCAAGTTGACACTGATACACGCATTCCAACTGCTTGAAAATGCCATGTACAGCTCAATAATCTCTCCTGTGCTTATCCACATTGCCCAGCACAAAGTGTTTAGAAGGTGACATAAAAACCTCTGTAAATAAACAGAATTGTTGGGAGAGAGCCTCGTCCCATTGAGCATGCTTTTGTGCATACAAATGTATGTACTGTGTATTATGCAAAAATCTAAATCATAATGTTGTTCTTATATAAAATATTCCTAGTTTTTTCCTTTATCACACAGTTGTGTCAGTCCCATTGCTGCAGACTCCAGCAATCCAGAGGGGCATATGTTGATTACTTAGCTGCTTACAATTTAAAATCTGATAGGATCATTCCTCATGCTTTAATATAAAATTTAAACTAGCTACATACATCTAGACTTTTAAAGAAATGTTCTGTAATGTTAAAAGGAATGTTTGCTTAACTCCTTGCTATGTAATGAATATGGGCGGAGTGAGGAAGGGAGGTTGACCAACCAGTGTCCAGAGCCGGACTTGCCTGTTCCATAAGGTACATGTATCACACTTTAGATTGCATGGAGTCGTTTGGCACTGATCTGTTTTTTCTATAGCATGCAAATGCCGGTTGCTACCACTAATAATACCTTCAACTCACCCACTGTTGCTAAGCAATCTCCTAAGCAAACCAAGCTGTCTTTGTTTTAGAAAAATGTGCCTCCAGCATATTTAGCAGCAAACCACAATTGTTTCTCATTTCAATAGATAATGCTTCACAAATAAAACACTCACCTATTCACATGACAACCAGTAATATTTTGTTGTCATCATTTAATATTGCGGGCCATGGAAATTGCAAAGATTCATTTTATTTGAATTCCTTAGCAAGGGAATTAAATGGAGAGCTTCAATTTGAGCTACTTCATGGTTTCATAAGCTATCACTGTTTCTGAATTTCTAGCTAGCTTGATAGATATATGTGATAAAATGTTATTATTGAACAGAAAGCTTGCTGGCGTGTATGTGTATTGTGTGGTTTATGTAGCCACCTGATGGGTATCTGTCATATTTTATACTTCCTGATGAAACAATTGTTGTCAGTTTGATCATAAAAATGGATATTATAAACAATTGTCTTACCTATGGAATGTCAAAATGAAGCATTACTGTCATCCGCTGAGTGTGTACAGTGCTTTCAGAAGCAGCTTGTGATTCAGGCAGGCTGCCAGGCAGTAGGAATTTTAGGCGGCCCAGTAATTCCTCTGACTCTGGCTTTTTGGGATTATTAATAAGGCAGGGGACAGTGGGGAAATGCACCGCCTGAGGGGGGACGTCTGTTTCAGTTTTCCATTTAAATTCCAATTTGAAAGTATTAACTTGATAATGCTGAAGATGAAAACAATGACATGGAGCGATTTAATGACAAATATCGATATAAAATTTAAAAAATGATATTGCAATAAAAGTGCCAGAGGCTAGGGTGGAAGGAGTAAAGTCCCTGTCCTTGTCTTGGCATTGGAGGCATAAATGAGGTCCGTATTCACTTTTTTGTTCTGTGACATCCAAAGAGATGCTATTGTCTGTAGCCTCCAGGTTTTGAATCAGTGAGAATTGGGTTGTTGACAGATTTCCCCAAACTGTGGAAAGACTGAATGTAATAGGCAATCAGTAAGATGTTATGAACATTTGGGGGGTTTGGGAAAAAATGAAATAATACAAAAAACACATTCCTCAAAACAAAAAGGGAAATGTGTGGAGGATTTCAGTTTTATTTGTGAGACCGAATGCCTTAGATGTCATGAAATTGTCTGGTGTAGGGTAAAATAAATAGCCTCTGTAACATGAAAATCTGGGACAGTTTCCCAGTTTTCAAAACATACAAGCAAGCTTGCAAATTGTACTATTTCAGTTCAAATTAAATTGATTAAAACCTTTCACAAGATAATTTGGTTTTGTTCTGATATGTTAGGATAATGTGCCTTATTGTGTTGGTCTGTGGCACACCACGCCCCTCAGCCACATTTCCCTGGCTGGGAAGGTTGAGCCTGTGTAAATGAATGCACCCAGATGCTGTTGCCACCATTTAAAGTCTTTGCAGAGTCATGCTTTCTTGAACAGAACCAAATGTCTGGTATTATACTGAGAAAGCTACAGCACTGGATATTATTGCATCGAGCAATTATATAACCCTATAAGAAAGGCAGGTAATTAACATGTAGCTGATTCATGTAACCTCAACCAGATTTAACACAATTTTGGCCCTGTAATATATAATCTGCTGTGGAATGTATCACGATTCAGGCAGCTGTTCCAAAGAACATATGTATAGAATTGTGCTGTTGATAATGTAAATGTTTTTACAGTGAAAGACAGAAAAAATAAGATTAAATCTTGATGCTCTCTGTTGCTATGAGTCAGACTTTCCAAAGATAATGCACATAGTAGTACTGATTATGCAGTACTACTTTATTTCAGATTTCAGAATAACTATTTCAGTGTCTAACAAGGAGGGTGACCAGGTACAACCGGGCATATCCTGCAGCTGTCCATCAGTCTTTTCTTGCCAAAAAGTCAAAGTTGCATTTGTCAAATACTGCACTTGGATGCATGAACCAATGAAAAACTGTACTGGCAGTAGGAACACCTAAGTGAGTGACACAATTTAGAGATAGGGGCCATTAACAGTTAATGGTGTCTTGGCCAAAGTCGAAATTGGCTTTGCTTCTCTTCAGCAAATTATTCTCTGCAAAGGTCAGGTGACACAACCTCTATCACCCTTTTTCCCCCCCACATTGTGTCTGTTAGCTCTCATTTAACCACTATGGTTAAATCAATACAATAAATGCATCAACTTTATACCTTTTTTACAGTGAATGGAGATGAGATTGAAATGTATTTTTTAAGGCAGGAAGAAGTGAAAGTGGGCCTTCAATCTAACCTTTGTGGGCCTTTGCCCTTAACCTTAGACAAGCCTTATATTTCTTTCTCCTTCTTATGCAATATAGAGGTTTAGAGTCTAGAGGTCTGGACCTTAACTAAAAGTATTACGTAACATTTTTTAAAATTAATTAGGCTTACTGAGAGTGAATTCATCACTGAAATATAATTTATTACTCAAGTTTAAGTGTCACAGCAGTTAAATGATCAGGAAATAAGCTTGAGAAGTAGACTGAATTCCCGAATGAATTCAGATTATAACTAACATTTTACAGTACAACACATCTATGCAAGGTTTCATTATTTACACACAAGCACTGACAACTCATATCGCACATTTACCAAGTGTAAATCTCTTTTCAGTGAAGACTTACTAAAATATACAAAATATACAAATCCATGGAATAATATCACCATAGCGGTTGAATGTCTGTATAATACAGTGAACTGTGAATGCAGGTTATCTTTGCAGACTATTTTTATCTGAGAAGGCAATTTATGTGAGTGCTTTAGACTCTGAGGACCTAACCTCTGCTCTGTGGGACTTGTGACAGGAATTTCTGACTGATTGCTTGTGGGTTACATGTAGATGACTCCTGCCTTTGTCTCCAGTTTCCATGAATTTTCAACACAGGCAATATTGTCAGTCCAACCCAGCATACCATATAAGGTTATTATTTTATTCGCACTGATTTATTCATTCCCAGTTGGGTTGCCTTCTGATAGATTCCATCAAAATATGGCACTTTATGCCAATGTCAATATAGACAATATGAATAATTCAAATGGGTTTTATATTTTTCTTTTTTCTTTTTGTTGTTCCCCAAATTATTTTGAGGAATTAGATTATATGTTGGAAATGCTTTGAGAAATTACCTGTGATTTATCTGCTGCAGAGATATCAGGATTTGGAAGAGTTAATGCTAACCTTGGGCGATAGATCTGAAGTGCCATCAGCTTCCAAACAAGAGTGACAGCTTTATGAGGGACTGACTGACCGCTTCTTTTCTCCCACAGGAACCTTGACGCACTGGCTTGGCTCAGAGACACGTCCCCTCTCTCTCCCCTTCCCAGCCCCTCAGCTCTACCCCGATCGCCATGCCCTCTCCCTGCTCCGCCCGGCCTCTGGAGAAGGATCACCTGCTTCAGTAGGATGCTGAGTCTTGCCCAGTGCCACCATCTGCCCGCCGCTCCACCCGTACCTCTCGCCATCCACCCGATCGCCAGCGCCTCCACGCTCCAACATGGAGGATGAGGTCATCAACAACAATGCGCTAGCCTGGCTGGTGTGCTCGGGGGTGTCCATCCTGGCCAACACCTGGGGGATTCTGAGCGTGAGCGCCAAGCAGAAGAAATGGAAGCCCCTTGAGTTCCTCATCTGCACACTGGCCGGCACTCACATCCTTAACATGGGCATCCCCATCACCATGTACTCCGTCATACAGCTACGCCGCCAGCACTCCAACTACGAGTGGAACGAGGGTCTCTGCAAGGTCTTTGTCTCCACCTTCTACACCCTTACCCTGGTCACCTGTTTCTCCGTCACCTCTCTCTCCTACCACCGGATGTGGATGGTCCGTTGGCCCGTCAACTACAGGTATGGGTAAGAGCATGCACTACTACTACTCCCTGTTTGCTGTGACCTGTGTCGTGGCTGGTGCATCTGCCGTTACCCTCTGCAGCCCTCCTCTCCTCGCTCCTATAGGGGGCAGGTAGAAAGCACAAAAGTGGCAGCATACTAGCAGTAGCAGCATGTGTTTTTCTAAGAACGTGTCACAACATGTTTTCTTTTCTCTTTACTGCACATACAGTTACTGTAACTCCTGCATATAGTGCACCCAAATCTGTGAGCAAGGATAACAGTTAATGCCTCTCCATGCGTGCATGACGGGGTTGTGGCTTTTATTCCACCTTGATTTCATCATTTTGCGTTTTATCAAGGCATCACAGTGCGTTTTTTGCTCCTTAAATGTTAAACCGCAAGGCTTGGTATCTGCACCACAAGATATTTCTATTTGAGCCTTCCCTGCTGTCCTTGTCACGAACTGAAGAGACTGGGAAGGCAGCCATCTTTCTGCCACCTGCCTCCTTTGGACAGTGTGATTTCCAACTCCCCGCTCTGGTCTAAAACCAGCCAAGGTGTACAACACGGTTTGAGATATTATACCAGTACCTGTGGTGGGGGGAGAGATGTGGTCAGTTAATATCGTGGATTAGACTAAATCACAGCTTTGATCCTTGACGTGCCCTATTGCCTTGCAACCAATTGCTGGTTGTTTGAGGATTCATTGATTTTTGTTTTTGCATCAAAATCCTGTGATATTTTTTTTTACCCAAGTTCCTTCTCTGCAAAGCAGTCTCAGAGCCATATTTAAAATGCTTCTCCCTCACCCAAGCTTTCTCCCAGCGATGGGGAAGGAACGCTAGTCAATAAATTAGATAAAAGCATAGCACTAATGTGGGTCTCTCTCTATGGCCCTGTAACTATAGTAACACAACTATTTATAATCCTGTCTGTTTGGCTTTGTTAAAATTGTAAATTAAGTGTATGCAGGGAACATAATCTACACAACCAAACAAAGCTGCTCAATTACCTTTGCTGCCTCGGTTATACCACACAAACCTATTTAGTTTCTGTACTTCAGTGCTGTTACTTCTTATGGTTAGCCGTCCTGAAGAAGTATAGTGGTTCATTATTTTTTTTTATTACTCCTCCACCATCTTTAAATATTAAAGATAGTTCAGCACTAATAGTGTGCCTTGTTTTCAGATTTGCTGAGCAAGGATCAGAGTAGTCTTTGTTTTAATCATTCTGATTTCTGCATACAAACAGATGCATCCAAATAGAAAATATCAGTGAAGTAAGGGGGTTGGAATTCAAGCTCTGGATGAGAATTTAGAGCTGTTGGAGACTGTGAGGAAGACCATGTTCGAACCTATTGTTGCTGGAGTGTCTTTGAAGTGTTACTGCAGCCAGTCTGTGGTTCAGCTTTACAGGAATGTTTTGCAAAAACTTGCTCCAGATAATATATATAATATATATAAGAGAGCTAGTATCAAGCCTTTTTGAGGGTGGAAAGGATAAAAGAAATAAATAAAATCAAAATATAAGTAATATATTCAAAGATTACTGTTGCAATTTTTTTAAACTCAGCATTCTTACATATTATCATTCTAGCCCAACAGCATTACTAAATGGATTAAGTGCTTCAGGCATATTTTATTCCTGTTTTATATAATGTTTCTTTCATGCTTCTACCTTGAGAGGATGAGGTATATGTACAATAATCATGACAACAGAATTCTTGCCTTAATCTTAATGTCTTTACATGAACTTTACATTGATCTTTATGATAACTGCATTTCAAATAAGAAAAAACACTGAGGTTTCCATCTGACCGTTGTCATTGAATAGCTGATCGTACTATTTCAGGTATTGTTTTAGCCTTTATATCACAGCGTGTCGGTAATGGCATTCCTCAAGCAGACTTCCCTTCCCCTCAGCTCAATGAATAGTTGTGATGACCTGTGATTGATTACAAGGCTCATAAATTAGAAGTGAGAGACATTACAGTGACCTCTGTGTCTTTTGTTATCGACCAAAGGACTCTATTCATTCTCCCCTTACTACATCTCATACATATTGAAACAGAAGGAACAAGGACCAAGGAAAATGGAGGGTGAATTTTTAACAACCTTTCAAATGATTGAGTACAAATTCCAGTATGGCTGCCATCCATGTTTGGTGGTTGTTGGGTTTTCAATCATCCAGGCTTAGACACTGACTGTTGAAGGCAACATTTCAAATTCATGTGATCTGAGCAGGAGAGATGCCCAGGCAGTACATATGTGTCTTTGGCTCTTGGGACACATCTGTTTGTGTGACATCAAGGTAAAGTAGGGCTATCCAGCAGACCATATGAGCGGTTACTGAGGCAGACCCATCTGCTTATTACAGTCAGTCAAATTTGTACCACCTTATTTACACTCCACTGACATTAAGCCAAGTACTGTCACTGTGGGCAATGCTCCATTGTTTTAATATAATTGCTGCTAACCATTCTGTAGGGGCTAATTGAATTTTAAGTATATGGCTCCAAATTTCAAGTGTGCCTGGGTCCATTGTCATATAAATACAAGTTATCAGGTTTAATTGAACTGCACTCTTATAATTGTGCATTCACTGTCATGTCACAGAAAATTGTCATTTGCTACTGTTATTATTTATGTCTGTATGGGCCTGCTTCCATCTCTCTTCACAAAGCCCATAAGAAATGATTTACAGATGAACGGGTTTCCAGGGCAGAGAACAGCAGATTTAACTTAGGCATGTACAATATCATGATAATGAAATAACTACTCAGCAGGAATGTGACAAGCCTGGCAATGTGTTATCAGCCACTGAAAGGCACCTAATTCTTGTGTTAAAAAGTTTATTTTGGTTATGTTAAAAGTGCTGTTCTAATTTTTACATTTCAAGAATTGTTTTGACTGGAAAAAACCGTGCTGCCCAGCATTAAGATGTAATGGAATGTGGTGCAGTGTGGTGAAGGCTAAGGGGTCTGGCTTGGAGCCAAAAGCTACCAGCCTTTGTAGGTGTACTAGTGTTTCATCCTTGAGTTAGTTACAGAATTCAATTGCGTCAGGGCAGGCCAAACCATATAAGCACATGCAAAGCCAATGGAAGCTAACCTGCACACTGCCATCTGCATGGAAAATGTCATAGGGTGAAAATGTGAGGATCCACTGTAAAACCGATGTCTGTTTATAAGAATGAAGCATGGTCTGGGAGTAAACTGTGAAGGTGTGAGAAATATGAGGTATGCAAGGCAGGGGAACAGAGGTGCTTGAGAAGAGGCACTGAATTGGTAGGGGAAGAAATCAATGACCAGCCAAAGGTGTGAGCAATGTGCCGTTCTGCAGCATGTCTGACACTGTCTGACTGACAACTAGGCCGCAGCCAAATAGTGCTGCTTATTTACTCTGCACAGAGAGAAAGAGAATCCCTACCCCATAACAAATCACCAACACGCTTCAATTTACCTGAGGTCAGGGCATACAGAGCTGGTCTGTTTGTTTACTTCAGCTTCGTGCCTTCTCTTCCCTTCTCTCCATTCTCCACACCCCTCCCCCTCCCAAACATGGCCATTGTAAGATCCCGGGCTCAACTTTCCAATCCCGGCCCTTTCTGAAACATCGGATACCAGGCATTAAATTTTAATGTCAGATCAGCCCTTTCTGAAGAAAAACAGTTGTCACAATGGGGATAAGACCTGTTATGAATTCAACCCTTGTCCTGGAAACAAATGCTTCAACATCTGTTCTCATCAGTACTGAGAATTTCACTATTTCTCTCTCGCTGTTTCTATTCAAAGCAGGGAATAACAGATATGCCTTTTACTGCCATTTCAGACCGGTGCAATTCAAAGAGGGAATAACAGATATGCCTTTTTACTGCCATTTAGCACCGCCTCCAAGACATTTTCCCAACCCTAGACACAGTTTGAGTGCCATCGCTGATAGGGAAAAATAAACCTGCATGTTAAATATAATAGGTTTATTTTTTAAACCCTATAAACTAAATGGAAAGTGTATTTTTCTGCATCTTGTAGTTTGAAGGACAGAGGGGAAGGGGGGAAGAGAAAAAGAGAAAGCTCATTTTGCTTGGCTGACCTTTCATGTGAGACCAAGCCTGCTGTTCCCCTGGGTTTCCCACCAAACCTGACTGCCAGACAGATCGGTGACGACATTCAGAAAAATACACAAATGGCTGCCTCGCATCTAATCTGTATAACTGAAGAAATGCCACATAGAAAATGTTTTTGACCAATATCTAATGGTGCCAAATGAACAGTAAAAAGTAAGCCGGTTCCTTGAATGCTCTGTCTAGACTGCTCCATACAAATTCCTATGCCATAAACTTTCACAACTGGATGGGCATTCCATTATTAAAGATGAAGCAGAAAATGCAAGCAAATTAAACATATCAACATGGAGTGGAGTGCTATTCTAAGGCGGGCTGGTTTAAAACCTTTCACCCTGCATTGGCAGCTGAAATGCTAGCCTTGTTCAGAGTGTCTGTAGCTACGAGAGAGCTTTGGAATTTAAAAAAGAATCCCCTTTGTCTGCCCTGGAGATTTCTAAAGAGGAAAAACACATCTACCTTCTTTTATCACACCAGACGTGTGCCGCTAATAGGAAATGTTCCTCTCAACCATGCCAGAGGACACAAACACATTCAGTAAATTGGGTGGCTGTGGCTGTGTATTCTTCTGAGTGATTTCAGATGTGAGCAAGAGGGGGAAAACAAAACACATTTACGTGAAACTCTCAAAAACTAAATGGGGAATGGGATATTCTGTGATTCAAGCATCACAGGCCTTATTCATGTGGTATATAATTAAAGAAGCCTCATGTCTCCAAATGTGGTTTTATCAAGCTAAAAGAAAACAATTCAAAATGGCCGCGTTAGTAATGATTCCTATTTAAATGTTAAAGCATTGGAACTGAAGTGGTTCATGTTTAATGCTTTAATCTGATAAATATTTTCGCTTAGACTGTTTAATGCTCAAAGGATGCATAGTGTGGAACCACAAAGGTGCACAAGCTAAACAACAATGGCACAAAATCACACTCATCACAGAACAGCACGAGAGAGCTTCTTTTAAAGTTGTGCCCCCTTGATTTCAAATGATAGATAATGTTGTAAACATTATCGCTTATCACCCGCTCTTATCCACTCCATTTTCTTTTTTTCTTGCAGGTTGAGCAACACTAAGAAGCAGGCGGTGCACACAGTGATGGGAATCTGGATGGTGTCCTTCATTCTGTCCACGCTACCGGCGGTTGGGTGGCACGACACCAACGAACGATTCTACACACACGACTGCCGCTTCATTGTCAAGGAGATCGGCTTGGGCTTCGGCGTCTGCTTCCTCCTGCTCATCAGTGGCAGCGTGGTAATGGGTGTTATCTGCATCGGCATCGCCCTCTTCCAGACTTTCTCCATCCAGACAGGGCACAATGTGGACAAGAACAAGTTCAATGTGCCCACCATTGTGGTGGAGGACGCCCAGGGCAAGCGCCGCTCCTCTATCGATGGCTCCGAGCCCGTCAAGACCTCTTTACAGATCACTTACCTGATCAGCGGCATTGTCTTCATCTACGACTTCCTCACCGGATTTCCCATTTTGGTAAGTCCTTCTAAGCACCTCATTTTTCCTGAAGCTTTAAATCCTTGAACTTTTTCATAACTCATTATTTTTAACAAACCATAAATATGAGCTCTCACTGTACACTCAGTATGACATACACAGACTATGCCACATGTATGCAAGCTTGGGTAGTGTTTATTAATGTATTATGCAATGCTTGTGAAAACTTTATAAAGCTATTACTTTGGACCCCTTACATAGCGTTTGGAAGATACGGTATTTGAATGTTTTACTTTTCAATATCAGTAAAGAAATCTATCTATCTATCGATCTCTCAGCTGGCGATCCCTTATTGATTGTCCTCTCAAATAGCAAGTTGGCCCGCAAGGAATCAGGTCATTTCCTGTGTTCTATAGATAAACACATTTTTTGTCATCATTTGAGTTACTCAATAGTGGATTTACTGTACATCGATGGGGACTACAACCACACAAGGTATCAATGACATTTGAAAATGTGAACCTTTAAAAAAAAAACTCTGGTAAACATCAGCACTTCATAAATATTTTCATGATCACAGGATCCTCTTTGTTGTATGTGTACTTTCGACAGGTTTATTTGATTATAAGCCTGCTGCTTATGGAGAGATGATTTACCCCACCCTCCTAGGGAATGTTCTCAGAGAACATTATTAACGACAATTAACAGTAATTAATGATTTATATTCATCAAGTTAAGGTTCTTGGGTTAACACAGGAGACCAGGTTACTGGTTAATCTATCATAGGTTAAGAATTGCCACTGAAGATTGCATAATGGACCTTTTGCAGTTTGTGACCTTTCTATTTGTGTTGTATACTGTAAACTACCCATTCCTTATTTTATTAGATTGGAAGCAATTTTGATGTTTTTACTTTAACATCACAATACATTTATTGTTTAATAGTCCAAATTTAGCTACATTAATGAATTCAGTCCAGATTAACTTTCATTTTATAAAACAATCTTGGAGATTCCCTAAATATGCAGTGTCTCTGAACAGGCCAGTTTTACCTAAGTGTAGTGTTCTAGCAAGAAGATGTATAAGAGAGACATGACAGAGGAATTGTTGACCTAATATTCCATCAGTAGTGTCATTAAACTATTATTAGTGAATATGCAGTTGATAAATGGAGTGGTATAACTGCTGCGATTACACAGTACACTAAACACTGTGAGGATGCTCCATTTCCTAAACTGCTATCTTTTCAAACTACAATACTACATTCTGAGCATCACACTGATCCTTACATTCTTGAAACAGTTTTATTGTATTTCATTCTCTCGTATAGTCAATTACAATTACAGTATTGAGTCATAGCCAAGAAGTGTGCCTCAGACAAACAGCAGTTAGTGCTTTCCATTACCATTAATGCTGTGGCCCTGTTCCATCTCCATCACTTAATCTATGCTCATGAAAAACTTACTGGTGCCACCAATAAAATATATCGAATTTGTCTTTCATTAAATATTTACCACCAGAAAAGGCCTCTGGAAGGACAAATGTGTTTCCTCTTTTACAAGCTTGGATGTGAGTATCTCAACAAACGAGCTATATCTGCCTATCTTTGAGAGCGGATCCTGTTTCCACACTCTCTTAAACATTCGATGAATCTCAGCCTATTTTCTGCTGACTCTACTGTCTTCCAGCTCAGGGTAAAATGAGCCATTGTATCAATTCCCTGAACAAAGTTTACAACTCTGTCTGATTAAGAGTATGTAATTGTCTCTTTTATTCCATTGCCCTGTTTATTTGTGTGTCTGATTCTGGTTTTACACATGGTTTTTAAGTAGTCCCTTGTCTGATGAGGAAAGATTTCTAACTGTGTGCAGCAACACTATAGCATCATGAATGTGTGTCAGTAAAAGTAACCCAGCAAAGAGTTGTTTAAGCCACATACTTTCTGTATATCATACAAAGCAAATAATCTGTCCAATATGACCTGTGAGCTCATTAAACTCTGCACATAACAACTTCTACACATCCATATTTTACACAGTTCTTTCAGGAGAATTCTTTCAATAGACATTGAGGTTAATATTGTAATGGGGAGACATCAGGTCATGTATGCTTTTACATCCCATAGCAACCCTTGACCTGCAGAGTTTGAATTTTTATTTTTTGTGTTTCCTGGATGGCTGGTTTTCCATTTCCAGTGATTAGGACCGCAAACCCCATTTCTCCCACGTCCAGTCATTCATGAACATTTTCATCAAAATGAAATTGTTGAGATTACCACTAATAACATGTTCATTTCAGATAGAATGATAGATTAATGTCAACTGTCAAGACCACACGCCACATTAAAATGTAATGAGGCAGCTGGCATACTGCTTCACATGGATGGGAAAGAGTGAGGCTGTTGCGCAGTGGTTAAGATCTTAAAGTCAAACAACTGCAGGTTCAGATTTCAAGTGGAGGACTGCTGTTGTTCACTTGATCCAGGCACCGTTATATGAATGGATAAGATGTAAAAGTGTAAGCAATGTAAATTGCCCTGTATAGGCTCTTCTGCTGAGCAAGTGAAAATCAATCATTGTCATATGGATAAACATGAAGGTGACACTTACAGGGTTTAGTAAATGTGTGCTGTAGTTTTAAGTACAAGAGTGATTTTAAGGTTTATATTTCCATGCATTCTTTTACAATATTTAAGCTTTTTATCTGTAAGATGGGGGTATACAGTAGCTTTGCTCTCTGTTGCTGTTCTGTGGTGCTTGCCTGATTCTGAATGCAGCATTCCATTTTTACACACACAAATAATACACACAGCCTCCTTAGGTCCAACCAGGGTTAGAACCAGACCTGGCCACCATGTTAAGTTCCTTTGACTGGAGCCAAGAGCGTAGGGAGATTGTGTTGCAATTTTCAGCGTATGTTTTGGTTAGTGATTTGTTAGTGATTTGATATGTCAGTGATAAAGATTGTTTATTTGTAAAGGTGAGCATGTATACTAAACTTGTACACTGACATATAGTCGTTTTCTCTCTCCCCAGTGTGATGACTGTAATCAGTGGACTCATCATTAGTTAGTACAGTAGCAGTAAAGTGGGTAAAGTAACTTCACCCAAAAAATGAGAATCAGGCCAAACTAAATTGTATAAAACCAAAATATAATGTATGTGTTGGGGAGGAATAAATGGCTAAATGAAATGTTTGTTTTAAGGGTGCTCAGTCTGAGTTCCTTACATGCTCATGGTGAAGGTCAGGTATACCAACTCAACCTAAGCACATTGTTTTCTCACAGGAGTGATTTATGCTGCATTTCGGATTCCATTATAATCAATAGTTGACAGTTGGCTGTGCTGTAACCACATGACTATGTCCGTGCTGTGGGTTTTTGGTGTAAAAGTGGTGGTTTCTGATGTAAAAGCTAAACCCTGTTTTGTACTCCATGGCTGATCCACAGTGCTATTCTACAGGCAGTATTAACTGGTGGATTGTGTCATACACACCCTGTGAATTGTGGCATGCAAACATCTGTGTGTATGAAAGCTTTTATTCTGCTAGTGAGCTTGTGAATTCAAATTCTCTCCCTCTCTTGCTTTCTCTTATTTATCCATCTCTGTCCATCCAGTCTGCATTTGATCTCACATAGATGAACCTTTGCACACTTGCTCACATTTTTTTTTCTGTCACTCAAATGGCGATGATGATTCGTGCGTTGTATCTTTTATGATTTTTGCCAGCGATGGCAAAGTGGGTTATTCCATATTATTTATAACCTTGCCAATTTTGTTCACTCAGCGAGAACAGGAGAGCTGTTGGTAGACGAGTGGTACAGGCCCTTAAAATTTAATGCCTTGTCTGACGCTTGTCTTCTACCAGCCTTGCAGTGGTAGAAGAGTCTATGACATCAGCAGTGAGGGGGAGGGGTGGTTGGGGGTGACAGGACCACTTAAGTCAGCAATGGAAGGAACCATCTCCAAGGGCTGCAGAGTGTTCACTGACAAGTCGGGTAAAACAGGCCAAAAGGAAAAAACCTAACCCCCATCACTCTTAATTAGAAGACTAATGTTCCCCAAAGAAAACTCCGATCCTTACACTACTTTATTATTTAAACAAACCTTTGTGTTTAACCTCATTTGGGGGTTGCAAAAGTAGGTCAGAATGTGAGTGCATGTGTGATTCCACATGTGGTGAGTGGAGTGGAGGGCCTGCACGCAGGCTGGTACAGAGCTGACTGAGGGGCAAGGGGGAATACGTGTTTCCCCACCCTCCCTCGCCCACCCACACCCACATTCAACTACGCCTCAGACTGCAGGGTGACTGTCACTGTCACTGTGGCATCACTTGTGTGCTAGCTTAATTATTTAGCAGTACAAGGCTGTCTGTGCGCATTGGAGGAGAATGTACTGAGGTTCCTGCTTAATACTTCTGTACATTGTGTAGACATGGAATTGCCTGGATCATGGAAACCATTTGCTTTGCAAGGACTGAGTCAAAATTTGACTCACTTGCCAAGTAGTATTGTAATTACTCCACTGACGAATGGAAATAAAAAACAGTAATAATAAAAAGGTGGAACTGCCACTCAGTCCTTTGGTTGAATGGGTTGAGCTCCTGAGTTAATCACAGTCTGTATTTGCATTTCACAATAGCTAGCAGCTGTGGATGCTAAAAAAATAGAAAAATTTAATTAGTTCCGGTTCAGTTTCAACAAATCTGTGTCCACAGCAAGCCAGGTGTAAGGTATACACACCGGCTCCCTTTTATCCTACCATCCACAGACGCCATCTCCTCCCAGTCCTCCTGTTGGAAAACCATTGCCCTGTCATGTATCACTGGTTTTAATGATTTTTGTAGCTTTCTACAGCTTATACCCAGGCCTCCAATTTTTAACAATCCTTCTACTTATTAATAGCTAGTGGCATTGCTTGCTCAGCATAAGCTATGATTGGGTATGAGAAGTGTATACAGTATGTTGGGTCAGAAATGCTGGACTTTCTGGGTGAGGGGTTTGGGTTATGCACCATTGTATGTTATGAAGACTGTTTTCAAAGTTCAGAGTTCAGAAGTGTTGGCCAGACAAACCATTCCCTGTCTGCTGTCTCCAGTTAACACAACTGTAGCCATTTCAGCACATAATATGCATTTCTCTTCTATTCATTTGTCATGTCTGGTTGGGTTGGTGAGTCCAGAACTTGTGACTTCTGGATGTGTTGTGATTTAGGCAAAAAGACCTGTGGTCAATACCTGAACATGTCCATGTGACTGACTGTAAGATCAAGAGCAACATGTTGAAAACCAGGAGACTGTGAGAGGCACATTCTGGGTTGAGGATGGCCCCATATCCCTTACAGCTGTTGGTGGGCCACTCTGCTCCCTCTGGTCTGATTTCACACTATTTCCTTGCTGCCCATCACAGTCATTCACCCCAAGTTCTCTCTGTGAGCCGGTCTAGCCTGTTAAAATCAGCACACATGCTCATGGGCAATGAGAATGAAATGGCTTGTGTCTTAGCAACCAGAGGCTGCAATGCACTGTGAACTCACCCTCAATCTTAATCCTACCTATCATGTAATCCCAGAGATTTGCATGCCATCTTCGGTGATACAAGGGTGCATATTATATAATGTTAATCTTGGAAATAATATCTTTAAACACAGTGGTGGGGGAGAGCATAACAGAGATGCTTCCAGCCAATAGGACACCTCCAGGAGCTGTCAGTTCTGCCTCCCTCCAAAGCTCTCTCTCAGCCAACCTCAGGGCACGGGCCACATATTATTCTTAACTCCCCTTTCATTGCTCTGGTTTCCATAGAAACACTCCAGACACTGGAGCTTAATGAGAAGAGTGTGCCTACGACTCTCATGTGACACAGCGGGCCTATATCCTCATCCATTACCTGAATCATTTAATGCCCTGATACAGGTGCATGTGTTCATGTCAAGTAGAGGTGTCCGCCGAACCTCAGGGCAGACAAACGCTGCCCCTCCAGGAAAAGAGTGCCAGTATCAGTGTTATCAGTTATAAAGAACCAACAAACTATCCTTAGGAGGATAACCCCTGGAGAGAGAGATAGAAATACAGAGAGAGAGAGAGAGAGAGAGAGAGAGAGGGTCTGTCTGTGCGTACACTAGTGTGTTCTTCCAACTGTGAAATCAATAGGGAAGACTTAAGTTTGTGCCAGGACTTATTGATTGAGGCCAGTAGCAGTTTTTGATTATACAAACATCCAGTTAAAACCTTAATGGTTTGTATGGTGACTACATTCCCTTGCGGTATGTTTTTGTTTACAAAGGGGTGATACCTTAAAAGGATTTCAGGGGAAAGTAGCAGGGATTTCCCTCCAAAAATGATCTGAATTGAAACTCTTCAGCATATACATTTTTTTAGAATAGCTTTTCTTGGAAAACAGGGCAGAACTGGCATAACTGTGAGAGGGGAGAGCAGTTAGAGAGCAGAGTTTGGTGTAAACACTTGTAAGAATCTGGCACCTCTGCCAGTCCCACTTACTTGGCTAAGCAGGTGCTGACAGAATGAGGTGATGAGTGACAGTCTGACGTCCAAAAAGGCCCTCAAGGCATGCTGTGTTCCCTACAGAGATCTGTCACCAACATTTACCGTATCAATGTCCTGATGAGTCAGTGCACAGCCTCATACTGGAGTCTGCCAATGGCGGCACATGCAATTCCCCAAATTAGCTTCATGCAAAGTGTTTGACTCCCACAAATGTTCAGGTGTTGGATTTGTTGGAATACAGTTAGTGGGATAACA
This sequence comes from Albula goreensis, assembly GCA_022829145.1. Taxonomy (NCBI): domain Eukaryota; kingdom Metazoa; phylum Chordata; class Actinopteri; order Albuliformes; family Albulidae; genus Albula; species Albula goreensis. The sequence continues at coordinate 14,489,394 of CM040752.1, forward strand.
ACCGATTATAATCAGACGTGCTCTTATTGGTGCTTCAGTCTCCATTTACCTGAGAGACCATTCAGTTCAGCCATACATGTCTGTTGTTGCTGTTTAGGTGTGAAGAGAGTGAATATATCTACAAGCTGGAAAACTTCCTTCACATGAGCCATGTGAATTACAAAAAAATGTTTAAATAAAAGTTAAGGACAAATTTTGATTGAATTTTGGTCTTTTTCTCATGATATTTAAATGCAACTTTCACTGCAGAAGTCCAGTGCCAATGACCACAGGTCCAGTGCCAGTGACCACAGGTCCAGTGCCAGTGACCACAGGTCCAGTGCCAATGACCACAGGTCCAGACTGCAGTGTCATTGGCAGCAGTACTGCAGTTGAGGGTATACATGTGTATATGGACTGTACCTGCCTAAAACATGGAGGATGTATAATGCACCCACCTATTCGCCTTATTACCAGTATTCCCGCCTCTTCAGACACTATACTCATCTCCTTGGTTACTGCTACAGTACTGATTGGCAGGTTAGCTGGCTTTGATGACTAAGAGATCAATTATATTACCTCATGGTAAGCCAAAGATCATAATTCCTTTGTCAATGAGCATGCCGGTGCCTTTCCTTACTCATGTGTAATAAGCTATTTAAATGCATGAGAAATTAAATCACGCTTGGTCTTTACATCAGTAAGTGCCCTTTCCACGGAAATATTGTATATTGCCTCTGAACACACAGGGCCTGTAGGATTGATTGAAAGTGCTTGTATTTATGCATTAGGTTGTCCATCAAGCAGCACAGTGATTTCTCAATTCATGAGATTATTATTGTAGTAAAGACATTCAACATTCGAGGATTTGAGTGTGAGGTCGTATGCATGTCCAGCCTCCAGAATGTATGAGTAGACCTTAACACGACTCTGTAACAGGCTATATGATATTTTCCTCTCAAAACCCTCCATCCAATTCAAGGCTAATTAACATTGTTATTCTACATGGTTACAGTTAAAGTCAGTGTGGCAACTGGACTTCATCAGAGAGGAAAATGCCCTCTTCTCTCTTCTCATCTTGTAAATAAAACATGGAGGATACCCTGGTACAAACCCTGGTTTCATACAAGTGAAAATGCTGAGACCATCAGTGGATCCATTAGCCCCACTGGCATCAGTATTATGTAGAATCTGTAAATCCCTCCAGAAATCCCCATTGCAGGCAGCCCAGTCTCCTTATCATTACTATTCATCTCTCAGCCCAGCAGACTGGCTCACCCAGGGCCACTCACATTTGTCGCATTTTACATGCAGTGCAGCTGGATAAATCGTGTCTTTGCTCAAGAGAACAAAAGGAGGTGCAACACCTGTTATTTGAACCTTCAAACTTCTGGTGAGGAGTGAAGCTTCCTGGTCATCTAAAGCTGTGTTGCTACACTCTAAAAACCGTATAAAAAGCACCAAAACAGGAATGTTTGTTCATAATCATATCGGAACATATTTCGGCACTATACAGAACCATGAATGGACTAATAATTATTACTATTGCCACGACAATATCAAACTACTGTAGAAGAACCAAGTGTATTGTCAATGGTTCATTAATTGTTCTATACAGTACCAAACTGTTCCCTATGATTACCGACAAAGAACCTTTTTTCTTAGGGTGTATTTGGCTGCATATAAATGCACATTTTCCTTGGACAGTTATACTTTGGTAGTGAAAAACAGTTGACAGTCACTACTAAAGTGCTGTTCTGTCCAGTGATCATGTGCTGTAGCCTGAGCAAAAAGGCATGCGAATCATGGTTTCTCCTGTGGGGAAGGTGCTCCACAGCAGAATGGTGCTTAGTTTGGGGATGGGGGGTTACAGCATAATAAAAAGATAAAGATGTGCGTCCATTTCCCCTTTTCATTCTGCAAGCAGGCAGAGGAGTAGCTGGCTGTGCTCTTGTGCCCCCAGGTGGTGAGCTTTGCCAGTCTGAAGTACGAGCGCTCCTACAGCTGGATGGTGCTCTGTGTGCTCTGGTGCTCCATCGCCCAGTCCATTCTGCTGCCCATGTTCCTGTGGGCCTGTGACCGCTACAGAGCCGACGTCAAGATGGTGTGGGAGAAGTGTGTGGCCATCATGTCCAACGACGACGTGGATGAAGGTAAACCCACAGGGGGAGCACGAGCATGGGGCGAGCAGTGGGAGGGGAGGGAGAGGTTCTGGGGGTGGGGGAGTGGAGCTGGCGGCTCTAAGCAAGGGAGGGATATCTCGGTTCAGCCTCGCATTCTTATTTGACTGTGAAATGTTAGCTGTGTCAATAATATGATATTATAAGGGCTCATACAGTTTCAACAATGTAAAGGGCCTTAGATATTTGACTTTTGTTAAGAAACTTCTTGATAGCATTTTCATATTAAGTGGTATTTGTAGATTTTTGTAAAGATACATTACTTGATTTTTCTTTAACTAATAATTTGAATGTACATGTTTTTCTCAGCATGAAAGTTTATGTCAAATTCCACAGTTATGTAGTGTTGTCAGCCAAATCTGGGTCAGTTTCATGGGAGAGTGTCAGTTGTGTTTGCATTATTTTTTTTTACCATGACAATATTTATCTTCTTTAGTTGATAACCTTGGTCAAGATTCTGTCTGACCAATGAGATGGAAATGAAATTGAGCAAGTGTTTCTTGCCACTGACTACGTTAATGCATCTGTGAGATTAACAAATGCTGAAAAAACACAGCCCAACACTTGCGCAAGTTCATAATTCATAATAAAGGTCAAAGCACAATTTTCAAGATCGAATCTGGACCTTTGTCATTCCATTTGTTTGTTCTCCCTCATCCCTTCCATATTATCCTCTGTTCCTTAAATATTCAGTGATAACTGTCTTTGGGCCTCAGTTACCATACATTTACATGTGTGCATTTACATGTTTTCTCAAGCCAGTAAACAACAAATCATAAAATAGACCTTACATCATCAGTAGATTGTAGCATTAATTAGTTTTACTTAAAATTTGTTTCATGCTGTGTACCAAAGGCAAAAAAAACATGTAAATCTGCATTTTATATTCAAATGCTTGATAAATAAGGCCCATTGTCTATATGTGAACTCTGTGCACATGGATTCATTTGCTAGTAGTCAGATAAAAGATTATCAGGAGATAGGAATATTAAATTGTTCCTGTATCTTGCCAAGCCTAGCTTTGTTTGATTTTTCACTGATTATTTTATAAAAGTAGGATTGGTCAGATTACAATGATCTAATGTCCCCAAATCAAAAAAGAAGGTAAAAAAATACCCTTTGCTAAAGGAGTGAGTTTGCATTTGCTGTGTATCTACAAAGCATAATGGTACAGGCAATTTATTACCTGGATTTTTCCCATCAGGTTATCAATTGCCCATGTCTTAATCAGCATAAAATCTCCATCAATAATTGGACGTTTTTATTGAAAAACCAAATATTATAGTTTAATTATATGGAAATAAACTGAATATATGGACATTTCCTGTTACTTAAAGTGTGGACTAAATGATACACATACAAAAAAGGAATATATGTAATAAACTGCCAATACATTTAGTTTTTTTACAGATTTTTTTGCAGTGCTGGTCTGAAGAGAAACTGTATAGAGCATATTCTTCTCATTAGAATTGGAAAAAATAGGATGGAAATAGGTTGGAGTGATTCAAGGTGACTCTTGTTGTTGAAGTCCTGAGTTGTAATCTACTGTGATAAGTGAGTGGTACACAGCAGGTCTGTACTGAAAAGGTGTAGATGCCATTGCAATTTTAGGACACACTGAAGGAAATATGTCAGATATGAAATGCTATATTTCCTGAAAATGTTGCATTTATCATACCTTGAATCCTGGAGTGTGTATTAGTCCACAGATAATGACTAGAGTAACATGAGGTGAACAAACAACAATGGGGGTACTGTTGAAGTGGATACATGTACTATACACAAACAAGGACTTCTTGGGTTACAGGATGTGACTCAAACCAATGGTGACACTTCAACAATGTAATCAGTATGAATGAATTCATCAATGATTTCTGTTCAGGTAGAACACACTGCCACCTGACTGTTAGTCTGGCCACTGACAGCTAGAATAATGGTATCTAAAAGTAATGGCATCTCAGATGGATTGATACTGCAGTTGCATTTAATGCACTTAAACCCATCTGCCTTCTTTCTTACATTTAAATCCAAAAAATATTTTCCAAGTAAATGACTAAGAAGTCTTGGTCTCAAATGCAGGATGTTCTGAGACCTGCATTACACACAAAAGAGCTGAATTGCAATGCAACCTTCATCAAAAGGTTGATAATGGGTCAATGTGAGGAAAGCTGGAAATGAAGATTCTCACCATATGGTGAAGTTCCAGTGGATATGGCTGAGGAGGTGTACATACAGTTCAGTGTATGAAAATCTTTTGAACCATTGCATGAGTATGATGACAATTGGATTTTTTTAAAAATTCGGTTGCCCAATGATCTGACCTGTTCTACTTGTACTGCATCTGTTTGATGTACTTTGTGTGGTTACGTGGACCAAAATTACCCCTACAAAAAAATCTCCAGTCTGTATTTTCATGATAATATTTGGGAGACGTATTAACATGAAAATATGAATTTGACATGAATGTACTCAATGACCATGAAAGACCCAGAAACCACTGTAATACAAAGCACTCTTTACATGTTTGCCAATTGTTCTTGACTTTGAAAATCAACATGAACTATGATCCCTCTCCTCTCCCCCACCTTCAATCATTTTTATACCTTCAGTTTGTCCATGTTAATTGATTGTCTTATTGGAAATAACAGCTCATTTTAATTTGCCTGATTTGAATGTTACCAGTTCTCTACTTCTTTTCAGAGGGGTTGCCTTGTATAACACAGCTCAGTTGTATGTATAAGGGTTATTTCTTGATTACAAAGCTACTGTTTCGCATGCAAGCTGCCTGTGCAATAGCTAATTTCATCCTTCATCTAACAAACAGCCCACATTTGCCTCAAGATCAGCATTTTACACTATACTTCAATTGCTTAGAAACTGAATTTAAAAAATGTAAATGCATTTTTACATATCTTTCTTGAATTGACAAAATATATGTAAAATGATGGCTCTAAATTATTACTATCTTTGTTGTTGTTTGTGGTGTTAACTTTGCCAAATTCAAACTAAATGGTCCATAAAGCTAACTCTGGACCAGGCTGCTGTTTCTCAGACATTAGAAGTTGTGAGGGCTTCTTTCTATTCGGCAGACCTCAAAAAATTTATATTTTCAGTCAGTTTTGTTCAAATAAATTCAGACTTAATTTGTTTGGAAGTAATTATCTTTTAGTAATTTTCAGTGGAAATTCAAAATTTGAAAAGCGGACCAAAAAAAAGAAAACATGAATTGTTTCTTTTATCTATACGTCTGTCTGTCTGTCTGTCTGTGTATTTGAGCACGTTTTTTTTTAATCCTGATATATATGCTTTCTGCATTTGCAGAAAACAGCCAGGATGGCGGAATTCATCCGGACTTAATATATGACAGACCATATGACTATAGCTCCGCTGGTGATATCATGACGGTAGACCGTATTGCCAAGTACGAATTCTCAACCTTAGAAAGGGGGGTCCCCCAGGGTTATCCATTGAGGGAGCTACAGGAAGATAAAATGCAGTATTTGCAGGTATATTTCCATTGATCTTTTTTTTAATCCTAAAATGTATGCCAAAATTCTTCATTTATAGCCAACAATGTGCATGTAAAAGTGACATTTATCTTTGTCATGCAACTTATTGATTATTTTGGTGATCTGCTGGAATCATTTTACATTATGAAACTTAACTCATTTGAATTTGAGAATACCCAAATGCAATGTTGGAGGCATTGAGTCTAAGGCATATTCTGGCTGACTAATATTTGGCAAATATGACCAACAACGGTCTGTGCTTCCATTTAAGGTATGCATTTTGAGGTCTTGCTATGAACTGTTACTGTGCATGATTCATTTTACAAAAGACATGCTGAATTTGCCATTTTCATCTGCTTGTTCTGCAGCTGAAAAGTATAACATGCAAGAGTTCAAAGACAGAATGGTATTGAGAAAAGCAGTCAACATGAAATGCAAAAAGACACATTATAACTTACTGATGTAATGTCAAAAAAAGTCCAGCATTCAAGCAGCCTTATAAAATGAGTGATATTTGCAAATAAATGAATATCCTCAGTCACATGTCGTATTTCCTACAGCCAGCCAGAGCCAATCAGTAGTAGAGGTGTGAAATGCTCCTCTTTGACCCCTGAACCACAAAAATACCTCTCTCCACATGCAGTCTTCAAGTGCTGGTTAAGCATTCAAAACAATCGGTTTATAAGGACTGAAGATGTCTCTCTGAAATATGGATGGGCGAATAGCCCTCACCTCAGCTAAAGTTGCTGTACACTGTGATCATGTTATGATAGTTATAATAATATATGGCTCTTGAAGGCTGAATTTGGAGATCCCGTCCCGAGGACAAACATTCCCCAGCCTGACCAGTACACTGGCTGCGCACATCACTTCCTCGAGACGTTCACCATCTCAGCACCATTTTATTGTAAAAGTTACACCCAATTATGCTGTCGATTGCACAAGCCCACAAAGCAAACGCTGAAATGAAGCATTGCGTAGGTCTCAAAAGCTGGAGCACATTCCAGGGATCTTGCAAAAGAACACTTGCACACTGTGATAATTTGAATGAAAGAGCTAAGATTCTTTTTAACCTGCATTTGGGCAATATACTGGCAGAGTGACATCCTTACTTCTGTTATTGAAGTGCAGCTTTTGTACATTTCTACTTGGTATGGTAGAAATAATTGGTCATTATCCACAAACCTGTATCCAGGGAAACGGCCCTATGTAAGTTTGGAGATAAAAATAGAATTATCAAACACAGTTATTGATACAGTAGCCATCATTTCACAACATCAGTTCACCCATCCTTTCATACACAGCCAAATTTGTATGAAAGAATTTTATGAGTTTTAAGTTTGTGTTTCTTTTTTAAGCTGCACCATATATGCTTATGTAATCAGGAGGAAATAATAATCAAATGGTCTTTCTTCTCTGTATTATTCCAGTATTTATGAACAGTTGTGATCATAAATGCTGAATCATAAATATAGTCAAATGCAGTTTAGGAGTCAATTTGAGAATCATTACGTGTGTTTGACATGAATATGAAAATGTTAAGAAATATCAAGTGTCCACTTGATGTTTAGAAGCGACTGTGTGTATGTTTCATAAAACATTGCCAAACTATATTGGCTTTAATGAAAGATCATTGACTGATATTGGTGAAGTGCAGCTCATAATCTGTGAGAGCTTGTGCAATTCTAAATTGGGTTAATACTGAATTTGCCTATTTTTCCCTTCTCATTGCACATCCTGGAGGAAGATTCCATTTTCCGTCTCCTTGCATCTACCATATCAATGCTTTGCTGCCCTCTGCTGGTCACATTTCACACATAAGGCTACTGTATCTTCTGCTGTGGGTGTTTGCTCACTTTTAAGTTACTGTAACACAGGCGCACCCTGGTGCCAGCCTTGTGATGTATGTTTTTGGAAATCCCAGTGGCTTTTTAATTCCAAAATCTGACATTATGTCTCTCTTGAATAGTTCTCAGAACAATGTGGAATGTGAGTATCAATTTCCATGATGTAATATTTAGTATCGCTCAGCATCAACATATTTATTTTTCAGATATCAGATCCTAGGTTTTACTTAATATGAAAAATTATGATAAACTCTGTAGTGATACAATAACTCTTCCCACAAATAAAAACCGTGGAAATGCTGAAATGCATTCTGTTTTGAAAGATGATGCAACATAAGTCCCCAATTTAAACATGCTTAGAGATGCAATTGCAGATGTTGGTCTAATTTTGACATTTCAGGGCTTTCCCCTGTTTGCCCATACTGAAATCCCTGTACATATGTAGCCAGAACAATATCAAATCACAGACAATACTTAAGCAACAGATCAAGCTATCAGTTTCCTATAGATGTTAATGTAGAGTTATCTACCTTCATTGGCACATGCGACCTCATTTCCTCCATCTGTGTGTTGCGCCAGGTGCCCCCTACAAGAAGATACTCCCACGACGAAACCGACATGTGGACCACCGGTCAGATCCCTTCCTACCTCCATCGCTGGGGCTCCACGGAGGACATCATTGGGATCCCCCACTACAGCTCACCTCGCCACGAGAGGCGGAGAAGCAGTCTGGTCTCCTACCACGAGGAGAGCGGGCCCTACCGCAAGAGGAGGAAGTCAGAGGACAGCGTGCACTCTCTCAAGCAGCTGCCCCGGGGGGAGCGTTACGAGGAGGACTTTAAGTGCTTTAGCCGGGACGAGGTGATCAACTTCATTGACGAAACTCCGCTGCCCAGCCCCATGAAGAGCCCCCGCCGGGCCTCAGCCATCTCCCTCATACCCGACGTCTACGAGCAGCGCATCATCCTGTACCCGCACTTCCCGCTCACCGACTTTGAGCGTGAGCCCCAGGCCCTGCGACGTTTCTCTGAGCACCGCAAGGGCTGTGTGCTGGTGGAGCTTCCTGAGAACTCTTCTAGGCCCGACTGTGGCCGGGAGGTGGGGGAGGGCGGGTCTGGGGCCTGCGCCTCGGGCAAAGGCTGCCACCAGAGTCAGCATGGGGGGAAGCGTGCGTCTGAACTGGCCCCCCCAGGGCATGCCCAGCGGACTGGTGAGCACTCCTCCCACAGGTTCAGGACAGGCCCGGGAGAGGGCAGCTGGGGGGACCAAAAGAACCTGACTAAAGTAGAGAGCAAAGGAAGCACAAATAGTTTTTTAAGCTCACCTTCAGCGTCCTCTGGATATATCACCTTTCACTCAGATTCCATAGGGTCCACCACCTAGAGGAGATGTGGAGCCTTTTATTATTATTATTATTATTATTATTATTATTATTATTATTATTATTGAATCAGTTTGTTCTTTCAGAGTGTGGAATGTTCATTATTTTTTGTAATATGGGAACAAGATATCAGTCTGGAGCTCATATTCATATCTGGGTAGCGAGGCAGGTAGGGTGCAGACATACAATCATTTGTTACAGACCTGTATCACTGTCATAGTATCCCATTCAGCTGGGACTGACACTGGTATTGTTTTCCTAGTGGTTTTTTGCATACTTCATGTAGGCCCTTGCATTAAAAAACAGGCAAACATGACAAAGTGATGGCAGAGAGGGTCTGTGTAGTGTAGGGACAGCTACTAACTGTACATACTGAGCGATTTCCGTGCTACACTATAGCTTCTGTTTACAATATAAACACAAGCTTTACTTTAGTTTTCCCACACAGACATATTTCACTTTGTTTGTTTTTTTCTTTATTTGTATTGATGGTGGTTGAGCGTGTTATTTCCAATGAATAAAATTATGTACGAGGTAATGAGACACATGGCTATTCAATTACTTTTGTACACATAAATCAAAATGGTATTTTAGAGACAATAACAGTTTCCTGTTGTTTTAATTGGTTGCCTGTTCTGTTAGAATCATACTTAATGCCTCTCTCAGTCATTAAATTGCTCTTTTTAAAAATATCTTGTTAAAAATTTTAGTCTTGGACAAACTTGGAATTCACTCTATCAGTTTCTTCTAGAAATGAAATGCCTTTTAGCCAAGTGCATATGTGCACATTTATGTAGGAATTTCTGTAAATGAGACCATGATGATGTTTCCTAAAAAACTTTTGACTCTACTCTACCTTTACACATTTTCCCTCAGTGTCACATTTTATCATGCTGGTATACTGTGATACATAACTGGACACATGTATAAACCAATGATAAAATTTTGCACTTTTACAAGATTGGGTTGCAAATCCATTTAATCTGTGCTTTGCACATTGTCCCTGGAAGAGTATTAACATAATTGAACCCCAAAAATGGAATGGAAAAAAGAATGTTGGAATGTTGTCTAAAAACCCATGGAGTAGCTCTTTCAGATTTGTACATAAGAGTAACATAAAACATTGGATGTATGGTAGGAACATAATGCTGACTTCTTTTCATGATTTTGATATATGATGAGTTAAATCAAATTTCAAAATGTTTCCATTCCCTCAGCCAAATGCATACAGATACACGAGTGTGCACAAAAACTTTCGCAAACACGTATCTATTCAGCCAAATGTAATGCACTTTGTCCTTAAGTATGGAAAAAATGTCATTTTATTTTCATGCCTTATACATGCGCTTGATATGCAGAGACAAGTAGCCTAATATGTTCTGTGTAACAAATGGCAAAACAGAACACCAACATACATAGTAGTACAATTCTATGGAGAAACATTTCCAGGGAGATAGAATGGACTCCGAACCACTACGTTTCTTGATGGTTTTGCATGATCTCTTAGGCCCTTTAACAGCCCTCTTGTAGCCTAGGACACAGGAGAAGGAAATGATTTAGTAATGACATCTGGGTATTTGTTCAATTATCAATCAAAACTCCATTCTGCAAACTTTCTTCATTTTTAAAAAAAACCCTTTCAGCCCAGATTTTTGGATCTGAAAGTTGGATTTCTTTATAAGGTGTTCCACTGTTAATTGAGGTAAGGTAATGGTGATCTTGTCCAGGCACAGCAAAGAATTTACTCCCCTTCTTTAACTGGCTATCATTACTTAATTTACTTTTCGCTCAATATATACTTTTAAAATATAATAAAATACATTTTTGTCCATCATTGCAAACCAATATTACCAAATGAACTTGTATTGAGGTTGGGCATAATTGATAACTGAAGTATTTGGAACATAACTCAAACATCCTGTAGATAGCCTTGTGGTGCTCTGTGCTGAAAGCATTCTCTTTGTGTTTCTGTCACTGCAAAAACAGTAATTAGAAAAATATTTTAGCTTGTTCTCCCATAACTTTCTGCAGCAAACTTTTGTTACTGGACAGTATCTTTTTTGGCCATTTACAGATTTGAATGAAATACATTTAAACCTTTTTTATTGATTTATTTAATAAATGACACATTATATTCCAAGACAAAGCTCACTGGGCCGCTATTACTGTTGTTACAATCCCTCATTTTAATTTGGGATTAGCTATATCAGTTGGTTATTGTTTACATGGATAAGCAAACACATCCAAATTTACAGACGTTTTATTACTTTCACTCTTTTTATATCTTTTTCAAATAACTCTTTCTAATCAATACAGATCAAAGCATCTATATAGCCTGATATACTGTATCTTATGGCCTCTCAAAAGATGGTTTGATATCCCTTCTCCTTATAAGTAACAGAAACTTTAATGTATTATTTATATTTTGTTTTACAGTAGTTTTCAGAACCTACATTTGTAACATAATCTCTTTTAGAGCTACTAATGACTGTCAAATTAATGGACAATGTTTGGTGTCTATGTTGTTCAAATGATGATTTTGTTTCGAAAGGACTAAAAATCTATTCAGAATATAAATAAAAATGGACAAACCCATACCATTTGTTTGAAATTGTTCTAAGTGTATTTTGCATTTGTAAAAAAAGTGATATTCTTTTCTTGGTGATGTTTTGCAGAAGTGAGGAATGAAGTGGACATTGATCATGTTTAAAGGGTTTATTCACAACTCAGATTTATTGGTGTTTTACACTTTTTGAATAATTTAAGATTATAATCTGTAAGGAGCAGAAAAATAAAGCAACTGTTTGAAGATAAATATCTTTTGTACTCTGTTCCTGTGTATTTAAATTGGACCTCTGGAAGAAGAATAAAATCATGTTTATTTTTATAATTCATGTACAGTTTGTGACGAAAAACACCGGAAAAATATGGATACATCCCTCTGCCATCCGTCAACATATTGACATCTTAAAATAATGAACTCAATTTAGATTCATGTTTACAATTTAGATTGTATAATTGAGGCAAATCGACAGTGCATAAAAGGACACTGAATTGTGCAGAACATTTGTAAGATGGTATCTTAACCATCTCAACACGACAACAGCACAAATTAAAGTAGCGTCTCCTTCCTCAAAACATTTTCCATTCAGATTTTAGGAGAGAGCGCCCAGAATTCAGTTATTAAAACGTTTTGCTTGAGAATAATGCTGCTTCTTCAGTTCTACTCAGCCGTAGAGTCAGGCCTTTTCCACCTCCAAAAGAAATTCCACGGTACTAATGGCATTCAATCGAGCAACGACCCGGATCTCACGCCTATCCCACCATTTTCACCAATTATATGGTTAATTACACGCCACAGCTTGCCTCACACCCACAGCCACACAAGTTGTTTCCAAACCATCCAAAAAGACGAAAAGCATATTTTAAAATGTAAAAGCTTTTTTGTCCTTACATGCCCATTTCAAAATAACCAGTAAAACAGGAAGAAATTAAGATGTTTTATTCTACGATCGTGGACACCGACATGACAAATGTATAATAATAAATCTCAATGCTGCTCGTTTATGATACATTCACTCTATATCTCACAATACAATCGTATCATGCAGCCCACTGTCATTCCACTTTAAAACAGCAAGCAACACGTTTATCATGGAATATCGACTGTGCCACCTGCGGCTTCAGACCTATCACCATTTCCATTCCCCTTTTTAAGAAAGCCGTCTCGGGAGAACAGAGGAGCTGAAGGACTGTTTTTGGGCTGGCTTTAAGGGTGAGTGAAAATGGAACTTTGCATTCTGCATTGCATTAGATACACGTCTGGCTTTTAAGAGCGCTTGGATAAGCACAGTATAATGCAAATAGCTATACTCTCTCCCTTCTCTCATTCGGCACCAGTGCTTTAGGCCCGAATGAACAAGGTTGCTTGACCAGCAGTGAGAAATGTCCCCCGAATGTCTGTTCCAGTGAAACAATCTCGAAAGAGCTCAAGAAAAATTCAGGAGAACGCATTCCCGCCTTATACACTGTCTTTGGCGGTACCGGACGGACTCCAAGTTTGGGACGATAGGGGGTTAAGTATTAACCTCTTTTGGTGTGCTCAACTTCTGAACCTCATTTAAATATTTTCTCTCTTGTGTACCTGAAACGTTTTCAGTTCGTCGCTTAAGCGGCTCCTTTTTTTCCACGAGACCCTGTCCTTTGAATGTCCTCGGCACGCTACTGACCGTGAATGCCGCCTGAAAGGCGGGAGGGCGTTCCCGTGATTCTCCTCGCTGCAAGGTGCCATCCTCTGTAAAACTACCGCAAAGAAAGTCCTTTTTAATACAGAAACCAGGCTAACATTCCACCACACACACACACACACACACACACACACACACACACACACACACACACACACACACACACACACACACACACACACACACACACACAGAGGGGGAGAGAGAGAGATTTGAGAGAGAGAGCGCGCTTTGAGATGCAGCAGACGAAAAGGAGAGTAAACTTCATAAATTATCATGAACACGTACTTTGCTATTGATCGGTGTGCCCAGTCTGTTAAATCAGTTTCTGCATATCTGTTGTAATATTTGTAGGTTTCCCATTGAAAAATAGTAAGTTCACCCAAAATATGCGTTCTCATGCATTTGCGAAGCACCCGTGGCACTATCGTTGTTTAGATTTTATCACATACCTTAGTGTAATTATTGGTGGAAAATACAAAACCTGAAGTTCAACTCATGTTACAAAAAATCTTGACTGGCTACGGCTAGCGGGCGGGCGTGTAAATAATTAGCAGCAGAAAATTGCTGTGGTGTTCAACAAGCAGTCGATTTGCGCGAGACTGATTCGGTACTAATGCGTTAAACTTGAGAAGAAAGAGATGAATGGTACCACATGGCACGCGCGCTATGTGGCAGGCAGTCCTCTCACCCCCGGAGTCTCTCTCCTGCTCAGCACTTACGTGTTTGTAATAGCCAGAGGGCACTTTGTAAATTGCATAACATGTAAGTCTTAAAGTGGAAAAGAAATCAAACTTGTTGAGGGCTTGGATAGTGAACATGGATGTGAATTGTTTATATTTATTTTGATATATCACCCAACAGTTATTATTTCCAGTAACATCTACGAAATGCACAATAATAAAATAATAATAATAATAATAATAATAATAATAATAATAATAATAATAATAACAAAAAAGAGAAGAGGAGGATGAGAACCTAAATTAATATACATACACATTGTGAATAGTTTTGTTAATGCTTTTCTCTGACTACATCTGAAATCAGGAGAAAATGCAATTTTGCATTGTGTTTGGGGGTCTGTATTGGCAAGAGGAAAAGGTTCTATACACATGAAAATCATGTCAAATAAAAGGGCTTCTTTTGCCCTAAATTTTAATATCTCCCAAAGATCTGTTCCACCTTAACAAGTCTTTCAAGTATGTAAGCATTAACAAAAATGTATCCTAAAATTCATGACTTTGGCTTCACATATTGGTTATTTAATATATTTATTTGACCTTATGCACAGCTCTATGAACCAATGTTTCAGTGCCTATCAGTAATGGAGTAACCAGTGTTCAAGAATGGCTGTAAATTTCAAAGCCTAAAAGAAGGCCAGCATTTAGGGTGCCCCATGGGTTCAGAGGAACATAACATAAAGATAGTGCTGATAGGAACTAAAAATGAGGATTTTTTCCATCACACAAATAGCACAGACTGTATAGAAAAAATAGGCAATAAATAGTTAAAGCATAAACATGGAAATAACAGAAAAACTTGATTCTGAGTGATGGGCAACTGAGGGATGGATTTCTCAAATGACTGCAGCATGGACTGATCAATGAAAGCAAGTGTGGACAACCAAGTCCACAATTTTACTCACACATACTTAAGGAGGATGTGAGTAAACGTCTGGATAGTGCACAAACAAATAATATAGTATTTGACTGTTATTTAGACCAAATGCATTTCTGTGAACTTGTCTCTTTGTGTTTACAATACAATAGTATTTATCAAGATCTGCAGGACTTGCATTTTTACTTTACAGAGCTGCCATTTAACCCAGAAATAGTGTGGTAACCCATCTCAATGAAACATTCCCTCCCCCTTTCTTTTCTTTTTCTTTGTCTCTCAATGTCCCGTATTTGAGGATCTAGTGTTAATTTGTTTTACTTGTCAGATATGTTCACCCAAGTGTATTTCAAGTACATTATATGTGATATTTCAGTATAAATTTGACACTATCTTGCTGATATTCCTTGTGTGGCTTTCTGAGTAGAAATGGATAGTGTATACTAAGTCCTTGTCAACACTGAAGAGCCTATAATGTGTGTGCATCTGTGTGTGTGTGTGTGTGTGTGTGTGTGTGTGTGTGTGTGTGTGTGTGTGTGTGAGTGTGAGTGTGTGTGTGTGTCTGTGTGTGTGTGTGTGTGTGTGTGTGTGTGTGCATGCGTATGAGCATGTGTGTGTGCTACTTTACCTTTTCTCATGAGAAGGCAATATAATTGACAGCTTACTGAAATTTGAGAAATATTTGATTTTATTATAAAAATATAACTGTTTACAGGGTAAAAAATCTATGGAATATAAAACATTGTAACATCTACACAGTGCAAAGTAGTATTTAGTAAAACATTTAAAGAAAACTTCAATATGTAATATACAATCAACTTTACAAAAAACTTATTTCACCAAGGTCGCCAATAGGTCTGAGATATGACTCCAACAAATTCGTAATTGTATTGACCATCAGTTAAGCACCTATTTCTTGGACTGTACTCTGTCGAAAATCTGTTGTCCCTGAAGGTACGTGAACTGTCTCCGGAGTAGCACTGTCCCTTGATCTGCTCTCCATCTCCTTTCGCTCTCTCAGATGGCATTTGAACGCTGAAAACATTAACTGAAGAGTTCAGGGGCGTTTTGGCACTTAGTGGATGGCAAACGTTGGCAATCGCCGAGCTCGAGCTGTGTCCTGCGGTCTTTAAAGCGGAGGTCTGTGTGGCAGTTCCCGGTTCCCCTTGATCTGTGTCGCTGTCCTGGGTCCTGGAACCTGGAGTCGCTCCCTCGGCAGTACGGAAATTGCTTGATATATGTGACAGAAGGGTGGTCCCTCTCGAGTTGTCTGTCATCATCAGATACTTATTTACACCGGTTAAGCAACTTCTGTAACCGGCTTGGAACTCCGCAAACTTGGCGTTGACTGAGGCACCTTAAAGGAAAAAAGGGGAAAACATTGTTTTTACATATATCAATAACAAAGTTCAACTTCTCATTATTATTATTATTGTTGTTGTTTTTGCTGTTGTATTAAGGTAGTGAACTTACCATCATGGTTCTTCTGAAGATTCCTCAGATGTTTCACTGTCAGTTCCAGAATGTCAGCTTTTTCAAGCTTGCGCTTCCGAATCTGTAAAGCACATGCAATGATTCATTATAGATATCTAAATTATTATCAGTTAACGTAAGATAAAATAAATCGTAATTTAACTGTCAGATTATTCTATTTTTTCCATAGACTATTGCATATTTATTGCAACCTTCCATATTTAGTGTATCTTATTATAATGTTATAACTACATTTACTCAGTTTATTTATCATACCATTCATATGGACTCATTAATGTCAAGTTTCTAACTGTAAGATCAGTCTTAGTTTCCTAAAAAAAAAAAACATTTACTAGCTGTTGTATAAATACACGGTAACGGTGTAACGGTAGCTGTTTCATGCACACTTTACCGTAAGCTTACATTATTAGTGTAGTAGTTCTCTAGAAGGGTTTTCAGCTGATCCAAACATCTGTTTATACGTGCTCTTCTTTTCTTTTCCATTAGTGGTTTGGATACCTGGTAAAAAAAACAATCGAACGTTAAATGACTTTTTTTAGCTGAATTTCTGATCATAACGTATACAAAATTGATGTACCATTTTGATGTATCTGATACATCATTGCATTACCATTCCAATTTCTGATGCTCACCTTTTTCCCACTGAAGATATTTGACTTCATTGAACACTCAGATGGCGCAACCATTTCAAAGTGCTAAGTCCGATTTGCTTAAAGATACCCAGATGTGCCTCCCTGACTTTTTTCTCGCGTTCGAGTGAAGGAATTTCGCCTCGTGAGCCAATTTATAGCAGCACCCACTTAACATCTGAATGCAGTGAAGGCCCTGCCCCGCGCAGGAACGGACCACGCAGACACTCTCTTTACAGTCATCAGATATCATCGACACCTGACTAAATAGAATACAATTACATTACTCTGTAACTTCAAAAAATGTCAAAGTAGCTACGTTGTGGTGAGAAGTAGCATGTAAAAGCAGTAAAATAAACAAATATATTCAGCCTGACACATATTTATTTTATTGCATTTTATCGAACAGAGAAATAGGCCATGTTTTAAAAAAGCTACATCATAGCTATATATTATGATATACTCGTAGTTATTACACTACATATAAATACAATTTACTGCACAGATTGGCCACTGGCCACACATGTAGGCCACACATCCATTGGAATAATAAGCATAGAATCGCATTGTTTCAAAGGAGAAACTGCAGTTTAGGCGCCAGCATGAACAAGAGGCGAAATTATGTAGCCTAGAAAAGCGTATAAAATCATCGAATAATGGGAATAATCATGTAAATGACTTGTTTTGAGGTTTCAGGACTTGAACTAGCTTCTGTCATTCACTCCTTTATTCGTGAGTTTCACGCTGTGGAGTCGAAGGCAGCACCGTGGTAATGTTGGCCATGTCTCCACAGAATTTCGATTTTCTGCCAATATTACGCACCTTTTCAAGATACCTTGAGTGTAGTAAAATTATCCTCATCTCGTTTATATGTGTCCACATACCCACCCTGGACATAATCCATATAAATAGCTCATAAACTACGCTGACCGATATTTATGAATTTTGGGGATATATACTTTAACACATTTATTTTAGAGCTAGTTGGTGAAGCCTGTCTCGCCCTATTATTCTAGTGAAACCTAGCAGCGAGGAAAATCGTTGCAACGCCTCCTGTCTGTTGGCTCTTGCTCCCTGATTCTCCACGCTGCATCGTGAAAAGGCACAGCCCTTGGGAAAGTCTAAGAGGGCCAACAACTGTTTCTGCGCTTTCTTTGCTGTCATCTGTGTAGCATATGCCTTCTGAGACCATTTCGAAAGTCAAAAGGCAATAGATTAGTGACTGCACTGTTTCTATTCACCCGGCAATTACACACCAGTCCTCTGTGCGACAGTACAGTAACTGTTATAAAATGTACCATTTTCAGGGACGTGTGCACACCAGACGTCTTTCCCTTTTCCGTATCCAAATAAAGTGAATTTTGTATCACGGACACTTGTGGAAAAGCAAGCTATCCTTGAATCGACTTTGTCGACCAATGGCTAGAAATACTGAAGAGCAGAATCGGTAAATGATCCATTTTCATAAATAAAATACACAAGAGAACAATTAATGGATCATATCAATTGTGCGACACGCGACAGGCTGAATAGACTTCTAGACACTATTTTTAGCGTTTCTTAAGTCTGTTGAGTTTGATTTGAGACACAATGGGCTTGTTTAGATTGCAATTGTGGCCACTTGCACGAAGAGCATGGAAAGGGAAAGCAGTGTGCATTAGCATCTGTGTGTGTGCAGTCATGAGGCCTAAGATCTGATGAAAAGACAGCAGTATATGTAAAGCTAGCACTGCCATTGATCCTTTATTACGTTTTTGTGGGCACAAAAAATAGAAGCCAATAAAAGATTCACCCCATTCTCAAACACGAAAGCACATTGTTGTGACTGGCTTTGAAATAGTTCTTGAAAAAAAAAAATCAATGACAAAACATCGTTAAAACCTATTTCAGAGTTTGAAAATGTTAGTAACATTCCCTATAACTTTAATGAAGACAAGCTCAAAATATTTCTAATAAACTGTCTTTGTCTGTGGCTTGTCATTTTACATCAACAAAAAAATATCGAATTCTTTTGTATTAAGTTTATATTTGTTTCTTATTGCAGGAAAAGTAAACAAAATATTTTTGGGTTCTTTACAATCATAACACACATTTTAATATGCTTTCTTACAAAGTTCTTTGGAAATTTTTACATTTTTTAAAATGCATATATACTCCAATAAATATAGAGAATGATTAGCTGAATTAACTTTTGACTTGGCAGGTTTTATTTTGGCAGCTTATTTTAATCCAGTTTCAACAATTTGTATAAGAGGGGGTATGAGGAATACCCAGGTATTATTTCGTTTCCTTTTAAACACATACATGTTATTCTTTATACAGAGCAACTATCATTAATGGGGAAACTGTACGACCATTACAAATAAGACAATCCGTTTCCAGCCTGTGCGTGTTTTAGAATGGAACAAAGCATTGTGCACGAGAAGTGCACGAGCATTACAGGCCAATTTGTAACCTAATTGCACCCCATCGATGCAATAAACTATTACTTGCCAACCAAAGGCTTTCATCTGTCACTGGCTTCGTCTAAATTAGAGCCTTACAGGTCCTATGAGAGGGTGGCTACTGATTCTTCCACTTTCAGCTAATAACCTATGTTGAATTTAACTATAAATATTTCATTTGTACCTACTGTCAATAAAAGATACTGGATACTCTGTAAGTGTGGTTTAAACATAATTCCGTATAATATACCGAAAAATTGATGTTACACCACAGCGTGCAGTTTTTAAGGGCTATAATACACCGCTTAATCAGTATGAAATTGGACTGAAGTCCTCCAGTGTAGACAGGCTGGTTTCCCTCTATTGTTCAGACTGGTTTCCTTTTTAATTTCTGTGTTTTCACGCTCACATTTAACAAGCAGAACCGTGGTGATTTTGAGAAAGGCAGACAAGCCTCTCTCTAATGAAAAGATGACTAAGGCCTCTGTGCGTTGGTCAGAGCACTTATTATTTTTTTTTAATATTTAAATAATGATAACATTTTTACAATAGCGTATCACATTTTATTTACGTTGGCAAAAAGATATAAATGATATCTGTCCATTTCTTTACCCAACCACTATTTTGTATAAATGATCTTGGAGAGATACAAATAAGAGTATTATCTGGAAGGATTTCAAACAGTAACGTCTAATTTAAAAAAAAGCCTTACAAACAAATACTGTAGTGTGTGTGTGTGTGTGTGTGTGTGTGTGTGTGTGTGTGTGTGTGTGTGTGTGTGTGTGTGTGTGTGTGTGTGTGTTTTCATGTATCAAATTTTCATGTATCAGTTTTTATTTATCTTCACTTAAGGTAAATCATTAACCACAACAATCTTTTGTTGTGTATGCTTAACAGCGGGGTACTTGAAACGAGTGTTGTAATAATTGGCGTATTCTGGGACTTGTTAACAACAATTAGTGAAGCAATTATACAATTACCCCAATAAACCTCCTCTAAAATGTCTGCTAGTGTTGATTAGCAAGTGAAAGCGGGGATAAAGTAGCAAGTTGAAAGTGAAAGGAGTTCAGAGGTAGACTACATAAGGAATGCAATATATGACGCAGGAGCCAAGACAACTCAATACAACTTAAATGATACTGGAGTTTTACTCGGATTCATTCAAATAAAACAACTCCTGTAGTCTCCCATACAAAATACAAAGTTGCGTAAATACGCATAGGACGCAACCGGGCATAATTTAATTTTAAAGTTGTTTTAGAATGTGATTAACTTTCTGTTCTTTCTTTAAAATGACTCAGTGCTGGAAAATCATACTTTTAGTCTCGTATAACCTTGCTAAATACGTTGAACTGCTTAAAATGCAGAGGTAGAATTCGGCTCAATGGAGATAAAAGAACCTCCGAGAGCGCAGATAATTGAGGAACCGCCTTAAAAACCATTCAGGATCCCACAACAAAATATCAGTTGAAAATGGTTCATGTGTGCGCACAGCAATCATATCAGAAAAGATATACCAGCCCTGTATGAGCTTGCATGGCTATGTATAGTTTTTCTTTTAATCAACAAAATACGGGATAAAATGCCACGCGACGGGCCTGTCGACAGAGCTCTGATCAAACATGCAGTATCATGAATTTCTATAGACTGGTCTCCAGCTTATTTAAGAGTCTTTACTTAGGTTTAGTTCCACAATAGGTCGTATTTGGCTGTGTGCACCCGGGTTACAGTCTCAAAGGAACAGAGGTGCACATTAACATCGCTTTGGGTTTTCTCAAGAGTCGAAATGAACTAGTGGAAAGTAACTTTATAACTCGACGAAGGGTGAATGCTTTGTCCGAGTCCTCTCTGAAAGAGACAAGTGACTAACAAAAGAAACCCCTTTTCTTTGTTAAACACTATAGTTCTAGGGACTGGAAGCCCTCTTGAATTGCTAAACATCTGCCATTTACTCCAAAAGTACTTGAAACAGATTTAAATAAGAATAAATATGCTACTTTTGAACACTGCGCTTATCCGTAAATAAAACAACAAAAAGAACATCAAGCCAAGGCCTGAACGGAAAGTGCAAACTTTAGCAGTGCCAGATAACTTGGAAATAGTGTACTGGAGTAATGTTGAGTAAACACTCACCATACGGATCAATACACAAATACACTATTAAATGTTAACCACTCATCAATCAGTCCACGAATCTATTGTTAACTGTACGACACAAAAGATCAAAAGATCTTTGGATAGACTATTACGCCTTAACTTGAAAATCTGACTGGACAAGCGAAATGTTCTCTTTTGGAAAGTTTAACGTAGTGCACATCTAGCATAGCATAATCATACTGAATATCTTCCCAGTGTGACAATGACCCGCCTTTCACAATCTTTCACAATCCAAATTAAAGCTTCAAAATGACCAAGTATATCATCCGACCTCTGGACTGTGATATACTGATAAAATGTGTCTAAAGCGCTTAACTTAAACTTAAACTGGTGTCATCGGTCGCCAAATGAATGAGTGAAAACTGATTTAACTGAGTACATTTAAAACATAGTTTCAGATATCATAAATTCAGTTTTAACATGTAGATAATTACGTTAAGGAACGAGAAACATCCGACACTAACCGATATAGGAGATTTGCTCTTAAGATGACTAAAAAAAAAAAACGCCCCCAGGCTGGATGAACTATTCACTTGATCATGGTCACAAAACAAACATTGATTCTAACTGTAGTCAAATACCTGTCTAACCTCAGCTGAACAGCTAATACATCACACGCTTAAAAGGATTAAGCGCTGGGCCCGAAAGTTACAGGCCCAAACATTACACTTTCGCCTGTACAAAACAGCCTAATGGCAGGTTATTTTTAGTTGAAATGTTATTCGACCAGACAATATATAGAATATATAGTATGGTGTTTTGAAATGGCATGGTTAATAACAATATCTTAATCGACATTCAACTCATTCTAAAAACACACCGAAGAATATCTCAAACCTACAGTATAGACCTTTTAAACATCTGTCGTGTTTCTTGTTGCTTTCAGAGCATTCGAAAATAAAGACACCGTATTGTATGCCTATGGGAAGCGAGTTTCCCAGGGTATTTCTTTTATATGCCAAAAGTGGAAAATCGGAGTGTACGGCTCAAAAGCCCGGAGGCGTGCCTCCGATTTTCCTCGCTTCATATTTTGAGGCAAAAGAAATATGCGGGCCTTTTGGAGTGAATGTGGCTGCTGGTGCCTGCAGTAAAAACAGACAAAGCGGTGGAAACCGTTTTCTCAAGCAGCCGCAGATGTACGTTTTATGTAATATTTTTAAATAATTTTAATTTAGCATTTTAAAACTGTTCAAACGGCCAAAAAGGCCATTTTGTACAGCTAATTAACCCAATGACATGTGAGTGTGTATGTGCACGTTGAACTGATTTTATGTAATTAAATCCGAAAATTTTCCGTTGACTTACTTACATCAGTAATAATAATAATAATAATAATAATCAGTAAAGAATGGATGCATTTTTGCCAAAATAATCTCTTATTCTAATATTTACACCGTCGGCTGTGAACACTGAAATACAGCAGAGCTACGACAAAGCTAATGCTGAGATCAGCAATCATACTACGTGTGTGGCTTGCATTGGGCATTTACTACAAACTTAGTATGAAATCGTCAATTTGTCGCCGTCAGCGTTAAGTTGGCGAGTGGCCCCATATGCCGCACCAAGCAGGACAATTTAAACGATTCGTTCCTACTTTCACGGTACATCATCAACTGCGCCGCGCTGAAGAATTCAATGGGCCAACAAAATAGCAATTCAGTGTTTCAAGTATTCACATACCCCCCGAGGTAAGGGATATCCGTTTCCCGCTGAGATGGCCCAGAGGCTCTCGCCTACATAGCCTGACTAACTGAAAGTTATTTCTAGCTCCAAACCTGACCAGAATGACCGTAGATAAAAGAGGGTAGATCGTGCACCAGATTTAGGAGAACTTCATGAAATTATGGACCTCTAATACTACAGCCACTCTGACCACCTTATAACAACAAACATTATGACTTTGTAAAGCAGCTTTGCCGAAACTCATTGAAATACAACGTGTGAAAAATAAGACATGTTGTATGTCAAATGCATGTTGTATGTGAGCATGTCAAAGTATGGCCTTCTGTTTTGCCCACTCTTCACTTTGAACTATTCATGTGGTAGCTAGAAACAGCTACGAGAATAACAAAGATCCTCAAGCTGTTGCAAGGGGGGCAGTTCTGGCCTGCTCAAATATTCCTACCTTCCCAGCTTTAATACAAGTAAAAAGTACAAAATGATTCCCAGTCTTCACATTTAAAAATAAGCATAAGGAGCTCAAATGCATGCATTCTGTACACACGTTTCTCTAGTGGAGATGCATGGTAAAGAACGGATGGTTTAGATTTTGGGACTATCCAAGTACTGTATGCATTAATATCCGCACTGCAATCTACTTCTCCATCCAGTGAACGGTTTGGCGGTATAATTAAATGGTCCTTATTCTCAAAATGACATTTCCTCTATACTACGGTAATTGTGCATAGAGGTGGGAAATAAACCCAGTGTAAATGAAGTCTGAGATCTGCTTTCTTTTCCAAGTGAACTAGACAGCTTGCTTGGGGCTGATGGGGTTCACAGATACTGTCAGACTATCTGAGAATACTGAGCTCAGATACATGGATGGGGTGCACACAAATTACATGAGAGGAGAAATGGTAAAGGGCTGAAAGCTTAATTGTAGTGACTATATATGTACACGGGTGAATCACAGATACATATATGGAATCTAAATAAATGAAATACAAAATGTAGATTCACTTTAATTTTATTTTGGGGAATTGAGAAATGTGGTGAAATAACTAAATGTAATTACATTTAAATGACTGTGACCGGATCATTAAAATGTCTTGGCTTTTGTAAAATTGCAAATCATCCATAACAATGAAGCTTCTTTTGTGTACATTCTTAAAACAGAGTAAGTTACTGAAAGTGAACCAACACTGAACACTCGGTAGGTTTGTGTGGACAAGAAAAAAAGCTTTTTTCCTTTTGAAAAAGACACACATCATATTGCTGCCATCTGCTGTTCAGAGGGGGAACTACTGAGCCTGATTTATTGGAGGCCATTTGCAAGCCCTTTGATTTCGTTCAAGAAATGCAAAGGATCATTTTATTGGTTGACTCCTGTTTTACAGTATGGATAGGAGGCAGAGTTTGACATTTAATATAAAAAATGATTAGTTTAGTGCAGAATCCAGAAGTAAAAACCAATTGTAAAATATGAATTGGGAGTGGGCTGTTAACCAGGTTCCTTTGTCCGCCTTGGCCACTGCATCATGCTAGTACATCCACGACACCCTCCTCCACTCTTCCACGAGTCTGTCCCTGTTCCACAGTGGGGCCCTGAGGGACTGGAGTGGCAGCCCCTCAACAGTGAGCAAACCCACCACTGTTAGCCCAAAAGCACTCAACACAATTTTGATACATATTACTTAATTGCCCTCCTGTTTGCTCTGGCTCTTGCTGAAACACAGCACACGTGTGACTGCACTTTCATGCATGAAATACCAGATCCTAATAGTGATGAGCATCTATCAAGCAGTGTATAAATATCAAGATTTTTTTAAAAAGTCTTGGGTTTACACATAGCATCACCTTTGTGGTGCCAAATGCAGAACCAATATCCAATGAAAAACATGATTAGACTTTTTGCTGTCAGTACAACTTCACCAGCAGTGAGGGACTTTCCATTTGGTTTGGAGAGCACTTTATGCAATGAGGGGCTGAGGGGTTTCACCAATACTGTCAGACTGAGCTTGAATGCATAAAAAATCAGTTCCCAGCCACATAAAATTAAAACGAAACATTGCCTCATGACAACTTTGCCTCTTCTGATATTTTTTAATACTTCCAAAAGATTTTGATTGGAGGGGTTGTCAAGAAACAAATAAAAACAATAAAGCAAAGCCTGTAGGGCTAGGATAACATTGAGGAAAACTAATGGTTCACTAGGAATTGTCTCTTACAGCCCACGCACAGGTGAACCAGCAATAAAGTACTCAAAAAGATTGCAGAAACCCTGCATCAAATGGCCAAAAAAAAAAAATCATTAAGGTTACAAACTGCTACCCCTTAAAAGCCCAACAGAAATGACATCATCACACCCTGATTGGCTGAGGGGGAATGCACATACAACCGTTCTCAATCACTGATTAGGAGCCAGTCCCCACACTGCAGACCACAGGTGATTCAAAACCCCCCAATCAGACTGACCTGAAGGGCTTCGAACAACCAGAAATCAAAATCGTGGAAAAACCCTCAAAACAAATGAAAAAGAACACCCTAAAAGAAATTAGCAGCCAGCACCTTAGAATGTGTGAATGCTTTTAGTCAATTAGTGCTGTGGTTTTTACATTTTAATGTATGTGGTGTGTTTGCACAAAGGGCCTGTTCATTTCAAAAGGAGAGGTAACTGCAATTAAATTACAGTTTAAATGCATGTATAAAAATGTAAACATGGTTAATGAGTTATTGCGTAACTGAATCTGAAATGACCATGTATGAACTTCAGAAATAATGACACAAACAGATTAATTCAATCTTGTGATCATAGCGACTTTGATTTTATTAGGGAGCAATGAATATATATTAATTAAATTCTGTATGAACCAGATATTAAACATTAAATATGGCACACTATATATTCAGTCCTGCAACACAGAAACTGTGTAGAGTGTTACCACTGCACAGTTGTAAAACTTACAATTAAAATTTCTGCTGAAGACGCATGTAGCCACCAAAGCAGTGGATCAGCTCTACCGTGGACCTGCAAACAAGGTAAATCATAAAATACTTGCCTGATCTATGAAATGTGTACCCATATTCAAATTCAGTCCAGCTGCTGTCTCTCCAGAAAAAAAAATACCACAAAAAATTTTTTTCAAGAATTATACAATTTCAGTAAATTCAGCCAGTCATGACTTTCTGAAGGTAATGAACACATATCACACTTTGGTTATTTAGGGTATATGACCAAAGGCATAGGTTATATTCAACCAGAACTTTAAAGAGTCTACAAGTGCTGTTTCAGATGCAGGAAACATTATTTATTACAACTTACTTATTGTACTTATTGCCATATTTTCATACAAAAATCTAGGAAATGGTAATGAACTGGTCATTTATTTGTTTCTAATTTCATAAATTTTTAGATTTGTAGAAGTTTATTGAGCACATTTTATTTACATGCATTCAAAGGCATAAAAATATACTGAAAGTCAAAAAATAGAAATTTAGACATTATTCATAGCACACATATAATTTAGATGCCAGAATCCTCTACATCCTGCTGATCTTTTGAGTATAGTCCTGAATAGAAGATTGAAAGTGAGCTGATGTGTTTTTCTCAGGCTGGAAAAGAATGATATATGATTTTGGTATGAAATAACTTAGCAGAATTCCATATGAACTGGTCAGTATTGAGAGAGCATTAAATGCAGGTAGATACTTTCCCTTGTAAAGAAAGTATAAAGTATAATAGGCAATCCAGGAAATGTAAAACAACAGCACACTAATTGTAATAGATTTAGCCTCATTATAGTTTTTGGGGAGGTCAGTGCCCATGTATGAGAAAGTAAAGCACAGAATACCAAGTAAACCAGTAAATAACATAACGATGCTAGATGACATTATAGTTCCCATGTCACAGCTCATGATTATTTGATCTTTGAAGGTCACTGTGTCATTGAAGGGCCTTGGGGTACTTAGTACACAAAGAATTAACTGAATAGTAGAGGCTACTGCTATGAACAGCCACGGTCCATTGTACTTGACCCACCAGTCATATGCCCTAGGTAGCTTGGAAGCCATTTTAAAGATGCAGACTATCTGGAAAGATCGGACAGTGAGGCAAGCCAGACAGACGGTATAAAACATAGAGAAAAATGGATTTCTCAACACACAGCTGATTTGGTCAGGGATGCCCAAGTAGAAGAACACACTGATGCCTGAACCACTCAAGCAGCCCAGCATCACAAAGCACATATTTCCCCCAGCAGACCTCACAACCGGGGTGTTGTAGTTTCGAGTGAAGAGGACAGCAATGGCAGCTGAAATAGTGAGCATGAAGCTGACAGAGAGCAAGAGCAAGATGGCCAGAGGCTCCGTGATGTGCATGTACTCCACAGTACGCTCTTTACATGAGGTACTCCCTGCATCAGACCATTCATGCTTCTTGCAAGGAATGCAAGTGTAACGGTCAGCTGTCACAAAAAGAAATAACACATATTAGTTCACTTCAGATAACCGATTATCTTTCTTCAGTTGCAATGAGGTTGATATATGTGTTGCTCTCTCACATAGTAATGTGACATGAACAGTCATGAATGATCAGTCACCTTTATCTTGTAGAGTTCCTACCTGAATGATTGGCATAGGTACTGTTTGGGCAGATTTCACACTGAAAGCAGCACTTAAATATTCCATATGGCCTTCTCACATGGCCTTTTTCACACGGCGTAGAACACAGAGATACAGGAATCTACCAGATGAAAGTAACATTTGGTTAACCAGTCTGATTTATTTTTTTTTATGATGTATAACTTTCACAAATAGAGCTCTTCATTAATTTTGTAAGTATACTCCAATCTATTAGCACAAATACAAAATTTCATCATACAGCCATGGAAATATACAGTCCTTCATTAGAGTATGTGAACTGCTTTGGAATGATCTGTATTTTCACATATTTTACACTGAGATCTTATTCAACCCTTATTCAGAACATAAAATAATGGCAAAAGCAAGCTGCGCAAGAAACCCTCTCAAGTCAGAGCTGAAGCAATTCTGTAAGCAGGATGGGGCTGAAATTACTCAAAGCAGATGCAAGACAAAGTAATTTCATCGTGGGTAGTCTGGTGTATAAGCTGCATTTCAAAAGTGAAAACAGAAACATTAAGGGAAATATGCTTCAGATCAAAATTTTGCAAATTTCAAAATACAAAAACTTAAAGCTAATGTAGTTAATGAAACATGCTGCTGCAAGAAAGTAAACCTACTGCAAGATGCCAAAGCATCTAATCCCCATGTAAGAGAAGAAATCTAGCATTAAAAAGTACATAAAGCAGAATTACATTTCTGTGAAGACCACATGAGTCTTCATAGTTCTTGGCAGTTGAGTCTATTTGAAAACCATAGCCTCGATCGCTAACAGAAAAAATCAAAGATAGCTCTCATTTTAGGTCTTTTGGCTTTGCTGCTCAGCATACCTCAGCAATGTGAGTTGAAGTATAACTATTCACACACAGTATTAAGTTGATAAGACTGGTATAGATTTACTGCACATATACAATTCTTACCATCACCAAAACCATTGCAGCCACACTGCAAAAAGTATTCTGTATCTCATATCTCAGGACAAATGCAAATACCAAGTATGATGAAAATGTATGTAAAGCCAGACAACACTCACTGTTCCATTGGTGATCCAGTGAATGAGGCTTTCATTAAAATGGAAATGCACAACTGGTTCCGTGTCATAAGACCCGATTAGCTGAAAGGGTGGAGAGGACCTCAGGTTCCAGAACACTATGTTATACCGAGCAGGGGGGTCTCCATTTCTGTCAAATTTTATTTTCTGTTGGAGCAGTGTGAAATCTGTCTTCTTTATTTCTTTGAGAAGCTGACAAATACAAAATTCAATAATTTCACATGAAACCATGTCATCTATTGAAATAATATATTTCACTTAAAAACACAAATACCATCATTTGTACTTATATTACAACAATAATGTTATCAGATAATGAACAAAAATAAATTAATGACTCAGAATAATGTGTCAAGCAAAGTAAATGTAAAATTTTCAGTTTTAGTTTTATCCTTCACTATCTCCATCTAGACAGTATGCAGCTACAGAGCAATTAATTTAGCTTAGCTGGTGTTTAATTTAGCTTAGCTAGTCAATCAAGCAAGCTGTGCATTCATCTTGTCACACTTCACTGTGCTGATCAATCAGAGGATGAACTCTTGTGCGGTGAGACAGGGTTATACTGTCCACAGAAACCATCAGCTTTTGAATGGAGGTATAGCCAGACATGCTGACATATGGAATTGCCAATCATGATCCACACTTGTACAGTCCTTACTCAACACCAGACCACCGGAAATTTAATTGAAAAAACAACACAAAGTTCAATTTTACACTGTTGTAAGGGAATAAAATATCAATATGCATGCAGATAGAGACATGCTTACCTGATATGGATGTAGTGTGTCAGTCTTATTGCACCCATTTGTATCACAGTTCAATAAGTTATGTAAGGCTTTCGCCACAACATAAACTGAAGAGTAAATGGCAAAATTGTAAGATGGATCTTCACTAACTATATTGATTGGGCTTACATTTGAGCAGTTATAACAAGCTTGATTGCAGATTGTCTTAGAGTCCTGGAGTGGTCCGTTTTTACATTCAAGGTCTTTACTGTGAGTCTGAAATTTGTATACAAAGTCTGAAAAACCAGGTAACTTCACTACTCTCTCCGTAATTCCAATAACAGTGCCAATGGTGTTGATTCCTTTGAGCGTGGGAAGGACCTTATTCAAAGACCAGGCATCACTGGCAAGCCATATCTTGCCGTGTATATTGTTCAAAATGGCTGACTTGATGAAAGTGACTGCGTATGACTGTACAGAATAAACTATGATGACATTTATACGATGCAAATTTATGTTACGAAATGTGATGTTATATTTGGTACTTTGTTTGAGCTCCTCATGGTAAGCCAAGCAGATGCTGGTATCTCTTATACCATCAATTAAGAGACGAAGGGCATCTCGACTGTATTCATTGTCACATCCTATGAAAGCAACCCATTTCCATCTGAACTTCTGTAAGATGCGAATCATCAGCTGAACTTGACCTTTGTTGCTATTCACTGTTCGTAGAAAGGATGGAAAAGTGTTTTTGTCACTTAAAGCAGAGCTTGATGATCCATAATTGACCTGTAAAATTCCAAAAATGAAGTTATATTTCTGCAACGTAATTATACATTTGGCCAATATAAACAAAGGATTGACATTACAAAGCAAAACAAGTTACCATTGGGAGAAGATTCATCATGAACAAAGGAGCGATGTTGATAGTTTGAGTGCTTCCAAAGGGGCCAAAAACAGACATCACTTTAGGCTGGTAATCCTTGAATTTATGATGAATTTCAACAGACCCATTTCTAGAGAGGAATTCAAAAACTGATGGGAAATTCTGTATGGCTGAGCAGTGGTCGAAGATCTGATAGCCAAGGGACACATCAGGCAAGATGGATGTCGAGTTGTTAATTTCTTCTACAGCAAACCTCATCACTTGTAACATCTGATAACCTGCTGCCAAGAACTGGAATCTGGGGATACATAAATATTGGATCGGTTATATAGCAATGGTTAACGTCATTCTAGCCAATCATTAAATACATTTCTGAAAAGTATTTGAAAAGTGTTAAATTTTGGACACTTCAACTATGATTACATAAACTCTTCACTGACACAGAACATAAACTCTGAGAGCCATACTTACGTGTCACATTCCAGGGCAACAGGAAGATTTTCATGTTCAGTAGTCAGAGAGCTGTGCAGTTCAAAAAGTCCCCCCAAAATATAATCTCCCTTCAAATTGAAAATTTCTGATTCACATGTGTCGTTTGCATGTACGTGCTGAAGAACGCACAGAAGCACAAAGATAACGATGACATGATGCATTGTGCCCTTACACAAAAATTTATTCACACAGTGACTACCCAGCACTTACAGCATACTACCAGAAGACTAAGGGAAAGATAGTGCATTGATATTCACCCAATTTACATTAGTTAATTTACATGTACCACATTTGGCTTCATCAGCCAGTTTTGTCATTTGTTGGGTAGGATATCTTTTTGATGAGATCAACTATAATCTGATGACAAATGAAGGGAAATTAAATGAAAATACTCTGAACCTCAATGCTGGACTCATTCCAGGTCCTATTTTGTCATGAGTGGTATGGGGATGCCATACAAATAAGCTTGATGACAGTGAGCAGGTGTTCTTAAATGTTGCGTGTAAAGCTCCTTCCTCTTGCAAATGTGATATTTGCAAAAGTTTTGATTCATATACAGAATGAGATATTTGTCTGTAGACAAACACGTGTTGTACATATATTCTTAGTCTTACATACTGCTTTGTACCTACACGTGTGAATAAACACAAATACACACAGACACAGACCAAGAATCATCTCATCATGATTTTGCACTCAATTCTGATTAAAACAAGTTGAAGAAATCTGTTTGCCTCTGTCTGATGTTCTGTATTTTGCACAATGAAGACATCAGTTGTGAATGATATTCTTGCATATTAGCAGTAATGAGCATATGCAAACAGAAAATGTGTTCTGCTGTATGATATAGCTCTCACCTTTTTTTATATATATACACTGGGCAACATGGCTGAGGCACGAATGTAAATATGTTACCATCATGTAAAATTGCCCTCTAGATGCTCTCTATGTTGTTTATGCACAGATTAAGAAGCATTTTAAATAGTGGTAGACATCACCACAGGGACAAAGGATTTCTGATGGAACATTAATATATTATTCTGCCGTAAGTCCAATTTGTGTATCCATTTCAGGATAGAACAGAGTTGCTCTAATTTTGCAGACTGAAGAACTATGGCAAGCCAGCGGTGGCTGGTGGTTTGAAGAGGCCAGGATCTTTTCTGCCGGATGTGAAAAACAGACCTTCATCTCTTCCTCCTATGCAGCAACATGTTCACATTGGCAGAAGGCCAGCCCCTTTGATGAGGTAGAATGGCTTGCCAAAACATTCTTCCTGGTCATATTACCCTTGTTGATGGGTGTGACTGCAACACTGCCTCCTCTTTTGACTAAGCACACCCCTGCTTTTCTATCTCATGTGTACAACCTACTTCTGACACCTGTCAGAAGCATCTTAGCAGACAGGCTGTCAGGTAAGCAGAGAGCCTGTGGGAGACAAATCTTCCTTTCTCACCCTCTAAAACAGAACTTAGCAACTGTGAGTACTTCAGATATTTTAACAGACTCAGGCCTTAACTTAAAGTTCATGTGTTTTATTTTTTGATATGTTGAAAATATATGCATTCATTTTTGTTAGGTAATACAGCTGCAGAGCAGCTTCATGTTCCGTGTGTGAATTTGTGCAACTTTAAAATGTCACTCACAATTGTACGACATTCCTAACTGAAATGCATTGTGAGTACACAAATTAAGATTGGGTAACATTTTTATAAATTGAATAAATGTACAGTAAAACTAATTTTTACAAGCTAGGTCAGGAATATGGATTACTAAATGCACAGCAAATGGAAATAGTTCCATATCATTCACATAACAACTACCCTGCTGAATGTACTGCATAAAATACTCAATGCTATTGTTTTAGAACTTCAAGGTTAATTCCTTGTGATATTCTACATTTAACTTCACTGCACCCATTACCCATTTTGTTCCCTTTTCCCAACCAGAATTAGTTAGTCCCCCTCAGTCACCTCTCACCAATTGCATATTGTCCATGTTGTCGTAAAACATGAATCTGCAGTCACCTGACCCGGTAGGTAAAACCAACGTAACTAGTCTACGCCCTGTCATTCCCCGGGAGGCTTGGCCAGTGTTTGACTCGTTACTGCAGACCTCTGGCCATAGCTGGCAATGGCATGACTGGGACTTGAATATCCCCATTTCTTACTGAATGAGTGTCTTTACAGTGTGGGGCCCCTTGATTTATAATCAATCAGTTTTGTCTGGTTTAGTTTTAAACAAAATGACTGATTTGTCACTGATTTCACACTGATTCATGGGATTGAAAAACTAAGTTGCATTTTGGCTTTCTCACAATTGTTACACTGCCAATCTGTCACTGAAGAATTCCTGCCACAATGAAAAGAAAAACATGCCTAATCCTTATAGTTTTGACTGCTAGCTCTCCTTTCACAATTCAGAGCTAGTCAACTTCCCATTCATCATCACCCTAAACACAAACATAAGATAACTAGAAAGAGAGAGATCCTTCTCTCTGATGGACAAAACATCAGCCCACCAAACTCCTGCCACCTACAGGAGATTTCAAAGAGAACAAAGTGTTCTCAAACAGGCAAAGAGAATCAGGTTTTATTTCTACTGTGTGGGAAAGAATCTCAACTCCAGATGAAGAATGAGAACATGCATAATTTTTTTGCCTAAGCTACCTCAAATTTCTGATGGTAGATTTCATGTTCCTAGAAGGGTTTGTCTAATGAATTTGTTCTAAATTATATATTTTAATGTACTGGAAGATGATTTACCATAATGAGCCATATCTAAGCATGCCATAATGATGAAAGTCCATTCCCTGGACTTTTAGGCAGTCAAAGTAACCAATGCATTATTTATATAACCAATGCAAAGTAACCAAAGGTATTATAGGCCTTAATATAATGACCTACCCTTTGCTGTATGTGTTGATCATGTGTTAAACTCAGTCATCCCTGCTCTACCTATGACTTATGAGATTCAGATATTGTAAGACAAAAATTTTCAAAATCATCATGAAATCTGCGATGATGATGATGATGATGATGATGATGATGATGATGATGATGATGATGATGACACCAAATATTTTCTGGATATGAATTTAATCACACATTACCATGAAAAATCCCACATTTCATAAAGCAACAAGGTTCATATTGTACTGTACATTTTATCTTCATACTTGAATTCAGAAAAAGGAAAATTGGCATCACTACCAATATTAGGGATATATCTAAGAAATTATATCAGATTTGTACATTTCATTCTAGAGATCTTGCTTAACATGCATTAATGCATATCCTCATAAAGCAACATAGTATGGCAAAAAATGATTCTTCATACACCAAACATTGTAAAAATATCACTGTTATGTAGAACCAATATTAAGTATACCAGCCAGAACCCTCTACATCCGACTTATTTTTTGAGTATAGTCCTGAATAGAAGATTGAAAGTGAGCTGATGTGTTTTTCTCAGGCTGGAAAAGAATGATATATGATTTTGGTATGAAATAACTTAGCAGAATTCCATATGAACTGGTCAGTATTGAGAAAGCATTGAAAACAGGCAAGTACTTGCCCTTGTAAAGAAAGTATAAAGTAAAATAGGCAATCCAGGAAAGGTAAAACAACAGCACACTAATTGTAATAGATTTAGCCTCATTATAGTTTTTGGGGAGGTCAGTGCCCATGTATGAGAAAGTAAAGCACAGAATACCAAGTAAACCAGTAAATAACATAACGATGCTAGATGACATTATAGTTCCCATGTCACAGCTCATGATTATTTGATCTATATAGGTCACTGTGTCATTGAAGGGCCTAGAAGCACTTAAAACACAAAAAATTAACTGAATAGTAGAGGCTACCTGCTATGAACAGCCACGGTCCATTGTACTTGACCCACCAGTCATATGCCCTAGGTAGCTTGGAAGCCATTTTGAAGATGCAGACTATCTGGAAAGATCGGACAGTGAGGCAAGCCAGACAGACGGTATAAAACATAGAGAAAAATGGATTTCTCAACACACAGCTGATTTGGTCAGGGATGCCCAAGTAGAAGAACACACTGATGCCTGAACCACTCAAGCAGCCCAGCATCACAAAGCACATGTTTCCCCCAGCAGACCTCACAACCGGGGTGTTGTAGTTTCGAGTGAAGAGGACAGCAATGGCAGCTGAAAGAGTGAGCATGAAGCTGACAGAGAGCAAGAGCAAGATGGCCAGAGGCTCCGTGATGTGCATGTACTCCACAGTACGCTCTTTACATGACGTGCTGCCAGGGTCAGACCACTCATTCTTCTTACACGGAATGCACCTGTATGGGTCAACTGACACACACAGAAATAACATTTTAAGAGAAGTTATTCTTGTGACAGGTATATAATATACTTATATCTAATGTAAAATATTCTGATTATAATAAAATACTTTTTTACAGACTAAAACATAATTAAACATCTTTAAAATAATTTATATGTGTGAATTACAGCACTTAAAGCATAAACTTTTATCATTGCTGATGTCATAATTAATAAAAAAAAAGGACAGGATCAAGATGACATCAAACTGAAAGACACTATAAGGTAATTTTTTTTTTTTGGAAAAATGATTACTGATGTTTTACTGCAGTGAATATAATCCACTAAACAACATTCTCCAAATCTGTATTATTCTTGATCTAATACAAATACAAATAGATCTTCAAGTGGAAAATTAACCTCCACATTACAGTAGAGCATTGTCTGCTGACATGCTGTATGTCATCATGATGTTTACACCAATTTTACACCAATCAGATTGTAACAACACACTTTGTACATTTAGCAGTCTTTAAATGCCCAAAAAAGCATTCATAAATACAACTACTGCAATGGCATACTATTGTTTTCCTTTGGGTTTTTTCTCTACCTCCACACCAGCCTCCACTTGCTTGGTTCTGCTTTTCTATCTATAATTGGAGGGATATTAAATTTTGCTCTCTGCATATCATTCAATTCAGCCTCTTGATTGTAGTGTATCCTCAGTAGGGAGCAAAACAAAGTCTTTTTCCAAAATTAAAGATTCATACAGAAAACTTGTAGTCATTGTACACATATAGTATGGTGATGATAGCGTTGTAATTCTCATATGTTCTAATACAGTGTATACTTCACTTCTCATATATACAGTATTGTACATCCAAGGCAGGGCATGGTGCAGTGGTAAATGAAATAGACGTGTGACCATACATTTCCAGATTCCCTTCCTGAGATGAATATGCATTTACTCTTTAGTAAAATTTTTAAAAATAGCTGTTCAAGTTTCCACTATGCTATGATCTGTACACTGTATGGTCATTCCTTGGAATTTGGTCAATTTGGACAAAAGGTTTTTTCTGAGATGATGGATCTGTAATAGATATTAGTATTCCTACCTGAATGATTGACATAAGTGCCATTTGGACAGACATAACACTGAAAGCAGCACTTATAAATTCCAAATGGTCTTCTTGCAAAGCCCTCTTCACACTCTTTTGAGCACTGTGATACAGGTACCTACACAATGAAAGTAGTATTCATGTAAGCTTCTAGTGCTATCTATAAGAAATATGTATAATACAGTCATGTAAATATACTTTTTTAGGTATATAGTTTAGTTGCTTCAAGTGTATTTGTGGTGTTGCTTACCCCATATGCAAATATCAGTGTATTTATTTACATACTACGGTATACAATACGGTATAGATGTACTGATGTACATACTGCAGTTTCCACAGCCACCAAAGAACTTTATTTGTAACTTTATTGTCATTATATTTTATGTAAAGGTGGAAGTTCTTATAATAGACACATTACTGATCTGATTTTTTTTTTTATAAAACACTGAACAAAAACATCCATTAAGCTGAGAAAAAAAACTTACTGTTCCATTGGTGTTCCAGTGAATGAGGCTTTCATTAAAATGGAAATGCACAGCTAGGTCAGTGTCATAAGATCCGATTAGCTGAAAGGGTGGAGAGGACCTCAGGTTCCAGAACACTATGTTATACCGAGCAGGGAGGTCTCCATTTTTGTCAAACTTCAAATGTTGGTTGAGTAGAGTGAAATCTGACTTCTTTATTTCTTTGAGAAGCTGAAATAAGACAAGCATGGAATTCTTTTAAGACAGGAACTTCTGTATATTAGCATCAAACTATTTCATTTTTCCATGTTAATGATGTTTTTAATTTAATTGTTGTGTCTCAGTTTTCCACACTGTACACAACAATGTTGATCCACTCCTTCATTAGTCCACTGTCAAGTATTTTTACTTGTGTTTTCACTGCAATCCATGGCTGTAGCCTATCAGTACATGAGTTGCCATGAAATCCTGACAACCCTTGGCCCTCATTCATGCATTCAGATATACTTACCTTGTAGGGAAGTATTTGTTCTGTGTTATTGCACCTCTTTGTATCACAATGTAATAAGCTGTGTAAGGCTTTTGCCACGACATAAACTGCAGAGTAAACAGCAAAGTTATAAGATGGATCTTGTTTAATGATGCTATTTGGGTCCAAACAAGAGCAGTTAGGACAGTGTTGATTGCAAGTATCCCTCATATCCTGGAGCAATTCGTCTTCGCTTACGAGGCATGTACTGCAAGTCTGAGATTTGTGGACAAACTCAGGAAACCCAGGTAAATCCACTGCCCTTTCTGTTACTCCAATGATAGTTCCTATTGTATTGACTCCTTTGTGAGTGGGAAGGTCGTTATTCAAAGACCACGAATCACTGGCAATCCACACCTTGTCTTGTACTTTATTAACTATGGCTGATTCGATTAATAGAGTTGCATACAACCTTATGGTAAAAACTATGATGACATTTATTTTAAGCTGGTCAATGTTGTGAAATGTGATGCTGTGTTTGGTATCTTCACTGAGTTCCTCATAGTAAGCCAAGCAGATGCTGGTCTCTCGTATAGCTTCAGTAAAGAGATTATAGCCATCTTGACAATAATCATTTTCGCAGCTCAAGAAAGCAACCCAGTTCCATGCAAACCTCTTTAAAATGTGGATCATCAGCTGTATTTGATCTTTGTTGCTGCTCACAGTTCTTAAAAATGAAGGATATGCAATTTTGTCACTTAACATGGAGCTTGATGATGCATAATTTACCTGTAAAACAAGCAAAACAAAAAATCCCTGTATTAGTGGTTTGACTGCAAAAGGTTTGTACTTCACAAATTAAATGAAGTGTTATTATATAACTTTGTGATAAATTACCATTGGAATGAGGTGCATCATGAAAAGTGGAGCGATGGTGATCGTCTGACTGCTTCCAAACGCACCTAAGACAGACACCACTTTAGGAAGGTATTCCTTAAACTTTCCATGAAATTCAATGGAGCCACTTTTGGAGAGTAACTCAAAAACTGATGGGAAATTCTTAACGATTGAGCAGTGGTCAAAGATGTCATAGCCAAGGGACACATCAGGCAAGATGGACGTTGAGTTGTTAATTTCCTCGACAGCAAACCTCATCACTTGTAACTGCTGATAACCTGCTGCTGAGAACAGGAATCTGGGTGGGGTTTAAACATTACAGATATATAAATGGTTAACCTTGTTTTTTTCTTAGTTCACTATGAAGAAAATGTCTAAAAAAGCTGTAACATGTACAGTTTTTGCACTTGGATGTCACAAAACATTTTTGACAGGTACTAAATTGAGATATAATTGTGCAGGCTAATCTTACTTACTTGTCACATTCCAGAGCAACAGGAAGATTGGGAAGCACATTGTTTGTAAGCATATGTACCTCAAAAAGTCCTCCCAAAATATAATCACCAGGCAACCTGAACTCCAACGATGCACAGGTGTCCTTTGCAGGTGTGTGCTGGAAGATGCAGAGAAGTTCAAAAAGAAAGATTATGCGATTCATTGTTTCCTTAAACACAGAAGACCATTTGGTGTCTACACCAGCACTTAAACCCTACTAACTCTAACACAAGAACTGTAGTAATATACATCCAGTGTAAATCAGTTCATTTACATGGACCACGATATGATTCGTTGAACAGTTTTGTAGCGTAGCTGGGGGAAGGACATTTTCTTTGTGTGTGCAACTATGATCTTAAGACCAGTGGAGGGAAATTAAATGTAAATTTCTGAACCTCAAAGTTGGCTGCTCTCCAACCCTCACACTGGCAAGTGTGGCTCAGGGATACCACCCAAATAAGCTTGATGACAATGTGCAGGTGTTTTAAATGTTGCGTGTAAAGCTCCTTCCTCTTGCAAATGTGACGTTTGCAAAACATTTTGATTCATTTGCACTACGAGACATTTGTCAATGGCAGACACTTGTAATGCACTAAGCAGTACTACACAGGCACTTGTGACTGGATACCCCCCACACACACACACATACACAGGTCATATTTGTTCTGGAAATTCAGATTAAAGAGATGTATGACAAAAATTAAGGATGTGATCCATCAACCACACAAATAAAATGTCAACACCAAATATAAAGGGACATGGTCTCTTTAATAGCATTTGGAGTGAAAAATTACACTTAGATATTAAAATCATGTTTTTTAAACCTGTAGCACATGAAAAACCAATAACATGCAATTTTTCAATTGAGAAACCTTATAAAGATAGTACTGAATTTATTTTTGAACAACATGATAAATTCAACATTTGTAAATTTTTGCCTTTAAAGAAAATGTGTTCAGAATAATTTCAAAGTATTTAAACTTCAAAATACATAAATCATCAAAACAACCCTTTGAAAACATGATGCACTTGACAGGAAAAAGAATGTTTTGATCCTTCTCTACAGTGGTGATCCAGGTTTTCAGATTTTCTCCCAGGTTTTCAAAAAATAACCATACAAGCCACTTTATCTCAAATCCTCTAATAAAAATGCCCCCAAAAATGGTAAAAAAACAACCTTGTTTACATCCCTCTCCAATGTGCAAGACCCCACAATAAAAAGCAATCAACTTGTCTTATGTTTGCTCTGCAAAGGAAGAGAGAAAGAAAAAAACATTTTTGTCTGGAATGATTAGATTCTACAATTTAAAAAAAGAGGACAGGTTTTCAAAGAATTAACAGAACATGACTGTGCTGTGCTACCCTTTAATGGAATGAACCCCTAGTCAAGTGCTTTTATATAGCTGACTACGTATTATAGAATGCTGGGTTTTTAAGGAAAACTAAGTGAACATTACCTACTGAGATCTTTGGTAGGTCATATGGATTTTGTAAAAAAAAAAAAAAAAAAAAAAAAAATGTCTAGTCGCAAGTAAAACCCTGCATTGTATATTATATCACATCAGACCACAACGTAAGAGTTTGTACTTAACTAGGGGACTTAACAAATTCATTTAAAAGGCATTGTGAATTGACATATCTACGTTAGCATGCTCAGTTTGTCATTTATGTATCAGGTTGCCTCTCCAGAAAACATATGACTACTCTCTGGAGTATGGACATAATAATCACATAATCAGTGTATTGAAACCCTAATTTAGATAATCTAGATAATGATGTACACTAAGGATAGTTGGTGGGGAAAGCATAGGGCATGAGCCTAGCTGCACTGAAGCATTCTAAGTGACTGCACTTGAAATATAACATTGTGGCTTTCAATTATTTCACTCCTTCCTTTTGGCACTTGAGCTCTGCTCTGTTTGTGCAGACTGCAATACCTTAAAGAAACGCCTTTATTTATGTAAATATATGGAGAGATGTAACTGATCGTCACAGATGCCTGCAGCAGTACGCTGAATGATACAGCCAAGTGATGAGATAAACTTTTATCTACTGTAACAAGGCAAAAACAGTACTTGGCGATTATGAGAAATTCCAAAGTTTTTAACATACACGTAATAAATAATCGACGAGTAATACATATAGATCTAATAGAATTATCTTCTATATTAATGACATCTCAATCAATAGACTAACAAAAGCCACAATGGGTGGATCACGATGACCGGAGGTTATGGATTAAAATGCCGTTTTATTCATCTGTAAGATCCCTGAATGTCGCAGGAAGAATGTCACCAGTGCGACAGTGCTGAGCAGAGCAATGACAATTCCTTGTAATCCATAACTAAACGAACTGCTATACATTCATTACCACACTGCAAGGCAAAAGAAAGCACTGCATTCATCCACAGAAAAAAAATCAATGACATTTGCTCCAAAACTCACACACACTATTTTTTTTAATCAAAGGCAGCGTTTCTGCTCACATAATCTTCCCTTCCATCAAACACAAACACTGTCACAGTGGATCAAAACTCTTTTTCATTTCTGTTTTTTTTTCCTCTTACCAAACTCCCACCCCTTATCCACCATTTCTTTTTTACTGATTACTTTTACTTTTGTAATTTCAGGTGAGAAATTGTTTAACTAGCAAAAGTTTTCCCTGTGTCCTCCTTGCCTCTGTATGTCCTTTTTCCATGTGTGAAGGGCAGGTATCTGTACTTGATCATATGCTGGAAGCAGGGAGAGATAGGAGAAATGTGTCAGTTTAAAAAAAATCACAATATCTATGCAAATAATCTGTGGATTTAAATCAAAAGAATTAAGTACTACTCAATACTACAAATACTACAATACTACTTAAAGTGTTCCTATAAAATTAATATTGTAGAGTACTGAATAGAGTAATGAACTACCAGTACAATGCCCAGAGTAAACCTCCAGAGATGAAGTATTTGAATTTCTCCAAACATACACACCTTAATCTGTCTCTTCATGGTGATACAGAAGAGCATGATGAAGTACATGACAAGTATGGGCCAGAACACTGGGACGTTAAAGGCCTCAAAGAACGTGCAGATCATTGCAATTACAATGCCTTTTGTTGCAGAATGCCTGGAAACAGACATAATAATACACACAGACAAATTAGACAGTCAAATCTATTTTAAAAAAGACTGATTAAAGTTGGTTACTTAATTTAGTATTTATGCTGTTCAGAGGCAAAAATCAAAGCTTTATTACAAACTACAGGCATTACAGGCATAAGAAAACCATAAAGACAGACAACTGTGTGCACATAAACAAACAGTAAAACAGTTCACACATAGATTCAGTAATATAGATATATATAGACATAAACACAAACACTATATGCTGGCCTGGTTAAATCCACATTTACAGTTTTTGCCCACCAGCTGCTTAATTTCCCCAAATTATCTACTTTAGGAATAGTGTGAAAACATGCCTACTGTGAATTTGCATCTGTGCTCTATCAAACTCAGCATATGTCCTCATGTCTACACAAAACATACAATACTTTGACCATCCTCAGGGAAGCTTTATATGTTCTTACCAGAATTTGAACTCGGGCAGTCTCCTGATGAAGGGCCGGAACTCCTCATTTTGCTTTGTAGGTAATGCAGGGCCCTCATCTGGTGAAACAGAAGGGGTGCATCATGGTGTTACACGCATCAAACATTGCCAAATATTCTCTAATACAGAACGGTCATCAGTAATCCAAATCAAAACTCATTTTGCATATAAAATGAGGAAAAAACACCACAGTGGAAAATAAAATACAAAAACCTGGTTGTTTGTCTTTCAGATTGCTTAACACTTTGAATGGCATGTTCAGACACAGTACTTTAAATCATGAGACTCCTTTATTGCGTGGAGCTGTCAGTTTCACAGCTGTAACATTATTCCCTTAAAGACTACTCCTGTTTAACTATAAACCAGCAATCAAATGGGTGGTAATCAGGGTCTGTTAAGAACAACCATTATTTCCAACCAAACATCTCCTTTTCAATAACTCAGCTACCTTTGGCTTCTTTTATACACTGTTGAGTTTAGCATTTTATGAACTTGTGATTTTGCCACAATGTACACTTCAGCCATTTCCTAAGACATGACCCTTAATGATTACTTCTTTTTTTTTTTTACTCAAATAAAAGTCTCATCGGTTTTTAGTTTCATGCACTCTCCTCTGTGCCAGTTATAATACAGTTTGATAATGATGAATAAGCTACCTCTGGGTTCACAC
Source organism: Albula goreensis (assembly GCA_022829145.1). Taxonomy (NCBI): domain Eukaryota; kingdom Metazoa; phylum Chordata; class Actinopteri; order Albuliformes; family Albulidae; genus Albula; species Albula goreensis. The sequence goes on from CM040752.1 coordinate 14,532,333, forward strand.
AGAGTATGGCTGACCCATCAGTCCACGACTCCAGGTTTGAAGTAGTACTATACTTTGCATAGCCTTTATCCTTCAATAAACAACTCTGAACTTGCCTGCATCATCCAGTAGTGATGGATCCACTTTTGGTGACAGAAAAGCAATGAACAAGTTGAGGTGGTAAATCCCCAGGGCATATGTTACTATGTACCACCCCTACACAGACACACACAAGGAAAAAAAGGCATTGAGTATTTCATTTGAATAAACATTTGATAATGTAAATCATATATTAAACAATTTCAAGACCATACTCAATTAACAGTGTTTGTCATAGTTTATGAACAACCATGGTGAATGAAAAATTTACCTTCACAGGAACACAGAAAATATACTGATGTTGCTGAATAGTTTTACCTGTAATATATACACTCTTATCATATAGACAAGAGTAAGAAGAAGGGTGGCTGCCCATCGTGCAACTGCGAATGGTGTTGATTTGTCTAACCATGACTGGTAAATCTGTAAAAGCAGAGACAGCAAACATTTTACAAATCCAGAGCAAATGTTCCAACAATATAGGAAATCCTGCTCAACTTGCTTGGGTGAAACTGGAATCTAAATGAATTTACTGGCTGGAATAACATGTGCTGAGCTCTAACCCATGTATTGTACTTATAGCAATACACAATACTCCTTTTACACTGACACAATTAACCATCCCCTTCCCTCTCCACGTCAACCACAGTGTAAATATGAGAGGTACGCATCCCATAATGCCTACCTGTCCGAGCCTTGTGAAAAAGGCTCCAATGGTCGATGGTTTCCCATGGATCGACTCACCAGCACTGTCCCCTTCTGACATTCTGTCTCTGCAGAGGAGTAGGACCATTAGCACTGTGACTGATTTTTTAGTTCTTACTTTTGGCCAAAACACATAGCTTGGAAAGGATTACAACTGCTGAGAGGGACAGTTTTGTTAAAATTAATTATTTTTCTTTACAAGATAGTTTAAGTTGTTCAATTAACATTAAGTTATGAATGTATACAATAATCAATGGAAAATGTTTTGAATACATGTTTACAGATTAATTAAAACAAAAAAAGCACACATTTTGGTAGCTTTCTTACTTTTTGTTAGTTGTTGATATGATTTGTAAATTCTAACCTGATGTGTAAAAAGAATGGAACTCTTAATGCAGCTTTATACAGGGTGTGGTAGCACATCTTTCAGTTTTTAGCTAGCATTATTACACTATCTATGTTCATCAATTCAAACTGACACTGCAATATAGTTGCCAGGCCACAATTAAAACCAAAGCCAAATAAATGGACATTAAAATGGTGTGAGTTTGTGTTTAGAGTTTGTGTTTAACAGGAAATTCTGGCACCACCTGCTGGACAATGATAGACATAGACAGAATCTGATTTTTGTTACTTGTTACCAACCGCCACAACCACTAAAACTGCAGTTGAAATGCTGTTGCCTGCATGTTGTTTGTTGACAAAATCCTTAACTAAAAAAAAAATAATCAAAATCAATTCATTGCTGAAAGTATTGGAATTCAACACAAAACTTACAAATGGCCAGACTAGATTTGCATTTTCAGACAAGCCACTTTCTGCTCATTTGCTGATATTACTATGACACTTTTTGGCATGGGGTGATGATGTCAGTCAATATTAGTCAATGTTGTAAATGACATGGGAGAAAAAACCCTTCAGAACAAACTAATCTGATTGATTTGTCAGACAAGCCACATGGGCAGAAATCAGATGCATGCTGGATTTGAACCACAAATCTGAGTGGGAACAGTGTTGAAAGTTGTTACAGCACCTTTTAAATAAGGGAAAAACTACATCCAAAAAGAGAAACAGTTGACATATATTAAAGATCACCAGCAAGGAGAGAGTTGCAAAAAACCACAGAACAGCGTCCTGAAAAGTTATCAAAGAAATGACCTTACAACTCTGTGGCCCAGTCTCAACAAATGTAAGTGAAGCTCACAACTAATGTTGTGAGCTTCACTTGAGCTGATATGGTAGAGCTGCCATGTGAAAATAACTCAAAACTAAGGCCAGTGACAAACAAAGCATAACAATGTCATGAGCACAAAACATAGACTTCTGAGAAGAAGCAAAAAATGAAAAGGTATGAGACACCGTTTACACTTTCTTACATTTGATTAATATTTAGTTAATCCTATAAGAGGCCTTCAACCCAAATTGCCTGTTCCCAACTGTTAAATGTGGGGGTCGGTCTGTTATGGTAGAAGATGCTATTTTGCCAGACTTATTGGGTCCAGTTATTACTCTGCATGGCAGAGCTACAGTCAAGGAATATGATGCCATTTTATATGACCAGGTATACCATATGGTCCAGATCTGAACATCATTGATTTTGTATGGGTCTTCACGGCACCTTTATGTATTTTTCCACTGCCTTCATTTTTCTGGGAAAAGGCTGGAGGCTTTCGTTCTCAAAAAAAGAATTGTCCAATCTACATTCAAAACCTGTGGGACAACATTCTACAGATTTTAACTGTTCTGAGGGCAAAGGTCCACCCATTTCCTTATTAGTTAATGTAAGGGCTAAACATATTCATTTGTATTATTCTGACAGCCCTTAATACAGACACCAAGCTATCTACAAGACCCCCACCCCACACACTGTAACACTGACATGCAAAATTTTGTCCAACAAAATATCCTGCATGGGGAAATATTCTTTCAAAGTACTACTAGGTAGGTCATTTTATCTAGTTGTTAAGTTTGTTTACCAGCTAGCTAGCTGAACTGAAATGTGGAAATCTTTCGAATGTAGCACAAAGCCTTGAGCTACATACTGCCTTAACTTGTGGTAGTTAGTCATCAACTTGTAAATGTTAATTTCCACTGTACTGGCTGACCTTTTAACTTGGGTAGACTGGTGAGTAGGTGGCTAAAGTTAGCCAACTTATCCACCTATTGCGTACAATATCCAGTGGTCTATGCTGCCTATTGCTAAGTCAAATCAGCCAACCATAATGCTGCCAATATTATAAACTTCTTCAGTGGAGCTTCAATGGAAATGTTTTGAGTCTTAAGAACATGGTTAGCTGTTAGCATTAGCTTAATTAGCTCGCGAAGATGCATTCCAACAGATTTGATAACATGCATTCGAGTGAGGTTTAAGTGAGTCACATAATATAATTCTGCCAGTTTATAGTCTATTACTGGAATAATTCAATGGTTTCTATTAACCACACAACGCAGTGCTTTTTTGCCAATTGGCACTAAATACATACCAGTGGCAAGCTAGTTTTTAACTCGGCATTCATTAGCTAATGCTATTGCTCTAGCTTGTTTTAATACAAAACCACCCCTGTCTGGAATGTGTAGTTTTTTCTCAATCATTTCTCATTCCGGTAAAGCGTCAAAGAATCGAAACAAGACTATAATTCCCACAATCTAAAGGGGAACCCATATGTGCTATACGTGTTTGGGGCGAACTGGACGTTGTAGTCTACAATCTTCACCTCTCATATCGAAAACGTACGAGTCCATACAGATAAAACCACAGTAACCAGCAACGACTGCAAAAATGAACAACTCACTTCCGGGCAAGTAGGAAACGACGCTTGTTAGCTGAGAGTACTATGCGGCTTCGGATTAGAAAGGTTGAGGAAATAACAGTGATTTTTCTTAAATAGTAACAATACCGACTTTCTCTATATCAGAAAATCACAATGGCACAACCCATGCTCCAACTGAGCGAAAATTCGTGACATACACAAACACACACGAACGAAGCTCTCACTTACCTGCAGCTGCCGCTGTGTCACTATGAGCTCCAGCTCGCCCCCAGTGTGAACACGTCAATGCTTCCGCGAGAGCACTGAAAATACGTCAGACAAAACAAATGGATTTCAGAGTGAAATGTTAGTGGTATGCATATCATATGGAATGCGACGCTGTATGATTTTTAAAAACCGTATTTAGCAAATAAACCACGAGCTTTCCCGTTATTTGAACAATCACACACAATCATATTTATAAGTACAACAGTTGATAACGCATTTTGTGAATAGTTATATCGAATATAACGTGTGATCACACTGTTATTTAAACACGACATATGAAATGACCAAATTCGTTGGAAGTGAATCACTTACCGAATGAAAAAAGTTACAGGCTTGTGATGCTAAGCAAATATTATTGTGAATCCTATGTGATCCATATAGGACCCACGTAATATCAGAGTGGATGGAATATATCTGCTATAACCTTATGAGAATGTATGCCCAATGAAAGCTGGCCTACTCCATATTTTCATCCACTCTGATATTACTACAGTTATTTCTATAGTATGTCCGAAGTTACAATATATCCGAAGTTACTATGAGTACATATATTTAAAACTCAAGTTTTATTGTGACATTTGTTATCTCTTAAAGTTTAAGCTATTATAGACTGTCGTATACTCACAAGTCAAGACAGGATCTGTTGCTTTCAGACAGCAAATTCTAATGTAATAGGCTTCTAGAAGCTAATTCTTTTTCACATTTACAACAGTCAAGACAAGATCTGTTGCTGCCAGAAGTCAAATAGTATTGCCGCTACTGTGGATAAAACCTGTCTGTTGAATGAGGTTTTCTGTTTCACCTTTACTCCTCAGCTGGGCATTATGTAATATCAACGTATGATAAAACTATAAAAGACTGTAATTTATTTCTGCTAAAAGCGATTTAAAGATGATTTACACTGTATCGCGCAATTCCTGTCTTTATTCCTAACATGTTTAAAGCATGCTAAAAGAACGAAATATATTTCTTAAACCCTACTTCCCAACTATTTTAAGATCGATGGAAATGAATCTGCTGGACAGTGCTGCATATTGATAAACGCTCGAATGTTGACTGTCGCGAGGGGTGCGAAACATGTTGACTCAAGACCGTAAAAATATTTAAATAGGTGACGCGGTGGTTATGACAACAAAATCTGTCAGTGGCGCAGAGGGAAAGGGGCGTTTTAAACAGAGACAAATTTGAGGAGGAGCAACATCATCACCAGCCCGGAAGATGGACAACTTGCATTGAACATCTGAAATTAACATCATTACATTTCTAAAAAAATACATATGTTTTTTTCCAGTCCAAACAACACTCAACAGCCGATACTGACGAGATTTCCCCTTTTCAGTCTTAAGGTCCATGACATTTCTGAGTTACATAGCTACAAAAGTTGGCTGGATGAGTTAAGCTGTATTAGCTTGCTAAACAAGATCCGGAAAAGTAAACATCACCGTTTACTTTGGCAGTCCCAAACGGAAATACTCAAATGGCCAATGGAAATTTGCAATAAGGTAAAGGGAAAGAAAAAAAAAAAAAAAAAACTGATGGACGGGAAGAAAACTAACCTAGGTATCTCATGCAGGCGATTATTGTTTTTGTAAAATTAACGTTTAGTTGAAGAGAACACTGTGTAGCTATCATTAGCTTTAAATGTACTTATCAGTGTTGACAACCCAGCAATATAAAATGACTAGCTAGCTAGCAATCTCTAGCCAGCAGGCTAGTTCAAGAAAACAACAATGCGGCTAAGTGAATCTAGCGGAAAACCTTACAGCTGGCTAGTTTGCTATCGTGGGGCAGGAGAGAAAACATTCCAGTGTAGCTTGCTGACAGCTAGCTAACTGTTTACGTACTGGTACGCTCTCTTGTTAGCCGTTTGAGTTTCCTACAGCACCCTGTAAACATCCGACTATAAAACGAAACTGTTCTGCTTTTTGCAGACCAAGGTCTCCAGAGGGGCTATAAGTTCACTAGTATCAGCAGTTAGTCAACGTGCTTATCGATAATACACTGAAACAGAATAGCCTGTTTTTGTTCTGAAGATGGGAAGAAAAAAGAAGACATTGCACGACTACGCTGCGGAGTTCAGTGATCTGGGAGTGAAAAGACATGTCGTGGAGCAACACACCTCCGGCGAGCGGACCTTGGTGGAAATATTGTACTGTAAATCTTGTGAAATCACAGTCAGGGTCCGTAGAGACCGAATACTTGAGCACCTAGCTTCCGCTAGGCATTATCGAAACAAACGACTTGCGAAACTATGGGATCGAAAGCCCCCTCACACGTGAGTATGGTGAAACCCCAAACTGAAGATCATTTGCGTTTGGTATAAAACCTATTAAGCTTAGTGGTACCAGTTTCTACTTGGCCTGGCTTAGTATGTAAGATGTCATAATCTGTATAAACATGATCTCGATACAACACACTTAATTGAATATTAAAAGTTGTCAAAAGGCTTACTCGGAAATTCATGAAATTGCCTAAGCCTTTTAGATAATTGACAAGGCATAGAAAATTACATTAATAACTATGATGGTTTTGCAACGTTGGCCTACTTAATACAATATGTTTTCACAGTTCTCACCACAGTTTTGTATCCATTATGAGTTAATCTTTTTAATCAAAAGATAATACAAGAAATTTAGTCTCCAAAATGACCAGGAATGATGTTGAGTGTATGATTTTGCTGTACTGCAGAGCTAAAATCTTGACAATTAGATACTTTCATTTAGGTACTCTACATAATAAGCAGGCCTACAGGTATACTACATATGTGAACACTCAAACTCAGTGCCTACCAAAAGAACAAAGGTTTGGTATTGAATACTTTCAATATATGAAATGCTGTAATACCTTATTCCTACTGTATAAGGTTTACAGCTGATGTAATAATGTTTGGTCCTTTGTTTGGAGCATGCAATACATGTTTACATAGTAAATTCTTGGCCTCTTATCTAATGCTATCTGCAGCACCATCCAGATTTCTGTTCGTATGTCCCAGTCCCAGTAGATCCCAAGGCGTGTGCACTGATGGTGTTCTTTTATAAAGGAATCAGGTTTGACAGAGGTGAATGTGCAGGAAGGTTGTACCAAAAAACAAAACAAAGGTCACTGCAGCTTCCAGAATCCAGGCCAGGAATATGTGGATTCACCACAGCTGTTCTAAGAAGGCATGTGCGTGCCCATGCCAGCCCATTTTCATTCAGGTCACTCTTCCATGGGCTTGGATTTGTGTCTCTTTTCTTACTTTTCTGTAGCAGTCAGTGTAGGTGCAATTTTTGGGCACTTTTTTACAGGACTTCTCTCAAGTTTTACCTCTTTTTTACAATTTAATTTATTTTTTCTTTGCATCTTATCAATATTTTTTGACAAAATGCTCAATGATCTTTGAAATCACTATGTATCATCTGGTAAAGTGTCCCAAAGGACTGTAATGGGTGGAGTGTGAAAACCATCTCTCCTCAGGTGATTTGACCTGGAATGACCTTGTATGGAAGATGGGTATGAATGTCTAGAATGCAATAATGCTAATATTATTTTTTATACAGTGATAACATTCATCAAAGAATTTTCCATATTAATGCAAGCAGAGAACAGTGAATCAGATCAGCTTCCAAAAGCACAATACAGTATTGCATAATAATGACCTTAATTTAGATCAAATTCCCTTTGTGTAATTTCAGGACTGTGCTCAACTAAATAACTAGTGGCTTAGTTTAAATAAAATCTGTAGAAGTGATCTGACATTAATCCATATTCAAAATGTATGTTTTTCACTTCTATAATGTATGTCACTTCACTCCTTCTGACCTGCCGCCAAATTCTTCCCACTCCCTATAGTGACCTGTGGAACGAAAGACTATATTTTCAACAGTGTACTGCATTTAAATCTGTTCTTATTTGTGGTATGTTTGTTAAACAAAATGAGTGCAGAATCATCCCTCCCAAAAATGCAAAACTCCCCTTTAAGAGCAGAGTCCAATGTGAGCAGATACTGTGCATCAGGAGCACTGCTGCTGGGTAAACAGGAATTTGTGTTTCTAAAGCTGCCTTCTGTGTCTCAGGTCCAATGTCAACTGGTGACTGTACAGCAAGAACAAATAACAATTATCTATTTTCAGCAGTTGATAACTGAATGTTTCAGTCCTGTTTTCAGTTTCATTTTCTTGAGTCATGGCCAAATTATGCAGAACTGGCGTAACAGAAATGCATTTCCAGTGAAGGAATCTGGCCTCTGATTTACCTGGTTTCCATGTATTTGGCATTGTTTCCTGCATTGATTGAAAGTTAACAGAAATGTATATTTTAAAATCTGAGCTAGTAAAAGACTTTATTTGTCATGGGGTTGTGCACGCTTTAAAATCAAAAGAGGAATGAAAACAATATGCTTAGAACATAATCATCTCAGGATTTCTATCCCTGGAAGCGCTTTCATGCTCTCCAAAACACAGGAACCGGAAATGTTCTACAGCCCTTACAATGTGAGAATGAGAGAAACTTCATTTCTCTCTTAAAGTGAGGAAAATGCATTGGTGTCTCTTGCAAGAAATATTATTCATACATTATAATGAAATAACTCTACATTTTCAAAGCAATGCTTGGTCTTTCAGAATTTGAAGTCTGACTCAGATTTTCCATAATCTTGTAATACACATAGAAACAGTAATGTCTGGTTTTGTCTCTGCTATGATGTAACTGAAAGGCCATCCCATAATTTGTTCTCATCAGGTCCTCAGAGACAGAAGTCCACCCCAGCTCACCTGTAGAACTGGATTCCACTTCACCTCTTAGCCTGCAGTCCCAGCTCATCCTTCATGGAAATCCGTTAACATCCCTCCCGTCTCCTGTTTGCCAGCCAGGACCTCCTGTCCACTCCAGCAGCATCACCTCCACCTCCTGCAGAAAGGGTGTGTCATCGTCTTTGGGTGATGCTGCCCCTTCTACGTCTGCCAGCAAGTCCCATACGCTGCCAGCATCCCGTGTGAGAAGCCCTGGGCCCACAGTGCCTGCATCCAGCTCCAGCCCCTGGCTGGCAGTGCCAGAGCCGTCCAACTCCGCAGGCAGACACTATGTGTTTGAAGAGGTGGATCAGGGTAGTCTGGGTGTTGGCCTGGCTCTCTTTGGCGTGAACTCTGGCAGTAGGGCCCTGTGTCAAAGTTTAGTGGAGGAGAAAGGGTGCCACTTGCTGTACATTGTGGAGGAACAGCGCTGGGAGGTCGAGAGCGTCTTCAGTCAGGAGCATCTGGCTCACACCAGGGTATTACGAACTGTTGACACTGATGTCGTGCTCAATGACCAGCGGTAGGTCCCACTCAGTTCACTGCCAAACAGGAAACATATTTGTTGAGGAGCTGCTGTGTTAAGGGGTTTTCTTTAACTTGACCTTTGTAATGTATACCAAACATAGTAAATCAAATCAGTGAAAGAGTTAATAGAAATGCCAGCCCCTGAAATCCCATCCACATTCACCCATGAAGGATGGAATAGTGTAAATACTTTGACTGGTACCTGTAGACATGGTTCCAAGAGTCTGTCATAGTTTGGGCTGTATTGTTTGGTGATTACTGATTTGTTGTAGATTCTTGGGCCTGCACGTCTGTGTTCACTGTTTATTTATTCATTTGTGTTCCAGTGTCACAGGAATCTTGGTTTGTTCCCCTCCAAAGGAGGCCTCGAAAATAGTCCTAGGTGCCTTAAGAGCAGGTGAGTTAACTAAAGGTACTGTGTGGTAATTTCATATTGTTTATGAATTACATTCTGTGGTTCCAATAGTACAGGTTCCAAAAATATTTACACTCTAAAAGCACCCAAGACAAAGGAATTATTTTAATTGATCTTTTATCACATGAAAATTCATGTAAGCCTATCACAGTGGTTGTCCATGTACAGTACTCAGGTCTCCTGAGAGCATTTTTCTCAATTTCAGAGCAGTGCCAATGTATTGCATTAATTGTTATAAAAAAACAAACGAGTCCTTGCAATATAAGGTCACCCCTCTGTCTGTGCTGGTTTGAGTAAGGTTATTTTGCGGTAGTTTCAACATAATCATAAATGACATGCTTGAGGTGGGCCGCCCATCCAGCCTGTGTCTTATGGTTTGCAGGAAAAGGAGTGCTCTGTGAGAAGTTGCCCAGCTTAGACAGGCAAATTGCGGAGTCCTGTTTTGATGAAGCGGAACGACACAGGAAGCCATTGGTGTGTGGATTTTACAAGTGCGTATTCCACAATGCAGTCTACTTGTGCCTCAAGTTTTTTTCTGCTACTCCACACTATTGCCCTTAATGTAATACCTTTATTTCTGTATTTTAGACGTTTTGATCCAGCTCTGCAGTATTTGTACAAAAGAGTTAATGAGAACGATTCCCTGGGTAGCATACAGAGGGTAGCAGCTGTGAGTCGACTTTACCCCCGTCCCACTGTGGCCCGAATCAAAGCATCCGGTATGAAGCTCACATTTCTGTAGGATTGTCTTTCCTTCGGGTTATGTGTAGATCACCATAAGGGATAGACAGTACTATTTAATGAAGCTCCAGAATATGAATATTTTTAAGTGTTTGGGCTAGTCTTTGCCTTCAAATCCACTTTAGTCCTTCTTTGAATTTCTTGTGGAATATTGAACCATTTTTCATGAAGCAAAGTCTCCAGTTCTTTGAGAGAAGGTGGTTGAAGTCTGCTTTGTGTTCCTTTGTTGTAGAACTTAAAGGATCATAATGGATCATTGATGTTCAGGTCTAGAGATTGAAGAGGCCATGGAATGTTTTTGAGTTCTTCCTGGTGTTCAAGAATGCATTCATGAATTCCAAAATTGTGTATTGATGCATGAATGAATCTATTTTTAGTTTTCATATTAAAAATATGAATGAACTTAATGTAAAATACATACTAATTGCTGCTCTTTCTTCAGGTGGGATATTTTTTAGCATGGCGGTGCATGACATTGATGTCATATGCTGGCTGTTGGGAGAACGTACACCAGATACCATTTTTTCCTTGGGTCATGCATTCTGTGCAGGTCGGCCTATAATTAATTTGAAGTTAACCTGGGATAGATTGATATGAAGTCCAATATTTAAGATGTATCCAGTGTTTAACAGTTTTCTATCTAAATGCTTATGTTCAGGCATTAATCGAGGCTTTCTTCACTCATCTATTGTAGTCTGTCATGTTTATCTTTATCTTCAAATGTTAACTTAATACACAACTGGAAAAAGAGGCAGGCAAGGTTGACTCACATTCTGTATGGCAGGTTTAGGCCTTGCAAATATGTTATGTTTTAATATTGTCACCTTGCTAATAGCGCCATCAAATTTCATTAATTACATTTTTTATTGCTGTGTGATGACTACATATTATATATTTTTATTCAGTACATTTGATAAAGGCTGTTGCCTTCTCTAATAATTAACACACTCAAGAGCTTCTAGAACTACAAGAGCTTCTCTGCAAAATAGTTTTATCTCTGGAGAGATGTAAGAGTGTCTCCATCCTACGGTCTACAGAGGTGGCCTCGGTGAATGATGCGGACTCAGTCATGGTCAGCATGAAGTTCCCCAGTGGTGCGATCGCCTCCCTGGACATTAGTCAGCATTGCCACAAGAGCTGCGACCAAAGACTGGAGGTGTGTCTGTGTGTTTGTGTGTGAGAAACTGGATACTTTCATGGTACCAAACACAATCAATGGCAGTGTGTAACTGTCTATTTTGAGTGGCCTTGCTTCAGGAAATCAAACTAAAACAGGAGTGTTGTATATTTCTTCAGCACCCTCTAGGGGTTGATAGTCACTCGTCCCGCAGTATTTATTTAAATCAAACACAAAATATTTTTACTAAAAGCCATGTATGTGCTGTGGAGTCATGTATTAGCTCCTTGAAGAATAGAGTGGACTTCATATGGCGAGTGTGTTCTGTCTGCTGTGATCCAGGTCCATGGCTCTGAGGGCACCTTGCACATGGAGAACAGGAATCCCCTGGGAATCTGTGACCGCAGCACTTCATCAGGGCTGTGTCTGCAGTCTACTGCTGACCGTTTCCGTGATGCCTATAAGGAGCTGTTGCGTCACTTCCTTCGGACACTCCGAGGTCAGTAGAGTGCACTAGAGATTTGGCCACGTGGAATTTTTCTAATCTAATGACATACATTTGATATGAATAAATGTGTGTGCATTTCAGTCTGACTGTATTCATTTATTTTTCATTTGGGAACTTGGGGGCCTTGAAATATTTGTAATTTGGGGACTTGAAAGGTTTTCCTGTTCTCTCACTAACGTTTACTGAATTTAGCAAATCTTAGTTTAAATATTTATATTTGGTTTAAAGTACACATGTACTGACAGAGCTTCCTGTACTGATACTGTGCCTTTATAATATTGTGCTTCAGCACAATTATGTAAAACTGCAAATAGCTTTGTGTTTTTATGAAGACAAATGTTGCTACAAGAAAAATAAAAACCATATAAATGTGGCCAATTATGGCAGTAGTTATGTCAGTATTGGAAGGCACACTGCAAATAACACCACTTCAAGTAAGAATCATCTTTAAATACACGCCGTATTTTGTTAGATAAGAAAACCCTGAAAAGGATTCTGGATGACTGATAGTGTAATTGTTGTTTGGCAGGAGTAGAGCCTCCTTTCATCTCCAAAGAGCAGTATCTGTGGACAGTCCAGGTGGCTGCAGCCGCAGAGCAGTCGTGGAAGAACGGCTCTGCAGTTGACCTGCGCAATGAAGTCAGTGCAGCAGACATTATGGTCATCAAGACGGAGGCCTGATAACAGCTGCCCTGAACTTGTGCAAAGCAGGATGAGTCAGAAACATAAAATGGGAGGAAATATACTCTTATACTCTCCTACCCAAGTTTCAGTTTGTCTGATCATGAGACATTTATTTTGAATTTAGGTTTCATTTTATTACAGTTTTTAAAACCCATCATACTATACTTAAGACTCTTTAAACAGGTGCTTCCCTTCATTGCTGTGTGCATTGCCACAAGGCTATTTAATAATGTATTTGCCTCTGCACTAGAAACTCTTTAGGCTGAGTAGAAGAAACTTACCCCAAGACAACTGAAATTTTGTTTTGACACAAACCAATAATGCACGGATTGCTTATTCTCTGAATTTTTTGTATCATGTTTTTTAACATTGCAAACAATTCATCAGTCTTTTCAGTCTCAGAATGCTTTTTGTCCTGGCTTGCACTTTTCAAATTGAAACTGCTGGTTTTCTAACTGTTTAACACTAGTTAAGTTTGTATTGGAGGTGGCAGCCAGAAACATGTGCTTTAATCTGTTTCATAAGAAGTATTATGGAAAACTGGATATATCTTTTGCCAAAAGAGATGAGGACAACAGTCCTATTAAGGATGTTGTACCAATGTTTTCTGTCTGGATTAAAATGAATTTTTTCATTGTTTATAGTTACTGTATATACTATGTTCCAGTGCTAGTTTTTCATGCTAAATGTATATGGTATATGTTGAGGTGTAGACTGAGAGGGACTTTTTTCTTTACAGATTAGTAATGTCAGGTCATGGGAAAATTCTTTGATGATATTGATATTTTCGAAGATGTTTGCTTCAAATCGGTATGGTAACCATACCTATGCATCTCTGAAACACAAAGGGTTATATTTTTCAAATTACAGCTTCATGCATTATGATTTCATTCATGCATTATGTCCTTTCATTCTTGTTACTAACAGTGTGTTACATTTTACCTAACCGTCAAAGAAATCAGATGCTATGTGCTGTCATGCCACCACCTGCCTTCCTTTTTGCCTTGTCAGTGACACAGTTTAGGGGATGGAAATCCCTCTTCAGCATTTTTTGTACAGTCATCATTTATTGGTTGTTTTAACTCTTGTAGCACTACTTCTTTATTTGTAATTATTTGCACTAAGTAGAATGACCATGTTTGCCTTTTTCTGTTCCTAAACAAAATGGAGGAAGAGTGATGCCAAAGGTCGGCATGTTTGTGATGCTGGTTAATGAGCGCTGGTTCATCTACTGCTAAAATGCCAGTGTCTGACCTGCCCTTGTATGTGTGTATGTGTATTGAACTCTGGAACCAGTTACCGAAATTACTTCTTACATTACATCTTGGGCATTTAGCCATACACCGTTATCCAGAGTGATTTATACCTTACATTGTTCTATATTATTCCTTTATACAGCTGAATATTTTTACTGAAGGAATTCAGGTGAATTACCTTGCCCAAGAAGACATTAGTATTCTACCTGTGAATTGAACCTGCAACCTCTGAGATACTGAGCCCAGCTCCATAACTCATAAACAGCACTGCTGAGAATATGATTTAAGACAAAAGAGCTCTTATTGCAAATTGGCTTGGTGGCTGACTTAAGAAATGTTTGAACAACAAGTCCTTAAAGAGCTAGTGATCCGATGTACACTCTTACAGATGTAAAAACCATAGCCTACGATGAAATTTTCTCATTCAGTTTCTTTTTACTTAATATCAATTTATTCACAAATTTACCAGCCTTTAATCCTGTAAATCTTATGTGTATTCTCTATGTGTTTGTTTGGAATGTATTTGGTGATAACCACTGTAAACAGCAGTATACGGACATCTTCCTGGCATTGCATGAGAATGCGTGCTCACATGTGCATATCCTATTTTGGAAAATCTCACAATCCTGGACATTACAATACAAATGGTGTGAGTGTCTGAGTAAATGTGTGATTGTATAGGTGCTGTCCATTTTCTGTGTGGGGACAAAATGTACATTATTTGAAATTCCTTGGAATTTTTGCTAGCTGAACAATCATTTTGACCTGTCAATGTTGTTTAAATGCTCCTATATAGGTAAAGATTTTTACAAATATTAAGACAATGCACATGTAAAAGAAGACATTTGTAATAAATGTGTTACTATTTCTTTCCTTGTAAATTGCCAGTGTATCATGGCCCCTGGTATTGTAATGGTGATGTCTTGCATTGCTCTGGTCTCCTGTGATTGTCTGATCATTACCTGAGGAAAAAGATGACTCAGGGTTTTTAATCTCTGAGCACTCATTGTGATAGTTGCCTCAGGGCTTTGGTAACATAGGCTGAGTGATTAATAATTAGCCCTCTTGTCAGTCCTGTGTTTATAAGTAACTTATAAGGAAAACATTTAGAGGTGTAAAAGTACTGGTGTTTTGTTTATACACTTCTAATTGAAGTTGGTTAAGAAGGTGTGATATAATGTGCTCATATTATACAAATTATGATATTATAGTGGATTATACTCACAGGAGAAAAGTTAGAATAGAAGTTATGAGAGTACAAATTAGAAGTATTCATTTTCTCTGGTTTATTCACACATTGCCATGCCTATGCAAACAGGCATAGAAGGCTTCCCATGTAAAGTGTGTTTTATCTGATCATGTTTTTTTCTAGCTTTCCTTGGATGAAGTATGCAGTATACCATCTGGCACACCTCCAGTCTGCATTAGCGGTCCTTCTGAACAGTGACTGCACAACTTAGCTAGTGAACTGCAGAATGAGTGGCAGGCTATGTGTATTTCACAGGATCACATGCTAATCTGAAATTTCCCAAACTGACTGAGGCTATTCCAATTATCAGATGAGCTTAACATGACTGGCCACTCCAAAATGAAGAAAAAACAGGACAGGGGCCTTTTGGTGACTCACATGACCATGGTGAAGCTTGTCCCTTGACTGCGTACTCGAACCCCAACCACACCAGGGCTGCTTTGTGGGGCTGGCACTGAACTATCGCTTCGCTTGAGTGATACATGTTTACATCAGATACACATATTTCATCAATTGGAAGAAACCACACAATATCAAGCAGATCAACCATGTGAAACACTTTACTTTGTTGGTATAAACAGCAATAATTACAATATTAACTTGTCATAAAAAACACATAAAATAGCTACCTGTCCCAGGGTTCAAAATAAAAGAACTACCCTTATTGATTCAGATTAAACACTTAATACTGCTTATAAGCACATTGAACATTTAATTCACCTCTTTAAGGCAATAACTTGCTTTAAAGTGTGACTAGCTATCACAGCATATGTTTGATGTCTGATGTTTATGCCTCAGAATGTGCCTAAAACTGGTGTTTTATAATAATTATGATCTATACATGAAAAGGCATTTGCAAAGGAACAAGTACACGTTTGCATTTTATGTACAGTACTGTAGTGTTAGGGTGAAAACTGAGCAAATTCGGCTCAAGTATGGCCACAGACCTCATCTGTTCTGTGCCAGTCTGAGCATTGTTCAGGTTTACAGAAATTGCCTTGCTGTCTGACAGATTGTTTTACCATATGGTTGGTATTTATAGTCCTCTATTTATTTTGTGTATGAAAGAGAATGTATCACCAAAACCAGCCTTCCCCAGGCCACCCTCTGTATGGCTGTTTGAAATATTTACATAAACCTGTAATAATTCAAGTGGCAGACAATGTATGTTATACCCCAGAATAATTACTTCCAGTAAGAATCAAATACCTGCCAAAAATGTAGTGATAATGAGGGAAGTGGTAACATTTCAGGCATGTTTGAACCAAGGCAATGAGGGGCCCCTAACATAGAAACGGTGGAATTAATGTTTTGAAAACAGGTGTGTTTCTAGAAGATTATACATATGAAGCCACAACCTCTCTAATCTGCCCTGTGCATGTGTGTGCTTGATTACATGCATACACACATACATATCCATACATTGGGTGATAAAGTAAATTGGGTTCGTTAACAAGGAACCTTAGGAAGGATGACGCTGAGGCTGCCGGACGAGGAAAAGAGAGGATCTTATAAATGTCTAAACTAACAACAATGGACGTCCAAACTGTTGCATCTCCATGAAGCCTTGCAAAGATGAACTACATCAGTGGAGTTACAACATCACGTTACAAAAGAAAACACATCTATGTTTATCATAATATTGTTTACAAAAACAAAAAAAAAACACTTTGAATGGAAGAGTATTCATTTGTTTGTTACCTATATATAAGGATAAAAAAAACAACAAAAATATATTGACAACCATTTCTGCTGATAATTCAGAAAGATAAATAACTCACCTTGCCCTGCAAGGCATTTAAGAACATCAACAAAACAACAGAACTCAGTGTATGCTACACTTTTAAAAGCATCAAAACAAACACAACTCACTGATTTCCATTATGCCAGTTTCTCACACATGAATTTCAGTGTTCACTTTGCACTGCTATCACCTATCTGATTTTTACAGAGTTCTTTTTAATACAGTCCCCTGGATCTTGCTTTATCAGTCTCTATTCAGGACAGTAGATTTTCCATGACAGTAAAAAAGCATTGAATAATTCCCTGCCATTCTATCTGTACTATAGGCCCTTAAACATATCTCAAAGAAGGCCCTGAGACGTGTGCTTGAGCTGCCAAACCACATGAATGTGTGAATCATTCCAGTTCTGCATAACCTCTGTGAGACATTAGTCTTTACTACATGTCATCCAACATGTGATTGCAGAGTAAATTACTTACTTCACCTTGCACTGGCCTAATTCCATGTCTTTAGCTTTTCAGCTCCTGATTTGAATCCAGTTATATTTCCAGTTTCACACTGAAAGTATTGATTCTGTTTTATTTTACAATCCTGTCAACTTTAAAGCTGTACTCATTCATACAGTCATATATAATGACATTTGCTGGAAATGGAGAGGGCTATTTTTTAGGTAGGTCATGTAGAGTAATATGATCTAATATGATTTCCAAACGTGTAGTATAAGTAATAGAAAAACCTTAACTCTGATATCTAAAGGAACATTTTAATACTGCTTTTAACTGTTAACAGCTTTTATGTTTGAGAACAAGGTCACTGGCGTTTCATTCAAAACTTTAGAATTTAATCTCTTTCTGTTTGACTAACTCTCACTACCAAATAACAAAGAGAGACTGGTGTGTTAAAATCGTCTACCCATTACATATTGGTTCTCATTGGAGTTTTTTCATTTTCAGCAGATGTAATCCATTTAAATCAAGTAACCAAAACAGCTAAACCACAGTGCTCCTAAGTCAAAATTTGAATCCACAACAGAATACAGAGAAATATAAAGGTCAATGCATCTGTTCCCATAAACAACTGAACGCATCAATGTTGGTAATATGTCCACCCATGTCTGCTAGCTTGATTGATAATACATTTAAACTCAGAAGTGAACACTTTTCGCTGAAGCTGCAAAAGCTCATGTTCATATGTGCACAAAAGAACCAAACACAAAAGATGACTCTAAAGCTGAGTTCCAGGAATACCTTTTTACTCTCCCCCCAAATGAACCCTTTTGGCAGTTTGTTAAATTGATTAGCAAGCTGCAAGGCATGGTAGAGGACTCTTTGAGGAGTTGGGAGACACCGCTCTTTCAGTCAGGACAAGAGGACACAGCAATTAGAGAAGAAGCTATTTCTAACTAAAGGACAGTTGCTGCTGACAAACCACACCAAGGCAGTTGAGCGAAAACACTGCCAACCAGTCATGAATTTTAACTTGTAATTGTGCCAGACGACCTTTTCTCCTCCTGCAGCTTTTCAAAAGAAATGTCATCCTAGTTCAAGCCATGGTTTCAAAGAAACAAATATTCAAATGGGATTTCTGTAGTTGCCAGTATGTGTCAATCAATGTCATTCCATTTGACTGACATAAAAGTTGGATGCTTCCAGAAAGCACTGAGGTTAACCATAGGAGTTACATCACCACGGGGCAGACACAGAACCTAAACGCAATGCAGAACTCTACTTAACAAAATCAGCTCCTGCACACAAGAAATTTCAAATATGGAAGTGCTTCGGATAAAAAAAGAGTCCCTTAAAATGGGAAATTAAATATAACCGTTGTTTTTGCTTTCCTGCTTGTAAAGCAAGGGCATCTACAGCCCCTCCGCTTCATTCATTTCTGAATGTTCCATATTTAAATAACGGCAAAAAACAACAACAAGTTACGGTAAAAAAAAACAAATGAGATGATGACACAGTCCGTGGCTAGGGCCCTAATGGACATCGCTCTCCGTGAACTCCTCCTTGATGGAGTGCTTGCGGGTTTTGCAGTCTGGCATGTCAAAACCGAAGTCTGCCCAGTCTTCCCCGGTGCCGCCGGGCCCAGCTCTGTTGGGGATGGTGATCGTGTGTCGGACACGGAAGTGCACGGCCTCCATGACGCGCTGGCGTTGCAGCTCACCAGAGGGCCCGATGGCCATGGTGGCTGTGTTACTGCTGGAGCGGATCAGCTGCTGGCCGTAGTCATGGCCCTGCTTCATGTCCTGCAGGCCCCTCCAGATGGCCAGGCGGAACTGCTCAGGAATCTTCAGAGCACCCAGGTCCTGGCGAGGAGCAGACACATGGGCTGAGTCAACGGGACACGGCTGCATTCACGGCCAAGCATGACCATGTGCACCCTCCAACTACAGTGACACAGCTGTGCTCTCACCAGACATGGCCATGTGCGTGACTCAACCAATAGTGACACACTGTGAGCTTTAACTTGAAAATTTAAAGAACCAACCTACGGTGACATAATCCTGTTCCCTCCAAAAACTGTGTCGACAGACATAAGCATTCTAACCTAACAGCAACATCTACAGACTCCGCTCATAACCAGATGCTGTCTCTGAATGAGTAACTTCACCAACTGTAACACAAACACATATAATTATACCACACAATATGACTACATGTCATGGTACATTACCAGAAATTTGATTATGTGACCAGTCTCAATCAGACACACAACATTGTATAGTGATACACTTTCAAACTAGACAGATGAATACAGTCCTGTTCAGGCGTTGTCTCTTAATACTTAAGAACAACAGACTTTTCAAAAACTTTATCATGCTACTTCTGCCCCAACAATAAATTCTGCCAAACCATACAGTATACACATAGACTGAATATTAATAACCTTGCATATAGTTCCAGAATTAATGTGAGAGAGATAATGAGAGAGGTGATTACCTCCATGGATAGGGTCTGGAGGTGGTACACACTCTGTAGGCCCTGGGATGTGAAGTAGTCAATGCAGTTTTGGCACCCAAGACTGGTTAAAAAACTGTTCAGAGACAAAATGAAATCTGCTAAGTCCAGTGGGCAGATTCTTGTGTTTCAGAGCTATCAAGCCATAGCAGGGGAAGAGAGCAGCAGTCAATTTATTGGCAAGAGAGGCTCTCCGTAAAGCCAGAGGTATTTTTACTGTGTGTACTGCTCCAGGAAAGCTGCTCAGGAAAACATTACTAGACTTAAGACGGTTATTATTATTACATTTCCCTGAAATTTTCTGTGCTGAAAAATAACTAGCTTTTACACTTCTAAAAATATCCACTGAACTGTCCATTGTTTATCTTAATCAGTTTTATCAGGTTTGAATCACTATGGTCTTCATTTTTAAACTGAGCAAGGTCAGAAATAATGAAAATGCATGCAGTTGTATTAACGATTCATAACGCTTTTTTGTTTCTGTAATTTCTTTTATTATAAATACAAGGATAAAAATTCTGATCTACACACATATTTTTTTCAGAGACATTTAAAATTATGAGAATGATACAAAATTGGGAGCATTGATCATACCATTTGTTCGGACACTGAATTTTAACTGAAAATTTATACAAAGCATTAAAGCAGCACCTCAGTAGCTTTTCAAAGTTGATGTGTAACAGACAAATGACTTCAGAAATGTTCTAAAAACCACTGAAATAAAAGCATGCCCCCCTGCATTGCCACTAGGAACTAAAGTATGTGTAAGGGCTGTGTACCAAATAAGATATTTTGTTGGGTCAACAGTAGGTTTTGGTCTATAGTCCTCTGCAATTTTTACTTTTTTTTTCTTGATGATTCAAACTAAACTGACTTTAGGCTATAGAGAGTCATTAGGTAACATTCACATGGGTTAGGGGTCCAAAAGACAAGGACAATCACAGCATCATGTGTTTTGCCCTTAATTTTGAGTAACACGTAGTAATGACTAAGTAATGGGAATTCTCAGAATATGGAACATTTTGGGATTTTTGTCATTTCAGTAGTTGGCACACAGACAGGCTATTGATTGTAATTAATATTGTGTAAAAATAATACCTCCTTTATTAAGCTGAAGACAAAAATAACTGTCGTCAGATCGAATCTGTGTTCTTTATAAAGGCAATGCAATGGTATATAAAAATAAACTGATGGAACTGGTATTGAGAGCAGGACTTCCCTGGGTATTTTAATTAAATTTTATAAAAATGTAAGCATACTATTAAACAGAGTTATAGAAATTAACAGCTGCTTAAGTGCACCTACAGGAAAAGCCAGTTAAAATCAGGTATGATGGTAAATGAACAGCTGTGTCAAATGACTGGCAATTTTAAAAATGAAAAGAAAGGTTCATGCAAATCAATGAATAAAAAAGCAAGTTTGCACCATAAAAGGCTTAGGAAACACTGCAGCTAATACAACACAGGATATAAAGTGAACAGCTGTATTGGTTGTTCTGTATATCACAATTAAATGGATCCTGCTCATGAACAATCACCCCTGGATCTGCACTGGGAAAAATAACAGGGTGAAAGCCAGAGGAGATGACAGCTATTGCTGCTCCAGAACAAGAACCTGACCCAAAGCAGAAGCTGCACTCAATGAACGTGTAATTTAACAAGGACTCAAAGCAACTGGCCTGCACTCTCAGCCCAGAATAACATGCACTGTTCTCTGTACAATGTGCTTTTCTGGTATCACAGAATGCCTTTTATAAGCAACTGACAAATGCATTTTGAGTTTTTCTTTTTAAAACAACATTTTTTAAATTTCCACACACTGTCCTTCATGCTGTAGAAAGACATTCTGAAGCATCTTGCTAATATGGAATGAGTACTTCTCCAGAAAAAAACATTAAAAACAAAAATACAACATGACAGACAGATCCTACATTTATCTCTGAAGGAGAGCAATAAACACATTGCACTGAATCCACGCCAGACCTAAACACTATAATAACTGGACTAAATTCTCAATTGACCTAAATGGCACATACGATATAATACATTTCAAATTTGAGCGTGCAAACATCTGTGCAACTGATTCACACAGCACACAATGGCATGTGAATATTGTTGAGAAGTAATGGTGAAAAGAACAACTGCGATTAATGGCTGACGCTGACTGCAATATGCAAAATAATTCAGATCTAAACAAATTAACAAAACATTTTGTTTTCTGTTTTCCAGTAACAGAAACCCCTAATGTCAATTGAGTAGTTTGGAAGAGACTAGTGTTTGAACACCTTTCTGCAATATTTGTGGAGTTCTGACCAGCATGGCAGTGCAAGGAGCTTGTTGAGTTGGGTCAGGGCGTGGGGGGGAGGCAGGAGGTGTCAGGGGTGCGTCAGTGGAGGGTGAAGTACCTGACTAGGCTGGGGTCAGGGTTATACGGAGGGGGAAGGGTGCAGTGGGATGCAGAAACCATGGGCTGGCCGGAGTGACCTCCATTTATGTCACCGTTAGACTGCATGTGGTGACTGTTTAGCATATTGGAACCTGAGAGGATTCAAACACAAACATAAAAAAGAGAATGACCACTGTCCATCACCACTGCTATAAGTGTCTATCATGATTCAACTCAGTGAAAATGCAGAAAAATACATACAAAAGGATCTGGAATAATTGATGGAAAGAAAATAGGCTAAAAGCACAGGAATAGCACATTTCTGAAATATAAATGCCTTACTGGACATAGACACATTTTAACAACAAAACATAAAACATAACAACAAACTAGAAATAAATAAATTCATTTTTAGGATGAGAATACATTTGGAGTAGCTAAAAAATGGCTGCTCAGCCCAAATTATAAAAGCTGTAATTTTAAAAGTCTGTGAGAAAATAGAGGCCCCTTGTGGTAGAATTATAGAGATGTCTTGTACTGCAGTTCACTGCTCTGCAAAATGGAACTAACATTAGAACAGGCAGGAGCTCCCTCTGCTGGTACCTTGAGGAAGAGCAAGCTGGTACCACAGTTGGGAAAACGTGTGCTCCCTGAGGAGCGGGAGCTGAAAACATGGTGTGAGACGCACACATTCACAGCACTGACACTGCGGCCTCACCCATATGTGCCATGCTGGGGGCAGGGCCGGGGCTGGGCTGGGGCTGCTGCCCCACCAGCTGGTTGACGGAAGGCAGCTTGTTGATCCCCCCATGGATCTTGTTCATGTTCGGCAGTGGCGAGCCGTAGGAGGAAGGTGAGGTCACGTGACTCCTGGCCGAGGGAGGGGAGGGAGAGGGAGGAAAAGAGACAGTGGGGAGTGTCAGTGTGTCCACCCATTTTTCAGAAAAATGATATTGAAATTCATTGCATCGAGAAATTCAGTAAATTGAGTGCATTGATGACTTTGTAAGTCCTCTACTGTTGCCTTTGTACTCCCTAGTTAGAAGGCACCTGCTGGCAGGCCTGCATCCACACATAAGCTTCAGTGAAGCACATACTTATCTTTTTAACAGTGTGCTTGTTTGTGTGCAAGAGTGAGTCAATACATCCTTATGTGTGTGTGTCTATGGGTGTGTGGGAGAGTTCAGACTCACTGTCTCTGTAGGAGTTGCTGTTGTTGCTGTCTGTATGAGTCCACCAGCTGCTGTGGGACCAGCTCCACGAGCTCCAAGCTGTCCTTAATCTTCATCAAGATGTCGAAGTTCTCCCTGCCACGCACCTGCACACCACACACCACAGTCCTTAAGTCTACTGTGACAAACGCCATTGTGTTTAGTGGTGATCACTGACTGCACAGACACTGCAAGCAATGATCAAAGCCTTTTCATGGTGACTGCAGTACTTACAGGAATATAGTATAGTTCCTCCTCTCCATGCCGTCGCTTCTTTATGTTAATGCCAGGTCCAGGAATGTGTGGAGGGGTCTGTTTGAAAGCTGAAAATGGACATAAATGGAATGTTTTGATACATAATATAATAAACAGGAGAGGCATCAAACAGTGAAAGTGGCAGGAAGGTCTATGACTCACTGCGTTTGTTAGCATTGCCGTTCTTGGCCACATTCTCATTCAGAGCTTGCTGCTCCCGGAAGTGATCCTCATCAGCTTTCCTGTCTCGACCTGGACATGCACATATGCGCCCTTCAAAGGACCTCCGACCCAGAACCTGACCACTGCAGAGACAAGTGTGCTTTCAGGGTTTCATCTCAGCAGTTCTGTCACAGGACCATTGCCGCAACGCGAAGAGAAAACCTCAGTACAAGGGTGAGACCTTTAGATGCATCCTAAAGCAGGGGTGGACAATTCTGTTCCTGTTTTTTCCATCACCAGTAAGTTCAATTTTCAGCTGTCATTCATGAGCGTGTCTATAAATGTGGCTAAAATGTCAGATCATGTATCTATTGGGCTAATATAATAGTAAAGGCCAGATGCTGGAATGAAAGAGACACAGCTCTGAGCTAAACCGCAGTGCCCCTGCAAGTGTGTGAGCAAGGTCAGGAGTGATGTCAGACACCGAGGTTCCTCTTACTCTCGGGTTTCCAGTGTGATGATGATGAGGATTGGCCTTCTGTTCATCCCACCCACACAGCTGCTGTTGCACATGAAGTTGTACAGCACTGTTGTGAATTCCGTCCCCACCTGAGTGAGAGATTTCATATGCATCAGCTGCCAGAATCCACTTACCACTAAACCCTTTTCAGTAACTGCACAATAACGCACACTGCACTGGGACACTACGGAAGAATCAGGAATCACACAGTTTTCAAGGTTAATACTGTTACAGAAAGGCATCAGCATAATTTTCAGGATCCTAAAAGGGTGTCCACTATATGGATTTAGACTATTGTGTGAGAGTTTATCCAGGTTTTTTGGAAGCGGTTTGGAAGGCAACACAATGGTATTTTTAATAATATTTATATTGTAACAATACCAAGGTAGTTGATTCAGTCAACAAGAACAAGTGCACAGTTAGTCAACATCTGCTTGACACCATACAAGAATGACACGAGAACAAGCACAGTAATGATTATCAAAACAGTAATTGGATAGGATTTCTATAATGTGATTGAGGCAATATTATTTTAGCTGCAGAGAGATTTTACGGTCTCTCATCTCACTAGTCTGTACATGTCAGGCAGTGTACAGAGATTTACTGTTAGGGACAAAGCTCTGAGGAAAAAACACTGCATATACGACAGGAGCTCACACTAGTGTCTCCCACAATGTCAGCAGCTGAAAGCAATTAAAAAGCAGCCTCTGGGAACTAAATGATCCCACACTTCTATAAAACAAACACCAGCCAATGTCATTAACAAGCAGAGCAGCCCTATATGGGGAAATGGGAGCTAAAGCCAAAATCATCTAAGCCTTAATAAATCTTCATTCTCTGATGGGACATAGGGAGGCCAGTGGACGGGACACACCTGTGGGGCCTCGTAGGGCACCATGACGCTCTGTCGGCCTGTGACTGGATCATCCACGTACTGGGACAGGTTATTGCCCTCCACACGGATCAGGTGACTGGCTGGGGCTGCTTGACCTAGGGGCATGGCGGTAGGGGGGTTGTTACATACAAAACATTGACATTACTGTGTGATGGATTCTTTGGACAGTTCACACTTTTTAAAACAATTACAGGCAATATGCTCTGCTGCAATCATTCCCAAACTGTAAAATTTCAGTAGGGCTGCACAGCTTTTTAAACTTAACAATGAAATGACTGGTGCATATGCTATTATTCTGAGATACATTAACAAAATAATTCCATATCTGAATACAAGTGACCATTTAATAAGGTATAGGTCATGGTAAAAGTTTGGTTTTATCCACAGTGGACATTCAGCAGTACTGTGTGTCTATCTCCAGGGTAAAGTGGGACAGGGTAGAGTGAGAGTGGGTATTTACCATCGTTGAAGTCACGGCCCAGCTCGTGGTTGGGGCAGCGCTTCACCACCTCGGTGACGTGCTCGGCCTTCTTGTAGACTGGCATGGCCCGGATAACGCTTCCATGAGGGGGTGTGGAGGACAGCTTGATCTGAATGGGGCAGGTCTTGGCGATCTGACAGTACAGCTTCTTCAGCAGTGGAGAGTACTGGGGAGGATGATTAAGAGAGTCCTCTATCAGCTACCGTGTGCTTAAAACACAAACTAAGCCTGTCCGCAACTGGTCTATCAGCAAAATCTGATGGTCTCACAAAACATTGCTAATTGCAATACTATATGCCCGTAATAATACTTTGCAAAGGTTACATTTTCTTTTATATTTTAATTGGAAATGAGCTTACTGCAAATCTTGTCCAATCTTATCAATGGGCTGATTACACAAATTATCAGCCATGTCAATGCAATGTACATGGATTAATGTAGCAAGGACAGATCTATACTTATGTTTTTAGAGTTTACCATAGGGACCTATGGTAAACTGTAGATTTCAGATGGTGTAGATTGTGTGATCCATTAACTTTCATTCATTCATGTACTCTCTTACTTTTAGGAATTGGGAAATAGATTAAAACATGCTTAGCCTCATAAAAAAACACACTGAGCAACTTGTGATACTGACTGTGATACTACGTTATTGAGCTTTTCCCTCGATGACCATAAAAATTATTGTAATGTTTGAAAATGCAATATATCACAATTAAACATAAATATTATGGTAACAATATTCATCACATCCTCACATGTGCATACACATGTAAAGATACAGTACATACTCATCCACACACATATAGTGCCAATTTTACATGTAATTACTGGCAATAAAGGGTGGTTTCTGGATTGGAGAACTTTGCCGACTGGAACATGACTACTTTGTATTTATACCATACATGTTATTATCTGCATCAGTTACTGGATAATATGAGAAAGGGGCTTGTAGGTTAGCTGATGTGTATGTAAGGGAAACAAAGTCGGCTTAAACAAAGTCACAATAAAGCTCACTCAGTCCTAATTAGTCTAACATGCTACAATAGAATAAGGCTTGCCTAACAGGACTTAGTGTGACAGTGTGGGTCATACAATGGAATGCTGCACTATGGGGGGTTAAGGGGGAGGCTCAGGGGAGCCGTTCAGTGATACACTGGACCTGTACAGTGAGTAATGCTTTTCAGAGTTGTATCCGTGCTAATACAGAGAAATAACTTTCTAAAACAATACTAAGGTATTTCAGATCACGTTGCTTGCTTGTGCAAGGTTCACTGCCACCCTGAAAAATACTGCTGACCCCCACCCAGACCACAGGAAGCTAACAGTGAGAAAGAACAATGCACTGGCCTCTCCTTAAACACTGAGTCACATATGATAAAGTTCTTCAAATCTAGAATCTATGAGTATCCAGCAACCTCATTCACAACACTGCTGTCTGAATTCCATTTTTCCTTTCCTTTCAGGTTTAGCATCTAGATTCTCCTCTTACCTCACCAGTCTCCACAAGTCCCCACCAGCTGTTACTGGCCCAGTTCGCATCTTGGGTATGAGTACATAGGGTTTTCAAACAATTCAATTATTCATGTATGTTAAAACATATACAGATTCTCATCTGTAATCTGTATGTATGATAATATAAACGTGCTCCTTCATACATAAGAACATATACACAAAATTACGTTGTGTATGATAAACATTGTCAACAGATTGTCATTGTGTTCAGTGTATGCTTTGACGATCTGAACCTGGTGCAATTTGTATTGTTATTTCATTTGATGTACTTCATACTCTGAACTATAATGATTTTATTTCACTTTGAGTTAACGGATCTGTCAAATAACTTAACAAATTTTAGTCAAATCCAGAACCAAGTTATGCACCTAATAAAAGCATTTCCTACATCATGATAGACACTCAGAAGCCCAAACAACAGACCTTAACACAGAACTTAAGCTGCCAGTTAACTCAAGTCTGGATTCAGATTTCAGTGACAGAATGAATTCATAAATTTGACAGAAAGGTACATGTAAGATCTGGAACCATTTTGGATTCAAGAGAGTGCACACCAGCTTGCAACCACATGCACAATTCATCATTACTTCAGCTTGCACTAGGACTGTGGGTCTCATCACTTCACTTAAAGCTAGTGCTTTGCTGGATGCACCATCCGAGAGCGTTTACTGCTAATTAATAAATATACAAAAATCTGCGGTTGGTCAAGCTCTTAGCAGTGTTATTATGATCACAGGGCAGAAAAAAGTATGTACTGTGGCACCTCGGCCCACAAACTGAATTTGTTTGTTGACTCTGTTCGCGAACCGAAATGTTCGCGAACCGAAATGATTTTTCCCATTGAAATTAATGTAAATCCAATTAATCCGTTCTCCAGCCCCAGAAACACTTTTTTTTTTTGCACCAAGGGCTTGTTCGCAGGCCAAGTGAAAATTTGTTCGGAAAGTGTGTTCCTGGGCCGATTTGTTTGTGAGTAAGGGCGTTCGCAGGCCGAGGTTCCACTGTACTGAAAACATAGAATCATTTTAGGGAATATGTAAATGAACTGCCCAAAAAGGTCTGCACAACAGAGGAAAGCTTTGTGTTCCTCAGAATGACTTTAAACGTGGTGGAGCACCCAGGTGCATCCAGACGCGCCCTGTTGAGCTGTCGTCATCCTGCCTGGCACATGTCCTGCTGTTCGCAAGGTTCAGGTGCTTCTGCGAGACAGGAAGGTGGAGAGATGTGTCTTTCCTTATATGGCATGCTGGAACAAGTCCTTACACTATAAAGAAATCCCAAAAATTCACCAGAGGGAATTAAAAAGTGTGGTTCAAAAAAGCAGAATGTTTGCGTAGACTTGTTCAAATGGATATGATTCAGATCGATGAGTTTCCATGTGCCCGCATTTGACATTCTGTAAAAATAGTGCACACTTCTTCTTTATTACCACGGAAGGACTGGTTGCTGATGACAATAATAGCCACAAAAATAGGTAATTCTCATAGACCTACATAGTTTTCAGCCTAATATGCTGTATGTGTACAGCTTATGTAATAGAAACGCAACATAGATTACTGATACATATGGTCAGATGTAAAAAAACACTATTCAGAAACTTGTCTCTACCAGGTGTGAAAGGCCTTTATCTTCCCTCCTGTTGGACCCCCTTTGAGTCAACATTCCCAGGCAGATGGGGACACGCCCGTGCAAACGGTTTTTTTTTTTTTGTCGGGGGAAGGGAAAGTCGGGGTTGAAGGGGGTGTGTGTGGCGGGGGGTGGGAGTCGATCGCTGGGAGAATATCTCTCTGTGTTGTGTTGTGACATGGACAAAGCTCTCATAGTCAAACCGCTGCCTCAGGCAAGAAAGAAAAGCTGCTGAAACACACTTATACATTTGGGTATAAAATCAGTCATTACCATAGCCGGCATGTCCCGACAGCTCTGCACCGCATAACACCAAGCCTGCACCATGCACACTTTCTCACAGAGCCAGTGCCCGCTGCGCTGAGATGGGACTCAGACAGATGCTGCTAATGACACTCCATACTGCTCACTGCTTTCTGTTTGGGGGTCTCCAAGGGAAATGCTATTCTGCACTTTACCATAAAAATACTTTTACAGTAATACAATCCTTACACAAACATACCCATGCAGATACATACGAACATGTGCACACACACACACATGCACACACATAGAAATGCAGTTGTACATGTACACAAACATGTACACATACATACAAATATAAACATGATGCATAGACATTCACAAATGGAGCAGGACACATATACACACACACGCACACAAACACTAATGCACATACAGAGGCACATGTGCAAACACACACATACACACACACATGTGAGCCCATACCATCACAGGTTGAAATGGATAGGATTACAAGGTTAGCAAGATGCTAATTAAAACAGATCTCTGCCATAGAACTGTCCATGAGTTGGTCCCAAATTAATGTAAACAAATTGGTTCAAATTTATGAGTGACTGTATTTACTTTTTATTTAGTTTCTTTCTTATACAAAACATCGACATAAAGTATTGTGCAGGAAATAAAAAAACTGTAACAGCTATCTAAATGCATTATCCAAAATGAATGGAAAAGGACATTGCTATTAGAAACTGTGGGGCCTTAAATCCATTTATAGATGAGTGGTATAAGCAGTTCTTCTCTAAAACATTAACAACCAAACATTAGGAATAGGCAATATATGAATAGAAAAAAAAACATTTTCCTGACATTTATGTGAGCAATGCATGTTCTTTTAGGGTCATAAGAGTGGGCAGCTCAAAAGGCAAAGTGAATCATACTTGCCAAAGCACGAGAGGAATAAATCACCCCAGTGCAGCTGTACTGTATTCTGGGAACTGTCTGAACCTGCTCAGCCTAGATTACGCTCATCTCCTTCCAGTTATTCTGTTCGATTTGTTTTCTAATGAAAATGATTCCTCAGGATGCACTGCAGCAGTATTTCCAGTGTTTGACCCTGAGGAAGCAAAACAGTCACAAAAAACAACACAGTCCAGGTAGCAACCTTGCAGGAGTAGGGAGGGAGAGACTGAGAGAGAGAGAGAGAGAGGGAGTGCATAGATGAAGTATGAGAGAATGGGTGATTGGGAATGACTGAGTAAGGAGAGGAGGAGAACACTAGTGGACGACAGGATGGGCAGAAATGTAATGAAAGTGAGTAACTAAAAGGGGACGCAAGGTTGAATTGGATGAACAGAGCTGACAGAGAGACAAAGACAAGAATGGTAATGAGGGGAGCAGACAGAAGAGGAGAAAAATGTGAGCAACGAGCAGATGTGGAGATAGATAAGTTATGGAGACAGAAGAGAGAATTAGAGGGACAGAGAGGAGTGAAAGACAAAGAGAGCATGGATGATGATCAGTGAGGAGGGATGGAGGATAGAGTGAGAGAATGGAGGACAGTGGAGACAGAGGTGGCATGGAAACCGGGGTGAGGGGGTGGGGGTGGGGGTGTGATTGGGCCTCCTGCTGAAGCTCAGTAGCCCAGTGCAGGTTTGGACAAGCTGAAGGAGGCTGAGTGATAATAATGTGTCTGTCATCCCTCCTGACAAGCTGCAGCTTGCAGACCACAAATACAGTTAACTGTCCAAATATGTTAACACAGGCCAAGCTCTGCAATAGCCTGTTTAATTACACCCTTACAATGATACGGCTTCACCACAGACTACTATTTCATCATATCTGAATTTCATTTTTATTTCGGAGAGTGGTATTTCTGTGAAATTATCCTTTTCCTCTTACCTTTTATTGTGTTATTTGTTCTCATTGATATAACTGCCTAACTATAGTTTTAAGAATGAACCAGAAATAGACATTCTATGTTAAATTTGGCTTCCAAGTTACTGAAGCTACTTAAACCGGACAAGAGAGTTCTCATGAAGCATGATGTAAGATCCAATTGCAACTGCCACACTGAAGCATCTGGGGCAATGTCATGCCACTTTCCAGCATACAGAACTGTCAAATAGATTCAAGAAAATAAAATTTAGTGAACATGATTCTTCCCTTCACTGACTTACTGCAACTGTAGGCCCATCTCCACTACAGGCTCATAGGTCAATTTGGGAGAGTGTACGTGTGTCCTCCAATGACCTTGCTGCTTCTTATCAAGCCTGCAGTCGACCAGCTGAGCTATGCAGTAAATGCACTAGAGGACTGCAATACATTTGCAGCGGGTGCAGACAGATTGCAGGGGCCTGGTCAACCACAGAAGCCACTTGTGTGCCAGAAAGCACCCTGCCAACTCTCACCCCGGGGGACACTTTGACCAATGCCATGGTGCCCAGCAGGGCTGCCAGCCGCAGTTGGCCTCGTCATGGTCAGAATTCAAAACCAAGGGGCGGTGTGGGGGTGAGGGGGTAAACTGACCACTGAGTGGAGAATGAGAACTTAAGCAGCTTATGAAACCTGACAGTTTATCACGCTTGCTCTTGAACACTTGGTTTCCCCTCATTTTGTCTCTGAGTTTGGTTCTCAAAGCAAACTCTAATCTCTCAGCTTGAAATAGATTTTGTACCCCAAGTCATAAATTCCATTAAAAAAAATTCAGATCTCGGTTCTGATCTGGGGTCACTCCCATTTTGCTGAGTGTGGAGCAAACATTTTAGCAAACACCACACACAATGATGATGTCAGTGAGATGAGCTCCAGAAACTCAGTCTACTGCATGGTTATGTGGTCCAGACCTTTTCACAGATCAAGTTGTTATTGCTCACCTAACATGGTACAAAGACATCGCCACAACAATTCCTGCTTGGTGTTCTGTTCCCGAACGATGTATTACTCATTTTCTTACAAGTCTGTGGTCAAAGTTCACCAAATATGAGGCAGTATTCACAAGGCAAGTAAAAGCATGCATGGACCACATCCCAAAATGGGCAAGGCAAGAATACACCTGGAGAAATCAGTGATTCATTTTTTACAATTAAACTGAAAAAAGCTTAAAGAACGCTAAAATATTTTATATTGCAATTGTGCCTTAATAATACAATATACAATATTTAATAAGAAAGAATTGAAAATGTATTATATAACAAATTTTGATTTCACAATGCCTAACGTTTGAAGAACCAATGTGTCAAAACTGACTACATAATTATCATATGTCTGGATTTTAAAAGAACGTTTAATTTCTTGTTTGATCGTGACTCTTTTGGTTTTTCTGAAAACGTACAGCAAAATAATGAATGGTATTGATCCCAGTTATAAAGAGCAATTGTTCTTAATTGTATTAATATCCAAACCCACATTACTGTTGTGCATGATAAAAATGACCCATGCAAAGCAACAAAATAATTCTGGTACTACAGATACATGACTGCACTAATACCACACTGTATCCTTGATGCCCTGTCATATTAAGATAAATATTCTTTGTCAGAAATCTGTTATAACCTACTAGGACAGGATAATTAATGGTCTGATGATAAAAAAACATCTTAGGAGATGTAGAAGAAGGTGATTTAAAAAGAAACAGCTGTGCAAATACCAGTTCATGTTTCACATCTGTTATTATTCCCCCCATTAACCATTGATCAAATAATTAATCATTATTATTTCCTAATGAAACAGCCACTAATCGTGTCTTAACCTGTGGTAATATTTTTTTCTTTGCAGACCAGATGCAGTAGATATATCAACCACAGGAAACCTAGTCTATTTAGACAGAGTTACACAATGTGATATTCATTGAATAGTCTGTGTGAGATTCTTCATTATTGAGTGTTTGCTGGGATGTGGTGTGATGGAGCAGGATGGGATATTGGACGTTGGGATGGTGGCGTGTTGGGGCCTGTCTCCCCATTGCAGAGGGTGAAAGATAGAAAAAGCAGTTCCGAACATGCCTGGGTCCACAGCGTGTCCTGGCTCGCCCTCCCCCAGCACACCATCACAAACCCACAAAACCAAGTAGAGGGGGCCTTACTGGAAAACTTCAGGGTGTTACATTTCATTTACATCTTTTATGACACTTCTTACTCTCGGTCCTGATAAAATATAAGATCTAGATGGGGTGGGGGGTGCTTGCACTGATGGATAAAATTTCAAAAGACCATTATTATTTCACTTGAAATATGTATGCATAAAGTGCATCCCATCACAGGAACATTGAATGCATTTGTTTTAAATGAGTAAAGCTTATTTTGGCAAATTTGCTGACATATGGATGGCTTCCTAAAGCAGGGAACCCAGACATCTCTGTACATCCACTCCTGTGCTCACAGAAATATGATCCATGGCTATTTACTGTACACAAACTTTAGCATATGGAGGAAGTGAACGGGATGCTTATTACTATTGTTATATGGAATCAGTGAGAAATATCGGGGAGAGCTGGAGATATTGAAGCACCTGTGACAAACACACAGCATCTGGTCTGATCTCAGAGATGCATGCCACCCAGAGCACATATTCAAACAGCACTGCTGAAACAAGTCGATTCTGCATCAATGTGCCCCTATGCCATATCACACTGCCTGTGGCTACACAAACCTCCAAACTCTCCCCCATCTTTAACTCTTAAAACTGTATGACTCATTCTTTGCACAATAATCCCAAAGACTCCACGTGCATTCACAGACAGCATTCATTTAATGAGAGGGGTTAGAGGCATAAACATCTGCTGATGTGACTCGGGAATCCCCTGAATTAGCTTTAACGCTATAATTTCAATTGTAGCTCTACCATAATCTTCTTGTTTTCGAGGGAAAATGTTTGGAGAGGGAACTGCCTCGCACTGTCGGGATGCCACGACTCACACAGCTCTGCTTCCCATGTGACTTTTTTTTTTACCTTTCCCAACAGTGTTGGCTAGTGGACTGACCCAAAGAGAGATTTCTTCCATCACAGTGATTGGGATTCCTCCAAAAAAGCCTTGTGAAACTATGTAATAATCAGAGGCATTTCAAAACATCTGAATTTGCATTCTTATGCAAATCCTATTTGTTTACAAAATCATATTTTTGCCAGATATGGCAACACGATGCTGCATGGCTATCTAATGACAGTTTATTTTCTGTGAAACTGAACATAGTTTTCAATCTGAATAATGACCACCTTTAGGTAGCAAAACAATGAGGAATGTTTTAATTGTTCAAGGCTGCAGACACCGAGCACTACTTTAAACACAAGAGGATTTTACCAAGCATTACTCAGTGTATCAGCATTTCAAAGAGCTGCCTTCACCACTCTCACTCCTTAGTCACAAGACCGAACAAGAAGAAAGCAAACGTGAACCTCAGATGGGCGCCCTATCTCTGACAGAGGGGAGAGTTAAAAGGACACATTTTTTTGAGAGCACAGCAGCCTTGTATTCCATCATTTAGTAATTAGGTCTACCAATTCATGCAATCAGATAAAAGCCAGGGATTAATTGGACAAGCCACAGCAGATAAACCACAGTTGATACAGTAGTCTTCTTATATCTTCATAATTCCAGCTGAACTTCTGTAACGTTAAATGCTGCAAAGTTATTCAATTCAGATAGCACTGGATACTGTATATTTTTAAAAATATATGTGGCAAAATTAACTTTAACCCAGATAATATAAGGTTTTTAGCCCCAGGTCACATGGTAGCAGCTACTCAACCCTGTGACTGAGAGCCCTAAGTGTATAACTCCTCTGTGGGAAAACTATTCTTCACATCAGATCATGCCTTCAGGGAAAGCAGTAGATCACAAACAGAGGGTGAAAACAAACAATATTTTTCAAAAGTTATACATCAGTCAACCTTCATCATCCAAATCTTCCTGTCTATGTATCAAAATCCTATAGAGCCAGTTATGAACAAATCTTGATCAAATAACCAAGCAGATCAGCTCAAAGCTCAATTGAGTCTAGAATTGAGAACCTCACTAATAAGAGGCCCAAAAGCTGCCAAAAAATGGTCAGTCTTTGCTTATGCCTTTGGAAAGTTAAGGTTACAGTAGGTTTCCTGTCCAACAACAATAACTTGCCCCATTTTAATCAAGGTCAACACATGGATAAAAATAATGCACTGAATGAAAACAATGCAATTGTTGCACTGAATCTAAGCTGTTCTGAAAAGGACACAATCACTAGAATTCTGTGTCTATGGCTGGGAAATCTGTATTTCTCTGAGAGCAGGGAAATAGACGTGCCAGCCATGTTGCCATGAATCCAGTCTGAGAACAGTGGCATAATTCAATTAATTTCCAACAAGCATTCTGTTGAGTTTACTATATAATGTCACTAGATGGTGCTGTTTAAGGACATTTATTTACAAGCTGTTACAAGCACTAACATTTTTCCTTGTTTTAGTCAGGACAGTTCCGAGTCTTATCATTTTTTCTGTAATATGCATTCAGGCTCATTACAAGAACGCTCACTACTGAAGTGCAAATGAAAGATTCAAGTTGTAGAAACACTTTATAAGCCATGCGACAGT
Source organism: Albula goreensis (assembly GCA_022829145.1). Lineage (NCBI taxonomy): Eukaryota > Metazoa > Chordata > Actinopteri > Albuliformes > Albulidae > Albula > Albula goreensis. The sequence continues at coordinate 14,567,982 of CM040752.1, forward strand.
GAATTCCCCTCAGCAGAGAATTAAATACTGTATTTCAGTGGCAAAATTCAGGTCATATAACACTACCACACACTGTAGTGTTAATTTCACCGGCTTGCCACCATGGCCATTGACATGAACAGAGGGCGACTGCATAAAGACCTCAGAATAAAGAGAAAAGGAGCAGCTGGCCCCACTGGGTTGGTACATGTGACAAAGTGTGAGGATGGAAGGCGCCAGAGGTGACAGCTTTGAGCGGCGGAGAAAGGGAGAGGGTCAGAGAGCTCACTTCAGTGGCCTGGTATCACTTTACAGCACCTCAGAGTTGTGAATGAAATTCACGCATGAATTAATTAAACAAACAGAGTAAAAGACCCAAAACAAGGAGCGCAGGGTCTGGTTTCACAAGGTCAAACCTGTGCTAGACCAGGGCCACGCATTCTCCTGGAAAGCACTAACACACCATTGCTCTTACCTCCAGGCTTCTTACTAACTACCACCAATGACCCCTGTACCTTATAAGATCAAGATTATGCACAGTGCTCATTATTATGTGTATTGTGTTTTTTAAAGATGCATTGTACACTAAATGTTTATTTCAGGTTTATTTTGTGCATCAAAGGGAAGAACGTCTGAATTGCAAGAGGCACATTAACTTCAAAAGGCTCAATAATCTAGGTAATCTGATATTAAGCCAGATAAGGCCCCAGACTTCACTAGCATGCCTTTAATTCCAGTTTCTTAAAACCATCCTTCACTTGACACTTGTGAAAAGCATGTATTTAGCTGCCGAGGAATGCTTTTATATGGCACATCAGCTGAGAGGCAATACAAACATATTGTCTTTCCGAAAGGAAAGACACCCTCCTTAAAGAACATCTAGTGGCTCTCTGCTTTTCAGCTCTGCTCTGCTGCAGCTTGTTCAGACTGATCCAACATTCAAATCTCCCATGCCTTTGAAAAACATTAATTACACTAACAAAAGTTAAATGCATCTATTATCTTCCTTATCTTGTGCTGAGAAAATTAAACAAAAATGTTTAAATAGCCTTGACTACGTTGTTTACCGTACTTTCTAAATTTCTAAATAGCACATTCCAAAGCTTAATTCCTTGAATGGTGCTGAAATGAGCAGAAAACACCACAATAATGACACCTAGGCCACTTTCATCTCTTTTTGATTATAGTTTCCATTTTAGTTTGTATAATATATCTGTATCAGTTATGCTGTAAATTGCACAAAGCAGTGCACCATTGTTCAGGTGAAGCCCTGTCTGAATATTCAGCGATTCTAATGTTGCACTATGCATCTGTGTTCTCCCACAAAATGTGATATTTCTTTCAAGCACAGGGTTCCTGGCCTCATCTTTGTTGTCTGCTTACACTGCTGCTCAAATGTGACGCAGAGAGCTCAGAACACAGCACACACCTGAATGCATATTACTTGTGCACAGAAGAATCTGCAGAGATCACACTATATAATTGCTACTATATTACAATAAATGTGTATTTTTTTACATCAACATACACATGCATAACTAACATACATATGAATGTTCTGAAATAATTTACTATTCCCATTTCCTGATTCAATGAAAATCTGAGTCCAAACACTGAAAAACACCAGATACATTGAACACCCTTAAACGGCTCATTGGAATTGATTGTATGTGCCACCCCTGCATAAAGTGTAAACACACTGCACATGCTGCCTCAGATTCATCAGATCATATCAAAGCTATAACGCTCACTGATGCTGCAGCGGGTTTGGCTGACACTTACTGAGAGTAAGGGAGGTGGGAGTTAGACTCGTCTAGAACACGTGCTGCGGATCTCTCTGAGGGCTACATCTGCTGTTCACACAATCTTTTACCACAACCAGCATGGACTGACACTGCGACCTGTCCTATTCTGCCTCACCTGTCTCCCCATCCTGCATTGTAACAGGAACATACCAGAGCTAAAGGCAATGCCAAAGGTTACGGTTCTGAAGTTCAGTACCACCGCCCATACCTGTTACATGCAGCAAATGGCAAAAACCCTTAATAAGACAATGCAATCAAAATATAACTATGGTCCTACAGAGAGAGAGATGGAGAGAGAGAGAGACAGGCATTGTAGGTGAACTCACCGTCCATGTGGCTGACTTGGCGGTGCTTGACTGCTGGAAGGTGACCTCAAAGTTGTGGGGCCCGGGGTAGTCGGTGTTGGAGGGGATGGCGGGCGCAGGGGACATGGCGTCGAAGGTGGAGTTGGGCTGTGAGTAGGGCGAGGGCGTGGGGACATTCGATGTGTGCTCAGAGCTGTATGGGCTGGTGGAAGCAGCGCGGCTGGCCAAGGTCTGATCCATGCTGCTGCTCAGGAGGTTGTACTGGGACTGGAGGGGAGGAGAGAGGAGGAGGGGGAAGGAGAGCAGGAGGGAAGGCACAGGTAAAGGAACTTGAAGACATCCACTCAACTCATCGGGCTCCGGTTACACTCCGGCCTTGCACTTAAAGGGGTAGGAGCCTAGTCCCTGAGGCAAACCAGGTTGTAAAACATAACCATAATCTGTCCATCTTCTAATTGCCTGCCATCTCCCAGATAACTGATCCACTCACCCTCCCACACAGCTCCAGAATGAGAGATCTGCTCCTACTCAACACCCAAATCTCAACCCTAACAACTGCCACACCACATCAACATTTCCTTTGTAGATTTCAAAAGTTTGCTAAGCAAAATGGCTTGTTTTGTGCTAGAAGAACTGAACTGAAACAAAAAAAGATGGCACTCAATATAAAGAAGAGGAACACCCAGATTGTAAGATCTATTAGTATTCTCATTTGGCTTTAATCCACTCTGATTTGCATCTGTCACAGTGACCTCTCAGTACTGCCTTCAGTACATTGTAAGCATTCACTCAAACAGAGTGGGGGAATTCTGAACAACCAAAGAGCGGTCAGCCCCTACACATCTCTATTAAAGAAGAAGCTCAGTAAAATTCCAAAATACAATTCACATGTTCTTCACATAAACGTTTCTTAAAGTTAAATTACAAAATACATAAACATAGTAAAGTGTAGGAGGAACAGGGTGAAATAGGCTTATAATGAAAATACATATGAACAATTATACAAAGAAATCCTATGTATCATACAAATCAATTTTCACCAAACCTTGATGTGTCTTTATTTACTCATAAAGAATTCAATTATGTATAACACAGCTTTGATTGTATCTTGTAATAAAGTGTATGGGTATGATCAAAACATGATTGAACTATGACAGCATGGCATTGACAGAAATCCAAACAAGCCTCATATCCATGTTGTATGTTGTAATTCAGAATACCTCTCATTGTGCCCTGCTGCCTGAGTATGGTAGCCTGAACCTTGCACATGGAATTCTATGACTAAACCGTTCTGCAAAACATCCACAGAAAACATTACCTTCTTCTTCACGTAGTACATTGTCCCAACTCGCTGTGCCTTTTTCACAGAAAAAATTAGGCTAATATTAAAACAGCGCTCAGGTGTCCTATGGAAAGTTAAAAAAAATGAAGGAAAACACAGCAGTAAAATAAGAAACAGGTAGCATGTCCCCTGGGTCTGCTAGAGGAGGGATTTAATACGCTATGCTTGTGTGCTCTTTGCCTTCCTTAGAAAAAGGCTCTGATCCAACTTGAACTCTTCCAGACTGGGCAACCAGACAGGTAGAAAGAATGAGGGAGCACAGAGTGGAGGGGATAGTAAAAAACAGAAAACAAAATGTGCATGTTGTCCTAATTATGGCATGCCCTAACCTAGACGACAACACTGGCGCAGGTAGGTACATGCAGGTGTGTACCTTCCAAAGGCCTGAGCAAAGTAAACACTGGATGTCAGACTTGCACTTACAAAAAACCATGAAAAAGAATGAGGAGCACAGATCAAAGGTCACCGACTCAGAGATAGTGGGCCTCCAAATATGGGCAGTCTGACACTCGTCAGAGTTTCTAGCTATATTGATATTTCCGTAAATAACAAACTCCAAAGAAAGGATACACAGAGAAACATACTGAAACATATCATACAAATGGTTTAGGAATACTTCACCTGAAATCTGTCTTTCATGTAAATAAAATATGGTCATGTTACATGAATGAATTCACAAAATCAGTCAGGCATCCAATATATGGATGCTTTTGCAACTTCATTCTGGTCTATTTTCATTATGGCATAGATTGAAATCTGATATTACAAATCTTCAGTAAATGCTGTTTTGCCATATGATCCCACTCATCCCAAATACGAATAATTCTAAACAGTGAACCAAAAATGTCAGAAGGCAAAGATGATGTGATGATAAACTTCCATGTTTTCAGTGGACTGGTGTGTACTGAGCCTGCTGTTCAGCAGAGAATGTTTAGTGAGCTATACGTAAGTGAGCAGGTATATGCTGCTATGTGGAGCAGAAGGGAGCTGTAAACAGGAATATATAACCTTGGAGTTCCTGTCTGGCCTTTTGAATGTGTTCCATAACTTTTACTCTGATAAAGCACTACTACAAAGAGAAAACCAGTCCCCTCTTCATCTGTCTTTTCCCCTCATATAAAGATGGCCCCTGAATCAGGGGTGATGTAAGTAACTTTCACAGATCAAACCAGAATGACACTGTGAGGCCCCCAAAAAGCAAGCAGTTCAGAGGGCAGTCAACAGTGTAAGATTTGCTTTGAATTAATTATTGCTTTTCAGTTGCAAAGACAATTTTCTGTTTACTTTTACAGTACAGTATGTTACTACCTGGGACTAGGGATGAGTATACCTACAGCATTAAACACCAAATTTATTTTTAAATTTGCATTTTGTCCCTGATATGTATAATACCTGTGCTTTTTGCACAATGGTTTTTGCTTCTAAGGATGAATCCTCATATTCCATCAAAATGTTACATTGTAAATAAATGGTCACATACAAAATTATTTACTGGTCATTTTCCACGCATAGTGACATGAATAATTTGATTGAAAAATTCGACCACACACAGGTACAAAAACCTAAAGCATTATATCAAATCATACAACAGTGAAGGCATCAATTTCATGCAGAAGTGATTTCTGAATGCTTATTAAAGTCTGAATACAAACCAACTGGTCTCTATGGAAAAACACCTATTTACAAGGTAATCAAAGATGATCCTAACCCCAATTTAGGGGATTTTTGTTCAGGGAGTTTCCACGGAGGGAGGAAAAATGATGCCAGTATATTCATTCCTTCAAAAAAATGTGGACAAGTTAATCTGTGGAAGTCAGCCCAGGAGTAAAGCGCATGCTCAGGTGGGCTCTGTGCGAATGTCGCTAAGCTGAGGTGTGTTGGGTAACAAGTCTAAACACACAAAAAAAATTACCACCACGCTGTGCATCTCTGGTCACACTACATTTGTGTTTAAACCTATGATGGATTAGAATGAACAACAATACTCTACCTTGACACACACACACCTCCAAAATTTGGTTAAACACACATCATTATTCATGTGATATAAGTTTGCCCCCAAGCGGATTTCTGGATTTTTCTTGCCAAATACTTATGTACTGTTCTTTTTTTAAACAATTTATCCATAGCACCCACTAAACAGGGAGCGAAACAAAAAAAGTAAAGCAACAGACATTTAGAACCATGCAAGATTTACTGTGCTAAAGATGACATGATGATTCCATCTCCTGACAATAAAACTGTGAGCCCTGTTCACAGGCGCATGCTCATCCTTACTCGCATGGATATTGACACAATATTAGATCAGTCTGGCTGTAAATAGAGTTGAAAACATACATTTAGCCATTTCAGTGTTACCAATTCCTTATAAACTCAATGAGTGGTAAATACCATGAAATTGGCTGTTGTTGGAAGATCTGTAAAATGCGGAAATGCATCAAAAGTCTGCCCTCTGCTGTTAAATATTGAAATTGCGCTTACTCAGATTGACAGAATGAAGCAGGTTGCAACCTTACATTCACCTAAGCAAAATGGAAATGTTTTTTGTGCATGTGTTCTACTCTTCATTCATCAAGCTTATTATGTTTAGGAAGCAGCAACACATTGTACAAGCACAATAAGCCATTCTTGTCAGTGATCCCTTTTAAATTGACACAATCAATTTGATGCAAATAAATACCCTATAAAAATGTATTTACTTTGCTTTCTGTTTTTACCAAAATTAGAGAACATTAATCTAGTTGCTATTTGCTGCTATAGTTTGAACTGCAGGTCAGGTCAGTAAGTCTAAGACTCCACCTGAAATTCACCTCAAACAACAAAAGACCAACCACAGACCCCACATCTACAGATCAGACATCACTGCTGCTCTGGCCCAGAACTCATGAACCCCTGTACTTTATGGCCTGAGAACCTGAGATAGCTTTTCCTCCCCCCTGCTCAATGTCAACATAGCCCAAATGAGAATATTCAACATCATTTTCCATATCTATATCGATATCCTTTTATATATATTCCAATGTCTGCTACACAATTCAAGTGAATTAACTGTTTGCTCTTTCAATATCATCCACTGTCATGGCATGTCATGGTTTTATTCAGGTGTTTTTTCTTTGGCAAAACATTTCAGTGAAAATATTTTAAGAATAAGCCCCGGCCACCTACCGTTCTGTAGTGCTGCGTCGGGTCACTAATATACAACATCGTAATGTCCCCACAGGGTGGGTGTACGGAGCAGGTCTCCCACCCAGGTAGTCATACAGGCTGTGTGGAGACACAGACTCTGCACCCAGCGGCCTGACCCCGCTGAGCGCGGTCCACCAGAGGCAAAGACCGTAGAGGCTGAACGGACAGATCTGCACCAAGGGCGCGAAGGAGGGATGTGGCTCGCTCACTCACTCTTTCAACTTTCCCCATCTCCCCTTGGCCCTCTCAACTAACTTGCATCTAACAACAAATCTAGGACCTCCCCCTTTTTTCTCATGACTATTCATTAACCCACCAGGCAGGCCCAGGCTTGCCCATGGACGTATTGGACTGTACCATACTTGCAGAAAAAAGGGGAGCACAAGATTTTTTCATAAGAGGTTAAATGAAGCTTTGGCCTTACAAAATTGAATAAAAATGTGAATTGCGCATTTTACTTCTTTTACATTTTTCTGAATTTAAAATATTCTGTTACACACATATCACATAATGTGAGCAATTCATTACTTTCAACATTTTTTTAAATTCTTTCCTTGGTGCACAGAAAGAAAATGCACATGCTAGATACACTGCATGTGTATAATGCACAATATCCTGTAAAACATTTTAACAGATGTATATAAAGCTTTCATCAGTAAAACATTTTTTTCTGGAAAAAGTTAAAAAAAAAAAACTTGGCATTACTACTTTTTTAGTTTAGTAGTAATGCAGAGATTTTTCTGCACAGATACTGATATTGTAAAATAGCACATACTGTAATGCTGACACACAATGTGTGTTCTTTTTTTCAGGTGGCACAAACAGAACTGTTATATTATGTTGCAGTTTCTTCACCTGTTCAACAAGTGCATTATTGATGCCCTACAGATAAGCAACACCACCACAAAGGCCCCTGTTTTAATCTTTCTACCTCTCAGTAACTCTTCCTCTATCTGTCTCTCTAAATATCTTCTCACTCTCTTACCTTCCCACCTACACACACACAAAATTCTGCAAACCCACCTTATTACACTACTTACTGCCTTCAGCTCCCCCACCAAAACCCTGACAATGCCCAGATAGCTACTTTCATGTCTTTTTCCACTTTCTCTAGGCAGCTGAAGTTCTATGACATTTGCATGTTTTCGATACAATTCCTCAGGCAAAAATCCTGGGTGACACTCTCACACACACTTGCTACACACTTCCTAAGAGCAGCATCACCGTGTGAGACACACTCACACACATGCTTCCTGCTCCACAGATGGGAGAGCATTATGTCTCAGATTGCTGGCTTGGCTTGGTCTCTAATTAAAGTGTTACCCTCCCTCTTAATCCCCGACCGCCACACGCCCTACAGCACACAGGGAGGGAAAATGCACCAGAGGAGAGGGAAAAGAGGAGGGAATTTCTGTGAAATGGGAGGGAAGAAAGCAGAGAAAGAAGAGAGCAGAACTGACCACCGCAGGCCAGAGGTACATCTCATCCATTTCCACTTCAGTACTACCAATTTGTCAAATGTACCCTTCTTAACAGTAGTAATGACCAGGAATGTCTGTTCAGTACTGAGAATGTTAGTACATTCTTTAGTATTGACCAAAGGTTGCTTATGAAAAGCAGAGACAGTGGTGTACCTGCCCCTCTCTCACCATGACTGTTTCATTCATGTCCCGCATGTGGAAGATGTCCATGCACACTTCGGCACGGTTAGTGGGCAGACCAGAGGATGCTTCACTATCACCAGAGTGACCACCCGGAGGGAGCTCGAAATATGTGCTGTCTGGCTCCCTGAAATGACACAAAGAGAAGCATAAGCATTTTTTGGTGTGCATTACTGAGATGACATCAGAATATTACATGCATTGTGAGAAAAACCATAAAGATACAAAACACATTTCTCACTAGACTAGCACAGTTAAAGTGCCTGCCAGTTTCAGTCCCTTAATAATTATATGTGTCTCTTTTGTTTACATTAATGCAACCACATGTGTAGTTCACAGAAGAAAATCAAAGCTAAACAGTAGTATATTACAAATACTATTCAATCATATTTTATTACATTACTACAATCAAGGTAAACACAGGTTAAAGTTGAGACTGTATTAGTCTCTCCAACAGGATGTACAGCTGCAAGTACCACTTCTATGGCTATAGCCTTTTTTCAGACCTGCAGTAGCAGAAGACTGGGAGATGGGGTGCTGGCAGGGTCACATGGTTGCATATTAAGAAGAGGGGAGACTTACAGGGTGCTCCACAGGTGCTCGAAGGTTGTCCCCTCATCAGCAGGTGAGGACTGGGACATCTTAGCCGAAGGGTAATCCACCGAAGGGTAGATCACTCTGCAAAGACAGAAGCAGCATCACTGCAGCACACTCTATTACAAAGAACAGGGCTTCTGAACAGACATCAACAGGTCAGCAGTGGAATCACATCTGAGTGAAAAAGACAACACATGGAAAAGGCCAGAGAGGAAACAATCTGACACTCAGCAGGTTGGCAGTGCATTAACCCCCTCCCCTTCCCCCTCTGGTCTGTGTGATGCCGGCCCCTGCCTCTGGGGGCATCTCTCAGGGCACAGTCACAGCACTGCGAGGCCTGACAAGACCAGACCTGCCCAGGCGTGACCCGCTGGGATCTGTAGCGTGTGGTGGGGAGCAGGACTTCCTTCCCATGTTCCACACCTTCAGAGGAAGCCAGCTCCACTCTCTGGAGAAACTGCTGCTGGAGGACAAGCTGAAGCCACAAGAAAGTGCAGTGTGACAATGCACTGATGCCTTTACAGGGCACCCCTGTGTCCCTGCATCAATACTTGATAGCACTGGTTCAATCCTGCATATATGTATGTAATTACATAACTGCTGAGTTAACACTGGGAAAACAGAAGTGCTGGAACAATCAGATCAATGCATTCAACCATCTTGAAGAACTTTGCTCTTTATGTCTTATCACTGCAGCTCTTTTTCCTTTTTGAAAATATTTGTGACAGTTCAGGTTCTCTATCAGCTTGGTTGTATCCTTGCCTTATCATTGAGTACAAGGGCTCCCTCTTGTGGTCATTACTTGACTACAAAATTAATTATGCAAGCAGAGATTGTCAGGGGCTATGCACATCCCCCAATGTCATCAATTACAGACCTATGGGAATCAGATTTCATTTTATGTCATCACAGTCTCTAAAATAGATAAGTACTCCAGTTAACAGCCAAAGTTTAGCCAAAGTTTTAACCTTTCTTATTCTATTTAAGCTATACATTAAATGTATTCAACACTCAGTATTTTTACTAACAAACTGAATGGCAACACAGAAAATAATATAGAAGAGAACTGGATCCCTTTTCTGCAAATATGATGCAACCATATAGCAACAGTAAAAAAATAATCAATATAATTTCAACAGACACCAAGGTTGACATGATCAATCCATACTGTAAAAACCAAAAAGCAGAGGACATCTTGGGAGAGAAACCAAAGTACATTTCTGAGATTAGCCCTAAGTCATGAACATATGCACGGATATTCTAAACATAAAACCTTACCCTGCTCCATGCCCTCTCCTGATAACACCAGGATTCTGTCAAAGCACTCTCAGAGTACTCTCATTTGTTTGACTGAATTAAACTGTATTTATACCACTACTAACTTGTAACAATTCATGTAAAGCTAAAATAAAAAGGACAACAGGGGGAACATTATCTACAAAACAAGCACTGTAATATTTGTTTTCCAGGAAGCTTCTATTAACTCTGTATCACAAATGATAGCATGCATGTGTCTGTGCACATCAATGATATGTCCAGCAAACATGAATGAAAACAGATTATTGCAGTAATGCTACACCAGACAGTATCTCCTCTAGATAAGATGTTGCTTCTGTTGATTTACAAGCACAAATTGTACTAATGACTTTTAGGGCCAGGGATATTTATTAATATATGAAAATAAAAACATCTCCAATCCTTGCTGTCAGTTAGTAAATATGGGAAATGAACAGGAATTGTGGATGTGGGCAATAGCTGAGCTGTCTGTACATAACTATACACAATACAGTTAAAATATTGCACACACAATGACACCCTATATGGTTTGGTTGCATTACAGTCTAAACTGAGAATGCCATTTGTTTCTCATTTTTTCCCCTCATTTCCTCATATTCCTCCATTGTTTTAAAATAGAGATAGTGACTCCACACTTCACCATAGGAGACTGGTTTGGCAGCACTTTCATTCCACCTGTGCAGTTAATGAATGGGGTAGTGGGGGTGGGGTGATATGATTATAAATGGAATATGACAAAGAGAATGATTGGATGTTCAAAGGTATCTTAATTAAACACAAACCAGGAAGAGTGTTACTGATCAGTCCCAGAGATCACGATGATGTAAACACTGTATTTAGTTTCCCAATACATAAATCTGATGTGTGCATTGCATTGGGTCACATGATAATATCCAGTCATTCTGGGAATCAGGTTCATTTCTCATAAATTTTTCATGGAAGAAAATGTTTTTTCCAGCATTGTTTCCATCATCAAGGTGCAAAACAAAGAAAGTTTAAAATCAGGAAGTAGTAGTATTATTGCACAACAAGACCAACATACCGATTTAGCCAAGAAGTCTAGTAGGGGTGACAAAGTAAATGTTTGCATTTAATTGGAAACTTTCAAACTGCAAAAATACACAATAGCAGTACAATAACTACTAACACTACATTAATCTCCCCAAATCTCACTCATGAGTACCACCTTCAAATACAACATTGATACTACCCCAAATACACACACAAGATGGAAACTAGGCTGATCTATATTATTAAACAGATTCATTTAACCTATGGAGGCTGGGTATTGAACATACTTGCCAGTTTCAATCTCCATTTGACTTTGTTATTACCCCATCAAACTGAGTGTACTGAATATATCTGTGTCAAATATTCTTTTTCAAAATCCTCAAAGGTGACTATTTGCACGGTCACATTTATTAGTTTATTTTTATGGTAACAATTACAGAAGCGGGATATTTTTAAGTGGACACATCATGTTGTCAATATGTGAATGCGTGGGACTGTGTCGTCAGTTTTACATCCAGGTGTAGGAATCAAATGCATGCTAGTGCTCGTTTATTTCTGTACGAATGGAATGTCGCACTTCATAATTATTTTAAAACCGACCCGGAAATTTTGTGGTGTTGCATAACTTCAGTTAGCAACGAGCTTAAATGTTTCCAAAATGTTCTGTCCAGATATTTTCAATGCTGCATGCACAGGCAAACCATTTCGCTAACAGAGTATTTAACGTACACAAATATTGTCGAAACTATCATAATACGTGAATGCCATATGCTATTTCATAACAGCAGCAGTGATAGCTGATGTATAAACACCACATTTTACGCGTTGAGGTTCTGGAAATATGGCAACCTTTTTCTAGTTTTAGCGCACAGTGGTCCTAAACGTCTAAGAAATAGTTTTTGTAACTTACTCTTCTCCACTTTCCAGATCACAACTTCTTCTCAGCTCTGAGATTGTGCAGGGCGAGGCCCGCTACAATAAAGCTTACTATATTTACTAGTTCCAAGCATGTAGCGTCCCATATCTCCCAGGCAACGCCATTGTAGAGGCAGAAACGAAAAACTGTGGCAAAGGTTCGTGGATTTTTAGCTGGGATATCAAGCACGCAGTTCTAATGGTTTGGGCGGGACTGTATAGGATTGTGCAGTATTACGTCAATCAAATATAAGAATGAGGCTAAACCACGTCAAGGCCATTAATACAAGCCGATTTCAAAAGGTATACAGTGCCTTCATTAGTTAAAATGCTTGTGAGGTAATTCAAACAAAAACTTTAAATAAAGAAACGTGATGATAATTATGGATAGACCTTACATATCTCAGTAGTGTAAGCCTGCTTGGTCAATAGAACAAGTAGTCTATTGCTTTCATTTCATGCAAAGCAGGTGTTACCACAATGCTTACCTAGGTTTGCAAACAAAGGAAGTTCAATCATTATGATTATGATTAGTTTCTCACAGTATTGACCTGTCTTTCAACCATCTTCTCTCATTCCATGTGTATGCAATGCACACCTAAATATGTGTTTTTTTTTAATCCTTGGCTTTAGCTGCTCTAACTGGCAGTCAAGAGTAACTTCTGAAATTCATTCCAACGTGTATACAAAATGTGGTCTTTGCATTGACAATTAATTTTATTACTGTTTCAATATAATGCGACTGGTAATTACAATAGTCCAACTGCTATTTTACTGAATTTGTGTTATCACTTGAAAACAGCAGGTTAGTACCATGCTTTACCAAATCTTCTGAGTCTTTGGTATTGTTTCTGACTTTCAATGGTTTTCAACACCTGCCCCCCCCCCCATATGAAATGCATTGGACAGTATGAAAAGGTGTCCTTCCTTAAATATTCAGCTCAGAGTTAAGGGGAGCAAACAATTATAGACAGGATGTAGTTGGGCAAAAGAACATATTTGTATTAATAATATCAGCTGTATATCTCACATGTATACATGTGAACAAGTGTTTTACACTGTACTGTACATAGTTTCATAATATATACTTGGCTTTGCACCTAAAATTGTGTGTTTTCAACATTCAAAGCCAAATTACAAACAACACAAATTTAAAATGACAATTTGCAGCTAGATTCATAAATGACCAAAGGTGTTAGTGGCTTTTCATTCGTCTTTTCCAAACCAATTAGTACAACGTGGGGAAACATAGCAGACACCTGTTTGGGCATGTTTACTCCAAAAAAAGACAAGACTGCATTGCTAATGGCAAAAATACTGACGTGTTGGCTGTTAAATATTACAGGGCCAATAAAATGTGAAAATGATGTGCTGGAAGTGTCATGTCATTCTCACTTTTGCAGGACATGATAGATCAGTAAACAGAGCTGCTGCATTTTACACAGGCAATCACTGCTCTGTCACCATGAGGAAATGCATATGCTGACATTCTGCTGTCTTCACAAGGACAAGGTACCTTTCAAAGGGACAGAAGGCCAAAATGACTTTGCAGTTTGACATTCCAGCATTTTTCCCCAAACATCAGTTCCTCATTCAATTTCAGGGACTGTACAACTAACTTTGCAAACTTGCACAGAAATAGAATACAAACATCATGTGTGAAATAAAATACAAAAACCATGTCGAATGGATGTCATCATGCATTGTTGGCACACTTATTTTTCATCAACACATATCCAGAAAATACAGAAAGAGGGAGAGAGATAGGTTAATCCAACATGGAGCTCTTCACTCATTTAAATTGTATTTTGAAGTAGTTGCCCTCCTGTTAAATTAAGCTCCTACAATTCCCGTGGTAGCTACCACCTCTAGAGTACAACAGCACTGCACTTTGAGCAATTAAAATATGGCAATAGGGTGTGTTAGCAAAGAGAATTGAATTTCCACCTGGATTCTAAGGGGACAACACTATTTGTTCATCATTTCTCAATGGGAAAGAATTGCTCTGATGGTTTAATTTCAGCATGTCTTACAGGAACACAGCATGGCGAATCAAGTCATTTGAAATCTGGCATACAATTTATAAACAATACACATATTTCATCTAAAAAATGAGGGCTGCCATTTGCAAATAGCCTAGAGTTTAGTGTAATCTTATGCAGTATAAAGCACGGGGTTATTTGATGAGAAAACTCGAATACAGTCATATTCTGAGTTGGAAACAACAGGCAGTCATATTTCCAAAATTAATTTTAGTGTTCTTTGGTCTGAATTGGCTCAGTCCTGTTTGCCACGGTCGTCTATAGGAATAAGCGGGATTCAACTGTTCACGCCTATAGTTACACCAGCACCCATGACAACGAATATAGATACACAGTACAAGTCATGAGTCCCACGGGTCATTACTTTCCCTCCCATAGGCATACTGGAACTATCTCTGCATAATGGAACACTCAGCATTATTAAAAAAAGAAAACTTGATAACCAGCAGAGTAAACGAATGTCCGTCTTCAAACCCGGCTCTTAATATCTATTGCATTGCTTAGCGATCTCTCCAAAATAGTTTGATCCACTACAATTACATTACCACATATGAGGCCTATATATTAATGAAAATGGGATATGTACTAAATAATCGGTAGGCTGTATGTAAAATAATGTCCGTTACGCTATGTATTAATCGGAAAATATTAACTTAATATGCAAGTTTAAAATAATTCGAGATCAGAATAAAAAATACAAGTAAGAATAAGAATCTGTCAGCAGGCCTATGACCATTACTGTAAAAACACGATGGTGATATTTACAATAATAACAATAATAATACTAGTAATAATAACAATAAGGAGAATAGGTCGGGGTTTTGTGTTTCCGAATTATGTTCGTTAAACCACATCATTTGTCCGCAGTTACAAAAACATTTATGGGACTCATCCAAAATTAAAAACAAACCTTTTCTTTTTCAAATGGTTTTCCACAAACATTTAACTTAAGATACTGTATTTTCTTATCAGTCGATACAAAGTTTTATTAGTGTACTCTGACCAGTGACTCTCAATAGTTGTAAAACGAATATTGATTTCCGTATTGACCACGTCTAGGTGGTTTCACATACAAATTTAGGAGGACAATTTTATTTAGCGCTGAATTTTGTGAATGGTGTAGCTACTTCACGCTGTCCATTACATCCGGACAAACATGATATAATGAAATGAAATTGAAATTGAATGTCGCAAAGCATTAACATTGCGATAACAGTTATTCTTGTTAAGACATAAATGATTGTTTTCATGTTTTGAAAGTGTTTCCCTTTTACAAATGTAATCTTTTTACTGGTGGACTGAAGAGTTCACGGTTGTTGCATTTAGATATAGGTTACAGCGTGGGCAGTATGTGAACTGCAGACACATTTTTGATAGTGTAAAAAATGCTTCCGGTAATTTTAAGAATGTTACCTTTAATTTTAAAGTGCTTCTGATAATAATTACACCACTAATGTGTAGTAATTTAATTTACTTAGGTTATATGGATTGGTTCGATTTCTTTGCAGGTTGACACTTTTAGATTTTAGACACGCATTTAGATTTCCTACTGAACAGAAACAACACAAAAACGAATTTCATATTTTAAAGCGTAGCCTACATTTGAACTCTGATTTTGATAATCGGGATTTAACAACACACACATACCGACTGCATTTAAAATCTGAAGGACACCTGACAATCTCATGTCAGGAACATTAGACGGTAAATAATGCACACATATGCAGTGTGATGCATGCCTGAGTCGAACAGGCCAGTAAAAAGAAAAAGTATCTGCGTAACAAACTGGCATTTACAATGTAAATTAATCAATAAAGTCACTTACCCTAAACACTGAAGTGATGCTCCAGTTTTAATATTTATTTAGAAAATGAGTTTCCTCCCGAAATTGTGCGTTAATTAAATTAAGATACCCTTAAATTAGAATGTCATCCAAAATCGAAGAATGAGACAGTCTCAAAAGTAAATCCATCACGACGACTGGCTCAGTGGGGAAATCAATGCTAGCAATGTGACGAGAAAAAAACTGCTACGTTTACTTTTAAGCGTTTTACTTTCGATGTACAAGAAAAGAAGCATATACCTATTACACCTTCCCACATCCAGCACTTTGCTGGGCAAGGCTTTGCTGAGTTTCTGCTGGGTTGAGGGAATTAGGGATGACTGAAGGCGGTGTTAACCGCCGTTAGAGCGTACACGAGCGGGAAGCGTTTCACTATCTCGCTGGGGGGTCTTGAGATTGATAATAACCGACTCAAGCGCCAGTGGACGATAACTGCTGTTCAGAATTAACCAAGCACTTTTTTCAGAAATCTGTTGTTACTCCATCCTTGCAACGGTTATCAGAGTTTGATAAAAAAATACAGTGCATTATTACTGTTAAAGTACACAAATATGATTACAAATTACCTCCCCCTAGCGAATGCTTTACTTATACATAACTCCTTCGATTTATAAAGTAGATTAGAACACATTTATTCAGCGTATAGGCAGCTTTTAGTACATTTTACTTGCATTAATTATAAACTATAACCTAAGAATTATACACATCATCAGTTCGAACCTTGTTGAGAAATCAGATTGACAAACCCAGGATAGGTAGGCTACGCTGGAAACAATGACGTCACTGTATATTACAATTAAGGGATTTATCGGCACAGATAATGGATTAATCTTTTAGGCTATTTGCGGTTTGGGAAATTAAAAAAACCCTGGAAACAACGTTTCCCATGATGCCACATATTTACGAAACGTCATGGTAGAGTTCTGGTAATTTAGATGTTGATTGGGCGCTTTCCCTGCCACTCAAAGTAAACCTGTACGGTTCACAAACCAGAGTTTTTCTCCTGTTGAGGACGTTATATATGCGATTGAAAGGATAGCTAGCCAACTGAACTCGCTAGCAAATTAGACATTTTACACTGACTGAAGTAAGATCTGCATGCTGATAGGTAATAACGGAGCTACCTGTAATTGCTATTGTCGATTGTAGTGATAACTTTTAAATATTCTTTTGCATCAGCAGTAGCTAGCTATTATTTAGCTGACTGTCAGCTAGCCGGTACTGGTAGGATAGCTACCTAGCCCGGATAACTATCTATAATGAGTTTGTTAACAAGTACATTGTTGACTAAAGAAGTACGCCAGGTTGTCAAGATGATAGATTGGCTTGGGGTTTACAATTCTTGACTAACTACCTAGCTGGATGATTAGCATGGTTAGCTAATCTCTTTGTTAGCTAACCTCATCTCATGGTATCGGTTGGTGTATCACTAGCTGTCTAGGAAACGTTACTGAACCCGAACGGTCACAGGAGTATTTTCTCAGTGGTTGATGCCTCTGCGACACATCTTACAGGCTACACACATTTTGCGGTAAAACTAGGTTAACAAGTTAATAGCATTTGCTTTTATTAGTTGACATAGTAACTGCTCGGATCAGTAGTCATATCGCTTACGGTAACGTTGGGTAAAGTATCCAAGCAGCTTTTAGGTTGCCGATTTTAACATCAGAGGATTCATTCTAGTTAGCGGTAGCTAATCTGCATAGTCGGATTTGTTTCTTGGAGGGAAAACCTAATTTTATTGGAAGGGCAATAACGTTACCAACGTTAGTCAGGCTAACGCGCCCAATAGGCTCAATCTAGTTATCGATACGTTAGCATATCAACTAACAAATGTTTCCATTCATGTATTCCTCAATGCATTGCTTCCACAGCAACGAGTGTCCGCCAAGTGTCACTTTATGTTCATTCCGAATATGAATTTCTCGGAAGTCTTCAAGCATTCCAACCAACTATGCAGAGTTTCACCAGACGGAAAGTACCTGGTAGGAATTGGGTTGTATGCCAAATTTCAAGGTTGAATATCATCGTGGTACTTTAACAACAGTAAATCTTAATTTCTGCACATTTCTGCAACTGACTTACAGAATCATAGCTTTTGTATGAATGTACTGTAGTGAAGTATGTATGGAATGTTACCTAGTAAAAAGTATCAATGTTAACCTTAAAGTTTCTTGATTGTCTGAAGCCATATCCTGCCTACCCTATTATATGTGACAAGATTTCGTCTGTACAGTACTTGATCAGTTAATGCATGTTTGATTAAAATATGTTTCCAGTTACATGACTTTTCCAAATTAATTCATTGTGTTGTCACTTGATTGTGTTGTATAACATTTACAATAGGCTCTTTACACTCTTGGGTCCTAGGCCACCTGTGTTCAGTACCGGCTGGTGGTGCGGGATGTGAACACACTACAGATCTTGCACCTGTACACCTGCCTGGATCAGATCTCTCAGATGGAGTGGTCGTCTGATTCTCTGTTCATCCTTTGTGCTATGTACAAGAGGGGACTTGTGCAAGTATGTGCTGATCTCTGTATGTGTGTCTCAGAATTAGTTAGGGCATCTGAAGTGAGATAATTGGATAGTTAGCAAACATGTATGGAAAATAGACATTCTTTGTATGTCATTAATTGAGGATAAAGTCTAGTAGTGAGTGCGGTTGGAGTAGAGACGTCATTGTGGGGAAAGACCCATAGTCAAACACACAGCAGTTGAAGCCAGTGCTTTCATCTGTAGGCCTTCTTACCTTTGCAGAGGTAGCCAGCGCCAGTCTTTCATTTTGCTTGATAGATGGTTGGAGGGTGTTGGTTTTGTCAGTGTCCCCTATACTGTACGGTTAAGTTTTTGTATCTGCCTGATCTCTTCTTAGGTGTGGTCCCTTGAACAGCCAGACTGGCACTGCAAGATCGATGAGGGGTCGGCGGGACTAGTCTGCTCACGCTGGAGTCCAGACGGACGTCACATTCTCAACACCACAGAGTTTCATGTGAGTGTGAAGGAGGAGTAGTTGCTTCTCGATGTCATCTGTTGCTGCCTCTAAGTAAGAGCCTGAAAATAGCCATTCAAGCACCAGAGCACTCCTTAACCCCTGACTGTCTGACCTAGTCAAAATTCAGCATCCTTGCTAACTCTCCAGAATGCATAACTAAGATTACTCTTCCATGTTAATATCAAGTGGAAAAATAGATTTTCATAATACAATACAATCACTGTTGTGTTATGAAGTCTAACTTTGTACCTCTTTGTAGGAGGTTTTGTGTTGACATGTTCTCCAGATCTTAAGATTAAGTTTTTGAATAGCCTAAGCAAATTCAGGACAGTGGCCCTCATAAGTATTCCCAGACCCAGTAGACAAGGTTATGAAATCTGAATTTCAAACTAAGAGCAGTGTTCCTGATGGTGTATGCACAACTTAGACGTTGTGGGCAACAGTATTTGTGGTAGTTCCATGTCGCTGTGTTTTATGCTTGTCGTGCACATCTGCATTTTCTGTTTGAAAAGGGCAACTGTCTGGCGAGGTGAGCATGTATTTATGTTATGGTATCAGCAGGCATAGCTTCTTCTCTGCCCTGCTGTTTGGATTACGCTTGGGCACAGTGCCACAGCAGGAGTCGCCTGTCGCCTTAACTTGACTCCAAGAATCACTGACAGGTGCCGAAGCAGAGTGCAACTGTGTCGGGGTATTAGGAGGCGGGGGGATCAGGAGAAGGGTGGCAGCATTTCACACAACATAAAAAATGTTCCTCCCTCCAGAAAATATAAATACAAACTGTATTTCTCACCATTTGGCCATCTTGTCATTTTGTGACACCGTCCAGCTGATGCCACTGAATTTCAATGGATGAAAAATAAGACCAGGAAGTTATCATCGATAAAAAGACTACTCCAGAAGTACAGTGTGAAATTTGACAGTGTCAAGTTAAATGTGGGTGATAATCTTGGCAGTGTAAGATGAAATGCTTTGCATCTGTAGGGGTTGTGTTCACAGGGAAATAGACATTATGGCAGTTTTAATATGGTGGTAGCATTACTCCTGTAAAATCAGTTTTAAAAAGCCAATTTTTTGTCAGGGTGAGTACCCATTTTATCAGAGGTGTTGGGGATTCTTTCTGACTGGCAGTGAAGTGACCTTACCTTCACCCCCTCAAGATTTCATTAAGGTTCTGCCAAGCTGGTGTCTGTGTCTGGGTTCAGTTTCACGACAGCCGTAAACAGGATGCTAAATTAACTTGTTTAGGGACAGCTGCTGGGGGAAGGCTAACACCGCGTCTGTGTTTTCTTTTCTTCCCTGAGTACACTGTATCCATTGACTGTGCACACACATCTCATACAGTTTATCAGCTCACAGCTGTCAATGCTAAATGAGAGTGCACATTTAAACTGATCAGTGCAGGTATGTTAACCCATGTGGGAGGCTAGGGCAGAGCAGCTTGGGTCAGCCTGTCATGTTGTTTAGCTAAGAACTCCAGTATTAATTCTGAGGTCGATTCCAGGTCCCTGCTGTCACCAATGCACTTTTATATTTCTATATTTCCATGGTCCAGTTAACCATGAAACAACAATGAAAGAATTTGAAACAGCCTAAAGTACATACATGAAGGAACTGCATTCACATTTATCATGGCAGGTTGTTACTGCCATGCTTAAATGATCTTGTATGCACATATATAAGACAATAAACACATATTGTATTTCATTTACAAGCATCTTGTGTGCATTCTCATATTTGTATGTACAGTGTATGTATGACCATGTTAACTGTGTGTGTATATATAGTTTGTTTAACAGCATCAGTTCATCCATGACAGAGGTTGAGATTTAAAAAAATCCCGATAGCAAAATAAAATGCACTGAACATTTTTCCACTCAAAGTTGGCTAACACTTCCTTCTTAGTAACTTAGGATGATTTAATATAGTTTATATTTTTGAGGAAATTCAATAAAATTTTAAAAACCACTGTGAATACCGGGAAATTGTGTATGTTAGGATACACAGAATTATTTTGTATGATCCTTTATTTACATGGTCCTTTTTTTCAATTTCATAACTGACCTTTATAATGCAATATTTTCTATTATTTTATTATCCTACATTTTATATAAGTGTAAAGCTTAAAATCAGTTTCTCTACTGGAGAACATTTAAATATAATTTGATACATGATCAAGGATTTTATGTAATGATATTTCCCATAAGTGCTGCCCCATTAATTGACATGCAATTGCATGAAATTGGTAATAATTAAATGAGTAATTGAAATTTTTCAGGCCTAGCCATGAGATGATCTGTGGTCATCGCTATACAAGTAGTTAACATTGTTAGTGTAGGGGCTGTATGAGCATATGCTGTAGGACTGAGACACAGTCTTAACTCATTTTATGCCCGTTATATGGGAAAAAACATTAATCTTCTCAGGTGAACATAAACAATCAAACATTTACAATTTTAGGGGACCTTTTTTAAAAGTGACCATTTCTCATATGCTTTTTCATTGAGGGTGATAGATTAACCTAATCTAATCTTTATCAAAATATCTGTGGTAATAAGGTACAAGTTAAAAATGAAGAAGATGAATATCTTTAATTACAGGATAACTTGGAACTGTGCCAAATATGGTCTAAATTCTCACTGTTATAAGTTGACAAGTACAACCTCCTGTTAGTTAATCTACTTTCTTCTAAATACAAATACCATGGAAGATATTTTATTCAAGGGCATTAGGGAGCTCTGATATCTCATTAATGGTTTTTGCATTGTTGCTGGGGATCTCATTAACACATTTGACCAGGAGTTCTGGACTCTTGCTAATGCACAGCATTTTCGGTATTGGCTATCAAAAAACAAAAATCTGCAGACTGAAGCAGTATTCAGGTTAATGCTGGTGCAAACGATCTGTCACCCCTCTAGCTGGTGGTTGGTCCGCTGTCCGAGATACTGAGGAGAATTATAACCTTGTAACAGGAGAATTGGGCTATATTGGTTTGGACTGCTTTGTGATATGGTATGCATACAGCCTAATCCTTTGCTGACAGACAGGTCTATGTAAAGATTCCTTGCAGTGTGTCAAACCCTCTTTCACATACACAAAAGATAGCTGAGATGAGAACATGTTTCAGTTTTGTCCTGGGGAGATTCGGATGGCTATTTGGTGTTAAATGGCCATGTTTATTAATTTTTACCTTTCAGCTCCACAGAAGGCCTTTCTAATGAGGGAGGTGGTATACTACTGGCAATTTATTGAAAACATATATTTTTCAATGGAGGAGTGTGTCCACTGAGAAAATATGTGAAAACACATAACCATTCAATGTAACACACATGTAACAAAGAAATAAAAAAACTTAGATTAGAACCTTATTAATTATGTGTAGGAAATTTGAATTCATTGTAAAACTTGGATGAATAGATGTCTAAATCCAGAGAAAACGTTATTTTTTTTAGATAAACCCATTGAAATTATTTTGACGCATATATCAGAACCTGAATTTAATGAGTAAAATGGCCTGCATCACAATGCAGTTTCCCTGCTTCATTTCTTTTACCAATAAACAACAGCTGTGGGGGTCTCAAACAACTCTTCCCTCCTTCTCTGCTGGCAACACACGTTAGCCTCTCCTGGCTTTAGGTGGTGTTGAAGGTGTAGGTTTACCAGCCAGAGAGCCAGTGAGGATGCCATGGAGCACAGAGAAGCATTTCTCACCTATCTCCTTTGCTTTGGACCCCCCAGTCTTGGGTTACAGTGAGTCTAGGGCTCTCACCCTCCTGGAGGCGGAGATGGGGGCCCACCCTGAGACATGTTTGAGCTGTATTGATTTGGTTTCCATGGAGTCCTGTTGAGCGAAGGCTATGAGTGGGTGCTCCCGCACAAGGCTGATGGCAGGGTACAGCTGGATGGCCCGGCTCCATCCCTCCAGGGTTGCAGACAGACTACTGCTATGATTCAGGCTGAGGAGAGTCCGTCTGGGTTAGTGTGAGTGTGATCTGCTCTCATTAGAGAAGTATGATGGTTGGGATGGTGCTATGGTAGTTGTCTAAACAGCAGAGAACAGTTTGCCCACTCGAGACACATATCCCACCACCCAGCGTGGAGGGTACATGCTGTCATATCAGTTGTATAAATCAGGGGTTCCCATACATTCCAGCCCATGACCCTCAAAGTAATGGCGCCAGAGACTTGCAACCCCCACATATCCCCAGAGGTGGTTTAACCATGGAAATGTTCGTGCACACATGCGCTAACAGGCTTATGCATACAGGGCACAGCGCTTTGATAACACAAAAGAACACAATAGCCAACAACCATAAATACATTTTTTTAATAGTAATAAAGTAACATTAAACTTAGCTTATGAGATGGATGGGCATCTCACAACCCCATGGGGGGGCCTGACCCCACTTTGGGAACCCCTGGTCTAAATAGCTGAGAACACTGCAACCAGTTTACTCATGTATCACAAAATCTACCTCTACACTCTCATCTGCATCACTCTGCCTTGGAGTTCTTAACTAATTATGGAACAACTACTGATCCACACTGATTTATGATTTAAAGAAAAACTGCTTGCAGTAGCAAATTATGTTTCTGAATGCTTCATGTCGTGCGTGGCAAACTGCAATAGTGGAAGCTGACCACGCCAAGGCCATGCGGAGGCTCAAAGTCTTGACTGCAATTTACACTTACAGGCATGGCCGGTACACAAAGTCCATACTTCTTGTTACAAATCCATGCTGGGTTCCTGGCTGTAGGACAAGACCAGTTTATTTCACCATTTCTCAGCGTTTATGTTCTCAGTCCAATAAGACAGGGTGGGGACCAGCTTATTCATGCACATAACATGAGTTTTGTACAAGTAAACTAAAATATGATGACATTGTAATTAAGAACCCTGTGTATCTGAAGCACTGCTTTTTTTGTATTGCATAAAATGAGGACCTCTAGCTGTTTATAGAGATGTGTTACAAAGAAAAAAGGAAAATACTAATATTACAATTTCTTTCTGATTTTTTTTTCTCCACAATTTCAAACTCCCAGTTACAAATCTGTGCCTGCCCCATCTCTGCAATATGGTCTGTCAGTTTGGAAAGTCCTGGATTAACATGTACATCCTACAAGATGTGTTGAATCAGCCAGCTGCTTCTTTTACACTGTGTACTCCTCTATGCGAGTTGCATGCAGAGCACACGCACACCAGAGGGGCAGTTGTAGTGTTAACACAGAAAGTATCCATCCTCCTTCATGCACTGTCCCACAGCATGCCTGGCTATAGTAGGTTCTGACCTGGTCTGGATCCCATTTGTAGTGTAGGGTGCCACTGTGTAACTTATGACAAGTACCAATAACTGTAAGAATCATAAACAATCATAAACATCGATTTTGTGTTGTAAAGTTATCGAGATAGCATTTTGTCAAAATGTCAATGTTTTTGCAAAGTTAGCTACACAAGTTCTACATATGAATTTTAGCTTAAAAAAAAAGGGGTTTGTAGCTGTGCCCCTCTAGTGGGATGTGTGACTTGTAGGGTCAGGATGATGATTCATTGCTTATTAGATATTGAGACAGACAGATTTGAGATACATCTGTGAGTGAGTAATATTTTTTGTATTGTGATTGCTAGATGTAGCCAATGTGTTAGATATTGCAGCTTTACAATGGGTTAAACATTCTTCAGGGCTTTCTGTGAGTTTCCTTTTCACGCAAGTGCGACAGCTCCATTTTAATCTTTAGCAACTTCACCTATAATGGCTTAAAACCAACATCAGCAACACACTTGATATTAAGGATTGACATTTCCAACTGCAGTATTTCTTTATTTCTGTCTTGTTATATGTGCTTTGAACCGGGCTATAAATTATTAGATGAATTTAAACAGGTGGATTGTTGTGTGTCTAAAACGTGTAAACTTATTTGGACATTTAATGCAGTGACCTGCTGTATGGTCAATATAGAGCTGCCCTTTGGGATCTATCGGCTCCTTTAATAAGCATCTATGTAACAAATGGGTAAAATGATCATATTTTACAATACAGACCGATATTTGAGCCTTGAACATCTTGGCAGGAGCTTCTAAGCCCTCTGAAATCGTATCCTCAGGTTTCTCTTTGCATTCTGTCCCCTCCACATTGAGTAATGTCCCACTGCCTTGATGCCAGCACTGTTTCTTGAAGCATCTGTGGGATCATGGCCCTTTTACAGGGAAAGAGGCAGCTTGTTATTTTGGTTCTTCTGCAGCTGAATGTGGATCATTTGGCTAGATGCCTTGTGCTACAGCTGGTGTGCTAGCACTTGGTATGTCTTCTATCAAAGTAGTACATTGCACATTAGCCTCTGCTTTCCACTTTGTTCCTGCGAGTTTCAGACTGTGATAGTTACCCAAACTGTAGGGTGGTTTCATTAAAGGCTGGTCGCTCAACTGAAATCGCAGAATGTTCATGAATGTTTTAATGTCTCCTGACGTTGACGATCGTCGTTCACAAAAACTATAAACACACTTCAGTGACATTACAGTTACATTGATAATGGAGGAAGAGGCTACACTAATTAATCTTGTTTTATTGTTGGTATCAGTTTTGCCAAAGAGCAGCTCTGACTTATGTTAGCGAAGTAAATTAGCTGAGTAACTAGCTATAGAGCTTAACCAGTTATCTGGCTAATATGCAAGAAGTTCACATTACTAGCTAGCTAACAGGCATTCTCTTTTTTGCGGGCATCTTTATAGTCTGCCTGGTCATACAAGTAAATACAAGGGTATCCAACCACAGTATTTTTAACACTATTCTTTCATTGGCAATTTTACTAGGGATAATCAATTAAAGGCTAGTAAGCAAAGTATGAAGTTGAAGACTTGGTGCGAAACAAACGTTACCATAACAACATAGCCGGCGACCAGGTTCAGTGTATTTTAACTCAAGGTGACATGGTGAGCGACGGCCGCAGCAACCACTGAACGACCATCGCCCAAAGTATAAACCAAATGTCGTTGCGAAAGGCAATGTCGTTGGTCGCAGCGACAGTCACCCGACAGACTATAAACCAGCCTTAAGGATGACTTTACAGTCAAGTTGCTCATTTTATTTGGCAAACAAGTGTTTGACAGCCTGAATACTGAGGTTGGAGTTGGTGTGGCAGTAGCCTGTTTCTCCATCAGTGGCCAACTTTTTGGAATAGTGTTGATGCCTTCAGATGCCACTCTGTACTTTTGCTCTAATGATTGATTCTCTGAGTGTGTGAAGCCACAGATCTTCTTATGAGTTCTCCAGACCCCCCTGGATCTCATTTCAGGCTTCCATCCACAGGGTTGGATTTGTTGGCTCTCTGGCTCATTCCCTCTCCTGCTTTGTGGGTCAGCGAGCTAGCTGCAGAATTAGCTCTGGACTGACTGATGAACAGGGGCCACAAATGCTCTCCACGGCCTCATTAGTAGCCAGCTGATTGAGCGCTTATTAATAGTTTCACTGTTATACAACAACCCCAGGGTTCATGATGACTCAACTGCTCATCCTCTCCTGTATGGGCTTTCATATAGAAAAGTATCTTCCACTACACAGGATGGAAAATATTAGATTAAAGGGACTGCACTCTGCCGATTGCTAATTAAAGACCTCTCATTTAACACATAAAACTGCTCATCCAGCTACCCACCCAGTTGCAACCCATTTTGCCATGGGCGACTTCACATTAACAGGATCTACTTTACTTGAGAGTAGATGGATGTTGATGGAATAGATTATGTTATCCCTTGAAAGTGGGACAAGTGTGACAGTGAATCGCATCACTCAGAGGATAGGCCCAGCCCCATGTGCAGTCACATTTATTTTTATCAATCAGTAAATGTTATAATGTTTACCTTTCATATTTTTTCATATCATTTACACTACATTGTGGGGGTGTGGCAAGTATTTGCCTGTTCATAATTAAATGTTTTTGATTGAGATATGAATTATCTTCTTGAGGTGACTTTAAATGAAGAATTCAACATGCAAAAAGTAAGAAACCTCAGGCTTAGGTAGTCTTAGGCATATTTTTTGTTTGATTGAGCTCTGCCATTGAAAAGAATAACTCACAGACAGAGAGTGAGTGTCTTTGCCCATGCTTATTGAAAACCTCTAAATGCAGAGAGGAATGCAGTGGTCATCAGTGTGGTTGTGTCAGGAACTGTGTAGCATGCAGCATGGAATTGTGGGGGTGTGAGGCACCAAGCAGCTCCTTCTTTGTGCTAAGGCATGCCATTGCCCATAGACAGGAATGACTGTTTCTGGGTTTTTCCCCGACAGCTGAGGGTGACTGTCTGGTCCTTGTGCACCAAGTCTGTGTCCTACATCAAGTACCCCAAGGCTTGTCAGAAGGGTAAGTGTGTGTGTGTGTGGAGTGTGTAGGATCCAGGCAAGACACAGGAATAGGGTAGTATTGACCCTGCCATTCGTTAATCATATCTTCTGGCCTGTGACCTTAGGGCTGGATCCCATGTAGTCAGCCAAGAATTTACGTCAACTGACAGCTGCAACCCTCCTCAGTGAATGGCGCATGCTTATAAAACATATCTGTCAACATCTAGGAAAGTTATTGGGTACCAGCTACTCTGGGCAGTCCATGAGTCCACTGCCTGTGTACAACAGGGACTTCTCTTGTCCCCATTGTAAAAATAGCCAAGCCACAAAACATACACATACTGTAGGTAAACTGATTCTCTGATCTGTTGAGGCCCAGTTGCCACTCTATAAACCATCTTACCTCTTTTCTCACACATTCTGTTTCTTATGCATGCAAGTGCTCGTTGTGATGGGAATGTGTAGTTGCAGTAAGGATGCTGATTTTAATGCCAAAAGGAGGTAGGCTGAAATCCTGCGCCACCTTAGATAAAAGCTGTATTTGTGCCAGGCATACAGGTGAAGACAATATATGATCAAACAGGTTATGCAGATTTATTTTAAGCTGTATGTATTGTTTTGTGATGCATACATATGCATTACCATTTTTAAATTAGCTGAGCTGATCAGTCTTAAATGTGAGGCTGTTTGGAACAATAGAGTTCTGACGGCGCAGATGGTAGATGGATCCCTCAGTGTAACATATTTGTGGTTTTCAGGGGTGGACTTCAGCAGAGACGGGCGCTACATGGCTCTAGCAGAACGCCGGGACTGCAAAGACTACATCAGTGTGTTTGTTTGTGAAGATTGGCAGCTGCTGCGGGTAAGTTTGCAGGGAGAGAACTGAACCCACACAGCACTGGATGATGCTGGGAAGGACAGACTGTACAGACAGCTGCCACCCCATCGTACCCTCCCACGGGTTCCGGCCAGTTAATGTGTATACCTAGAAACTCAAAAGGAAAGACTTGAAATTGTATGAAAATTGTTGAAATATTTCTTAAAAACTTAGTTAAAAAACAATTATGTTGGTTGTTGTTTGTTTAGAATAGTTTTTCTGTAATTAAGAGCTGCTTTTAGCTTTAGTTATGATATTTCAGGGGAAGCTGACAGGTTTGAATGGTCTGGTAGATGTATTCTCAGGATGATCCCAAAATGCTTGAATAATATTTGAAATGATCAGTTGTTTGAACCTAATGCACATCCTTTTTGAATACAAGCATATAAATGCTCAGGCACAACTTGGTAGCATGCCAGTAGGGGTATTGTAATGATGAAATGATTCATTTTGTTAGTGAGTCTGAATAAAATGTCCCAAAATGTTGGGAGGCCATGATTACAATTTCCTTGTCCTTGTCCACTGTTCTTCTTTACAGCACTTTGAGACGGAGACTCAGGATCTGTGTGGGGTGGAATGGTCACCTAATGGCTGCGTACTGGCTATATGGGACACTTGCCTGGAGGTGAGCAACCACCATGAAATAAACACTGCCATTTGGGAAACTAAGTAGACGGTCAAGGACTTTAGATAAAGGTTCCCCGCAAGGTAAAACAGTCCTTCTAGATGGTGAATCTAAGTTTATGATTTTTTGGGAAATTGTGCAGTAACATCAATGTCGTCACTCTACTTTTGCCATTGTAATTTCAGATGTTGCATGCTCTGCAGCACTACATGTGACTGTTGGGGTTAGAGTGGTCACAGCCTGTTAAAATATCTGTTGTCTTATTTAAAATGTGTGTTGTCTCTTTTATAACAACAAGCCTTACATTAGACCTGTATTTGTGTTTGTATGTGTGTGCGTTTGGCTCTATGTGCAAATGTGCATACATGTGTCCATGTCCATGCATATTCTGCAGTACAAGGTGCTGCTTTATTCCTTGGATGGCCGCCTACTGTCAACCTACAGCGCCTATGAATGGTCACTGGGCGTCAAGTCCATCACCTGGAGCCCCAGCAGCCAGTTCCTAGCCATCGGCAGCTACGATGAGAAGGTCACCAACATCACACTGCATTATTAGGAGTAATGAGGCCTGTGCTGGCCTCATCGAGTTAGTGATTATTTAATTCTCTGTCCATGCTTTATCACAACACTGATCTTCTCATTCTTTCCCAAACAGGTCCGCATTCTAAACCATATAACCTGGAAGAAAATCACTGAATTTGAGCATCCTGCAAGCATCAGCAACTCAAAAGCAGTATGTAACAATCAGTCTTTCTAGAGATTTTTTATGAATGAGACTTTTAAGAGTGAACTTATGTGTCAGGGAGAACCATCTAATTGAAAGAGCTGATTTCAATAAGTTACTGTCATTTAAAGATGTTTGACAACTTGCATGTAAAATTAAACAGTATTAATATGCACAGTATACAGCTCTCTGAGGTACAGCTCAGAATTGTCCTTTCCTCTCCCTGCATTAATTAGCTTTGATTTAGCGTGGTGAAAAAGTGTAAATGTAAATTTGTGTTGGCTGTTGTCCATGATCAGGTTGTTTACAAGGAGGTAGAGAAGCGGCCCGTGCTGGGCAGTGATGACTTATCCATCCGTCAGCAGCTGACTATGGGCAGCGCCCTCTTCAGCACACAGAGCAAATGTAAGTGTAACGTGTCAGCTGTTAACCTGCCCAGTGGTTCTGTAATCAGGGGCTTCTTGGATGGGGATTCCAGAAAAAGACAAGTTATGCAGAATTTTATCAAGGTATTCATACACGAAATGCTTCTCTGAAAAAGAGTAGTTCTCACTTCTGTACTCTCACTTTTACATTGTTTTTAAATGTCCTTGGGTGAAAGGTGAAATATGTCAAAATTGCTATTAGCTCTCTGTAGAGTATTGCAGTGGTTACTGTCTGACTTACAGCAAGTCACAAGGACAACAGCAAAGCCCATTAGTGAAAATACTGCTAATGCTTTAGTTCAGAACTTCTTATTTGATCACACACAGCTAAACTATGAGAAAACAAGAACTGAAGATATTTAAATAGGTTTGAGCAGTACTATATCATATTGCAGCAGAGTAGGGAGGGACCTTAGATCAAGCACCCCACCTGAGGTTTGTTTAAAAAAAAAAAAAAAGTCATTTTAAAAATTATAAAACAATGTTTGATGTGTACTTTATACAAATACCTCATATATCTCATCACATAGACTACCCCATGTATGTGTGTGTCTGTTCTAACCAATCTATTGATTAAGGTTGTTGAAAATATGTCTTTATGCTCCATATTTTTTTCTGAAACAGATATTAAGACCCTGCAGGTTTGGCTCATCACTGCATAGCAAAAAAGTAAAGCCTTAGTTGCTGGACAGATAATCTGTTTAAAGTCTCTAAAAGAATATGGAATTTCTTGTCATGCCACATCAGAACTTTTAAGTAATTAAAAACAAACTGGCCTTACCACTTACTACAACAGTCTTATACTGTAGCAGTTGCTATTAAGCTTGGAATAAAAACCAGCACACATAAGGGTTCTCCAGGACCACAGTTGAGAATGACTGCAATGAGAATGACTGATATCCTGCTCTAACCTGTTCTAGATGAGATTTGTCAGCTGCCTGTCCAGGTCCATGTGGTAAAGCCTGACCCTGATCGAGCCAATCCAAAAATTGGGATCTCCTCCATGGCTTTCAGCCCCGATAACCGATACCTGGCAACGAAGAATGGTAAGACGCATGCCAGAATATGTGTGAATCTCTTTAAATGTTTCAGTGCTCTAAAAGGTACCCAAGTTGCCATGCAGGCAGACTGTTACGATTTGAGTAGCATTAAAAGAGATATCAAGGAAAAACAGATACACAAAATGCAAGTTTTTTTTATTTTAGAATGTGACCCTTGGCCTAGCTGGCAGTTCTGTCATTTGGGAAGTACCCGTGCTGCAGGGATGATGTAGGGATTATAAGTAGGCTGGTACTGGAGCCATGGGGGCCGTTCTGTGCCGCCAAACCCAGCCCACAAGCATTACCCTGTGCTGGGCAGCCGTGGGTGCAGCATGTCATAATGAGCCTTGTGGAATTGACAGCAGAGGCCTGGGAGCGGACCTGATCATTCCTCTTGATTGTGTGCCAAACCCCAGACAACATGCCAAACTGTGTGTGGGTGTGGGACATGCAGAAACTGCGTCTGCTGGCTGTGCTGGAGCAGGTGGCTGCTGTACGCTGCTTCCTGTGGGACCCACGGCGCCCCCGTCTGGCTCTCTGTACAGGCAATGCCAAAATCTACCTGTGGTCACCTGCTGGGTGTGTCTCAGTTCAGGTTCCTGTGGAAGGTAAGGACTCTTAAAATGCAACATCAAAGAACGTACATAACAGCCGGGCTTATGGACTTCCAGCCTTGCAGATGGAGCCCAGCACACAAGCCATAGTTAATCAAGCTGTGGCACACTACTGACACAGTAACTAGAGTGCAAGAGTCTGTTCCTTATACTTCCATTTGTGTGCTCATCTTCTCTTGACAGGTAATTTCCAGGTCCTGTCTCTGAGCTGGCATGGCAGTGGTGACTCCCTGATCCTGCTGGGAAAAGAGCAGCTGTGTCTGTGCTACATAGAGACAGAGATGGAAGTGAGTGGAGGAACAGGCTAAGGTTAGCGCTACCCAGACTAGGAAACGCACCTTTTTGGGTCCCTCTGATGGTGCCCAGACTCATGTCACCCCGCCACAGCTGTGCCCTCAGCATGCAGCTCTGGATGAACTGTTTCCCACCCAGGCATTTAGGCCCATTGCACCCCCCACAGCGACTTATGTTGCCCCCTTGAAAGTTTACATTTAAAAGTCACAGACATGCTCTTAAGGGACCACTTTTATGAACAAATGGTGTTTTTTTGCAGATGTGGATAGATTCCTAATGTAGCAGATGAAGGATGTGTAAGTAATGTGCAGATAGCAGTTGCTTTTTTCCATTCTGCAGTTCAGTTAAGGTGATTTCAGTCACTGGAAATGTGCTGTTATGTACTGTACTATGTAAATATGTAAAGTTTTTATTTTTTCTATAGAAGCACTACTGTATTTTCAATAAATTTTGCTAAGATTATGAGCAAATTTCCATGTGTGATCCTGTTGTACAGCCTTGTAATGCAAAAATGTAGATTGGGACTTTGGGAAGAATTCTGCTATGAAATAATGTGCAACCAAATGAACTATGCACTTTGTGCAAAAAGGACACAATATTTGTTGGTCTGTATTTCATCTGCATTTAATAATTTGTGATTGTTTCAGTTCAAAACTTTTCCCTTTGAACTTCACATCTAAGATAAAGACTGAGCTTCCTGTACATCACAGTACAACTGGATTACAACACAACTGTTAAGGTTATTAGCGATAACAGCCCACCACCCCCAAACAAAACAAGCACTGCATTTTCCTTATAAATTGCACTTGATTGGTAGTACTTGGAATTCATTATATAAAGGATTTGTAGACGCAAAATTTTATGATCATTTACAATGCTTGTAAAGTAAAATTTGGCATATAAATCTTCCATGCCATTTCAGTCCAGCCAGATTTTTGTCTAATTTCCATACAGTAAAGCAGCTAAAGAAAATCTCTAATGTAAACAATGCTGGCTGATTTGTGAGTTAAAGTAAATCTTCAGCCAACACAGGATGTAAAAATAAATGTACCTACTGATGACAGAACACGGATGAAACTTGTCAAATATTTAAGTAAAACTAAGTAAAAAATAAGCCAATAAATATACAAATGAAAAATAAATTCAAATCCAATTTTATACTTGAATTCCTAGCTACGTTCTGACCAAATTTTAGTACAAAATTCTGCTCCACCCAAACGTAAGAAAACTGATCCAGGTTGGTTGGGTTGTTTGTACTTACAGGAAATTCATTGGATACTCTAAACTTTTAAATTCACAGAAATAACAAAGCTGATCTGCAATTAAATGAGCAAGCAAATAGCAATATATTAAATCATTTGTATATCCTCTTGAAAACACAAAGATTGCTATTTTCAGTGCAAATTGATTTAGTTTGTATGTGTCCAACAAAAACCACATCTCATAGACAGCATGCAAACTTCTCATGCAACAACCATGCGCATTATGTTCAAAGACAATGCATGAAAAAGCCATTTACAGGAGAAAAAAATTAAATCATGGGGCACTTCAAAATCATGACATCATTTTTATCTTGACTTTGGTAGCACAACACCACAGTGCATAGATCTATTGTAAAAGCATGAGAATTGCACAAAAAGGTTGAATATTTCAGTGGGTAGTCAATAACCAGATAGTATCCACCTGTAAGTTATTCCTGTCCATGCACCCAGTTACCTTGGACTGATTTTTAATGGCAATTTTAGTAGAATGTCTCTCTTGTTGAAAATATCATTATTGAGGAGACTAGCCCACATGATTTCAAATGAAAAGACTTTGTCAAACAGCAAACTTTGCTGACATTATATATATGATTTTAAGACTGCAAAAACTAGGCGCTATCCTATCAAAATTCTATCCAGAAACAACCACAAAGCATATTTTCATTGCCCAACCCCCTGCCAAAATGGAATAGCCTTTATATTATCAATATAAACACAGCATCAGACTGTGTGACCGTTGGAAAGTGACTAGTATGCCAACATTCTTTACTTAAACCACAGATATGGCAAAAACAATCCTCTTCAAACAGTCTTATGGTTGTTTGTTTTAGCACTGACAAGGACAATAACATACATAAAAGCGTTGTGCTTTGACCCTGTGGTGAGAACACCACTGAGTACATCAGCATGTACCTTAGATTCAAACCACAATGAACACATCAGAGCACGGTGCTGCGTGGATGTTGTGGTCATGACAGGGTGGTCACAGACTGCTTTTAACTTGGCTCTGCCACTAGTGCTAAGGAATGCAAATGTTTGCAACAAACTTGCACTAGTCTCCCCCCTAAGCCAAAAAATACTATTTCAATCTCTGACTTTTCTGTTGTAATCTGAAATTGAAATTTAAATGACCTAGTTTTTAGCTTGGTTGTTTTAAATTCAAACTCAGTGAAACCTGCTGAGGTTTATTTGAACAGTACCTGATGTCCCTTCATCAACCTCATTGATCATCTGTGAAATAAAACATATCTACAACTCTGCCTTATTGAAAATGTCTCTCAAAAAGGCCTTGGTGTGTGCAGTTACTGCAGACCTGAATAGTATACTGGAGAGCAAACCTTATCTAGACTGTACTGCAGATATCTGCATATAAAAGAAGTCCTGACAAATGGGAACCAGCAGCTCCCCAAATCAGACCCACCTTCACCTGCCTTGACACTTTTATAAACTCAATGTACCTGTGGAGGTGATCTTGAAACTGGCATTTTATGTTAGGTCAGTTAATGTAATCACAGCGATAGGGCCAAAGTGAATAAATGGTTTGAAAGGAAATCATGACACCCCTCACATTTATTCCCTTGGGAGTTTACAGCAGTGGGCTCAGTGTGCCCTTGGCCCATTCCCTGGAGAATCAGAGCACCATTTTGCTCCTCTTTAATGGCTGAATGTGCAGTTTAGGAATGAATTTTATGTAAGTGCTAGTTACCTGCTAGACTGTATAAAGCCATAGTGCAAACCACCCTCTCAGTCTCAAACAGGGATGCAAAAGCAGAAGAATCCTCTGAAATGATGCTGAAAAATTCTGTGGACATAGAGTACAGGACATCCATAGCAGGGCACTCTCACCATGCACACTCTGGCAACACCGCAACTTTAAAACATTTCCCCAAAGCAAAAAAGACCTGACAATAGAAGAAAGTTGTGGAATAAAGCACTTTGTACAGTAGATGGCAATGATTTAAACCCTGTGGCACTTGTGCGGTGTGTGTGCATGTGTGTTTTGGGGTTGGGGGGGTGGCATTTTGATGTTGGCCATGAGTGTCTGGCTCATGCTGTGGGGTTTCATGAAGCCACATTGCAGGGCTAGGGCAAAACCTCACCAACGATACAACACATGGATGCGTTTAGCTCACATTGTTCAGTAACGATGTTGATTGGAGAATGCAGTACACCAGGTTATGCACAGGATGGTGGGGGTGAGGGTACGGGTAGAGGAGGAAGGCCAGGCTGAACAAGGGCGCAAGGCAAGAGTTAGAAGCCGATTTTTCCCCTGGTCATAGAGTATCCCAACTTGGCCTCGTTGTTGATGAAGGACATAATTCCCAGGTAGGTCTCGATCAGGAGGGGCCTCTCCAAGAGCAGTACGCCGTTGGCCCGCCCAGGGAGTGGGTATTCTTTGTGTGCCTTCTTCACTGCTTGGATGAGCTGAGCCTTGAAGTTCTCCAGCTGGGAAAGAGAGTGACACATAAGAGAGGATTAACTCCCAACAACTTAACATCAACCCATCCATTTCTTGCTCCATTCTTGCTCATCCATTCCTCATTTTTTCCCAGTCTTGCTTTTCTCCCTCATTTAAAATTGCCAGTTGTGCCAGAGTTACTTCTACATCTTGTACATCCAGACAAGAGTCACTGCAACTTAGGCATGTGCAATCTCCCTCACTGAGGGTGTAATAAATGAGTGGGGTTACCTGACAGAGCGAGGCCACTTTCTCATCCGCATGGGCCATTGGGTGCTCTGTGAAAGTGGCGTAAGGCATGTCTGTACTCCAGGGGTTCCAGCGGTTAATGAAGGAGGGCCGGGGGCGTTTGTCCCACTGAACCCGAATCCCAAAGCCCTCTCTTCTGCAGAAGCACAAAGTAGAGGCAGGAAAGGTTACCTTTGGGTCTCCTTTCTAAATGAAATGGAAAATTGTAGCCCTAACCATTGCCCAAATAGGTGGTCTATTGTCATACGTTCAGTGTTTAGCAGCAACTAAACATACATAGATAATAAATATACATTTAGATTCAGTTTCCTTTACATGTTGTGGAAAGAGCTAAAGGGGTAGTGGTTGAATTCCTGGTGATGCAATCCTGACTTAGAAGGTTTCGCAAAAAATGCAACAAAACCGCATAGTACAGAAAGAACAGGCAGGACAGACCCTGAACAACATCTAAAACTCTTGAGTCCCAGAGGACTGCATATCCCAATAATGTACAATGCAAAGGAAACTTTACATGACTCACTTATTAAAGGATTTCGGAGGAAACTCAAACTCTCCCATGGAGATGGTGTCCACCGCGTTGAGAGAGATTCTGATTACCTGCTGACACTGCAAATTGATGAAGTCATACTTGCACACCAGCAGAGACCTGCAGTAAAAACAACGGCACTAAGTCTACCCAAATCCAGAACATGAGTAAGACTGTGGAGCTCAGCCTTTGAATGAAAAAAGATTGTTACCTGTCAGTGATGAGTACCAGTCGCTCCTTTTCATTGTTCCAATGGTCAACTCTGGCATGAAAGCAGAGATAGTATTACAGAAAATAACCTGTACAGAAGGCTACACTGCTGCATTACAGTATATTATGAGAATTTAAACCTAAGAAATGCATATGCATTAGGAATGGATGTTTTTAAGCCTTCTTTAATGTACTTGAACACCCCAATAATCCATATAACCTACAAAAGTTTCAATAGTTGACTCAACTGAAATAATTTATTTTGGAATGGACTGTAATTGTTGATTTATGTATTGCTTTATTTCAGCATTTCTGTAGCTATTTATTTTTACGTATTTATTTTGACAGGTTTTGCTCACCAGCAAGTACATAACATACAGTCAAAACTGCTCAGGGTTTCTGGCACCCCCTGGTGACAGACAAAGTTAAGTTCAACTCTTAAGTATACTAAACTAAAACATCTAAGCAGACACATTTTACTGCATTAGGAGAGTGGTCTTCAGTGGGAGAACTGCGAAATGATCAGAAAAGGAAAGGGTTGATTTTGTTTTGTGCATACTTTTTAGTTCATTAGTGATAACTAGTTGCGTGGGTCTTCATTAGTGTGAGTTGTTTACATATGGATGGATGAAAGTGGACCGTATGTTGCACTTACTCAGCCAGCAACCATACACTCAACACCTCTCCGTCCTCCGAAGGCAGGGCAACTGTTCGGATGTCGTTCACTGCCTGCTCGATTGTTCCTGGCTGAGAAAGGATGTTAGTATTCACTACCAGCAACACCAATGACCACATCAAATACTTGCAACCCTATAACTTAAACTTCAAAAAATCTTTCTGACGAATTCAGTCTTAGTGTCTCAACTTCGGTTAAGTCTTAACGGTACATTATGTTAGCCAGTGCCACTTACGTGACTGACATTAGCAAACAAACCAGGCTAGCTAAGTTAGCCCGCTAACGGTTTTTTTTAATCATCAGGGACAGAAACTGTTGTATCCTAGCTACAGTCTCTCTTGATTGTAGTTGATGCTAAGATACATCTCTATGCGACAAGGAAAACCGATCAGTCTAGCAAAGCAGATAGGATACATGAATCTCCACAAGATAATTAAGTAACCGAATTATTAAGTAACCGATAGCTTGATAACATTATAGCGACATGCTAACTATCCACTTTATGGTCCGAAGCAACGTCAGTAAGCTTTTTTTTTTTTTAAATCCAGCTACCTACGCTCAATTTTATTGTTTTATTTCAATTACATTATGCCGTAAGCTGTCATATACACCCTCATTGCATTCACAATAAGATTGACAATGATCTTAAAAGGTTACAAATTAGCTGGAGTTGTCATCGAGCTGTTGCTGCTATCGCCCTCTTCAATGCCAAGATAGCTAATAACCTCCCGTTAGCCAGTTAGCTAGATAGATGGATGCATAGCAACCTATAGATGTAGGTACGTTGCTAGCTAGATAGCTATCATATTCGCTAGCTAATGCTAATATTAATACAGTGAGCTAATATAATTCTATTATTGGTCCATACTCACTCTAAAGACGAAATAGTCTTTCACTTTGGCTTGCATTGTTGGGTTGTGAACATGAAAGGGCGTCAGTGTTTGCAGCGGAGAACAACATGCTACCGATGCACTGTACCCCAGTCTTCCTTCGGCCCCCGGCGGCGTGAAGGCCACCTCCACCCCGTCCTCACTCTCCGCCGTATGGAGCACAGCAGCTCCAGGGCTCTCGGGCTCGACGGAGTCGTTCAATTGCAGCATTATTCGATGAAGAGCTGGCAAGATAACTTGTTTGAGTCAAAAATATCAAAATAAAAATGTGTCTCAATGAATAAAACTATTAATATTAGCTGTTGTTTACTTAACGCACGCAGACATGAACCCTGACCAGCACGTAGCTGTAACACTCAACCAGGAACTCCAAACCGTGATG
This sequence comes from Albula goreensis, assembly GCA_022829145.1. Taxonomy (NCBI): domain Eukaryota; kingdom Metazoa; phylum Chordata; class Actinopteri; order Albuliformes; family Albulidae; genus Albula; species Albula goreensis. The sequence continues at coordinate 14,606,547 of CM040752.1, forward strand.
TACCCCTGGTTCCTCAGATCATCATTAATGCAGCCGCATCATCAGCTACGCTTGTGATGCTGGACGTCATTCAGCAATTAGTGCACTGTTGACCGAGATACGAACAACTCTCGAGGTGTCTTAGCAAACGTTCTCCTTATCCAAAAATAGGTGAATTAAAGCTTTGTAAAGTAAGAGGAATTAATAAAATATAACGCTAGTGGGACAAGGCACAACATTCCATTTATACCATAAAATGCAGGCCTATATAAAATTAAGCGTTTCCTTTAAATTTGATATTTACATTCTTGAAAACATACAGTGTACCTTTGAATATAATTTATGTTTGGCAACTGGTATGAAGAACATTAGCCTCAGCGTGTGACGTTATTTCCCCGCTATGCCTGAAGCAGTATTTGTAGACTATAATCACAAGAAATAATAATTTCAAAAAGGCAAAAAGAGACTATGTAAAAAGCACACAGGTTTTTATTGCATATCAATTTCATGTATAAATTCTTCATAGCATTGGAAAGATTACATTTGGTATACATTCCTATTCTACAGAATTAACATCAGAATCAGAGATCTTTTTTCAATGGAATTTCTCTAAAGTACATCTTCAATAATCACAAGCATCAAAAAGAACCGCAATTTCATTTTTTTTCAATATTATTCTACAATCTTTCAATTTTTCATTATTTCTCTCCCACAAGCATATTGTATTTATTTTAATAGACATCTGCCCCTTGTGTTTTTAAGGCAGTAAAGGACTTACAGTCTCAAATCTACTATCCTAACCACATGTACAATAAGTGCATCTACGGATTTTTTTTTTTTTTTATTCTTTTTAAAATTTAAGATACACGTTTCACAAATGGACACCATTATGACTGCTAAACACAAGTCATGCACATTATTTTTAATAAACATAACAGAGGCGATATACAATTCCGATCCAAATGAAACAAGCACCATCCATTTTAAACCCATATATTTTTAATGAATTTTCAGACAAATGCAACATTGCTTTCGGAATACTATACAGTTTAAACAAAACCATTTTATCATCGTTTGTACTGTAACAGTGGGGAAAGAACAGCGACCATGTCAAGTTATTAACTCAGTGACCTTCATCAGTTCCTACAGAAAGCTGGCAATGTGATCCTTATTTCCACCCTTAATTCTATAACCTACAGCGCGCACTTATGACAGTAGTATGTGACACGAAATTACCCAAAATATGATTTTCCCACACATTTCTCAATCCCAGTATGTCTGCATATAATAAAATACTGCAAATTAATGTACATATACCCACTTGCAATCTCTTGAAGAGTGCTGCAACTACTCTTTTAACTATTGGTTACATGGCGCAGTGAAATAAAACTGAGATAACCCTGCCACCTGCTGGCAAAATTGTATACTACAGTGCTTCAGTTTTAGAAAAAAGTCTGCTGGTACATAAATCTCCTATTTTGTTACCAAACATTAAATCATGTACTTTAAATCATTTAGAAAGTTTTGATTCTGAACTTATTATATAACTCAACCTGAATGTGTTTCCCAGTAAACCAAATGTTTGCAGCTTATCTCAAGAGAGAACTTTTTACAACTTTCTGAGACACAGTCAGGAGGCATACATTTTAATGTTCTTATGTCTGAAAATGCACAGTTTTTGCCTTGTTGAGTATGTTAAAGTCAGCACACTGACTTGTCATCACACCCATCTTATACAGCATCTGTACACATTTTGCTCTGAGAGATAAAGTGCTTGTTTGAACCAAGTTAGCCTCATTCTGAAAATTCTGAAAAGGTAACAGAGCAAACTTATGTTGATTACTCCAGTGGCTGATTGTGACACAAATGCTCAGAAGGTAAGTGCTATCCTAAGTTTTTCACCTACTGAAACAGCTATCTGGAATGACTGACTTCAGAAAGAGACAGGGGAAGATAGGACAGGAAAACAATCACAATCTGTCTTGTCTCATCAAATCTTTTCAAGTGACACTGTTTGTGAGGGAGCATGACAGACCATAGATGTTGATATAAAGCTTATCATTTAACTGTACAAACAGACACATTCATTGCTAACATTTTCTGTTTTCCTATTGTACAATTCATTCACTGGCTTCACAGTTCAGTATAAGTGCTGTGCTGGGATCCCACCCTCCTCTTACCTATAACAGTCAGATGGACAAACACCTGGAATCCCTAGCACTAGGATGAACCCCACCGTGCCCTGGGTAAGTACTGTCCAAAGGCCCCCACTGTCCTCCTGAAGTGGCTGCTCTGGATATGAACAGCTATGCTTGAATGCCACATATGTATGCATACAGGCCTACTGCTATTTTCTGCTGTGGACTTTATGTTGTACATTATCAGAAGTGAATGTAATGTCACACGTAATGATTTGCAGGGACCTGTTAAAATCGCAAAATATGTGTACTAGAACAGATCTACGTGGATTATACTGAAAAGACTAATTACACTGGCTAAAGTTGACAGCCAAAAATACCCCTATCCACATCTTAAAAACATTCTCGCACAATCTAAAGTTGCTCTTCATTATACAATGAATGTTTCGTGAACTTATATTTAACTGTTTATTCCAGAATAAAAGTCACAAACTTAGGAACTGGTTGCACAACGGCAGATCACAGTACAGCTGGAAAAGGGTTCAAAACATTGATTCTTATCTGTTTTGAGAGGGGGTAAGGTACATCTTGTTTAATGTACTGCAGATACTCATAGAATACAATGCCCTGACATTCAAGTCGCCTGACATTTTAAGTGGCCATACACCACTTCTTTGTGAATGTTTCCAAGAATGGCTACATTAAGACTTAAACCATTGTCTTCACACAACACACTCTGCATTCCGTATGAAATTGTTGGACTGTAGCAGGACAAACCAAACCTCACAAAGAACACTAATTGCAAAGCAAGACCTGGACTACAACTAACTTCTCATCATAAATAAAACAGATGGTTTTGTGATTTCTCTAAAATTTGGCACACTGGTCTCTATGTGACAGCATCAATATCTGAGATTTACAATCTCGGCTACAGCTTTCGTATTACACATTATTCCTTCAGAAAACTCAAATGGGATAAAAAGGGAGTTATTTTCTTTTTTCATTTGTCACTTCTCTTCAATAATGACAAAACAACCAAAATAAATAGGATACACAAAACTCATCAAATCAAAACAAACCTACAAGAAAGCAATAACAATAAAACTACAACAGCAAATGAAAAAACCCTTCAAAAAGAAATGATTGTCAGAAAACAAAACATTTTCTATGGGTTATTTGGCACACATCACTCCTGCTACGTACTTCCTGGTTATTTTTTACAACATACAACAATATCATACAATTTTGGTCCTTCACTAAATAATTATATTAACATTTTAGCACCCCAGTGCCTAAAAAAGAAACAATACTGTTTTATAGAACAAATAACATACAAAAGGAAAAAAAGTTGAGTTAAAAAATGAATTTGAATTTAATGAGGAAGAAAGATTTTTTTTCTATTGGCCCCAATGGGTAATAATTTAAATTCTAAATCAACGTATATATTTTCAAAAAAAAATTCAATTCCTAGACTGTCCTATTTTGAGAAACACACTGCCCGTTTTGGAAAAGCTTGTTCAGTTACATCATTATTGTAAGAGCCCCTATAGGAACTCTTAGTACTTACATTAAAAAAACCCAGAGCTGGCTATGTAATTGTCCTTGGTACTGTGATCATTGCTGAATGGTATGCTAACCAGGGAATGGGTTTGATGAAGCTCTGTCACTGATGCTCTGCAGAGGCAGCCTTGCTAAGACTGTAAGGAGACTGTGCAGTGGAACTGACTCTAGCCTTCTGTTTGTGGGTGTCCAGTGGGTGGAACCAGATGGAAATTAACATTGCATTCTGATGGATCTGGATATATTGATACATTAATATGTAAAAGAATATGGTACTTTTGCTCAGAGCAGATTTCTTTTGAACCTGTTATTTTCATGTCCATGATGTTACTACAGTTTGTTTTTGCCACTGGCAATAACAACTTATATTTAGATGTCTAATTTCTCTTCATTCTGATAGATTTCTAACTGCAGTCTTGGAGCTCAAGTGACACACATCCTACCAACTGGGTGCGATTGGCTTCCCGAAGACTAGAGTGGGCCTTGTGGTAGCCGTTGCTGTTGATTTTGCAGTTATGCGTGTGTGGGGTTTATGTCCATCCTACTTGACCTGACCTTGCTCAGGCAGCAGCTGATTGGCTGCTCTGAGATCAGGGTGGTGGCTGGTGGGCTGGGCTATCAGGTTTGACAGGTTAAGCAGGGCTGCCTCTTCAGCTCTCTCTGGCCACGGACACCCAAGGGGTCCCTTGTGCTCTCATCCTGGTGTCACATTGTCTGTGATGTGGCCTGTCTCTCTCTGTCTCCGTCTCTCTTCCTTTCTCTCTGCCTCTCTCCTCCTCTTGCACAGCGCTGCCCTCCTCTCTGCTCTCTTAGATGTGGTTGAGTGGGTGAAAGCTGCTGGTCTCTGAGGTGCCCCCTCCCATGTTCAGCCAAGCATCCAGAGAATTCTGTGAGGATGCGTGCAAAGGATTGTTTTCAGATAGAGACAGCATCATTGCATAAGCCTGTAGGGAAACAGGAGGAAACAAGACAAAAAATAAATTATGCTGTTGGAACTGTAGGTATGATAAGATAAAGTATGTTGTAGCTGTCTACTACAATGTGTCGATAGCATAAATTAAGTAGTTATGTGAAATCCTGAAAAAAATGTCAAAACATTTACTGAAATTATACAGGAAATATGAAAAATGAATATCTTTTCAAAAGTGTAAGAAAAAAGCATTGCCCAGAATATATGAGACCAAACAAGTCAGTGAGACTGTATCCACAACAGCGCACATTTTTCAGTGTAAATAAAGGGTTTTGGAAACAGGAGAAAGTTATTAAGTTAGTAAGTGGAGAGGACAAAGCACAGATTGATAATTGACTTGGAAATGGGCAGGAAATGGGCCTCAGTGTCAGGACTGGTGTGCTAATGAACAGCAGAAATACATAATTCCAGAGTGTTTCAGAAAGCATGCTGCCTCTCCGGGCCCTCTCAGAGCACCCCTGCACCACAGACAGCAGCCTAGCTAATGACTGCCTATCAGCCACTGAGGTCTGAGTATTACCATTCTAATAACCTCAGTCTAGTAGTCTTAGAAGAAAAATATATTGTTTTCAGAAAGTAAAACGTTGGGTCTTCTGGTTCCGTATGATGTTTTTACATGAGTCAGTGGGCTCCGTCCATGTAAGTTCACATACCTGCGTTTTAGCCTGCCTGTACAGCGTCTCTTTCAGCGCCTCCGACTCTAAGGAGGTGTTAAATATGTCTTTAACATCAAAGGGCTCCTCTGTGGCCTTATGGAGATCCAGGCCCTTGTTGAAGCTCGGGAGGGGGTCCAGGTCTAACAGCCCTGCATCCTCCTCCTCAATACACCTGCACCAGGAACCGGAGGGAGAGGAGGGGAAGGGAGGGGGAGTGACCTCGGGTTAGCTCTCCCAGTCACTACCCATCATGCCCAGCTAATGTTCCACTGATGGTCCACATTGCGCATGCACGGGAAGAGGGCAGGGCACAGGGATAGCGGAGAATGACAGGACACTATGGACATGGATGTATGCCACCATGTGGCCAGAACAGAGAGCTGCATGTACCATCCTTCCTTTCCAGCCAGCCTTCCCATGAGCAGAAACCATTTCTTGAGGAATTTACTTCCATCCTCCCAATTTTCACTGTGGCAACTAGCAATATGCACGTTGCAACACTGTTGCTCAGGGAAGCAGGGTAAAATATTGTAGAAAATCCTATGTGGCATTTAAAAGAGGGACAGCATTTGCACCAACCCTTCTGGATTCAGACAAACAGCTTGGATGGATAATGGAACGGGGAATGAGATGGGGCAGATTGGGTGAAGACCGCTGATCTGAGGAGTGGTGGAGTTATGTCTTCAAAAACTGCCGTCTGCCATGTGTTCAAACACCACTTCTTGAGACCCAGTGAGCTGGTTGTATTGTGACATTGGCCAGTGCTGGAGGAGCATACTGACTGTACAGGTCAGTGGTTTTCATTAGTAGTGTTAGATAGAGTATAATCAATGGAAGGGCTGTCACTGTGGCCAGGGGAGAGAGGGATGTAAATTGGCACTCGGGTTCAGTACGGTCTGCCCTGTGGTGAATGATGGATGGAATGGTATGTAAGGCAGCGTTCGGGGGCACGCTCACCTCCGCGTGTGCTCATAGCTCATGGAGAGAGATGATGGCTCCTCCTCATCCTCGTAGGCCCCCTGTGCTAGGGCAGCTGGGGACGCCACTTCGTCCTGTGACTTCTCTGTCATGCTCCCGTCCTCATCCTCATCGTCCCCCTCTATCTCTTCATCATCCTCTTCAGCCTCCCTGCTGCTCAGCTTGGAGTTAGGGAGGGTGTGGCTCTGTGGGCGGTCCTCCTCTTGGAGGTCTGGCCTATGAAAATTCAGGAGAAAGCCACCATGGGTTAGCACAGAACATTCCCATGCTTCCAGATAGGGGTCCACCATTGTCCCACTCAAGGGCTTTCAGTCCATGGCCCCTCAAATACAGCCTTTCCCCCCTCAAATACAAGCATCACTGTTGTCTGTCACTTACATGCTGTGCTTCAGAGCTATGAATCATTCCGACATATGGGTCTGAATAAGCTCCAGTCTTGCTGCTTTGAAAACATGCAGACAAGCTGAGCCGTCCCAGCAATAAACATGTGTGCTGACTATTAATGAAAGACATTTCAAAGAAAATACCAGTATGATTAATTAGCTAATTTTTGAGGAGCGAGTCAAATCCGTCCCTGGGCCTCAAAGCACAATTACCAACGTTAACGTCTGAGAGAGGTTAGTCAGAGAGAGAAAAGCTCTACTCTGCAAACAGGCTATCAACACACACTATTACCACTTTTTTTCTCCAAGTTTTCCAGCACTGCAGGTTCATACTTTATGATGTCATTTCCTCGAGTGAATTTACTCGTCAAGCAGTTTACCACACTGAACACATACAGACATTTATCAAAAAGGACCCAAATATGAAAGCAGTGGGACAGCACTGGGAAAGGAAGGCAGGCAGCATTGGGGGGGGGGCAGTCTTCAAAAAACCGCTTGTTCTCCACTTTCAATCCAGATTAAATATCATATAATCAAATTGACTCTTGCTCAGAGAAAGTCCATGTGCATGGAGACAGCCACGATCCTGAAGGGGGACCTGGGTTTTGTCATCTAGTCTAAACACGTCAGAGGGGTGTTTGTGTTAGTAGGGGGCTCCGTCAATGTATCCTGCAGATAAATGCCCCAATCTGGATCTCCCAGAGGGGGCAATCCTGCCAGCCTGCCCCAGCTCCAGCACTGTCTTTGTCTTTCAGGGCCAGACACGCTCAAACTGCAGCCATCTCACACAGGAAATGTGTGCCCTGCTCCCCACCTCCCACCCCCACTCCTGGATGTCAGGCCGAAATAAAGACGCCCTTTTTCCCCGACTCGGCAGGGGAAATGTTAGGATAGGGGAAAGAATGGGCATTTTGGGGGGCACCAGTCCCGCTGACGTTTGTTTCGATTCACTTGACTTGTTTACAAACACTTCAGCGTGGGGGCTTGGGCGAGATGCCGCCAGGGCACGGTGAGATAGCGGCGCACAGCTGCTGCCCCGTCAAAAGCGGCCTCGTCGAGAGCATTTTCAGGGTAGACAGAAAACAGAGCACTTATTTGAATTACAGATATTAAAATGCCAAGCCTGCTTGTCTGAAACAGGATGGACTATTGATCCCAGATGGCGGGGGCTAAATTATCCCCGGCCGACTCTTTTATGTCCCTGGGAGGGAGAAATGATCAGGCCTTCTCTGGCATGTGAAAGAAGAGACCCAAATCAGGAAAGACCATTACACGTTCGACAAAGAATCCGAATGTCTGTTCTGTGCACGCTTGTAGAGACAGTGTGCGATGCCCCGCAGAGTGGTCTTTGTGTCTTTCTGTGCAAGCCGAAACTCCAGCCAGCAGCCACCCAAGACTGGGGCTGCCTGCACACTGTAACCACCACTGGCAATGTGTATTTGTGTCACTAATGAGTTTTGTTGTGTGCTTTCATAAGCAGAGAAGTATACCCCTGTGTAAGTCTGGCTATGGTTACGAGTGAAACAAGCCTCGACAGAAAGTAAATGGGTCGTTCAGAGGTCTCTTTTTCTCTCACTCTCAGTCTCTCTGTGGGTGGACTGCGGGCCCGGGGGTGCCACGCATGGCTGCAGGCCTGTCCTGAAGTGTCCCGCGCTGTGCTGTTGAAGGAGACGCGAGCAGCCTCACACACAGACACCCCCTGGGGTCATAGCAAGTGAACAGAGGTCCTGCTCATGCTTTTCCTCTGCACTCTAAGGGGAAGCAAGTCAGGACAACAGCCTGCTCCCCAGGGCTCAGCAGTGTGTATCACAGTAAGAGGCTTGCCACTGTTACGCCACCTCCCTGCTGATCATCGGGAGTACCTGTTTGTGTAAGTGTGCACAATGAGTTAGAGTGAATGTGTGTATAGGTATGTAAGTGTGTGAGTGTGCTCGAATGTGTATGCCTTATGTGTGTACGTGCCTGTGTGTATATGTATGTGTATGTCTGTGCTTGAATGTTTCTGTAAGTATATGTGTGGGTATGTGTGCGTTTGTATATCTGAGTCATTGAATACATGTGTGTATTCGAGTGTGTGTGGGGCTGGCAGAATTCAATACCTTTTATCCGTGGAGCTGGACGCCTGGTTCAGCTCACTGTTGGAAATGAAATTCCGGATTTCTGAGAAGTAAGAGTCCTCCTTCTCATCTAAAAGTGCATGATTGTCTGTCTCCGAGTTGGGAGAGGAGATATTTGTTCCCAGGTTTGAAAGGATCCCAGAGTGTTGACTCACTGAAAACACAGCAGACAAGTCTTAATTACCCTTTGCTGCATTGAGAACTATAGTCTAAATTACTTCCTGCCTTTTCTGCTGCTCGTAGTTACCTTTGTTATTTTAATGTGGTTTGTCTACTATAAAAATGTTTGCTTCAAAAATCAAAAGTGTCAGCTAAACATTATGTGCAATGTGAATACAGTATATGTTAAAAAACTGTATGTGGTGTTAGACCACAAATCAGACATCATTTAAAATAAAGGGTTTCATTTTTGTAAGTGTTGATGTGGGGCTGTGGATTTATCTGAGATTTGGGACGCACCTGGGATGTTCTCATGTTCATGCTTCTTGAGATGGCGGTCCAGATTGGTCTGCTGGCCAAAGCAGCGATTGCACAGGTGACACTTGAAAGGTTTCTCCTTGTTGTGGATGTTGCGCACGTGTCGCTGGAGGTTTGAAGAGATGCTAAAGGATCGGTCACAGTATTTACATCTAGAAAAGAGAGAGAGAGAGAGAGAGAGAGAGAGAGAGAGAGAGGGAGGGAGAGAGGAAGGGAGATCTAAATGAGTACACTGTTCCACTGTGTAAACACTAATCACACCGACTGTAGAACCCCTCAGTGTAAACACTGTGGGCACATTACTGTTGATCTCGTTCTTCTCTTAGGAAAGATTTGTCATTGCTGTTCTGACATACAAAGAATTCCATGTCCCAGAGGGTTGAAATAAGATCTAACCGTACCAAGCAGCACTCATTTGAGTACCTCTGCTTGCTTTTGCTGGGCTGTTGAACAAAGATGCTGTGTAGGAAAGTGGCAGTGTGTCCAAGTTCATAAATAGAAATTTAATAAGATATTATGACACACAAAATTAGATAAATACTGTCAAAATGAAAAATACACCCTTCTAGCCAGACAGATGCTTAAGAAAGAATACAATATTTTACATAGCCATTTGTCATCTGAGGTAATGACCAATGAGTGAATAGCAACAATGGCCCCACCATGTGGTGAAGCTGTGCCAGTACATCTTGGCTGTCTTGCCTGTTGTCTGAAATGAGAATCTCTTTGCCCTCCGTTTCACACACTCCTTGGAGCAGCATACTCTCTACACAATAGTCCAACTGTGTGTAATTTTTACAGTGCTCTCCAGGTGATGTGAAAAAACAACACACTGGTTTCCATCGTAACCACACAAATAAGCAGGTCAGACACAGAATTCACTTGGACTGGCGTTTAAGAAAATATGTCTTGAAAACATCTGGAGAGAAAACGGCAACAGAGATGGAACATAACATTTTGCTTAAAATGTAAGAGAGAAAAAAATGCCTTTTTTGGTTTGGAAACCCAACGATGCCCTGGGATGCTGTGCAGGGTTTTTCTAAGCAGAAATCTATCGCGATGTGTGTGGGTGGTGGAATGAGGATTTGGCAGTTATTTTTATATCCCTATGGGTCAAAATAAAGTCCAAGGACATGGAGGAATATCCTCTTTAAGTCAATGGTCTAAATTGAGAAAAACAAAATTATGTGTCTCCAAAACATGCCCTTGATCTCCACCTGGAATACCCCACATTAGATGTGAGACATTGAAAATTAAGTTCTGTGTGAATTGTAAGCTCTCTCTTTGCATGCAAATTCTGCTATCTCATGTGAATTCTAAACTTTTTTGGTGTGCGAATTCACAACTCGGCAACCTTTCAGTTCTATCAATTCTAAGCTCCTTTTTTGCACATCAACTTTCCTCAAGTATCCGTGGCCGAGTACAGACAGAGTGCCTCTCTAGCTGTCAGTGCTCAGCTGCCAGTGCTGAACGTGCTCCCTGCCTCTCTGTAGACCGGCCTGTTCCCGGGGAAGGCACTGCGGGGCCAGCCAGAGTAATCCCGAGGACATCAATTTTGTGCAGCAGTAAATAAACAGTGTGGAAGCCGTGTCGTGTCCCCTGTACAGGAGAGCTTTGTTTGCGCTGCCGGTGAGCCCTGACTCTCGGGCACTGAGCAGCTCCTCTCCCCCCCCCAACCCCGCTCCGCGTGCTGGAAGCTTGGCTTTCAGCACTAATTGCTTTGGGAAAATCGCTCATCATCAAGCGTTGGAATCAAGATCCAGGGCCTTTTCATGTTCCACACCACTCGTTCTCTCTTTTTCAGTTTTTTTTTGGTATGCTCACTAATTTCCAGACTTGGCGCATCACGGTTCGTGGAGAATGGTGAAGTGCCAAGAAAAGTTTTTTAAAAAGCCTTTAATTCCCCCCCTCCCTCATTTTTTGTTTATTTTTATTAGCGTGTCCAAAGGGACCTGAAATTACTTCATCATCGTAGCTTTTTTAATGTTACAGAGACTGTACATGGTGCGTTACAATCTGAATGGGGTCTTTCAGTGGTCAGACTGGGTCCGCCAATTTCTCTGCAAAAGCAGTTAGATAGCATCTACTGCAGTCAAATGGTCTGCTACAATGAACCGTGAAGGCTTTTAAAACAAGCCTCAGACTCTTGCTCTCTGCTGCCTTTTGCCTTATTTGCCTGAAAGTGGCAGAGATAATGATGTCTGCTATTTGTTAGGGTAAATTGTTTCTAAATGAGCTAATCAGTGGATTGTTAAGAATGAGCCGACCGTGGAGCGGAGACCAGGTCCCCCGAGGTCCTCCCAGCAACGTTCACAGCCATAGCCGTAGGCACAGACAGCAGAGCAAGAGAGAGGACCACTTTGTCATCTGTGCTTTCATATCTCTCTGTAAATAACAATACACTCAGCTGCCCTCTCATTCTATGGGGATAGCAAAACCCTTCAGTTGTTTATTTTCCTGTATGATGTAAGTGCCCCCTTAGCCTGTGTTGAAATCTACATGCAACAGCTGAATGTGTGCACAGAGAAAATGAGACCACCTTCACAAGTTCACGGTACTGGGGATGGAGGTCTCCCTGGCTAAAACCCGAGCTGAACACATTCTGCCTTGTGTCAAAGTTAATTTGTCATTCTATAAAAACAGTTGATGGTGAATATGTTTTAAATGTGCCACCTCATTCAGAAGGCATCACAGAGTGAGCTGTATCTCAGACATACCTTAGCTTTGCTCATAGGTTGAAGGTTTCAGAAATATAGCAATGCAAGTTGACTCAAGGGAACACAATGAACTGAAAATCACGTTTTCTTAATAGCTCAATGACTGATAATATGAAAGTGCTGATTGGAAGTCCTTCATCCAATCTTAGATTAATTATGTTTTGTGCCTTGATTGCACAGAAACAATGTCCAGCTTTATTTAGTGAAATGCTCTCCTACAAAACTTGATTCTTTGCTGAATGTAATTCCATTGAGTGGGTATATCTTTATGTCTAGCTGTTATGTCTAACGGAATGCCTACCATAACATTTGGGTTGAGCAGCACTGTGGTTTGTTTTCATTGGTTGATATCATGTCAAGCCCTCTTCCCTATCCCACCCAATGCTGTCAATCAAATAGATTCCTGAGTTCAGAAGAACTGGGGTACACTTCATTGTAACAGATTGCTTCCGGAAACAGGAGAGGGTGGTGATAGGGGGTGGGGAGGGCAAATTTCAAAGTCACCAGCCTTGTCAAAGTGCTCTGACACTGCCCATCCCAGCTAACCAGTTGCACCCTCCATTAGCCCAACGCCCTACATGAAGCTCTGCAGCCTGCAAATCAAAGCCTTCTCCAGCAATTGCCCCTCACTGATGGTGGAAAGTGCAGCTGGTAGGGAGCCAAATCAATGATAATTAACTGGTTCTATAAACAGAGCACAAAACTCTCCAGGGTGCTATTACAGCCCAACATTGTCCAGAACTTGTTCCCCACCTCCCAAACATCTGGGCCGACAGAATCAATCTTCCTTTTCTTTCTGTCTTACCCTGCCTCTCAGACACGGGACAACTTAACTTCTCACGTTCAGAAATGTATATCATATTTTTGTATATAGAACAAAAAATCGCATATTCATCTTTTTATATGTTTGTGTGTGTGTGTCATCAAAACCATGCCAAGTAATGATCAAAATAGGTTTTTGCTACCATATGAATATACCAGTATTGCATGCAAGTATAAATCACCCCGTCTGGTGTGATGCAGGCTCCTTGGTATTTCTGCATGCGGTATTTGTGTTGGATGTAAGTGTGTGAGTCAGGGAGTGGGAAAAAGAAGTCTTACCTGTAGGGCTGCTCCCCTGTGTGTGTTCGTAAGTGCCTGGTAAGATTAGCTGACCTGGGAAAGATTTTCCCACAGTACCTACAGAGGTGAGGCAGAAACCCATTACCACTTTTAATATAAAACGAACCAGATACATCAGCAAAATTAAAATCAACTTAACATGTTCCAAATTTGACTTTTTCAGTGGGCATTCAGTCATTTATCGTTTCCTGTGCGGTTCTTTCAGAAAAGAGGGAAGGTCTTTAATATCAGTGCTCTAGTCCTTAATGTAAGTGGACAAACGTAACCTGAATAACTGAAGCTTTCAAGGTTCATAGTGGGAAATTTTCCTTATGACAAATGCAAGACTCAACACATTCATCTTAATGTATGTGTTATGCGAATCAAACAGGATTTCTCAAAAAAACTATTTTTAAAATGATCCATCACAATCAAATTGCGTGTTCCATTGCAAGAGAAATACATTGAAGGCACCTTAAGCCTTCTTTACCAAATTACACTCGTGAAGATATTGAGCTCTAAAAATCATATTTTAAAAATATTTTGCAGGGAATAAGGGCTAATTCACCTCAATACTCATTCCCCTGAGTGAGTCTGGCAGCCATTTTGTGTCAGAACCCACACCACAAAATTGAGGTTTAGAAGGAAGGATTAAAAGTTACACTGGAGGATGACGAGATGGCCAAATTGAGAGAGCCAAAGTGTGAATTTGAAACTCTTTGTCCTTTCTGTAACAGTGACACTGGAATCATCATGATGTGCAATTATATTCATAATCATCATTTAATGAAATACTATTCAATAGTCATTACTACAATGTGTAATGTAAAATAAGATTTATTCACAAGGGAACAACTTTTAAGGATGTCCCTCGGTTGATCCTGGAGCAGTCAGAAATGAAGAATTGGAGGCCACCAGATGGTTAGGACAGGACATTGAGGCTTGGTGTGGGGTGTAGTGGGGCGGTGCTCGTACCTGCAGGTGTAACGCTCTTTGCCTTTGCGCAGGATGGCGTCTGAGAGTGAAGGGGGCGGGGAGCGGAAGTTGAAGAGGTGATGTGACGAATGCTGCAGGGAGCTTGGGGCGTCCAGTTTCAAAGCACCAAAACTCTCCAGCTTCTCTGTCATGTTCTCAATAGCAGACATCTGGAGCAAAAGGAGAAGTGCTTGTCAGGACTGCTCAGTTTGGAGAGGGTGAATGCCATTTCGGACTCTACACTCAAGCAGATCCATGTTACACCTAGAAGTGGATGTATAGTATACTTGATGAGGACACTGGACTGGGATTATATAAAGAGTGTATTATGTTTGGGCAAGAAAGTAAGGGTATAGAGAGTAGTGTGCTGACTCGGGGTTGCAGTTAGGGTATAGAAAGGGTGTTCTATCGTGCTGACTCAGGAGAGTGCAGTGGGTCAACAAGACTGAGGACAGGGATGCCACAGACCCTGCAGACCAACCAGCACAATGAAGGGGGCAGCCAGTGTTCTCTGAGAGGTCCAGAGCTGCATCATTACAGAGCCTGGCGGAAGGCAGGAGGAAGCTGTATATCAGAAGGTCGACTCTCGATTGTGCTGTTCAGAGTCACCTCCCTGACCTATCGCACGTTTACAGGCACTTGAGCGGGCCCCAGGGACATGCCGGCCCGGGACTTTGTTCCCAACACGTCTCTCAGAGAAGCCACCGTGGCCTCACTGAATGAGCCATTCACTCCCGAAACGGTGACGATACAATATAGTTTAAGATACCCCTCGCTGATACGGCTTCCCCCGTTAGGCAGAGAACAAAGCCTTTGCTATGCAGCCTGTTGCCAAAAACATCTCACATCCTTCCTTGTTTGGAATACATAGCGACACAGAGACAGACATACTGTCTCAATTTATTTATTTGTGTCTGAGCCTGTAATCGGCAGTTTTAAAAACCGGTCTGATCTAGTATTCTCATTACGTAATGATCGCTAATTCATTTCTGTGTAGATTCTCAGCCATGAATGGATTCTCTGCTCTGTCCAATGTTTGTCTGCACAGATTCTGAAATAAATCTTTAAACAACACATGTGTATGAGGTTCTGCTGGAGGAAAACGTAGAAATAAACAGAAATCGCTTCAGATCTAACACAGAGCCATCCATGATTAGATTGTCCTGGTTATCAGATGGGACATCCAAAGACTTGCCCAACTATTGGATCACAAAAGTGGGGAAAAAGCATGCATCATCCTGAGGCTCCTTTGAAAGTGTGTGGGTTTGCAGAGACAATGAGGAGGGGTGAGGGAATAGAGGGGGTGGGGGACGAACATCAGTGGTCTCAGACAGCTGGACTTGAATGCTTAGCTCTGTTGCAGTGGAGAAGCCTTTTGATACCAGCTGTCCCTGTGCCACCCAGCCATGGAGCCAAGGAGAGGGGAGGAGGGGTTGTATGTCTGTGGGGAGGTGGGGGGTGTTGGAGGGTCACTCACTATTGATAGAGGTCCAGATTTCCAGGTCAGATAAAACAGTTCCCAACAAGAGCCCCTATTCTACTGGACACAAACACAGGATGTTCCTGATGGACACGCCGGCATTATCTAGCCAAGCCAGGGACGAAAAATGAGAGGAAGCTCTTAGCTGTACGCTCCACAGAAACAGCGTAATGTAAAACAATGCCACAACTAAGTTTAGCCTTACCAAGCAGCCCGTGGGATAACTTGCCTCCATTCTAAGGGTTATTATTTTTATTATTATTATCATTATTAATATTATCATTATTGCTATCACTGTCCGATGGTGAGAATGGTCTGGGACTGGAAAAACAATGACGCTGATCTTTAAAGCTGTAGATAATGACTCCAGCTGTGGTCTTTCCAGAAGCCTGGAGCCATGACTCCGCCGCACATTGTTCAGACACATCTAACACAAGAACATACAAATACATCTTCACAAAACACCTGAGATCCATACATTATTGCGGAAAATGAAACCATTTTATCGGTCATTTTGCATATGCCAATGGATCTCAGTGAATCTACAGGAAAATGGAAAGGGTATTTCTCCTTCAGATTGACTTTCAAATTAATTAAAAAATGTATTATATAAATCACAAGATGTATGGGATGGATAAGAAACATAAATTTAGGAAGCAATGGGTTCTCTGAACAATGGCTATTTCTGGGCTTGATTGAAAGATTTCTTTTCCACGTACCAGCCTATTTTCACTGAGTTAAAAAAATAGTAATGACAATCTCTAGGTAGAGAGAAACATACTGAAACCAAACCAGAGCCACAATATACTATCTGTGATGTGAGCAAGCCTCACCATCCAATCACTAAAGAACAGTTTACTGTCTGCACGATCTCAATATCTGTGCTGTCTTTGTTGCTCAATCCTACATTGTCAGATAAGACAACCCACAGGCCTACTCTTACAATAATGCGCACTACCTGGTTCTGACATGGGCACACAATGCAATAGCGTAGGGTATGTATTGCAAAAAAACCTTTTGAAGGTTAGATTCATTACCTGTGGGTGGAAGAGCAGCGGAGAAGGCCGCAGATACTTCTCTTTCAGAGCCCCAACAGGATCAATCAACTTCCTCTTCTCCACCCTGCTGGACAACAGGACAAAGGGTTACGTACGAAGGTCAGAGTTCATACCATTCTCTAAGGCCCGAGTCCAGAGGGCATCTGGACAACCCCCCCACCCTCCCAGTTAATTCAATTAATCCAGTACATGTTTGTAATGAGCTTAAACATAACTTTCTATAGTTTTTGGGCTGCTGTTGTTATCTCCCCCATCCATGAGAAAATGACACGTAGGCTGCTAAATGGAATGAGAGGTTCTGCTGCATAAGCTTTGATCAATTCCGGCTGAAATACCTGTAGATTGGGTCCATGAAGAAGGGAGAGGGCTTGGCGTAATGAAGGGAAGGCTGTTGCTGGGGTGGGGGTGGCTGGGGTAGGGACTGCTGGTGCTGGGGCAGCTGGGGCTGGTGCAGGGCATGGGGCTGGGGGAGGCCAGGGTGATCGTCCTTGGGGAGGCCCTTGCCACCACTCCCATACACGTGGTTCTTGCGCTGCTCGGGGGTGCCCCCATTGTGGCTGGCTCGGCTGCGGTTGCCAATACTAAGGTCCAGAGGCTGCTCCTCTCCCGACAGGAGGGGTGTACTGGAGGGTGGAGCTGGCTTGCTGGGGGGCACAGGCTGCTTCACTTCCTTGGGCTTGGTGGTGAGATCGAAGGGGGACTCGGTACCTGGAACCCCCAACTTCTGCAGGTGCTCCCTGGGAGACTTGGGCTCTGGTTTGAAGAACATTCCAGTGTTCAGGGCACGGTCTGTGAAGGGATACAAGGAATGTGGGAAGTTGGGCAAGAACTGGAAGGGAAACATGGAATGGTAGGGCAGGGAGCCCATTTTCTTTTCCTGCAAGCCCATGAAGCCAGGACCAAAATATTTCTCTGCGATGGAGGCAATGGCCTTAATAGAGTCAGTGGCGGCCCCGGTGGCCGGCAGGGCCTGCTCATCGGGAGGAGGGAAGAAGGAATGCTGGGAGGACAGGAAGGGCCTGTCACAGGGGAGGTTGGCTGAGCTGGAGATAGAGACAGAACTGCTGCTGACATCGTCCTGCTTAGGTTCCTGGGCTAGCTTCCTCCGGCTCTTGTCACGGTCACTCTCTGCATCGCTGTCCAGATCTGACCCTGATACCGTCCCTGTGGTGGTGTCCAGGTCTGTCCCGCTGGTGGTGTTGACGTCTTCCAGGTCACTTCCGTCCGACACGTCACTCATCTTCACTTTGGACTTGTTCTCTGGGTAGGATCCATCCAGCTTGGAGTCCCCTTTGTCCTCCTGCTGGTTGCCGTGGCTGGAGCTTCCGTTATTATTCATGGAAGTGACCATGGAGAGAGGGTTCTGGGGAAGCTTCCCATCCTGGCCATTGTTCAGGGGACTCTTTAACAAGGAACTTGGAGGTAAGAGTGGAGGCCTGGGGTACAGTGAGGGGGGGAATATCCCCGGGAAGCCGTGTGGGAGTGCAGGGAAGGCCGGCGGAGTAGGGGAGAAGGGCATGCCTGCATGGTGACGGGAGGGGAAGTAATCGTTGAACCCCAGGCCGGCATGGTTCAGGCCATGGTGGGATTTGGACTTGCCCATGATGGGGCTGGAGGTCATGGGAATGCCTGGTGTGAACATGCCCCCAGGGGTGTAATGGTTTTTGCCCTCACAAAAGCGCCGATGCTTGTTGAGGGAGGAGGTAGTGCTGAACATTTGTCCGCAGTCCTTGCACTTGATCTGGGTGCGACAGTCTGCGTGCATTCGCTTATGGCGGCAGAGGTTGGAGAACTGGGTGTAGGACTTGTGACACACCTCACCTGGGAGAATACATAGTCTCCAGGTTAATTCCATTTACATACTGTCACCTACTCATCACCACAATCTCCCACTAGCATTCACAGCAAACCACTGATGTCAATGTAATCAGGCATGCGGTTGATTAAACACGTGATTAAAAAGATAACTAAATCAAAGCTTTTCTAAATTTGTTTTTTTTTCTGTTTATGCCTTACTATGACAGCATCAAGAGATACACAGTTATTTTGCTACCAAAAATTGTAGTAATTGCTCATCGATTAGAAGATTAATTAAAGGTTAATTATCTTCTGGTAAACAAGACATCTCAGTATTGTTACTTAATGCAGGCATATTGTATAAATGCATACATTTGCATGTATATACATTACATATATACATGCATAAGTATACATAAACACACACAGAACATGTAAAGCAAAGCAAAGGATGAGAGGGGACAGGGCTTTATTTTAGCATCCGTCAAAGGGGAGCTGGACACAGACATTCACCTTCTCAGGTCAGATCTGTATGTGCCATTGATGTGGAATTAGGCCCATCAGAGGAAAACAAAGAAGTGAGAGGATAAAAGAAAGGAAAAAGGAAAAGCAATAGACAAAAAGGCAAAACAAATTGCTCTAGAATTTCATTTAGTGCTCTGACCTATAAAATTACAGCTGTCACTGGGTTGGGGTGGAGTTAGACGGAAGGCCTTTGGACACTCGTAATTATATCTGAGGCTTAGACAAGGCGGCTCGGACTTACAGATGAAAGGTTTGACACTGCTGTGAATGTGCTTGTGCTGCTTGAGACCAGAGGAGGTGGCGAAGGTCTTGCCACATTCTGGGCAAGTGTGGGCACGGGCCCCCACGTGCTGCGAGCGAATATGGCGCTGCAGGTTACTGGGGTCTGTGAAGACCTGTCAAGGAAGAATATACGTTCACACAGACAAACACACACACACAGTGCTGCAGAATGACACAGGTAGAGTAGGCTAACAATATTAAGTCATTGTTTTAATTAGACTCACTCAATGGAATCGTTTAACATACCTTGTCACAGTTTTCGCACTCGAACCGTTTGCCGCTGTCGTGTGACATCTGGTGGCGAATGAGGTTAGATTTCCAGTTGAAGGCTTTGGGGCACTGGTCACACTTGTACTCACGCTCTTCTGTGTGGACAATCATGTGCTGGCCGAGACTGGGAAAATGGAGAAACCATCGCACAGGTGAGCAACTTAGAGCACACAGTTGTTCACCTTTGCTGGCAAACAACTTCATCAGCATTTTACAACTTTGGTCACTAGCAGCACAAACAGACCTGACCCCCTAGTAGTGAGGCTTGGGTGACATTTTGGAGAGGTGCATGCTGGGATATGTGGCACCCATGGGCAAACAACTCTGCTGACCTGTACTCGTTGGGGAAGATCTTTTCACAGTCCTTGCACTCGTGCACAGGCTCATCACTGTCATCGCGCTCCTGCTTGAAGTCATCGCCTAGCGTGTCGAACAGGGAGTTCCCACTACTGCAGGAGTACTTCTGGTGGCGCCGCAGGTCTGGCTTGGAGGGGAAGAGTTCATCACAGTCCTCACAGCGGTACATCTGCTCGTCTGAGATGGGGTGATATTGAAGCGCATACATGTCACACTTCCAAACAGTACCTCACAAATATTTCACAAACCAATATACAGATGGCCGATGCCCACTGATGACACTACAATAAACAGCACTGCCCTATTGCACCACCATGCAACACTTCTTAGCTCATTTATATACATGTTAAATTTCTAGAGTAAGCAAATATAGTGAAAGTCACAGCCTACACTCCAATTTACATTCATTGATAATAACAACAAAAATAAAATTCCAGCACAAGTGAACTTTGTAGACTGCTACTACTGTAGCTAAAGTTCTTTTCAGTGTGAAATTCTACACATGGAACAATGGAAACAATAAAATCATTGTAAAACAGAAACATGACATTTTCAGAAAGAAAAGAAACAGAACAAGCACTGCTTTAGACAGGCTTTAGAATAGTTTTAATAAAGGCAAACTCAAATTCAGGAGCTTGCGCAACCTTTTTTTTTTTTTAAATTGTGTTTTATTAAGTTAACCAACTACTCTGCACTTCATCAGCAATTGCCGGGAATCACCAATTTTCAGATTCAGATACAACCACCTTGCCAATGTGTTTACTATATCAGGAGCCCAGCTGGAGATTTTAAATGAGTTTGATAGCTTACAAAATTTGAGATAATCCAGGCAGGATGTATTTTAAAAAAATAAACAATGTAATGCTATGACTAAGCACTAGTCGCTTTCGAGACATTTTTGATAAAGATTCTGAATTTTTTCGCATAAACTGTGAGACAAGAAACAAATAAATGTCTATTCAATAAACCACTAAATAGCTCTCCTGAGAGCAGGTTTAGTGCATAATTAAAAGAATCAATTAATAAATGCACCTCTCCATCTCATCGCATATCCAATTAAGAGCATGTTGCAAACATTTCAAACAACAATTTCCACTTAGCATCCACGTAAAACAATAAAATCAATTAACAGTGATATGTGGCCATAGCTTGCTCCTTAATTAGTTCTACAGTAATTAAACTAAGTTCCACCAATGGCTGCGGTTAGTTCGTTACCCTGCAAATGAAGCTATTTTTCCTCACCTCTGTTGTCCATTGACAACCTTTAAAATGCATGATGCATTTTCATGGCCAAAGTGAAATGATATTTAAAGAGGAGGCAGCCTCCTAATGCAGGTTTCAAGCTCCACAGCCCATGTGGAGCTGTGCACTTTCTAGTGGAATGACTCAGGTGGGGAGGCATATACAGGCAGACAGCCAGTGTGAACATATGACCATCACAGGCCTTCCTCTCCTGCTGAGACCAAACACGTCTGGGTGACCCTGCACCACAGTCCCCTGTTTAGAGCAGTTGGGCGGCCACCGTGGGAAACCGGGACTCCGGTACCACAAGAAACCATAAAACTCTGGCAAAGTCTACTGTGTACTGTACGCAGAGTATATTCCACCTTTTAAATGTGTAGAAATTGGTAAAGTTCCATTCAAAACTTGAAACATCTCAGGGCAGAGGTATTTTTATGACTTTGAATCCCACGCTTTGAGGCAGGGAATAAATGTTTCCATTAAAAAAATCTTGAAGCAGTGATTGAGGTTTTATTACAGGTTAAACATTTCTTTTTAAAGTGGAATTAGTGTAAAGAGAAGCCGTGCTGATGTGACGTCGGGACTCCCATCTGTGACTTTTGCTCTGGCTCTGATAGGTAAGAGAGGTGCCAGTGGGTGGGGCTGGGCCAAAAATCACACAAAATCACATAACATCCTAAACGCCCTCCTATATTTGCAGCTGCTTACATATAATAGCACAAACAGTGACTAGTAAACTTCACTGGTGACATTTGTTTCTAGTTGACTGTTTAAAAAGAAACACATTGGTGTAGGGGTGGGGGGAAGGGGGTGAGAAATAATTGTGCTGCATTATCTTTTTGTCCCATCAGTAACACTCAGGACAAAGGAGGAATGCTACAGAAAAAAATAAATGGGAGACTAATAGCTCTTTCAGAGAAGTAGGGGGAACACAATTATGTGCCGTTTAGTGACTAATCTTTGAGCATGGGTGAGGTCTCGGGAGACTCCTCGATCCCCGCTCCAAATTCCAACTCCGATAAGCGATATGTAGGAGGAGGAGGGGCTGTGGCTCTTTCTCTCACTCCTTCTCTCCTGTTCTTTTGGCTTTGAGATCTGAAGATACCTATCTTTCTGAGCAAACATTTTGTGTGTGCTAGAAAATGTCTATGGCTCACGAAAGCCCTGCGCTGTCTCGACCGCTTTTATTGCCCATGACAAGTGAGACGTAATCATGCCTTTTTTTCGTTTTCCCCAAATCAAGAGAAGCACAACAAAACAGTGTACCTGACAACCCCACTTTACTGAAAACAGGCCAGAAAGTAAGGGCCTCAAAGACCCATGTGCTGGGTTTCTCCAAGACAGCTTAACAGAGCCTGGATCATACTTTAGGTACAGTACCCTAATGGCAGGGGCTATCCAGTTGAATGTGATGAGGGAGGTACCCGGCCACCCTTTTGATGATCAGTGGCCCCTCAGACAGATGCCTCAGCCCTGAGGTCTTCATCATGCAGCATACCCTTAATCCATGGAAGTCGTTTCCACAGCTACCAGTATGTACATGCTCTTAATTGTACATTCAGTGAAATACAATGAAGTAAAACAGCAATCTGAGATCCTTAATTGTGTAAGGAACACTGTGCCTTTTTTGGGTCTTATCAAAACACACATGAAGGTCATGAAATATGACCAAGGTATCCACATCCTCACGTCCGTTTAATATGAGACTGAAACTTTTCAGTCAAATTTTAAAGCCTTTCTTTGGCTTAAGTACAAAAACTATTTTTGCGTCCATACAGAATTCACATAAAGCATTCAATTAATGGCTAAAAGATAATATTCCGTGAAGGAAATTTTATTCTTACTTTCCTCTGATAAATCAATTATTTTGATTAAAGCTAGAACTTTAATGAGTTATTATTCAGAAAATCCACTTTCAAATGGAACGTATTTTTTTAGTATAACTTTAGGATATGTAAATTATCGTCACTATGGTAGTTGTTAAAAATTACATAAGGTACAATGCATGTAAGTTCGAAAAATAGCAGCGTAACGCTTAAAATAATAATAATAATAATAATAATGATTCACGGACTTCATTCAGTGAAAACCACGAGGACAATGTAAGATCTACTTCGTAAAGTGATTATCACTTTTTTCTCACTAAAACATCATGGAAAATGTAGGTTATAAGCTTCAAAACAAGTATTAAATTTAGACTTTGGTTACACCACACGCTCTGTATTTTCTTTTACGTCAGGCACATTTGTATTGACAAATAAATACCACGTAATGTTAGCCCCTTCTTAGGAATTCGGTTTGGTGTGTTTAAAACAAATACTTAAATCAAGTTATTCATATGGATGGCCAATACATCAAAACTAACGATTAATCAATTTATACTGATATCGACAGTTTAAGATGACACTACAGCCAAAGCTGCACCTTCATTACCAAATATTATAGCTACCTGTAGCCTACAGAAAATTCTGTCAAATACATATGATGCCATAATGAAGATCATTTTAGATGAGGAAGATTTTTAATAATTCTAATAGTTTGTCATTTGTAATTATTACCACATCCAAGGGGGTATTTTGGGGATCACTTTATGTACTTGAGAGGAAGTGTGTCCGTGATGACTACACTAATGGGGTTGCCACCGGTTGCCTTCAGTGCAGCTTGATGAAGTTCGTTTGAGCTTGTTTAAAATATTCGTTAATGATGCGCATTAATCTTACCTTCGAGGTTCGGTGCCATGGATCCCTCGGGGAAAACTCCGTCCTTCATATAAACCAGTAGCTCCTCCCCCACTTCAATATCCCTAATAGCTTTATAATAAATCTGTAATAAAAAAAATAAATAAAAAAGAGAGGTAGAAAGGTAAAGGTTAGCTTATCAAATAAGGACCATCTTTTGACCAAGCCATGGCTCGTCAGCCTTGTACTTATGCCATTTTTCGTAAACAGCATTTTTTTTTTGATATATACATATATACTTTATGACTTAGAGCATACTTAGAGACATTTATTAGGAGCAATTATTATTATTATTATTATTATTATTGTTGTATTGTTGTTGTTGTTGTTGTCGCCGTTGTTGTTGCTGTTGTGTATTTTTTCAAACATCCATGCACAATTTTTCATACTTGAACTTTCTTTTCATAGTACAAAATTGTGTTGCTATTTCTGTTCCAAAATATTTTATAATTCTTCAATAATAAAAGATTGTACTTTTATTTAAATGCTGTTCTACCGTAAACAACACATAAAAACATCGAAATAAGAAATATAATTATGTTTTATGACATTTTATGAGCTGAAATCGTATTAGACAAATGAAAATGGTGCATTCTTAATTTCCGTTTATTTGAGACATAATTTATTAAGATCCGTGTTTTGTTGAGATATTAACGGCTTGAACAATCGAATTTAGAAAATACAGATTTAGGAATTTATTGTTACAGATTGCTACTAATTTTGAGATTTATTATCCTTATTTTACAAGCTTTGGAAATGTGGTAGAACGTTTTTTTTATTATTATTCAAAATAACTATTTTAAACATAATAAATACAGTGATCAAGATACTACCAGGGACAAACCGAAACGGAACAAATAACGGCAGGCTAAGGTGATATTCTTATTTCCTTTAAATATTTCGTTAACATTTTATTGAAATAAATACCAAACACAAGTACTGCAACATTCTACTGAAAATATCGGTCTTTTTATGAAAGTTAGTATGATGCCTAAATCTAATATGTAAACTGAAAACCAAAAATAAAGCCAAACACAAGTAACAATATAATACAAGCGTTTTCGCGGTTAAGTCAGCAGGAAATTTATCTGGTTAATCCTGAATAAAAATGTAGACATTATCATTGTACTTAATTTAGAATTCGTGAGCGTGTATTCATAAACGGGTTTCATCTTTCACACCATTGTTTAATTTGGGAAATCTTATTTCCTTAAAGATACGGTGACATCGTCCCAAAAGTCGAAGTATCATACAAATAAAACAAATTCAAAATACTTCGTGGACGGAATGCAAAGAATAACGCAATGAAAAGCAAATAATTTTAAAACAATTCTCAAGAGCACAATTTTCAATGTTATTTGTGCCCTCAGGGGGGCGCTCGGTACCAAGTTACAGTCGTCCAATAATTCACACATGGGACTCGCCAACAGGAAAAAAAACATACAAGGCAAGAATTATAAAACTAGAATAACTTCACCGGAGACTTTGTATCGGCATTATATCCTGACAGCGCAGAAGATGTCAGCCTTACAAGGGTAGGCCAATTACCTTAAAATGACCGATTCTGCAAATGTATTAAATTTCAGGACCGACACGAAGTGTACCCTTTGTATTATTATTATTATTATTATTATTATTATTATTATTATTATTACTACAGTGAAATACAATTATGTAATTATGTTTGTTCTGACCTTTTTGTTTTCCGTAAGGTGGTGAAGTTGGGAAAGTTGAGCAGTTGATCTTAAAGCTTCCAGTTGGAATAGCAGTTCTGTCCCCGTGGAGTTCACAACACAACCCATAGTATCATTACAGGAAAAACCTGGCGAGGCAGGCCCCGCGCCGGAGTTGCGCCAGGAGAGAGAAAGGAGGCAGACGCGAAGTGTCCTCGCTCGAGCCGAACCCTCAACTCTCTAGTCTGTCTGAGAGCGTCTTTGATGAGGTGAGCTCTCTTCTCATTAGTGATTCCCTATTGCCCCTCAGAGCTCGGAGAGTTAACCGGCAGCCACTCCTCCCTCTTATCTAAAACCAGAGGATTGACTGATCTGCAGCTCAGACCCCTCCCCGCACCGTCTATCCGCTCTGACCACTAGATTAATCTATTATTGATGAAAACTATACATCGCATAATAAAACACTTGTTTTAAAAATACATGCCCGATAAAAACACAAAACCTCCCACGCCATTTTGCCGGGTTTCTAGGCTTTAAAATGTTGCTGACCAATGTATTTTAGTTCATGTTTTAAGCACACATCTCTACACCTGTTTTTACTTCACTGTCTCTCACCAGATTCTTTTTCACAGTTACTGCAAATCCACTCATATTTATTCTTATGATGCAACCACATAAAACATTTTAATACTCTCAAAATTCTTGGTTTAAGTTTATATTTTTTCTGTCACAAATACATCCTGTAACTCGTGTAAATCGTAAATTCCACTATGCACACATTTGTCATACTAACTGAAATGCACATACATTGGACTATTCACTTCCGTTTTTCAGTGATAATGTAATTTTCTTTAATTTCTTTCCTGTTAAATTTTAGCATATCATTTATATGTATTTAATACGGAATAATATCGTTGATATGTACCATACGTGAAAACTACAAATTTAAATCCAGTATCTTTTATTTTGAAGATTACTTGAGGTAGGATTTTAACTTTTGACCCTATTGTCAATTATTTATTTTTTATACAAAACATTTATATAATATAAATTTACATTTGTATAATATAAATGTTTGCCGTTTTTAAAGTACAGAAAATTATATTGCAAAGATAATGGGTCTGTGTATGTGTTATATTTGTATTATGTCACCTAAACATTATTTATTTTTTTTTTACAATTTATTAAGATGGTTTGTTTTTCATAATAATATTTAATTACTGCTGTCATTTACAAACTCAGGTATTTTCTGCCTTAATTAAAAGGATGCACTAGTACTGTTTGGACAGCAAAAACAAACCCTTGTTCCACCAAGGCATTGATTTGGTCTCACAACTTCAATTCAAAAAGATATTCTGCATACATTTCAGATTTAAATATTGTTGTTTTTTTCACAGCAAACCGAATAAAACTATGGAAAAATTGGACAAATTCGGAAAATTGAAGGATGAAGAGATTTGTCCCACATAAAAGAGCTCCAGTGATAGACATTAGATACTTCTACTGGTGTTCATCCCCACCGTTCACAGATCCAGCCTCTGTAGGCTCTGCTTTGCCAGTCAGCAAAGACTGACACTGAGAGGGAAATTAAACTCAAGCCAAACAAAAGGGCCCAACTAGACTTACACGTTCAGAGTTTCAAGACGTCACACAATGACTTGCTCGGAGAAGGATAAATGGCTCATAACTAATTTCATTTTCTTTTTGGGCTGTCCATATTATTGTGGTAAGTTGTTCCTACAGTAAATCTTTTGAGTTTTGACAGAATTCAAAGGAACATCTTGACCTCCTGACAGCGCTTTCAAGTGTCCGGGGCAGATGCGTCATCCATCACTGCCAAGACGCTGCATAATCCCCCCACTGTCCCTGTGTCCAAAGCTGAAGGGCCGATGGGCACTGCTTCCACACACTACTCCTATTTATCACTGTGCGCGTGTGATAAAAAGAGGAGAGATCAAACGAGAGTGGAGCTGTCCACTGGTGACACCGCAGACAATGACAGTGTGACAGAGGGGACAGGGTTCACCTTGTCTCAGCTGCAAGCTGTTTACCCCCTCCCCTAAAACAGAATGTGCCATTATTTCTGAGCAGATATCGGCTCAGCTGTGATAGGAAACTTTCTTTAAAAAAAAAACATACTTGTGATCTTTTCTTGTATGTGAATGCGAGTACATCACAATTCTGTCACTTCTGAGTATTCACAAATGAGGTGGGAAAAAACTGGCTCAGTGCAATGCATTTTGCATTCTGCAAAAAAACAGTGTTTTGTTATGAGTGTGGGATTGTGTACTTTTGAGATTGGCTTCAGTCCTCATCATTCCAAAACATATACAAACCCAAGACAAAATTTGACTTACTCTGAACATTTCCTACAAAAACATACAAATATAAATAAAAATCACAAAGCATGTTTTAACTGTCAATTAATGTAAGGTGTGTGCCAACATGCAAATTGTGACAATCGCAGGTAATTACAGAGACACACGTGTTCTGTTGTGCCGTTAAATGTGGATAATGCTGAACTGTGTCTGTGTAATGTGCGAGTGTGTATGTGAGCAGGAGGAGTTGGCAGGAACACACAGGGCACTTCTGTTGTTATGACAAACTACTTAAGTGCATCTTGAGACATGAAGGCTGTGGGATCAGGGTCTAGTATAGGTTCTAAATGGAGGTCCCTGTTAAGGACAACCCAAAAGCTTCCACTCTTACAACTGCGTTGTCTTGTAAAGTACCTCAACCCCCGTAAGAGCTGTTCAGATATAAATTGGATCTTCCTTTTAAATAAAAATAATCTGAATTGAAATTAAATCTTTCCTTGCTTTTGCATGATTATGTGAGCTGCAAGCGCTCCGCCATCATCCCATGTATCCACAGTGGAGTGCACCTGACATACTGCACACCGTAAGAAATTTGTTTGAGTTTCCAATTTAAATAATTCCGCTTCAAAGTATATTTTCCACATTTCTCATTATTTACAAAATTGCTGTTTGATCAACGAAGCATTTGATTTGCAGAATAAAAATAGTCTATTGAGTTGTATTAAAATATTGTATTGCTAATAAATGATGCATGATTTAACATGTATCCCCTTAGTAAGTCATTACATTATTGATGAACAAGTAAATGAGTAAATAAATTATTTTGTATTAAGAGGTTCCACTTGTGCATACTTCCACACACTCTCACGTGAGCCTGGCACACGTACAACAACAGCAAAGTACAAAGTTCAATAAATTATGTATTTTTATATTGTAAAGTGTTTGTAAATAAATGATAAGGTCCTGTCCATAAAACAGCAGACCAAATAAAACACCAAACAATGCACAGGGAAGGAAAAGAGAAAGGAGAAAAAACACCACTTTTTGTCCACCGGTCAGCTAGCTGGTCCAACACCTATACTTAAGACCATTCTGTCAATGGTGTTCTTGTTGGACATCAATAGAAAATGCTTAAAAAGGATTATTTTCGGTATCTGAGGTCAATTGGTGGTTGTCAGCCTTTGAGCACATTCTTCTCAGCTTCGCTCTCTCTCTGTTTGTTGGGCTTGCATCTCAAGTGTCTGATTCAAACATCAATAGTCTCACCAGCAGAAGCTGTCTCGAATAAAAACTGACAGACAAGAACAAAGACTGTGGATAGCCTTCCCCTTTGACACTATCTATTTACGGAGGAGTGGGCAACCAGTGTCTGAATCAAGCAGACAACAGGGCCCCTTGACAGAGATTGAAGACGCACTCTGGCTTTGTACTGTGTTTCACAGTCTCAAACCTTTTTGAGGTTGCTGGGGGTTAAAAGCTTAGCCATGATTGTGCAAGGATCGTCAGTATCACGGGGCTGACAGAATGCTTCAGGACCCTTCTCTGTGCACCATAGAGAGGAGTCATCTATCCGGCCTGTTTGGATTTCCTGTTAAGGTTTTCAATGCCCGGAACACACAGCTTCCAAGGAAGAGCACAGTGATTACAAGATCCAGGGAGTGTCATTCCTTTACTCTGTTTCTCTTGTGAATCACTTCCCTGAGGAACAAACTAACAGCCTTGGGCCTACAATAGAAACATCCTTTACTCATCAGCTTGGGTAAACAGTATCTGCACAGTGACTCAGAGTTACCTTTTTTTTTAAAGAGACAACATAATGACCCAGCAATGTCACATATTGTTGCGCAAGACTGTCACTGTATCATACTAACCCTTATAACAGCAGGGCCGCGATGTGCATTGGAGCTTGTGAGGGTAAAAGAGAGGGGTGAGGCTCACCTGTTCGCCACTCAGGTGGCACACCGCCAGGTTCTGTTCCTCAAAGGTAGGGGCGGTGCGTACGTATTTGAGCCAGCATCCAGTGCCTTCCAGGCTGGAGTCTACGCAGAACTTCACATTTCCCATGTCACCCACGACCTGCCCAGCACATAAACACAGAAAGAGGGGCAAATGAGGGAATGTCCAGCCTTCATTACACACACATACACAGACACACACTCTGCAATGGCACACATTTCACACTGGGCATGGCTCATCTACTTTGCTTATGTGGATGTGGGGGTGCTTTAGTGTTTTTGGTGGAGAAACAGGAAGTGAGGTGAGGTGGGAAAGGCCCTTGCTGGCAGCATTAGATGGCCTAGTTTGCCTAATTCCCTAAAAAAGTTGAAGTGCGAGCGCATGTGAAAATAAACGCAATCTTAGAACACTCCAAGAGAGGTGCAGACAGGTTAGCCCCAGCTGTGAGTGACCTGTCTGGCCCTTTCCGCCGCCTCCACACACACACACACACACACACACACACACACACACACACACACACCACCGCCTCCACACACACACACACACACACACACTCACAAACACACACATATTAGCATGTCAGACTCTGTGTGTGAGTGTGTATTCATGTGTGGGTATGTGTGTGCATGCTTACACACTCTGTGTGTGAGTGTGTATTCATGTGTGGGTGTGTGTGTGCATGCTTACACACTCTGTGTGTGAGTGTGTATTCATGCGTGGGTGTGTGTGTGCATGCTTACACACTCTGTGTGTGAGTGTGTATTCATGTGTGGGTGTGTGTGTGCATGCTTACACACTCTGTGTGTGAGTGTGTATTCATGTGTGGGTGTGTGTGTGCATGCTTACACACTCTGTGTGTGAGTGTGTATTCATGCGTGGGTGTGTGTGTGCATGCTTACGTGCGTGTGTGGGTGTGCATGTGTTAGTGACAGCGAGTATGAATATATCCATACAGGGAGGGGCCCCAGCCTGTTACACAGGATCTTAACCTCGTCACTCCTCGGAAACAGTTAGGTGGAGGACGGTCATAACTGCAGCCTCTTTCATTATGTGCAGACTTTCTCTGACACATATTGATCACCCCTTGATACCCTCGAGCTGTGGCAGGACTCAGTGAGAGGGGGTTTTGGGTTACCAGGGACTGACAGATGAGGAGAATGAGGAGGAGAGGGCCTCATTGTGAGACAGAATAAAAGCAGGAGATAGAACAGAGGCTCATTAGCTGCACTGTTTACTGTGAGGACCCATATTTACAACAAACATAGATATCTAGCAGCTTCACTGATGATTAAATAGTATATATCTATTTAATGGGATTTACATATTTTTTTAAATATGTAAATACATATTATTTTTAAATAGAGGGGTAACAACCACAAGCAGAGTGTCATGTACATCTTGCTAGATCAATTCCACTTCAAGAGCATTGATGTTTTTATTTAAAGCACCTAAATAAAGAAAAAAATTAGTTTCCTTAACCTGAAGGATTCAGTGATCAAACCCTTAATTCATTCTCACACAGATATGTCTGAAAGAATATCACGTTTCTGAATGTAAAATTCTAAAAGGAAAAAATAACCAATTTTTAAAAATTACCTTCAGTTAGCTATCTTGTCCTTATCATTGAATCATATTAAATGGCATACATACATTATGCAGGTAGAGTAGTAAGTTTCTAATGTGCATTTTGCATTGAAATGTATGTGGGTCAGAATGGGGAAACTTCTGGCTATTCATAATGTACGGCAGCAAATTAGTCTGAGGCAGGTTGAACCTTTTTGGCAGTGACGGGTAAATTCTCAGATGATTTTCATCTGTTTTGGAATTTTTAATAAAACTTTCCCATTCAAATTCGGTGGATATCATCATCACATTTTGTCTTGTTTGTTGCTTATGTTTTCACAGGAAGTATTTTACGTGTTTAGATTTTTTGCTGCTCACTTGTGAATTCACAGTTTCGTTTGTACAGTGTTATTTTCGGATTTCACCCACACTCAGATATTCAGGAAAGCCAAGAGCTGAACATACATACTATTCATTAAAAATAGAAACACTGTCACTGACGCCAAACTACAATTACTGTATGCTTGTTATAAAATGTGAAATTCTACACTGCACATTGCCAGCAGCTCAATTCTTGCTTCCTCTAGTGCTTGTTAACAGGGTTCCAATCAAAGCCCTGGGAGGAGTTATTTGACTTGTAATTAAAGTTGAAAACTTGCAGCCAGGGTTTTTAGAGGGGTCTAATTTCTCATCCTGCTGAAGCTGACATCAGTAGCAGATCCTCCTGGGTCATGACAGTGGATGCTCTGAGGCAGAGTTTACTCTAATTACAGGTCATAATGAGACCATCCAGTGCTAACTTCTGACCCCCTTCCATTCTTCCTTATGATCAAGCTCAAGTGCTACAGACATTTGAGGAGTGGATAATGCTCTTGAGGCAATGGGAATGAAAAACTAAACAAAGCACTCCAAATCAGACAGGGAAAGAATGGTTTTGGATGGCGTGGGCAGTGCAGTTCATTCGAGACTTCAAAATTATTTCATTTTTTGGTGTGTGCTCACCCTACGTTTAAATGCACCCGAGTGCTTTGTTTATTCCAAGACATGAATGTTGCAGTGTTAAAGCTGAGGTGCGCTGCTAGGTGTGAAGAGAACGATATTTAGAGAGTGATTGTGGAAATAGAGGGTGAGTGGGGGTGCAGAGGGGCGCTCTGCTCTCCTCTGTGACTCACACTCCTGGCCTGATACGCGATAGCTGCCAGCGCTCAGTTTCTCTGCACCCCTCTGCTCCGCTGCCTCCACCAGTTGTGGCTAAACTGTTATGTCAGTTAGTGCACACACCGCTTGCTTCGAAACAACCGCCCATATGAAAGCGGTATAAAAAGAAAGAAACACTTCTCGCCAAATCTAACAATGTCAGATACAACCAAAAGGTCCGCCTTTGAAGCACAGTTTTTTTTTTACAACTTTGTACTCCCTTTTTTAGTCAAACATTTATATTGCAGACACAAAAGCATTTACCTTTGATCTTTGATACAAATACAAACACAAAACGCTTATTTACAATAATCTCTTTCTGAAGTACCTCATTTGATTCTTAATGGAAAAAGGCCTTATAGCTGCATAACAATGTAAGCATAAAACCTACAATACATGTGTGTTGCATAAAATGACAATACATATAAAGGGTGTATATAAAATAATAGAAAAATAAAATAACATTTTGAAGTAACAAAGTCAAAAATAAAATGTAGTCTGCACGTTTGTTTCATATTAATGCCGATACAAATTACCCATTCTGTAAAGAGTGTTGTGAAATGAACACTTTAACAAGTTTCTAAAACAATATGCGAGATGTAACAGATTTTAATCGAGGCCAAATAGTTGGTGGTCCAAAACAGAAATAGCAAGTAAGCTCAAAAATAGAGACGGACAGATGCTTAACAGGATAGCTGCTAAAAACCACAAGACAAAGACCTCAAAAATGAGCACAGTAATGATGCGACACCTAAGACTGCAACCTAGTCCTAACAACTGATCATCATGATGTTCACAGTAGGGCTTCCTTTCAGAAACACCAATGCACAACAACAAATATACTGCTGTAATGAGCATATCACCTAGACTTCTTAGCAGTGGAAGAAAGTAATGTGATCTGAGCAGTCATCTTTTACTCTTTTTCCTACATATGGATGCGTTAATGTATAGAGAAACCATAGGAATCCTTGAAACCATATTGCTTGTTCTCATCTGTTAAAATGGTAGTGGATCTGTTATGGTATGGGCAGCCATCATGTAGGATTCACCAGGGCTGACTACTCTTCATAGTATAATTACAGCCAAGGAATACATAGCCATTTTTGTGATTAAGTGCACCCTATGGTGCAACATTGTTTCTTCAAGATGTTCCAATATTTCAAGGGGAAACACCCTCATACACGCTGCTGAATAAATTCAAGAGTAATTTTGTGAACACTAGGATGAAGTCAAAGACATTCCATGGCTTCCCCAATCGCCACTCAAACACCAGTGGACCTTTCCAGGCAGTCAAATAAAAAAATTAAAAAAAAACATAAAATGTGCAGATTTCAATTTCTTTCATGTCTCAAAGGATAGGGAGCCTCCTCCATGAGGAATGGTCCAATATCCCACTAGAATTAGTTTCAACTGAGTGTTATGACAGCAGTTTGAGTTGAGTGTTATGAAGGCCCAAGGATGGCCATCTCCTTACTAGTTAAATATTCACACAGTATTTGGCATTTCCATTATTCCATTATACAACTTTACCTGTATGAATACATGTGAAAACACAAAAACACACACACACACACACGCACGCACGCACACACACACACACACACACACACACACATACACACACACACACACACACACACACACACACACACACACACACACACACACACACACACACACACACACACACACATGTTTTTACCTTGTGGGGGACAACAGCACTCATGAGTTGGTGGAACCAGAGCTACTGCTGCTGCAGAAGTTTATGTGTTAAATGGTCCAAAATGATATAGAACAGGCCTTAGCTTCACGTGTGAAAACAGTCACTGAAAACTAACCAGGCATGGAGCAAAATTATCCTCTCTCAAAAAAAGGGAGCTTTTTTCACAGGTTAGAGTCAGAGAGGGCTTGTCTATGGCCTTTTGGGACTGAAAATACAGGTATTGTACATGTTTTATTAACAGATGGGAAACAGCTTAGTTTGAGCTGGGGGAAGGGGGGTCAGAGGTGCTCCTGACTGGCCTAACACACAGGCGCACCTTGAAAGGTAGCTGAAGGTCTGCTCTGGGTCTAATGAGCCACAGGCCTGCGAACACTCCATCTCCAGGTGTAGCTGTGATTTATAGCACCCTAAATGAAGTGCAACAGAAAAAAACACGCTATTGTTTATTTATTTACCATTTATATTCTTCTGACGTCACAGAAACACCTCTCTGGAAAAGCAGTTGCACATGTGAGCAATCGTAAAAGAGAGAGGCGAGGCACCGCACCCCTGCAGCAGCTAAAACACAACCCTGCACCCCTGCCACACTCTCTCTCTCTCTCCTCGTAACAGCCTCTCACAGTTCTAGGGTTAGAAATAGCGGGAAGTCTCCCAGGTCCCCTCAGGAGAGTTAAAAGGCAGCCGGTGCTCAAACAGGCCGTTAAAGTGATCAGGTGTGCAGAGATGCCAGGGCTCAGGCTGACGGCTCAGCTGCTCTGCCAGGCAGGTGTGGGCAGGAGAGAGAGGGACATGTGATGTGGGTGTGTGCCAGCAGTAAAGAAATCAATAAAGCCTTAGTCCCAGAGGCTTCATCGGCACCTACAGAGCTACAGCTGCAGCGCCAGTCCAAGAATCTGGGTCAGAATGGGAGAACAGAGCTGCCAAGGTGAACCAGCGCGGGCCAGGTATTTATGATGCTGATGAACGGGGCACACGCTTTGACTTTGCTTACACACAGTGGTAAACTGCAGCATGTGAAAATACATTTCTTGGCAAATCCCCCTGCCACACAGTGCAAGGCTTCCTGAAAATCCCACGTCTGTCGATCGGCACCCCCCGCCCACCCCCAAGCCAACATTTCCACACCTTCCTGTTGTGCGAAGGAAAAAACAACACTCATATAAAAATATAATCCATGGTGAATCTGAATACAAAGTTTTAGGTAGTGGGGAGGTGTGAACATGAACATTTATAAACTTATAAACACATAATCAATGGGACTAACGTCAGATGGGACAGTACTCTGCATCAGGGCTAACCAAGTCCAGGGAGGAAGTTCAGTGAAGCTCCAGACTTCCCCTCTGGACAGAATCTGTCAGGGAGGTTCATGAAGACAAGTGTCCTCCACTGAGACAGCTTCAGCCAAGAGGAAGCACTGCTGATCTATCTCTCCCAATCCACAATCTGATGATTTCCTAGGGCTGCGGCCTTTGACACCTTGCATGCATTTATAACACTTTGTGTAATAGGTATGGTTGTGCTTTTTTCCATACTAGCATGTCATGGAGGGTATCCTAATCAAGCAGTCTATTCACATGTCACACAGGTGAGCTCAAAATGCAGCCAGTGGGGATACAAGTTAAATCTGATGGTTCAATTAATGATTAATAAATTCATAAAAGTTGCTACTCGTTCTCCACCCCCCCACCTCAGACACACACACACACTCTCTCTCTTTCTCTCTCAGCTGCTGGGCCCTGCAGACAGGAAATGCAGCTAACCTAACAGGATGTTAGATAAGAAGGGTCCTGAATGTAACACATTTCATTCCTCAAGAAACAAAGAGTATGTCCCTCCTCCACTGACAGCTGTACCTCTAATTGGCCTGTGTGTTTTCTTTAGGTTTAATCTGGCTTTTCAACTCCCCCCTTTAATTCTTTGTAATGTCAGCTACAGTAACATTGTACTTATACCTGCAAAGCCGATATTACTTTTTAATATTAAGTATATCGCTTTATCAGTGTCACTATTTCTTTCCCTATGAAGACTTTATGGAAAATAGTATGAACCTTACAAAAAATGATGAAAAAATGTGGACTTGTTTACTTGACAAGTGAAAAGGTAAGAATATGTAGGTGTGAGAAAAACTCAAACGGAGCTTATCTGGTGTTGCTTCTGCAGACCATGATGTTTAATTGATGAGAGCCCCCGCCCCCAGTGGTTGCTGCACGTGTGTGTGGGTGCTGGAGCAGCCCAGCGCGCCCTGCCCTGCCTGCCTGTGAAGTGAGGCCTGCCGTGGTTTCTAAACCCAAACCACATTGTGGAAAGTTTTGTTCAGATTTGGTGGGGGTGGTGGTGGTGGGGGGTCAAAGGGTTGCACAAAGACACAACCATAACTGTAACATTACACCTAAAAAACTGAGAGGCTGAGAGACCCATGCCTTTTCCATTTCAGGAGTGCTGTTACTGGGGGTGTAAATATTCTGAACTGGTTCTACGAGAAGCACGCAGTGTTTCAGAGAAAGAGTGAAAGAATGTGATGCAAAAAGCGGATGTGTACATCACAGAGAGTATAGTCAGATGGTGGGCAGAGCAGGGGTGTGAAGAGATTAATCAGAGTGTGTGTTTTATGGGCTCCAGTTTATATGTTTGGATGAGGGCGGGACATTCCCAAACTCTGCACATCAAAAATGTTAGGATGTCAAAAGATTTCCTTGCAAAGTGTGCCAGGGTCAAAAACAGGAAGACTTTGCTAACATATATATGGACAGAGGTTAAATACAATAGCTGCCTGGAGGCTAATGCAATGGGACTCTGTGTGGTTTATGTATTCATATCCTGGGGAAGTTCCAAACAAGAGGCTGTCAATGGATTCCCGGGATTTCTGGAGGGAGTCACGTCAGATGATAACGCACTTGTTTATTGTTGTTGTGCTGTGGGAGTCTCTTCACCACAACAAATGCAAGAATCCCGTGTGACTGCTCAACCGAGCAAAATCATGTGTGTGTTTGTG
Source organism: Albula goreensis (assembly GCA_022829145.1). NCBI lineage: Eukaryota > Metazoa > Chordata > Actinopteri > Albuliformes > Albulidae > Albula > Albula goreensis. The sequence continues at coordinate 14,643,772 of CM040752.1, forward strand.
TGTCCTTTACCTTTGTGTTGGCCAGTGTGTTTGTCCATGGGAGCATTTGTGCATGCATTGCCTCACATCTGTGAAGTGTATCTGTGAGTATGTGCAAGTCTGTGTGTCTGTCTGTATTTCCATATATTTATGGGTTTGTGACCATTTATGTGTGTAAGTATTGTGTTTTTATTTGTATGCATGCATATATGCATGTGTGTGTGTGTAAGTGTGCGTATGCACATCCTCCTTCCTCTCTCTGGATACAGATATGATCTGAAATAACATACAATAGGGTATGCTACTCTAATCTTATAACACTAATCAAAATCTGAGAAGTAAAAAAACAGCAAGGACGAACCTGAGCTGAGAGCAGGTAATTGAAATCTTGCCCCCTGTCTCTGTTAGGATCAGAGGGGGAGTCTGCAGGGCGGGGAGGGGGTTGGCTGACAAAGAGACACTAGCAGCCTGTAATGGCAGCTAGAGGGCAGCCACGCTCAGAGCTCCCTGCCTCCTCTGACGCAGAGGCATTACAGAGGGGTCACGCCTGAGTCTTTAAGGGCAACAAACTACCCCCCACACACACAGCCTGTCTCTAATGGGACCTGCATCCCTGCTTTCAGTAAATAAATATATTTGCAAAACAGACAGTTCTGAATAGAAGTATCAGGTTGCCTCTGCTGCTTAATATAAAAGCACTGCAAGAAAACATATTCTTTTTTAGGCACATTAAAAATAATGATTGTGGAGATGATAATGATGATTTGAAAAAGTTAAACAAATTAAAACTAAAATGGAATTCAGTGTAAAACATTTATCAAATAAACATGGATAAAGCTGAGATGACGATAACTGGATATCCATTGAACACACACAGAAACACACATCGATGCCCATTTCAGCCTGAAGTACCCATGAGTGACAGAGTCAAAAAAAGAATGAACATTTTTACTTTTCTCATTTCCATCCTCCTCAGTGAGCACAGAACTCCCAATGTGAAGAACAGTGGAAAAAGTAACATTCCTGCAAATGTAGCAGAAACACTTTTACAGACCGCTGGGCTGGACCTTGGTCACAGCATCTGGGATATTTTACAGCATTTTTGCATGCAATTTTAACATACAACAATTGGCTATCTTGTGGGTACGGGTTGTGGTGTGTGTCACCCAGCTCCTCATTGCTGTCAGCATCCATCATGGACTGAGCTCATTACCTGAGGGGGAGCAGGCATAAGGCAGGACCCCTGTAACATGGGGGCTGAGACCGCCCCGGCCTGCTCCAGCCACACAGCTAACATCATTCCTCAGTGGGCCGCCCAGCCCCGCCCCTCGTCCCGGCTCTGCGCTCGCTGACGATGTTAACGCGTCGTGCCGTGACAGCGCTGCCCTGCCGGCTGTGGCCGTCAGCCCCCGGCTCAGCCACACATGTGCCCATTCATTACGCCGTATCTGGTGCGGGGCCTAACCCGGAGCACTGACACAGGATTTCCTGCTGCCTTCATTACAGTGGCAGGAGTCATTACTCTACATCACACTCGCACACTTCTCTTCCCCCCGTTAACTCCTTCAAGGTGCCCTCGCCTCAGACGTGTGCCAAAACCCAGGACATCCAAACCACGCCTGTGAGGAAAAAACAACAAAAACCTTGGACGCTCACTAGAAGCTGCGCAATAGGAAGAAAGGTGCTTCTTTAGTCCAACAGCACACTTAATTCTATTTACGGGTGGTAGGGAGGAGGGGGTACATTATCATTATGAGACTGATTTGTTTTAAAAACTACAAGAACTACAGAACGATGACCCCTCAAAGAAGGCCATCGGGACAGCGTTTATAGAAACATCTCTGAGCGTCTGCCCAGGTCTGGGGGCTCTGTTTCCGGCCTGTGGCCTCTCACTCAGGACTGTCCAATAAAGAGCATGACGCAGAGCAGGCCCCTGCTCCCAGCCCTGCAGGGTTGATGGATGGGGGCCTGCTGAGACCGTCCAACTCCAGCCTATCGCTCAAGGGCCGAGGTGGGTGGGGGTTTGCCAATAATGCTTATTTCTAAGCAATTCTGCCTGACAGCTTTTGTCTGTTACAAAGATTACTGTGGAAGAAAGGGGGAGAGAGAGAGAGAGAGAGAGAGAGAGAGAGAGAGAGAGAGAAAGACAGAGAGACAGACACTGAGAGAGAGAAAGAGAGGGGGGAGAAGAAAAAAAGGCCATTAATCATATTTTATTAACTTCAGTGGGCTCGGCTGGAGTGAGGAAGATGTGGGGAATGAGGCCCTGTGAAGAGGCCCTCAGTCTCTCCTGCAATTCCCACCCCCCAACAAAAGTATCAATAAAAGCAAGGCTACTGCGGCAGGCCCAGCCTCCCTCCCCATGCGGTATGGCCCAGCCAAGCCAAGCTCTGCGCCAGCAGCCCTGCCATCAACAAGTAGTTTAACTGTCACAGCTTAATGGGTCTGATAAGTCTGCCTCACTGCCCTTTATATGCAGAGGAAAGACTCGCAAGCACCATTTTTAAAAAACTTTATAAATATCCAGAGGACCCTTGTGCTGGTGGAATGTACCTGGGTGCGTTCACTTCTGAACGAAGGCCATACTTGCAAGCACAGTTCACTCAGGAGGCCCCTTCCGTGTTAGACATGCAACTGGAGTTATTGTTGGCAATACTGGTATAGTCTGATGCTGCTTACTCTCAGTGTACCACTAGTTGACCTAAAGAAGCCATATTTTACTCATTGATTAAATGAAAATTTAAAAAAAAAATGAATTCAGGGAAACAGTTCATTTCAAGTCATATTACTTCATCTTGTCATATTCAAATAAACTACACACAGCATTAAGGTTTGTGACCAGCAGATTTTGAATAAAGTACAGAAAGTCTGGCTGGAGAGGCTGAGAGGCTGATTCTCCTCCAGACTGACTGAATCAGAGCTGTGGTGGATTTACTGAGGACATAGGGAAGCAGGACCCATTTGGGCCTGATCGGCTTGGCACTGGACTGGGACTCACAGCTCCCTAAAGCAACTCCGCCTGTTCGCACTCTCTCCCTGCTCTGTTTCACTGTGATCTCACACACAAAAAAAAAAAAAAAAAAAAAAAAACAAATGGCAACCCCAACGTGTGTTTGTGCTTTCTGTCAGCAAATTGTAACATTATGCTTGGCAATCAAAAATAATACCCATGCTTGCACATAACCACACATACGCCCACCCAAAAAAACACACAGACACACAAACATATGCAGGAACACACACACACACTGTTTTTTTCTCACTCAAGGTGTGAGAGGGAACTACACACTGTAATTTTATACACATGATTTTCACTTCTTTAGTCAGAGGGCAGATGCCCTGACACAACAAAGTGTAGTCAAAACACTGAGAAAAAACTACGCAGCAAAGCTATGCATACTTACTATCACTTAGAATAAACATAACTCTCATGTAAAACTCTATTTTCTGTAACTACATAGAAATTAAACTGACACACGTTTGTGCCTGTATCCACATTCTCTGTTCAGAGCAGCTCACGTTTATGTTTTTCTACACTGCACTACATCCAGGAACGTTTTTAACATGAGACGTTTTCTCTGAAATGCTATGGGGAAACGGTGGACATACAGCTAATGAACTCATTTCAACAGGAGGACTGGTGGAGGCCATGATAGCTCACATGACTGGCTGTGTTTAGGTAAGTGAGCGGGCGTGTAGATTTATGGCCTGTTTCCTCTCCCCGTCATTATACAGCAGGCATGTAGCACAGGTGTACTATTACCTACCTTAATGTACCATTAGACCTGTTTTTAAAAATACACATGAATGCCAAATCTTCCAGGAGTAATAAAATTTATGGAGGAAAAGCCCCTTATCCCACGCCCTCAGTGTGTGTGTGTGTGTGTGTGTGCAAATGTATTACAATGTGACTTGTTTTCTGCCCTTGCCATTCATAATATCGGTCTCTGTCTGTCTTCAAGAACAGGATCTAAATAATTAAAATGCAGCCAGGTCTGGATCTCATAAAAAGACATCTGGGTTGTGGTGTGATTGTCGTTGGGTTGCAGAGTGCATAATTGCCGTGGTTGAGAAAAAAAAAGATCTCTGATACCCTTACTATCACCAAGCCCTGAGACAGACCTGAGAGAGAACACAGACACATATAAACACACACACACACACACACACACACACACACACACACACACACACACACACACACACACACACACACACACACACACACACACACACACAAATGCATGCAAGCACACACATGCGCTTGCAAAGATAAAAATAAAAAATATTGTCTTGTCCATGAACGATGTCCAGCTTAATTCACATTTCAATGATTGTTTAACATCTACAGTATACATTTGCAAATTACAAGTATTGGAAGCATTTAAATGGATGCTCTGAACCCACACAGAAGTCAGTTGCCTTTACATGCCAGGTTGACAAGTCCAACCAAACACTTTTTCTAGGTTTTACATTAACTCAGACCAGCAAAAACTTGCCTCTTCAGATGTTCTGTTTTTGGAAACAGTACAAGTAAACAACTATTTCAATTACTTCCTTAATTACAGGCATCTGTAAGGACGCAGTTTTGAGAGTAAATTATAAATGCAAGAATGTGAAGACCACTCGTACAAGCCTTTTAATATGACAGAAGGTCCTGACACACAGAGAGGAAGGGGCCTAAAGGTTCCTGTCCACTCTGTGCAGAGACGGCTGGCACATATTTGCTGAAATGTTTGACACCGTTGGGCCCCATTAGTGAGCCAGACAGATCCAATCTGCAGAATAGCTGCCTATTATGAAGGGGATTAAATGGAAATACAAGCTTGATGGGGACGAAAGCAGAGAGGGATGGGTGGGGGTGGGGGGGTGAGGGGTTGGTTTGGGGGATGTGCTGGGGGTGGGGTGTCAGGCGTTTCAGTTAACCCTTCAAGGCATGGTCTAACTCTTCACAAAGACCACACAGCCTCTCAGCACCTCTGGGGGAAGGAGGATGGCTGCAACACCAAATAATCCATCCTTTATGGCATGGCCAGGTTAAAGAGGATGAAATTACCAAACTATCTGGGGCTGTCACTTACTTCAATAGGAATTTTTGCTTAGCATAAATAGCAGATGAGGCCAGGAAATGCAAGTTCCGACTTTCAAAGAAATCTCATAGAAATCACCTTATTTCAGGATTCCTCCCTCACAAAATGGTCCAGGCAATAGTACCCCCCCAACTCTGCCTCCCCTGCCCCAATCTGGCCAGCCCCCACCCCACTGCCCTTCCCCCCACCATGTCACAGGACTTCCAAACATGCACAAGTTTGTCGTCTGAACAGATTTAGTGGGGAAAAATTCCTGGCGCTGCTTTAGAAAAAGTTATTTTTCAGGCTGCACCTCCATAATGAAATGGTCCTGTGTAATTTACGGCAGCTCGTTAACGTGGCTGAGCCGAGGTCTGTTGTGTTATGTGTTTCTAGTTTACTAGCAGGCTTTGGAAGTCAGGTTTATTGCTTCACTTTATGATATGTATTTAGGGCAATTAGAGAGGAGATATATTGACTCATTATAGCAAAGCAGGTGCAGTGTAAACCCAAATATATAAATACTACATACTAGACTGCCCCCTCACACACCTAAATGGCACAGAACACATTGTCATGTGCAGGCACAGGCTTGGATACTGCTTTCAGTAGGCACCTTTAAAACGGCATGTGCAGGTTTTTCGAGTGGCCAGGTGTTCTGCACTGCACATGGGTGAATACTTAGTAGTCCTACTGTACCAGCATGTGTTCTGCATTTTTATTCTTACACTGAGCTTATATGGTAAATTTAAATGTACATTATTTAGGAAGGTCACCTAAAGACAGTAGAACACATAATTGCTTATCCTTATGAAAGGAACTGGGTAAAGTTTGATGTGTGCACAGTTAATTGGTCAGGGTGTAAAGATTGTTCGAAGGGAAGCAGTAAATGGTGCTAAACTCCTGCAACACACTCCAAGGAATAATGAGACTGATTATTTCTGTGCCCCTTGCTTAAGAACTGTTGAAAATGTGTAATGCTTCAGGTACAGTGACATTGATTTCCAGTTAGCGACGGAGGAATTTAATCTTGCTCAAACTAATTTATTCACGTCCACATTTTACCCCTTGCATCAGAGTTCAAATTGCTTTTGGCAAGAAGTTTATGGGTTATTTCAGCAAAAATCTGCAAGCCAAAAGAACTTGCAACAAGTTGAATGTGACAAGGACTGGATATGCACCTGTGTCCTAATACCACAGGATGAAAAATGCTTGCCAAATCAGAAAAACAGCCAAGTAAAACTGCTAAGACACAATTTTCCACCCCTCCCCGGAAACAGTTATGTAGCTGAAGTTAAATAAAAAGAATTGTAGATTGCTCTTTGTTTTGTTAAGTGTTTGAGGTGTGCCTTTTACTAAGAATAAAAGGTGGGGTGGAGTGGGGCAAGGGGCTAACACTGGCGGGGGAAAGAGGAAGTACCTGCACAGATAAGACAGAATATTTAGTCGCAACAATAACAGTTGCGTATGCCACCGTTCAGGCCCTCTCGCGACAGCCACAATAAAGATAAAGATAAAGTCAGTGCTGTAAGTGCTTGTAAAAGCTGGGTGCAGCCGAAGCTACTGGCCTGCTGGCCCAGTTTGAAATTCGAACCTAAGAGAGAGAGAGAGAGAGAGAGAGCGGCAGGATCACAAGCTCTGCTTCCTATGACCTGTAAACAAGCTGCTTCATGATGGCCTTGGCTCGCCCCTGCACAGCCTCCACTTTCACCCCCTCACCATCAGTGTCCCCTGTATATCATACTGGAGGGGTGCGTGTGAGCGTGCGCACAGTGCATTCTACGCTGGAGTCAGATAAAAGAAGAGAGGAGAGAGGAGCACCTGGCCTGCCTGAACGCAATCATGTTAGGCATATTTACGGGAAAGCATTTCGACAGCCCATACCATCTGTTAGGACACATTAGGAGCTGGATCTTTATGAGTGTTAACTGTCTGTGTGCATATAGTCTGTGTATGTGTGTGGAGTATGTGTGTGCACATAGTCTGTGTATGTGTGTGTATGCATGTGTGTGTGTGTGTTTGAGTAATTGTGCATATGTGTGGGTATGTATTTATAGTGGGTATGTGTATGTATATGTTCAGTATGTGAGTGTCAGTTGTTTCTTTTTAGATTTTTTCTTTCCTTTCATTAGAAAGGGGATGCCTTACCAGGGCAGACTTTGGACCTAGGGAAGTGGAAGAGAATTTAATGCCTCTGGAAGTCACAAGTGTCATGATCTTAACATGAGCCGTACCTAATGAGCCCAGAGTGTATGTACAGTCATTTCTGGGTAGGAGCTGTACACCAGGAAACCATAAATTATAACAGGCCAACCTGAAAGACCTTCTTACATTACAACTTCAAATATGTATTTATTCAAACATCAAATTGAATAATTTACAAGGAAAAAAATGTCAGAAAGGGATATGGATTTATATTGTGATACACATTATATAAAAACACACTTAAGGTACTGTGAATATTATATCCTTGGTAGTAATGAAAGATGGAGGGGGAATGAATGAAGATGTAAATTAACATCTTCTTGGATCAGACCCAAGTACTTTAAATCACTCCAACAAGCCCATCCTTGCCAGGCCTAACAGCATATAAAACCACCGCTAGGAAGTGAGTATTTATCCTTTAAACAACTTTACATTAACTCTGTAAGTGCTGGTATTGTTTACAGCCAAAGCAGGGCAATTCACAGAACTATGCAATCATAAACACAGAACAAACACTCAATGCTAATGTGTGAAATTTGCAATGATATCAAATAATTTATTAACTCCTTGACAAATAAGTATTCCTTTCATCAAGCTTAGCATTCTTAGTGGCAAAACATTTGCTGTATGTGAATAAAATATCATACAACTAAAAGACTTTGATAAGTACTAATCTTTAGGTGGTTTGTCAAAGGAATTGGCAGACTTTGTGTTACAGACGTAATAATTACATTTCAGAAAAATGATAAAAGAGAAAGCAAACTTCCTGACAACTGCTTAGAAATTGGGCGGGGGATCATTTGTCATGGTCCAAGCTTTTGTTTGTAATTATTTCAAAACCAAAAAACAGACAGAAGAGCTTGATTTCCAAATTAAACATGAAAGCAAATACTGGGAAAATTCTGGACAGCATCAAATGCATTTGTGCAATCAGTGTGCAAATATTTTGCAACCACACAATTTTTACATATTTCATTTGTAATAAACCACAGGATGAATTTTCTGAGGTAAAGTGACTTTCTTAGATAATCTAACTTCAAAGTACAGGAAATGCTTACGGTTTTCATGGAAACAGAAGCCTGTCCTTTGATGTGTATCTATCTGGCAACTCTTCCTAATGTCATTTTATGGTTTGCTTGTAGATATTTTATACCATGGTATAGCCTCATTTATTTGCTGTTTTCTTTCTGTAAACAAATTTGTCGTTGTTATTTTTGAAGATATGCTTGAATGATATGTCTTCATGTTGTTAACTGACAGAGTTCCTCAACTGACGAGCAATAACTTGTACTTCTATGATATATAACGTTTACAGTTTTTCAGGTACTTCCTGTTTTCAGAAGGTGTCAGGATGAAGATAATGTTAGCACAGAATTATAATATGCATACACTGTGTGTGTATGTGTGTGTGTGTGTGTTCATTTACAATATCCACACATTTTCTTAAACAGGGAAATGAGTACGTTCATTAGCGCTCGTTGGCACCAGCTGAGCAGGAATGTCAAAGTGCTGATGGCTGCATTTACCACTCTCCCAGCCTTGACTGCCCCATGTCTGCACCAGAGAGACAAACAGCCTGCTTATACATACACAAAAAACCCCAGGACTGCCAGCTTAAACCTGCGTCACAAAATGGTTCTGGTCAGAGAGGAAACAGAGAGATGGGGCTGTAATTCTAAGAGGATAATGGCTGACAACAGGTGGGGAGGGGGTAGAAACCAGAGCCCGACTGTAACTGTAAATGAAGATTTGACGCAGATGGTTCCAATAAGCTCACTGCTCCAGATCTCATTGCTCTATTAAATCCTTGTGCTGTGAAATGCAAATTCATTTTATGGGTTTCCAATTCACGGCACTCTGTACCTTCAAATATTGCTCTCAAATTCAAACCTCCTGCAGCCAACTCCCAATTTCACAAAAAAGGAAAGAAAAATCCAGGCCTTTCAAAACATGAGCGATTATTACAGGGAGAGAGAAAGAGCTGAGTGTCTCAGGTCTGGGGGGCAGATAAACCTGAACTCCACATGATTGGAAACAGATGAACCAGACGGCTAATGGACCCTTGCGTTTGGTAACACTTTGTGCAGAGGCAGGACTGAAGGTGTCTCCCCTTTTTTGTTTAGAGCTTGTCTCTCTGTCTGGTGAAGATTGCTCTGGCTAATATTAGATGTGATATTGAATGACACCAGAGTTCCCTTTATGGCTTGTTTCCTGCATAAAGTTTATGCTTGGCAAAACGGGGTTCCAGTGCATTCTGTGACATTTACATTTATTTAGAGCTGTCAAGGGATTCAGAATACCCATCTGTGGTGTCTGTCTACTGAAATTAACCATGCAAGGGGACTCCCTGAAATAGAAAGAAATGTACATTATTGGTAAATGAGGATTACAGAGTACCTGTGAATTCTCAGTTTGTAGTTGGCACTTTTCAGTGCAGGAAAGCCGCCTCATGCCTCGGCAGCCTCTGAAATTACTCTGGCAGTACACTAAACCAGCTCTTTATGTTGGGTACAGATATGGACGAAAGGAAAAGAGCTCTTTTACTGTTGTGTAAACCATTGTTTTAATTCCACATTTTTTATTTCTAAGTATTGGCCATGATTCAAATGACAACAATAAACCCATTGAGCTCTAATACCTCTGGGTTGATTCACATCAAGTGCCAGTTTTAGCGCCTTTCCGTTCCTTCTCTTTCTCTTCCTCTCTCTCTCTCTCATACTCCCTCTCCCGCTCTCTGTTGTTGGATAATATATCATGCCACATACAGCCGAGCGATCGCTTCCAGTCCAAGGCTGAGATATGTTTATGGCTGCCATTGCCCTTAACCCTAAGCCCCCACCTTAACCTTAACCCTAACAATGACTCCCAGCCCCTGACATAAGGATAATGGATACCCAGGACCCCACAGTTCTGCACCCAGGGCTAACATATTGGCCTGGCTTTTAATTAAATCGCACGTCTAATATAAGAGGCCAAGCCCATACCCATTTGTTCAGTGTTTAACACAATATCGAGAGCATGTCAGTCAAGCCCCAAGATGTATATTAATTTACCTTTATCTTGGGGTTAATATATGGATGGTTCGAACCCCTTTTTGATGGAAATGACAAAAAGTATGCATTAGGGTGATTGCGGTTAAGGGTGTGTGGTCTACCATGGGCGATGTGATACGAATGAAGGCTGGGTGATTCTTCCTCCTGCTTCATTATGTACCATAATGATGATAATCTGCAGCCCATGTCAAGCAGAGGAGAGAAGAGATGCATGGCTGAGGATCACTTAAAATGGTGCCAAATACATTTGGGGAGGCAGGGGCAAAAAGACATGTCCCTTTGTCCAATTTTGGTTGTTGTGTATTTCATAAGAACACAGGGGACTGACAGGGTGCTGTATTGGGTCATGGGGGGGTGGGAGAGGGTGCTGTATGGAGATGTGGGGAGGTGTCACAGGGCATATGGGGGGGAAGGGGGTGGCTAGAGGTGTAAAAGGGTGCTGTACAGAGGTGTATAGGAGTGTGATGGGCTCAGTATGGGTGTGTGTAGGACTGATAGGGTGCAGTAACATCTCAGAGGGAGGTCTGCACGTGCCGAAGCCTGAGGTAAGGGAGGAGGTGGCTGGGGGAATCAGACAGGTACTGTCACAACATGGGAGCTGCTGATGTGATAATGCCCAGGGAAGTGTGAACAGCTCCCACCCCCCCGACAGATAACAGATAACAAAGCGGGAGCTGTTTGGACATGCTGCCATCCATCACACCGGAGAGAGCACTGGGGGTGACACAGCAGAGCCGCACTCAGGCCCCCAGTCACTCCAGACCTGACACCCTGCACCCCATCCTCGCTACATCATCCCCACAGCAGCAGGGCCACATGGGCTTTCACTTGATCTCAGCCTATGATAGGTCTAATCACTTCTGCTATCACAGGCCAGCAGCTAGCACTGGAGTAACAAAACTTCTCAATCAATCAAGATTTAAACTACCCAGCAAATTCCGAATTTGAAACATAGCAGGTGTAGATGAAATTATTTATTTCATAATAAATAATATCTATTTATTTTATAAAATCTAGCCTAAGCATAAACTGTTATAAGTACATAACTACCCCAAAGTGCAATAGCCACTAGGGGCACTGTATCACAGCAGAACTGAAGAATTTTATTCATTACTGCACTGTGCTTACCCAAAACAGACTATCAAAAGGTACATTCTTTTCTTATATAAAAAAATATGAAAGAGACCGATCAATATATTCATCTTAAATGTTTGTTCATTCAATATGAATGCATGTTCAGTATACAATGAATAAAATATAAGAAATAATTATTTCTATAATGTATACATATTCAGTCAATAATTTGTTTTTCTTTTTGGTATAAATACAGTTTTGAAATACAGACCTTATAATAGAAATAATAATATAACTTTTATAATTTCCAAAAGTTTCATCAATTGTAAAAGCAACATTTTTCTCCAATGGAAAATTACAGTTCAGATATTTTACCTACTTAATTGATTTTGAGGTAACTCTTCACTGTTAGAACTTCTTGAGTAAATAGTCTCTATTGAAAAGAATATTTGAGGAAGAAAGTAAACCTGGAGGTTTCCAATGAGTGCCATTACAAACAACAGGAAACAATAGATTGTTAAGCCAGACGACGGTGGTGGTTTTAAATTGAGAGAGAATAAGGGAACATGATTTAATGTTAAATACAACTACCCGCTTTGCCATGGCCTCACCCATTCTGAGCTTTACCCAGATTTTAAGGTAAATTGTTTAAATATGCTTCAGATAACCACTGCACTTAAACGTACCTGGCACCAGGCAGCTCTCTAATTGAGCATTTTCCTGGCATGGAAGCACACACAGCGCCACTGCACCCTTCAGTAAACACACTCTGCTGACTGGGCATTTGCATTGTGTCGGTGGTGCACAAATGGTTTTTAGCCTCCTGAGTAGTTAGAGAGGTGAAGGCGTACGGAGTGTTTGTCGGGTGGATGCAAACGTGGGTAAAGAACTGTGGTGCGTTCAGTGCTCCCACTCCATGCAGAGGTAAAAGGCGAAGGGGGTGTGCCTGGTGCGTCCCCAGGGACCCAGACCTGGGCTGAGTGTATCGGAGTAATTGACAGGACAGCTGTGATGAGGACAGAGAGAGAGAGGGAAGGAGGGAGGACCATAGACTGCTTACCCCTACATGCCATCACAGTTTACAGGTTATCGCTGGGGCCAGAGCTCTGCCTTTGACCTCATTAACTAATGTGACCACATTGGCACCCTTCTTAGTTGTTATCACTTGACCTGGTGTCGAGGGGTCTGCCCTGCTGATGTCCAGGAGAGACAGCCAGATACCTCTGGTGACCCTCCCGCCCCACCTGACCCAGGACAGAGGCTTCAGTGGGTCACCTTGTAGCCATGGGACAGACAAGGGGCAAATATTACTGAGCAGGGTTTGTGAGAAGTACAACATAAAATGAAATGGAGTTGTATATAATAGCAGATAAACTGACAACGACTGACAATTATGCATATTAATAATGGCTCCTGGATGACAAGAAAACTACTAAGCATATTAAATCATGGTATATTGAATCGTACAGCTTGCATTATTCATTTTTTTCATATTTTGAAATGCATATGAATGAATCAGTTGTTACAGATGACTAAAATAATAAAAATTTTTAATTGGAATGCACTGAAAATTTTGTGTTACTGCTTTTCAGCATGAATGAAGCTGATTCATGTCACTTGTTTCCATGTATGCACAAAAATGCACAAATGCCGCCTCATGAGTTCAATCATTCATCGAACAGAAAAAAAGAACACTTTTTCCTACATACACATACATATTCATGTCCAAACTGATGGAAAACGTATTTGAGCATGCATTCATTGTGTTTGTTTTCAGCTTTTCCTAGTGCTATCAAAGGTGATCTGGAATGGACAGAAAAGCATTGAAGATGAAGTGAAAGGGTGATCTGAGAGACCATGGCTGGGTCATTGTACTGGACCAAATCAATGGCCTAACGGCAATTAGGGGAGGGGTGGGGCCAATTCCATGTGGGAGAGTGAGAGTGCTCACCTCTTAGCCACTATTATTTGTTATTGATCATTGGCTGCCAACCACAAGTGCCTCCATAAATATCCATATTTCCACATAGACAGCAGAGCACTTTATTACTGTTCCAACTCACTCCTGGCTTTCCAGCTCATGAACTGGGTGGCCGAGAATGCCAGGGCACACCAGCCATGTGACTGTGCCAACTCATGCTCATGGAAAAACACAGGTGAAGGCTGTGACTGGTGGTGAGTTTTTCCATGTTATTTGTCATTAAGGCTGGGTTTGAAACTCAAGCCTGGGAGGTCATGCCTGTGCAAGCTGATGGTTGATGGAGTTGTTTTTTCTATCAGAGGGAAACAAAAAAAGCTCACTGCGGAGGTACCTACGAGTTGCTTTTGAAAAGGATTCAAGTTTGGAGTTTTAAACATATCAACGCTGGAGGCTGACGAGTCCCCATTCAGTTCCTTGGCAGTCAAAACACATAGAAATCAAGACTTAGGTGAAAGGCTATGACAACGCAATGCATATGTTGGGAAACCAAAGTACCATACCCTCAATCCAAACCTATAATTCAGACCTTTTCAGAGGTAGACGATTGGCTCTATTTGGACTCCCAGGCACATTTCCGCAAAGTCACCTGTTCCCCCTGCCGTTAATCATTTTTAAAAACGATATGGTTCCCTGTGCTTTATGAAAATGATTTCTCAAACAAAGAGATGCAGCGCTCACCTGGGGCCCTAGCAGTGTGCCCCCACTGACGGGACTGGGCCAGAGGGGGTGTTTGGAGTAAACACAGGAGCGCCTCTCCGATGCGCAAAACCATTTTTCTCAGCGTGTGCAATTAATCAGCACTCTAATTTGGGCTAACGTGCATATATGTAAATGAAAGTTTAACAAAGCATGGTGATTAATGGCGTGCGCAGCAGTATGGGTGCAGTCGTGGAAATGGCACGTGCGGGGCCCAGGAACCGCGGCGACGCTAATTAAAAAGGCATAACAAGAGGATGAGTTATTACTGGCAAGACCTGCCGTGGACGACATCATCCATCCCCCCTGCACACCCCTCCTTCGGGATCACGGTCAGGATCGTTGGGTCGGCACCCGTATGGACGTATTAGGCCGTGCCATTACGAACGACCTGCACATTAAACCACCCCCCTGAATTTAGAGTGCAATAAACATTGGATGCATATAACAATTATGCCATAAACCTTAATTTCATTCATGATAAATTCCATTATAGCAGCAATAACAATAAGTGGGGGGAGCGGGGGGTGTTGTTTGTGAGTTGGGCCATATTGATGTGCACCAGGGAGCGGGGGTGGGGGAGTTACACTGTACCCACTGGGGCTCTGGGCTCAAAACTCCTTTTAGGTGAAGGTGTCTGCAAGAAGTCCCAGTATCCAGACGCTATAAATGAGCCCTCTCCATTAGTGTCCGTTTCACCTGCCTGCTCTCCTCTCGCTGTTCCTTTCATCAGAGGAGATCGAGCTATGTTTCCCCACTGATCTTTACAAAACACACATCTCCCCGGCATCTCCTAGCATTTACTTAATAATTTAACACTGTGCCACCATCTATAGAATTTCCATAAAAGAGAGAGAGAGAAAAAAGAACAGACGGAAAGGAAAACACAATTGTAGGATCGATGGTGCAAAAAATTGGTTTATCGAGTGGCCTGTCTCATATTTCCCCGAGACACAGATAAGAGAATGGTGTGTAAGCTGCCATCGCGTATGGCGCTAGAGGAAAAAAGAAAAAAAATGAAATTAGATTATTGATGTTGGACGTCAAAAATAATTGCTCAGATTTCGGCTCTGAGGAATGAAAAAGATGCTGATGGGTTCGGTGATCCATGAAAGCTTGATTTCGCGAGCAGGCCAAGAAGTCGGGCCCGTATTGGAATTTAGTTTGTGACCCTGGGATTACTTGTGAGGAGACGTGCCTGCTCTTTGTGCCCAAGAATTTTAACTACACAAATAAAATACCTTCAGTTCCAATTTGTTGTTGACCACTTAATTTAAAATATAAGTAAAAAATATACTCTTTAAAAAAGAGCAGACTGTTCTGTATTAGAAGTGATTGGATTCTGATGTTGTATGAGGCCAGTTTGTATTAAATTTAATTAACCTTGAAGTTCTGAAAAACCTCACTGAGCTGCCCTAAAATGTACATCAGTTCCTAGAAAAAAAGAGCATGCCTTTGCCTATGCATTTATTATTTCACTGTTACAGTGTATGAAAAATTCACACTCTTTAATACAATAATTATGTAAAAAGGACAGAAACCGCAGTATAGAGAAAAACTGAAAGCCATGTTTTGTGATGCAGAGGGCTTATTTTTCTTATTTTTTTTAAAAGAACAAAATTCCTGAAGCTTCCAGCTGTGTCTCCATGGTATGGGACATTTATAATTGAGCGTGAAATCAATTATTATCAATTCATCTGCCAGCTGAAACTGACCTCCAGTGAGTCGCGTATGTTCTCAAAGACGCATTGAGGATCATGGAGAGGAGAATAGCATGGCTTCATTGCCGCATATATAACTGATATATATATATATATATATATAACTATATATATATATATATATATATATATATATATATATATATATATATATATATTTATTATACACACACAATATATGGTGACCGTCTCTGAAAAATTACTTCTGTTCAGCAAATCTGCAACATACCAAGAATATCTGAAAAAATGTAAAAGCTCTCTTGTCTGGAAATTGCTAAGTATATATTATATATGTGTTGCACATACAGTTTATATATTTTTATGTGTGTGTGTGTGTGTGCGTGTGTACACCAATGTCAATATATCCCCTTTAATTTAAGAGAAAGCTGTAAAACCATTAGTGGAGTGTTTTTTTCACAGGTGCACAACTGTGATGGGCTGAAACTGAAGGGCATGGGGACAGGCTGTGGGAATATATTTGTGTCTCCATCCGTTGGGGTTCATGACAGGGAGCCACTGAGCCGGATTGTTCACTGGACACAAGGCACCTCAGTGGGATTGCTGCTTAAACCAAGAGAGCAGACTCACGCCCAGGACCAGAAAGACCTCAAAAACAAACCTGATCATCCACAGACAGGATTAGATGGGCCAAAAACAGGCAAAGAGGCGGAGCAGGAAAAAAGTGGAAAGGCAAAAAAAAGGATAGAAAAGAAGGACTTTTTTGTCTGGGCATTTTCAATCTCCTGTGTCTAAACCTTTTTTATTTTTTAAGGAGAGTTTGGGGGGATACGAGTGTTGACCCCCCGACTCCCCTGCCAATTGCAGTGGTCATGTCTGGTGTAGGATACCCTGGCGAATCCCAGTGCAGAGGGAACGGGCAGCCCTGCCAGCACTTCCATACAAAAGGCAGTGTTGGGTGATTGAAATTCACTCCGGTTTGTCCCTGCTCTGTCCTGAAAGTGATACCTGTAGAGTAAAGATAGGTTCTGACCCGCTGCCCCCGCTGCCTCCTCACAGCCGCGCATTAGAGCGGCCCTTTATTGGGGCACGCCGACGTCACACAGAGACTCCAATGCCGGCTAATCAGATAGCTTTCCCACTTGCTGAATAGCCTGTCTCTGGCACCGTGTGTGGCATCAAACCGGCTCTTTTCATTCAGCCGCCTTCAAACAGCGTGACACTCAGATCTTTTCTCTTCCCTTTTCCTGTACTCAACAACATTTCAATTTCGCTCCCCCCCGAATTATAACAATGGAGTGGCAAAGTGGGAGCCATTTAGGTGGTCATTGGGAGACAGGGCCCCTCCTTCAGTCACATTGTTGCCCCATCACTGGGTGGGGTCAGTGGCCTGTTTAGGATGATGTGCTGCTGTTTCGTCCGGTTGCATCCAACCCCCCACCACCACCACCCCCATCCCCCAACTGTTCTGTCGGAAACATTTCAACACCCATGTATGTCCATCAGCCAGTCTCTGCTGGGTTTTTTCCTTTCGGAGTCTTCACAGCCCTGCACTTACCCCTCATCTGTCCATCACTCTGACATATCCTGTCATTGCTCCCAGAAGGTCTCAAGACAGAAGGCAAATTAGTGTAAATGGGCTGTATGGCCTTTTCTCACCATCACGCTTTCTACTTTTCTCATGCTCTCTCTCTCTGAAGCAAAGCAAGCAAGGATCGATAGCTGAAAAGACCCAGTTCTCTCTCCCCCATAAAATCCCCCCAAAAAGTGTGGCGTAAACACAATCAAGTCCTGCTACTGCTGTAAAAGTCCTGCTACTGCTGCTACAGCATAATTGGGGTTTGGCACCATGAGGAGGAAAATAAAAGTGTGTATTTAACAGCTGTGTGGCCTGTAGATATACTGCAGGGTTCTTTTCTGCACTGCAGCTCAACTGGTCAGCCCAAGCCTCACAGGCTCTTGCTCCAGTTGTCAAAGCAATATGCAACAGCACAGCGGATGTGTTGAGCAAAGGTGCATTTGCTGGTTTTTTTTTTGGTTTTTATGAGCCTCCTCAAGATGCCTCGTGCATTTCCAGCTTTAATTTTATGCTCCCAGGAGTGTTTCCTGTCCCTCTCCGATTACATGCAAAGGGGCGAATCGTAATCAGATCTCAGCGGTTGGCGATTGTCTCCTGCAGTGGATCGCATATTTTCAAGCTGACCGTTTTACTATGGAATCTGTAAAATAATTCCGCTCTCCCTCCTCCAGCGGTCAGTGTCAGTAAATACCACTGTCATCAAAGTGTCTCTGAGCAGTAACCTTAGATGGTGGTGGGGGGGCATCCCCTTGCCTGTTCCCATCCCTGATTGGCTGAGCCATGGCACAGCTGCACCTTACCTCTCCCTCCACACACAACAAACAAAGCTGGTGCAGACCGGAGCTTCCGCCACGCGAACATTCAGTCAGTATGTTGCACAGATCTGAGAATCGATTCATTACACAGACAGTGAAAATCCATCACATCGACATCCTCAGCCACCTGGAGTTTACCGCACTTACTTTGTCATGCAAGCTCTCAATATATTGATAAAGGCCACAACACATCCGAATTTGTGGTGCTCATGGATGGAAATATCATACTCTTGTCTGCCCTCGTCTCAAGCTGTCCCTTTTTAAGGAGCATGGGTAGATAAATCTGTGCCAGGCTAAACCTCACCTATTCAGGCCCTTCGCCCTTCTCTCCCCACGGCTGTTATTGACATTTTGCCGCTAACCTTCTCGTTTACACTTAGTTTAATGTGGGCCCTGTTATCAGATGCGCCCAAGGTTTGGAGTTTCAGTCGTCCTCCTGCTTCTTTTCTCCATGGTATTCATTCCTTCTTCCTGTGAGCTGAAAGTCAAGCTTCCCTTTACAAAAGCATGTGCCCTTATCTGGGTGACCTTGCGACCTGGAGTCAAGGCGGCAGCCACAGACTGCTGGCTCTTTTCTGAGTCAGGAGACAGGAGCCCCCCTCCCCGGGATGGGCAGCCAGGCAGCGGGCATGCCGGACACAGTGGCAGGAGCCCGATGATCAAAACCGGCACTGCCACCTCTGCCTGTCAGGAGGAGGAGGCAGGGCACAAAATCTGCCAACAATGCTGCCTTAACGGCGGTGTACAGGTCAGTACATAACTGTGCATCAACAACATTGAATCACTGTCTCAATCTTCCCTCACTCTCATTTATACATAACAACATACAAATTAACAGAAAGATGGACAGATAGAAAACAGGTAGAGAAACAAAGGCAAAGAGAGACAGATAAATGACAGATGACAGGCGTAAGAACATGGTATCCAGTGAGGTTTGTTTGTGTGTGTGTGTGTGCTGGGGAGGGGTGTGGGGTGTTAGTTCAACTCCCAGCCACTGGGTGGGTGGTCAGGCAGTTGGGAGAGGAGAGGTATCACTCGACCTCCTTGGCTAAGAATTCAATCTGTTTCTGTCTGCGGAGCTCCTACATCGTCACTTTGCTGATAGGGATCAAGCCAGGGGGCTGCCCTGGAGAGAATCAGGTCCCCCCTCTCTCTTAAAGGGACCATGTGTCTCTCAACTCTGCTCTTCCCTCTGGAACCAGTCTACATCTGACATCTCCTGCTGGGCTCCCAGCCTCACAATCAGTGGGACTGACAGTGAGACTATGGTCCCTCTACTATATTTGTTTTCTATTGATACTGACATGGATCGAATTGTTGTAGAAGTCATGGATTTACATGGGGTAACCTTGTGCATGTTAGAGTGAACAAGCTTGCTTTGTGAAGTAAGGTAATACTCACACATTTACTTTCACACACAACACCTGTTGTCTTTTCTTGTACTCTAGGCACCTAATTCCAAGACTAACTGTAAAGGAAACTGTTGTAACGTTGTTTGTGTGTGCACTTATCTGTGCATAGTTCCTAAGAGAAAGAGAGAAAAAGAGAAATAGAGTGAGTGAATAGTGTGTATTCAAAAAAACCTTTTTTGTTTGTATGTGCATAAAAAGAGGAAGCAAGTATATATATATATATATATATATATTTTTTTTTTTTTCCAAAACGTCTATATATGTCAATTTATTTTATAGTTACAATTCTCATTATTATACCTGAAGTGCTTGTCTCTCATGTTCATTGACTAAAATGTATGTTTGCTGGTCTCTTGAAAATATGTACTTCTAGTGCATACCAATAAAGCTTAACACTTTTACAAATGTCTTCAAAAAAGCGAGTATGTAGTGTGTGTGAATGTACTTGTGAGTTTATTTTGTATGAGTTACATGCAATAAATAAATGTGTGTATCTATGAGAGAAAGAGAGAAGAGTCAGTGCATGTGTGCTACAAACAGAGAAAAAGAAAATATGCATAAGAGAGACTGAGAAAAAAGAGGGGGTATGTGTGCATGTAAGAGAGAGAGAGAGAGAGAGAAAGAGAGCAAGGGGGGTCTATACTCCTCTCTGGAGGATGTGTGGTGGAATGTGTCCAGGATTGCATTTCCTCCGGTCTCTGCGTGGTCTTTGTCGTGGGGCCTGCAGGTGCTCTGGAGCACTCATATCCCATATTCATATCCTGATTCTATTCAGATAGCACACAGAGTCCCCACGGACAACACCTGCTGCTCCAGCTTACAGCGCCCAACACAATGCCTGTTGTTCTCCGGAACATTCTTTTCCATCTCCACATTCTCCACCATCACTGTCTACGTGTCCTATTCATGAATGAGTCAATGGAGGAGAGTCTAGGGTAACCTTTCATTCCAAATGGCATTACCATCAATATTATGAATGGTCTCGAGAATAAGTCAGCAGATAGAAACACTGTATTGTACAAGCTGTATTTTCACCAGAGCCAAACAACTTTACTCATTGTCATTCCATTAGGACATGAGCTACTACAATATAGTATGCAATATGTTTTTTCTCACAATACCATTAAGAATTGGAAGCATCTACAACATTGAACATGGTAAGCACATTTATCCCATGGAAATTTGTTTTTTAAAGGTTCCAATATTTGCATCTTGCAAGCATTAGCCTGACTTGTGCAGTTGTGCATTTTTCTCAACCACAACATACACCTGTACAGCACAGCCTCCATCCAGCTTTTATAGGGTCCCCCTTATTCCCTATCACCTGTAGGTGGGGGGTGGTGCCAGCCACCATTCACTCCACCAGTGACTACATTAGTAGCAGGAAAATATGATGAATGTCCTCCAGAGTGCTTTGAAACACTGCAGAAGTGACAAAACATGCATAAGGTGAGCAAAAGTAGCAGGAGGAGAGGAGGGGGGGAAGACATTTTCATGGAGTCTGAAAGGTAATGATGGGTTGAGGTACGCTGGAAATAGCATCAATCTAGGCTAATCCACAGGGCTCATTGCAGAGACCGTAATTGTGGAGATTACACATGAGCTAATCTAAAGCTTTCCCCTTTGTCCCTTGCTGAGCAGACCCTGCGGAACGGTGAAGGCATCTACAGTATGTACAGTTCCAGATGCCATTACCTATAAATAAGCTACAATTTGGTTGTCACAAGGTTGCCTATAATCTAGCTCTCAATCTTCAAGTTTAGCAGGTTGTCTAAGCTGCAGTCCACAGGCGGGGCCTCTAGTGAGAGAGGGGTAAAATTGGGGGGGCCTGAGAGCTAATTGAAAGCTGATTCCTGTCTGTAGTTTCTTTCTCCTGGACACAGAGGGGACATTGTGTCCCTCCAAGCTTGAGTGTGGCCTTGGCTGCTGCCAGGAGCCCACCTTTTTATCCCTGAGACAAAACAGACCCCCCCTCCACCTCCCAAAACCCCCCTTCCATCACCCCATCTGCCTCCTCTTTCTGCTGGAGCTACCCCTGGCTGATGAAAGGAGATATATTAGGCTGGTAATTCCGCCGAGGAGATAACTGTCAAACAGAATGAAAAACGCTGTCTATCTCCAGGGCCGAGGGCTCAAACTATGTCAAAACTACAACTTTAGGACTCAACAGGTCCTGGCAGCCGACAGCACCGACTGAAACCAACCCCCCCAACACACCCACACCCACACACATCCTCCAGCCCCTCCCGCAGCCGCCCTTCTGCCACACACAGCCTTTTCTCTGTGTTTCATCGTCCTGTACACACAACCAGCTAAGTGTCTGGAGATGAGCCACAGCAAACCTGCTGCTGACGGGTCTTGTCCGATTTCTGCCGTTGCAAATGACAAAACACACGTTCAAGCCTCTCCTTCGAGTGTGCGACCTGCCAGAAGCACTTCTTCCGGAAATTGTTTTTTCCTTTGTCCCATACAACATGCCTGCCTGCATTTTTTTATGAATGTGTATGAGTCTATTGTGCCCTGGCAGCGGGGGGACAGAAGCCTAATTAAGCCAGGCCTGAAGGTCCCTGCTCCACTAATTCCTTTAAAAGAAGGTGCACTGCGTCGCTCAGGTGCACTCAAGGTTACTCTTCTTTGGAGAGGGAAAAAAAGACGCTTGAAGATCTTTTGTGAGGCATTAGCAGTTTTGCAAGCGAGGCACCAGCGGGTCCATTTAAAACAGAACCATCAAAGCAGCCCTTTTCATCACCTTCAAAAAAAGTTTACTCCTGTCCCCCTCTTCGGCTGAATTGTTCTTGCGGGGAAGAATCGAGGATGTGAGCGATTCAAAGTTATTTTTCAAACACTGTTTAACCTCTCCAGTGAGACCTCCACAACTGTTCTGCTTAATACAGCAGGTAAAGCAAGTTCATTTAAAAATATGGAAATAAAAAATAAAATAAATAAAAATAGAAAACAGCTGTCAGAAGGAGACAGACAGACTGAGGCCCATCTAAACATAAAATAAATGGTTGAGTTGCTGGCCAAGGTTCTCTTTACCTTAACTCTTAACCTAACTGTATCCTGAGTTGCCAATGTTGGCCTTCACCTTTAATAAGGAGCTCCTTGTTCCAATGAATATATATTTTCTTTTTTCAAGAATTGTGCTAAATTCAATGGGGGCTTATGGAAGGGTTATCATCGGAGCCTAGAGAGACAGACTAATTTTTTCCAGCTGCAAGAGAGTGGGGAAAATGACAGATTTACACTGTTCTTAAACACACAAGACTGTCTCAACTGGGTGAATTGTCAGAGGGGCCTTGTTAGAAGGTTTCCTGTCGTTGGAGGGCTCAGAAAACTCTCTCACTCTTTCTCTCCCCCTCTCTCTTTTGCTCTCCCTCCCTCCCTGTCCACATCTTTCTCTCCTTCCCCTTCCCCTCCCCCTCCCTCTCCCTCTCTTTCTCCCTCTCTCTTTCTAAAGGTTGAGCTCGGTCTCTTTGTACTGACAATTAGCGTATCAGGAGATGGCATGTTTTAAAACTGTGTGGAGGGATCCTCTCATTAGCATGCGCTATGCGTGCTGCCAGGGTCTGAAAGCAAACAGAGAGTCGCTCAAGTCGATTCAGGGCAAAGAGTGTGTCAGGCTGCACCCCCTCCCCACCCCCTGCTCTCCATGGAGAACGGGCTTGAGATTTAAACCCCACCCCCCCTCCCCCTGCCCCCTGCAAAAAACGTGTGGGCCACAGCCTTCCCCTCTCCCCCCATGGCCGGCCCGCAGAGTGTCCTGGAGGCATGGTGGGGAGGAGCGTTCATTTACCTCATTCGCCTCTTATGTAGTTACGCTAAAATCACAAATCCTCCGCAGCCCGCCTTGTGGTGAGAGGGGCTCTTTGAAATGCACCTAATTCACAGCATAACACACAAACACTGACTCGTTTCAGTTAAGTGCGCGGCACATATACGTTTCTCTTGGCCGGCTCCCACAAGCACACATATGGCTGTGGCAATGGATGAGGTGAGCGCCACTGAGCTCAGGATAAACACGTGATAGAGAAACTGACTGGGCACAGAGAGAGAAATGTCTTGCAGCACTACTAGAATGAATGTGGCAGAGTCAATGTAATTCAATCATAGAAAAATTACAATTGTTCTTGTCATAGTTTTTGTGATTTTAATCATTAGAAGTAGTAGTTAAGCGGTAAAAGTTTGCTCACCCTGCTGGTGTGGCAAGATACCTCCTGTGTTGATGTGAGTGATTGGTCTGGTATGATTTTGGTCCAGCTGGTAAAACCAGGTTGTGAACTCCCTTCCCCCATGTTCGCCAGGGGTCAGATCACATGGGAGGCCCAGACTGCGCACTGGCGTCACTGCCATTAAAGCCAATCACACACAAATCCCCAGCCAATTTACAACACAGTTTGAACAGGGTTATGCTTTTTTTCTATTAAAAAAATATTAGGTCATTTCTGCTTAAACCTGATACCTTTTAGAATTCAAGGACGGGCAGCTTGTAAAGTTAACTATATTCCGTTAAGTTTCTTATTGAAAACTCCCGTCACTTTGGCATCATTTTATATTTCACAGGCACATCCACTCATTAGATTTGCACTGATCATGAGCGTAGAAACCACCCCCCTCTTTTATTGTGGACGGGATATATTTTCCACCTCCTATGTTTAATGACTCCTTTGAAACCTTCTGAATATTTTACTGGTTTTTGATAAAGAGCCAAAATATGAAAGATGAATTCATTTTTTCATATTTTCCCCTTTAAAAATACCTGCCCTCTGCCTTAATAAAAGAACTGCTGGCAAAGGGGGCTCTGGGATTGTTGGAGAGACTGTAAAATGGTCTTGTTTCAGGGGTAGCAATATGTTAGGGTGTGTGAGGGGTGGGGCTTCATGTTTCTGACACCCCCATGGAGGGCTTTGACTTTTAAAAGACAACATTATTTTCCAACATGGGAGCAGTGTTATTCCCTGGTGCAAGTTACACTCCCCTTGCACCTACTTTATTGAGCAATGCCTCCCACTCTATTTATTTAAACAACTAAATAAAATCATAAAGAAAAACAACCCCTGTTGGACAGGATATCGGCTCCAAAGGCTGACTGTTTCAATGTAAAATGAGCAGAAATTAGGCAAAACAGCAAGTGTTTCCCCATATGTCCTCAGTCCTGCTCCAGTTGTGTCCAGCCCAGGGGCAGAACTTACACATTTCTAATACTATTCCAACTGAATATGAATGCATACTGAACAATTGTGGAGAGTAATAAGACAATGAGGTTATCTCCATGGCAACAGTACTCAAGGTTTAATCTGAGCCTCTTTAAACTGTGGAAACAGCAGTAAAATCTAGACCAACCCCAACTACATTTGTTTTCGATGTCAAAATCGCAAATAAGGATAACCCCTGCTGGATCAGGAAATATTTTCGGCCTGTATAATGATAAAACAAGCTAATGGAACAGACAGGAGAGAAAGTAAAATGGAGAGAGGGAAGGAGAGTAAATCACCTGTTGAACAGAAGAGTGAGGTGTTTGTGGAAGGGAGGTGATGGAGGGAGGGAGAACAAGGCACTTACCCCCTCATGCCTGCCTCCCAGAAGCAGCTGTCTGTTTTTAAGATATTTCAGTCTCAAGATTTATACAGTCGCAAGGAGAAGATAATGATGTAACTTGAGTAAATCAACAGGTCGTTCGTTTGGGGCTCCGTTTCCGCCCTGTCACTGGCCTGTGCAGAGAGGGGCTCCACCTTCTCTTACACACACACACACACACACACACTGCAACCCCCAATCAAAACAAAACCGTTTTTTCACAGTGTCTGCTTAGGAGATCTTAATATGCGGAGTGTGCTTAAGATGACTCACTAAGCCTTCTATACCTTCACTTGTTAACTTGTCAGGGGTGACAGCAGTACACATTACTCTGGCAGTCTGGGTTTGACACAGCACTTCATTTGCTTGAGTTGTGTGTGACTGCCAATGCATGTTCAGAGACACAACCAGGTAATATTGTACCTGATTCTTGGTAGAAGCTAAATTAATAGTGAACTAAAATATGCCTCCTTTAAACACACAGTAGGGCTTGGATTGATGCTGCTGTATCCAGAAAGCAGAAGAGAGCTGATGCTATATGCTCATGAGCCCACAGAAAAGTTCTTTGAGGTCAAAGTCCCTGAAGAGACCAAGGGAAGGTTTTTTACCTGTATTTCACCAGATGAACACTCACAGAACTTAAAGTGTTCCCCTTACTGGTACTGAAGGTTTATCTGCTGACAGTAAAACATATACATGTATTTTACACCTAAAGGAGAAGGTTGCGCTGCTGAGTTTACTGAAAAGCATGGTGCAGTTAAGTCATGCTTAAAACTGCTTGACATCATTTTGTTCTTGATTCTACAGCCCACATTCTCTTTTGTCTACACGATGACCTCTTTATTGCTCCAGCATGTTGTTTTGTTTATGAGTTCCGACAAGCAGCAGAGCGAGAGCTGGGAAACATCCGTCTGTCAGAAACAAGCAGCCGCACTGAGCGTCACGCGAAACACGAGTCCTTCTCTCTCTCTGCCTCCTGCTTCAGCCCAACTGCTTCAGTTAGTCACCATTCCACTCCAGTGGCGGCTCAACCGCACGCTGCATCGCAAGTGTAACAAAAGACAAAACAAGCCCCCCACAATCTGGAAATAACGTAAGATTCAGAAAAAAAGAGAGTAAGGCAGAGAGAGAGAGATGGAAGAGAGAGAACTGGGGGTATAATTTTCCGCAATCAGCCCCTGCTTGAAACAGCAATTACCCGGCTGTGTTCAGAATCCCCTGTGTTACTCCTGGGCCCCAGTCTTTCATCTGCTACACCAGCATGGCTTTATTGTGGGGAGTTAAGTTAGGGTGAGCTGCAAGCAGCAAATTTGATAATTCCCGCTCCAAATGGGCCTGAGCAGCAAAGCAGCGGCGTGTGGAGCCGCTCCCCCTGCAGCCTGAGTTCGGGATGCACTGGCATACACAGGCCCTGTTTACACAGCTCTGCATTAGGTGTTAACCGCTTCTGTTTGAAAGTCAGGCTTCAGAAGCTGAAAGAATGCACAGTTTGGTTAACCTCAGGCCCATCCTGTCGAAGGAAGGAGAGGCACGGGATGTCCTTCTCACAGTTTCCACCTGTAGTCTCCTACAATATACATGCTCATAGACACACACACATACACACTCACACACATTCACACACACACACACACACACACACACACACACACACACACACACACACACACACACACACACACACACACAAACACACAAACACAGGTGGGTATACACACCACAAAGAGAGACACATACACAATTGGTCATAAACATACGCTGAACATACATGCACATGCACACACAAACATACAAGTGCATGTATGCATGGGTGCAATCATGTCAACTCGAATGCCATTATGCAGTGAACCACCTGATGTATTGGCAACAAGAATTACCACATTTCTGATGACAGATCACTATTATGCTAATGTTTATCATCCAGTTACTGTTGATGAAAAACTTGAGTGACAGTTTAATTGTACTCATTTAACACATATGTAAGGAAAGTGGAACTCTTCAACTTGTTGCAGACACACTATCCTAAAATAAATGTCAAAACACATGTAAGGTCACATTTTTCTCCCTCTCCTTTTTTTCCTGAAAATGAGAAATGTAAGATACTGTTCCAGAGGTGGATGGCTCTCTTCTGAATTCCTCCATGAAAAGAAAAAAAATGTGGAACAGAGTAAGGTCTTTATCTGTGTGGTCTGGTCTCAGCTTTCCCTGACTCCCTGATAGCTAAAAGCCAGGTCTTGTTCTCTGTTCTGGGGATAAAAGGAAGCGTGAAGTCTGATACTGTCCCCTGAGATGTCATTTAAATCCACACACGGCCCTGTCCGAGGCTGCAGTGTCACTCCTCACCGCATCTCCCCCGGCTTTGTGTCCGCACTACCGCGTGCTCTTTCCCCCGAAGCTGTTCTCCCTCTTTACTTCCTGCCCTCTCTGCCCATGTTTGATTCCCCCCCCTTGTTGTTTTTTCCCCTTAAGAACCTTGGTACATTCTTTAGGCCACTCCGTTCACAGCTGTGCTTCAGCACAGGGACAAGTTTCCACTGGATGATATTCTGGAAGGAAAACAGCATCTAGGATAAAATATATTATTTCTGTTGAGATTTTTTTAATGTCTGCAAAAACAGGATATGTCCAGGGCCTATCCTCTTACATCTTGCCTACATTAAAAAAATGTAAGTTTTGTTTTCAGAGCAAATAATTTCAATGAATTTGGGACAAAAGAAAATATACCTGGTGAAATATCCCTGTTTGAAACTTGCACCATCGATCGGGGTGGTATATTTGTATGGAGATTCCACAGACCTGCATGTTAAGCCTGGGCCTGTCCAGACCAGGTCAATCCGCTGGGACATATAGACATAAATGATACACAGCTTAGATTCTCAAATAGGAGGAATGTGTTGAATCTAATAGAAAAATCATTTTCAAAGTTCACTGGGGAGGAGAGACTCTGCCCAGGTGTTTTTGGAGATTTAGAGGAAGGCTTAGGCGGTGGGAAGTGGTGAGGGGAAACTCAACATTCTTTGTCTGGAAGAAAACCGGACAGCCTTTTTTTTTTTTTTGCGACGGTGCTGTCGGAGGTGAAATGTAAACCTCTCTCCTCTGTTTTTTCTCTCCTCATTCTCAAGGGGACATGCAAAATATCACTCCTTTACATAAATATACAGTACATACAGCAACAACTGGGATTTCCAAACTCCACGCAAAATTTGAAATGCTTCAGAAGTACTTACGGGACTGTATAAAACATGTATTGAGTTACCAGGCCTGATAGATGCCGAGATGAATTTAAGTGTTCAGGGCTCTTGTAGCTGCCTAACCGTTTCATAGCCTGCCACAAAAATGAGAAGGAAAAAATGCTGCAGTGGAGACTCCCATCTCTTCATTTGAACAATTACAGTAATGATCTGCAGGCTATCCTGACCTCAGATCAGCCGAGCGATGACACCGCAGTGGTGGAGGCTGTGACCTGCGTGTGCGTGATTGAGGTAATGAACTTAGGAGGACGAGAGCAGTGCCACAGACAAGGGATCAGTCAAGGCTCTGGCATTTACAACATACTGCATCAGTCTGGTATGTCGATGATGGCCTACAGCCTCCTGTGGAATATCAGGTTTTTTCATTTTGGCCAGCTTTGTTTATGACAGCAACACCCTTAAATAAATCAATGACGACAAATTCGCAGAGTTTTTCTGTTCATTCCTTAAATGTAAGGAAACATATACTTGCAATGCTAAATTCAGTGGGGGCTGTGAAATGGGGAGGGATGCACTCTGCTTTCAGCCAAACATGTTTAATGTTTATTTTGCCCACTACAGAGAAAGCTACTCTGTACACTTTTTATTAACTGTCCATAGCCAGAGTTGAGAAGCAGTGCAGTATGTGCAGGCAAAAAAAAAATTTCCAAAAGAGTGAGCCCAGCACTGTATTTTCCCTACATGGAGGTAGCCCACAGAACCGCCATACCTGTTTCCCAGATAGAAATTAGAGCCACCCAAAATAAATATAAACTTTTGGTACTCACAAACTGACTTTAGGGTTTTAAAAACAGAAAAGTCTAAAAATACAATGAGCAAGCCCTGCTCTGCAATGTGAGAGAGTTGGCATTTCTGGGCAGCCCTAAGGCTGCTGGACGCAGTAACGAACATGGCCACACCACTGGAATGTACTGGCGAACCACGGGCTTCCTTTCAACATTTATTGAAAATCGCAACTGGCACCTGCTCCATAAGCCTGCAGGTTTTCACATTTTTCCTTCCTTTTAAAAAAGGAGAAAACAGTAGGAGGAATTTATTATTTGCGATGGCTCATCATTCATAAATGGATAATTCCTATTTAGACAAACTTTTTTAAATTCAATCCAAAATTGCAGTGATATTAAAATGTTCTTGTAATTGTTATATGACATTAGAAAACAAAAGAAAAGGGCTTGGTTAGTCACACAGAGGTTTATAAATCTGCTTTGTAGCAGGTGATTGTGTATGGATTTTACATACAAGTGAACTACCACTTGTATTTAATTTTTGTAAAACAAATTAAAATAATTTTAGGTGTAAATTAACATGTTAATGGAAATTTTCAAGGTATTGAATGTTGCAGTATTCCCACAATAGTTATCGGCTATTATGATTAATTATTTCAATATCAGAAAAGATACATGGTTTTATTTATGTTAAATCACTTTAAAATTAATAAATAAAATAATTGCCAAATCTAAATGCACATGTTAAAAAAGATGTTAGCAAGCTGACACATTTTAGCCACGGAGGGGTTCAAGGTCTTACAGCCACAAGTGAGAGAGCCATCTTTAAGGAGAAACAGACACTCTTTAAAAACAATCTCCTGCTTGTGTTCGGAGCTCACAGCGGATTAGTCAAACTGGAGGCCCCCCCTGCTGTCACCGTATATGCCCGAGAACACCTAAACATTTCCATGCCAAGATACTGGAGCTCTGTGCACAAAATGGGGGGAAAAAGAGCACACAGAAACAGGGACGATTGGAAAAACAGGCCAGGAAAAACAGAGGGCTATTTTCCTTGGCCAAACAGACAGGGCAACGCTGCAGTGTTCTGATGATACGGACGCAGTTTTGGGAGCACACCCCCGCTCCAGCGACAGCGGCCTGCTTTCAGCACTGGGCAGCTTCCAGAGCGAATGTATTACAAGTGTTCCTGCTGTAAGATTATATTTGGATTCCTCCAGGCCCGCTTCCAATTATTACTGGCAGTTAATACTTTTCGCACCATTCACAGATCCCCTTACTCCTCCTTGAGTCTGGGGCGTTTGGCTGGGATCAGCACATTTCAGTGGATTGGGGGAAAGAGAGAAAAAAAACAAAAATGAGACAGAGAGAGAGAGTAGGAAATGATTCAGGCTTACTTGCAAGGCAGAGCTTTCTGACACACAAACCCCGCAAATAAAACACCATTCTCTCACCCCACTGAAAATGATGATGTTTGCTGGGTTGGGGCTAATGAGGCTGTTAGCATTGAAAATAAAGCGTGGAAAGGTTTTTGTAGATGACCGCAGGAACACTGTCCCAGATTCCATTAGACTGCCTGCATCTGGAGGGTGGGGGCAGGGGTGGGGGTTTAAAAAAAGGTGAGGTGGAGTTTTAGTTTTTCACACGTGGAGGCAATGTAGAATGCAAAAAGCTTGCTGCTGTTTAACATGGCTTGTTTCTTTACTGGACAATGTGAAGAAGATTCTCTACTGACTCAGCTACCTCAGCTGATAAATACCTGCTCCGGCGGCTACGATACACATTATACACTATTACTAAGCTGTTTAAAAGTTCCACTGTCCCCCAAACAGTGTTTGGTCTCTGTTATGGAAGCAAAACTTTCAATGAAGGAGAGGGAGAGAGGGGGAGAAAAGGAAGATGAGGGGCTGAGTGTTAGAAGGAGAGAGAGCAAGAAATAGAGTGTGCAACAGCGAGAGAGAGAGGGAGAGAAAAACAGAGAGGGGGGAGAGAGCAAAGGGAGAGACACTTCTGGAAAAGTGTGAGTGACAGGCAGAAACAGAGCCCGGATTGTTTGAGCTGTGATCTGGTTTTCATTAGCGAGGGAGAGAGATGGGTCCAATTTGTGTGTGGGTCCGACGGCCTCCCTTTTCCCTCACTTGTGTTATACGCTGGCAGTTAAGAGATGTGGCAGAGCAGTCCCTTCCGCTCAGCTGCCAACAAACCATCAGTTGTTTTTGGGGTTAATAATTGCCCTGGCTATTACAACAGACAACCCAAATGATTAGACATGAGAAAAGGCCTGCAACCCCGAGCAGACAGGTTACACTGGGGAGCAGACCAGCCCACAGCACCAGCCTCCAATTATTAAGTCCTCTATTGATTTATAATACAAAAGCCCTGCAGCTAAAGCACTATACCCCAATCTGGAGCTCTCCTCAGCCATACACCAGGGACACACAGACAGCCCCTTCCTTTTTATGTTTATTTAATATTCTTAAATGTAGCTACCACAACTACTACCAGCACACACACACACACACACACACACACACACACACACACACACACACACACACACACACACACACACACACACACACACACACACACATTTTACATGCTTCTTTACTGGTTGTAGTAACAGGGATCACAAAAGAGTGCATATGTGTTTTTAACTCTTATGATTTGATAGCAAATCCTTTTTTCAGCAGGGGATTGTAGTGCAGCATTCTTATAATTTTAATTCTTATCACTGTAATTGTTTTGGCAATTTGAATCGCTATGTGCTGCAACTGTTTAACAGAACAATGTGGATAATGCGGATTACATTTCTCTGTCATCTTTGTTGTGAGATCACAGAATCATTATCACCACTGTCATCCCTGTAGACATTTGGTGTCAACACACATGTTCCCCACACTGAATCATCTTCCAGCTCAGCCATTCTTGGTAATGAAGAAAAAACACAAAGTGCCGGACTGTGGGAACAGAACGAAGGACCACAGGTGAGGTGAAAGGCTCTCTCCCCTGCTTTTCCGGCCCACAGTGTGAACAGCCCCCCTCCCCGTCCTGTCCCATTCCAGTCCCTCAAGAGAGGGGCGCCTCTGCGGACTCTGCCTGCAGGCGTACTCAACCAGTTAGGAAAACACCGCCCCAATCTGCACTGACTTCCTCTGCCGAGTCAAGGGTGAGCAGCCCCAGCCTTTCAAGTGTGTTACCGCATAAATTCAGGGCTCATCTACACATGCATTATGGGGAAGGCTAAGCAAAGAACCAACAGGCAAAGAACCAACAGCCAATTTTCCCACTTAAAATCTTAAGGGAAAATAAACGCGGGTGAAAATAATAATAAATAAAAAGGACACATAGTCTGCCCATTAGTTTGTTCAGCTGAAGAGCAGGGAAAATGTGTTACTATTCAACCTGTTACTGCTTTTGATATTAAAAAACAAATACATATATATATACACACACACATATGTGTGTATGTATGTGTGGTGTGTATCTACAGACATAGATATACACCCACATATACTATACAGGAGAGAAAGAGAGGATGATGAAAAATGTTCTGCCTAAATGGTTGTGTGGAGTAAAGCCCGCTAAAAAAAATAGGTAAAAAGGAAAGAATAACCCGCAATGAAATGGAATGATCGTGGTGGCAGGTGCACCCCCAGCAGGAACAAACAAATACACAGCCCCAAACAGATCACCTTCACGAAAAAACTCATTCTGAAAACAACAATAGCATTTCCCACCTCAGCTAAAAGCCCATTCCCCCGTGACCATCGGTTCATGGCCCCGTACACCTTCATCTCTTCAGCTGGGGGGAAATAATGGAATTATATTTACCGGCGACGCATCAAAGTTCAGTGCGCCTGATAAGTTAGCGGTCTACTTTGCCCCCGGCAATACAGTTATTCCTATTACTGGCATGTCCTGCTTCATAGATGGATGAATCTCTACAGAGGTATCCATGCAACCTTCAGCTACATATTATTACTGAAATCAATGTCCATGCCCAGAGAGATTTATTACAGTGATGGGTGAGGCTTTGGGATGTAAATTGTGTGCCTTTAAAACTGCAGGGATTGTGTGAGTGGGACTTCAGGATTACTGCCGGCTTGCTCAGGCACTGAAGCAGTGTGCCGATGCATAGAAAGGGAAGGAGTGCTTAATCAAGCATTTACCAAAGCTCAGTGTCCTTTTGTTTCTTATGGATAACCTAATAATATCAACCACTAACTAATCTAAGATGTGAAACATATATTTCTCAAGAAAATTAAGGAATTGTGGGGCAACCACTACTTTTGTTAAAAAACTGAAGCAGCTCTTCCAGCATAAGACAAAGCAGTTCGACATGTTCAAGTAAATAAAAAAAAACAAAATTAAAATATGACTGTTTTAAATGTGGCTTGGCAGTGGATACCAATTATCTGGGAGGCTGAGTGAGTGATAGCGGATTGGGAGAATCATTAATGAAATAGGCCAGGTCACCTAAAAGCCATGGCAAGGTGAAGGTTAGGCCTTTGACAGGTAGCGAAGCACCTTT
Source organism: Albula goreensis (assembly GCA_022829145.1). NCBI lineage: Eukaryota > Metazoa > Chordata > Actinopteri > Albuliformes > Albulidae > Albula > Albula goreensis. Next base: position 14,677,401 of record CM040752.1, read on the forward strand.
CAACACCTTCACAAACACATTTTAACTTGGTCGTCTGGGGAGATAAAAAAGACAAAAAAATTAATAAATAAAACCTCCCCATCCTGTCCTCTCTCCTGCCTAAGGCCACAAAAATGAAAACATAAAGGTATATAAATGATGAATAAACTAGAGAATAATGAAAATGACAACAGATAAAGTCTAAATTGTCAATAACAGGAAAGCATGCATTTTTACTGTCTGAGTGGAATGCTTCTTTTTCCTTCTTTGATTGTGTGTGTGTTTAGATAGTGTGTATGTGAATGGTCTGTGTGGCTCAATATGTTTGATATTGTGTGAATGAGTGAATGCTGGGTGAACTTCTGTGCTGGATAATGTGTGTGTGTGTGAGTGGTGTGTGTGATTCTCTGCTGAATACTGTGTGAATGGAGTGAGTGTCTCCGAGTTGGATAGTGTGTGTCTGTGAATGTATATGTCTCTGTGTTAGGCCATATATAGTGTGTGTCTGTGCATGGTGTGTGTAACACTTTGACAGTATGTGCTGTGAAATCTATTGTGTGTGTAAATGGTGTGTGTGATACTTTGCCATTACAGTGTGTGCTGTGCAATGTGTGTTTGTGTAAATGGTGTGCAGTGTATAGTGTGTGTTTGTGTTTGTGTGTAAATGGTGTGCAGTGTACTGTGTGTTTGTGTAAATTGTGTGTAGCGTATTGTGTATGTGTGAATGGTGTGTACTGTATAGTGTGTGTGTAAATGGTGTTTAGTGTATAGTGTGTGTGTATACATGATGTGTAATGGATAGTGTGTGTAAATGGGGTGTAGTGCATTGTGTGTGTGTGTAAATGGTGTGTAGTGTACTGTCTGTGTGTAATGGTGTGTAATATACAGTGTGTGTGCGTAAATGGTGTGTAGAGTATATTGTGTGTGTGTGTAAATGGTGTGTAGTGTATAGTGTGTGTGTAAATGGTGTGTACTGTGTAGAGTGTGTAAATGGTGTGTAGAGTATAGTTTGTGTGTGTGGCAGGGCACAGGCATGGAGTGAGGCCAGCAGGGCAGAGCAGAGGTGGTGAGGAAGCGCCTGGGAGCCCACAGCGCGGGAAGCCCCGTCTTCTCCTCATAACCTCTCAAAGACAGTTAATAAGCCCTCTGATGACTGATGCTTATGGATTTCTGTGCCGCTAATTTCCGTAACTATCACTGTTTGAAAGATAGCCGGAGGATTTAGGGTACCAGAAGGCCCCTTGTCTAAGGAACACACAAGAGCTGTATTATATTATATAAAAAAAAAATAAAGAAAAAAATGTAGTGTCTCTTTCCCTCCAAAAGTCGGTCTTATTTATCAGGCACTAATGTAGTGAAATAATTTTGAACTATTACTCTAGTAAGAATTGTATTAGACAAGCAATAGTTATTGTACCTAAATTAAATAAAATACCAGAAACAGCTAGTGTCAAACCAATTAACATGTTTCTTGAAATACTGCACAGCATTCATTCAATTTTACAGTGCTGGAATTTGCAGAGCATGCTGCCAAACTGTTGCATTCTTTTTCAAGGTACATCTAAAAATACATATTCTGCACTGCAAAGAATGTTAAATGTTATTAAAAAAACCTTACCTCCCTAAATAATTAATTAATCCTGTCAACCAGCAGCAAAAAAATCCCGTAATTATATTGTAAAGACAAATGCAGGCAAAGTCATGGAACATGACCCCGAGCAGCTGAACAGCACCACAGAATCTGAGACTCGCAGATAAAATTCTGCCATCCAGGGCTTCAGTATAGCATGCACAGCACTGTACAGCTTTTGGCCATCTCCATGCCTGCTTTCCCTACTCTCAGGAGTATGGGACAGTTAATCTGCAGCACCCTGATTAAAAGCCCAATGTGAGAAGCTGTGTAAACATGCCTGGCAGGCCGGTTTGAACGGGACTTACAGTAAATGCGGCAGCAACAAAAACGGGTCTTGGTTGTGTGTACTGTAACAGCCATAGCAGATAAGACTGCTTGTTGAGCAGTTCTCTTCTCCTCTTCCACTTGCATTAATTAATTTGTCATCACCAGTTGTCCCCCCCACCTTACCTCACCCCACCCCCCCACACACCCACAATACCACCCTGCCAACACCCCCCCCCCCACCCCCCGCTTTCCCCCACCCGCTCCCTTGTCCACCCCTTCAGTGGGGGACACTCTTCACTGGAACTCAAGATGCCAAAGTACCTGGGCTGACACGACCGTGGCCAACTTTCTGTCAGTGTGGAATGTAATTAGTAAGAATTAAGCGGCGCTCCGTAAAGGGGGAGGTCAGAGAGAGCTGGCAGGGTCGCGCCGGGTCATTACCAAGCATTTTCTTCCCAGTGGGGTGAAAAGGTGTCATGTTTACCTTGCACTGTGGTAGGCTGAGGCCCGTCTTACACTCCCCACTCCACCCTCCCCTAAAAACCCAGCTCTCCCCCATCACACAAAAGGAGGAAGATCTAACGGCTTGAGTTCAGATAATTTAGCACTGTCTTCATTACCACAGAAAGTCATGTGACATGTGCTGTGGTGACTACTGGAAGGAAACAGCTGCCATGTTGAACACTGCCTTACTGCTAATCGCAAGAACACAATCCTTTGGCTCCTCACTCCTTAAATGTTGCATTTACCAAGTACATCCAACCTGTTTACCAGTAAATGTATTGTACATCTTTGGCTAATTTTTCATCTTTCATACTAATTGGAAAGTAAACAGTCAATACTTTTTTCTGTGTGTGCCTGTGTGTTTGTTATAGAGTTGAATTTGATCTCGTAGAGAGAGACCAGTCCTGCAAATTGATCCAGCCCCAAGGGCTCAGTGGAACTGAAAGTCATCATTTCGGAATGAATTAAGCCATCTTTAAATCCAGGGTCGTGAGTGAGACTCTGCTCTGAAAGAGTATCTGTGGGTCCATGGGGTTTTATGAGACAAGACTGGGGGCTCAGAGAAACTCTCGCCAGATTACGAGATGACCCTGGAGCTGTCCTGTGACAGGGAGGCCCATGTTTAACTTGCACTCTGGTTGCGTGCATTGCTTAAGCGCTGCTCTCAGTGATGTGACACAATAGAGCCCCGGTGGAAAGCAGAGGGCTTGGAGCTGTATAGCGGACCTCAGCGCTCTTTCCTTTACTGTGTCTCAGTTACCGGCCTGCAGCTGGGGTTTTATTGAATGTGTGTGCAGCAGAATTTCCTAACTCATATCCTTATCCTGTCCAAGAAGCTGTCAGAGGATTCCTCTCTGATGATTGGGAGTGCCGGGGGGAGCTGCAGCCTTCCAGCACTGTCAGAATCCAGCGCTACCTCCCTAGCGAAGGATGGTATGAGCTAATGAGGGATTTACAACACAGCAGTGGGAGAAGAAAAATAAACACATATTGTCTTTCTTTAATTTATGAATTGATGAGACTGACAACTCTCTCCTGGTTAATGCTCTTCTCAAAGCAACCTCATCGTCTTTAGAGAGGCAGAGGAGCAGGGTGGATGTGGGAATGTTTGTGCTGTCTTTGGGTTGTGGTCATGATGGACAAAAGTCAGCCAGTCCTTACGAGAGTAGGATTGGCACACCCATCCCCGGAGCAAAGGACACGCGGAGAGAAGTCCATCTCCATGTCACATGGTCTGGGAATGGCTCCCTGCGCTCACAGGCAGTTAAATGTCTGTAAGCTGAGAGGAGGTTTACAAGAACCTCAAACTCCAATGAAGCATGTAAACAAATAATGAAACAAGCCTAACATGATACATATGGCAAAGCCACTGTCACTGCTCACAATGGCCTAGTCTTCCCTGGTGGACTCCGGCTCAGGGCTGGCTGAGTAGCACGGGGATGGATTACAGAATAACCTTTTCTAATAAAAGACTCATACACCAGCCTAGTAAAGCCTCTACCTGCACTGACCTTGGATGGAATTCAATCAAGCCGCAAAACGGTTTGTCCTTAACTTTGAATGACACATTTAAGCAACTGTCACGACTAATTCTCTGCCCACTGAAAATTAAGGAGGGCATTGAACCCCTCTAATTTAGAAGTAAGAGAGAAAAAAGTAATGTGTCAGCCATGTTTGTTATTCCAAGTTAAAGACTATGCTGCAGGTAGACGGAAAACCCTCCTTGTCCATATATGCTAAGGATGTTCCAATAATATCTCACCAAGCTCTGATATCTTGATAACATGAAGACAGCTGGTTGTATGTTCTAGGACCTGAGTGTGCTATATAAGGTGGATATTAGGTCTTAATTCAGTGGATTCCTTTATCAACATGTAGTTCTCTCCATTATTTTAATTATTATTTTAAGTGTGTATATATGTGTGTGTGTGTGTGTGTGTGTGTGTGTGTGTAAGTGAATATACAACAGACATAAAATTACTCACCCCCTTCAACAGTCAACAGTTTTTTCAGTTTGTTACTACATTTTGTGGTCTCAATTTTTTATTTTAATTAAATGTTTTATTTTTAATTAAATATGCACACAGAATTTGTTGCCATGCAAAATGATGAGGGGAAGGGTAATAAAACATCACTGAATGTCCCTTTGAGCATGATTAGTCACTTGTCAAAAAGTAGGAGCATTGTACCACCTGGATATTGCCTAAATCAATCCGTCTCTTAAAACTGAACAACTGGGTAAAGACAACATTTGGTGAAACTACAGTTGTGTTGCTGATATTGGGAAAAATGGAGTAAACGATATTTGACTCCTTGCACTAAACTGGCTAGAATGGAAGAAAGAAGCCATTACTGAAAAATACATCTCCTGTATGGAATTTGCAGTAAAGGTTTTTAGATCAGATCAGACATGATTGGAACTTCTGATATATACTCTCTTGTCGATAATCAATTAGGTCCCTTTATTATATTCTGCAATAATATCTGCAATAAGTCACACATTTAAAAAAAAAGTGGTTCGTAGGTTGTCCAAGAAACACACAATACTGTCTGTGCCAAACTGCAGAGATTTATAATAAACAGATCCATGCCAAAAACTGCTAAGCACTTAATAATGGTATTGGGCTATTACTATGATATATAGTTACAGAATTTAGCAATAAAAAACCACATATGATAATAGACTTACAATAAATAGTATATTAGGTACGAATTCATCTAAAATGTTTTATTTGACTACACATATTTAATCATTTTAGTGCGATCTGCGCTTTTGAATTAATCATATCCACTGAAATAGCATCATGAAGGAATGACATTTTCACAGTGTTCCTTCTCATTTTTCCTTTTTAATGAAGTGATAAGAGGCCCCCCTCCCTGCACGAGGTCATCCGGCCTGGCTGTCAGACATCCTCAGGTATGTCCACTCCTCTTTACACATCTGTTAAGGAGCGTGTTCATGAAAGCATGGGTGTGGGGATGCTCTGCTCTTTAATGACAGCGAGGATATTGGAGCCAGACTGGTGGAGCCGACAGAGGCCTGGTCGGTGTCAGCCACGTCCTGCGTGCCATAAAACACACACATGTGACTTGATTCGCGCATGGCCATGGACGGATCCCCGTCACCCCAATGAAGATATATCTCAGGCCAGGGCGATGCTGTGCCTTTAAGACATCTCCCGATACGGCGGCCCACCGCTGCCTACATCTGCTTCCTATTACCTACACCGACTTACAGTTTTTTTTTTTGGTATCTGTATTGACTTGATTCAATTACTAGCACCACTGTGAGAGAACATTACCCTCGGGGAAAGGGCGGGAAACGCGTCGCTGCCCCTGGACTCTCCTGCTAGGATGCGAAGGATGATTTACATAAAGACTGCTGAGTTTGTCACTTTGACCAAAAAATCCTATAATTGGCTTTTTTTTCCCATTTCACCCCCCAAAATATGACATTTACATTTTAATAGTTTTGCACTGATAAAGGCAAAAAGGTCAAGCAAATATGTTCAATTTATTGAATTGTTGTTTTTCGTTTCACCCTTCAGTAAATACCCCTTTAATTGCCTGACGACTTGTTTTTGTTCCCGAAAAGTGTTTCGTGGTGGATTCCCTGAATTCCCCATCTGTGCTTGGTATCAATCCTGCCAATCTGTGAATAAGTTAAGTCTATGGGGTGAACAATAGGGAAACTGTTTGGGCCTGATGTGTGGGGCTGGAAGGATTTCCTTTTCAACAGAGACATACTTAATACACTGAGACACCTCACGTCAAGGGAGAAAGGCAGGTACATTTGCATAGTTTCTCTCAAGACTGGCTTGTCAGCCATGTTAAATATGAAATATTTTAGAGAACACAAGGCTAGCTTTATTAGGGAGGAAGGAAGACAGATGTGATTGGTTGGTGGGACATTTAAAACTTGTGCAGAGTGACTTCCCCAGAGATGTGATGCAGTGATCAGAGGGAGTTTTTCTGTTTTACTCAATTCCAATAAAAAATGTAACTGCAGATTAAAAGCAGTTGTGTGAAGTGCTCCAAGCCCTCTGCAAATCAGTATTGAGTCATGGGCGGGTCACTTGCATTGTAGATTTGGGGAACATAGCTGTCACATTCCACTCTGTGTGAATGGTGATAACAGCCCATTTCACAGTATGTGATTCACTTGTATCTGAGAGTGGGCACTGTTAAACTGCTCGGATGCTCAGATATATGCAACACAGATGTATCAATCTGCAAATGCTGCCTGCAGGAGCAAGCTACTGGTCCCATCGTTTTAGTTATGAGATAAATCACACTTAATGTCTGCCTTTTTAGTGTCTGGCTCATCACATAGCTGGAAGCTCCCTTAACATCCCCACATATCTAATTTTACTAGCCCTTTAATGGGTTACACATGTAAAAGCACTGCCGCAAACATCACACTTACATAAATAATGTATTCCCCGTCAGATAGTGTACATCTCAGCGGAGCGTGAGGCAGCTGCTCCTTTGCCTTGCCATTCAGAAGGTGAGCTTCCACTGACATGCTGAGGGGGGTTGTAGATGAGAACAGACACAAACTGCGTACATATCCCATTCTCTGCCATATCCCCAACCCTGTGTGGTTAAGAGTTTGTGCTGAAAAAATGTGAAAGAGCATTGTTGTGGTTAAGGGGTTAAAAAAAAACTTAGGAAAACAATCCCTCCCACTTACATACATGCATACACACACATACACACACACACAGACACCAATGCCCCCTATTCTAAATCAGTCTGACTTGAGTTAACCACAAATTCAGAACATGCCTAACAACATTTCGACATTGTGCGAGCTGGACACTTTCCCAAAAATTCCTCTCTGCTCCGATAGCGCAGTAAAAATGGGGGAACCAGGCGGCGTGTTCTACTGCGGGGCGTCCAGCCAGAGACTGTGGCCAACAGGGGTCCCAGGTTTATTAAAACACGGGAATCAAATATGTCTTTCACTCACTCGCCCCAAACAGGGGCAGAACTGAAACGGAAACAACACATGTTACCCAGAGATGGCAAAACCTCATTTTCTCTTGCAGTTCCAGAGCACGGACAGGACAGAGAACAGTAACCTGCATTTATACATCTTACAACAGCGATTCAGCCCACTTCCTCATGGCTCTTCCTGGCAAGGGGGTCCTGTCAACTGCAAAGCACTGCAGCTAGCCTGGATCTTAGCCTGCCTGCTGGACTCACCATAGGGACTTTAAAAATGTACATGTAAACATGTTGAGTCTCAATCATCTTTCCTTGGTATTAGAGAATTATGAAGTTGAAAAAATTGCACAGCTATTTAAATAGCTCACAATTTTTCATAATTACAGCAATATATTTTGCTTTTGTGATCTTTTCTTCTCTGTATTGTGCAATGTCCACATTCCAAAGACTACCATACATTCAGTATGAACATAACTTTTCCTCTGACCGAACAAAATCTTTTCAAAATAAAATTCAGGAAGTACATATTTTCCTAAAATACAGACACGCATTGTATAATACCATGAAAATAATAAAAACTGCCACTGAGTCATATCCTTCTATCTACTGAGAATTTTCAAGAGGAAAATATCTAAACTGTTAAATTAAAAAGATGTAAATGCCAGGGATGCTCTTTTATGCAGAAACAGTTTTTTTTACCATGTTTAATTGCTTGGCTCATACACCAGGTAACTTTGCATCTAATAGGAATGAGTTTAAGAAATGGACACAGCACTAAAATTGTTGGGGAAAATAATGTAGGTACTTAACCTTACAGGCGCAGCAACACTTGTCAGTGTGGCGCACAGTGACCGTACTGTGAATACAATGAAACTGGATCCATCGGCAGTGAAAATATAGACACCCGCTCATTGATTTTCATTGTTCTTGGGCCCTCGGGTCCACAGTTGGGTATCATTGTCTCTTATTGTTTCGGTAGGAGTGCGTTAAGATAACAATAACCTTTCCACAGGAACAAAGGGCCAGGCAGGGCTGGTAGACGACAGGGAGAGGGGATAAGAGAAAGTGCTTGGTAGTAGTCGAGGGCTAATTTGTAAAAGATACATTCACTGTATCGTTTTCAAGGCACAGCGGGGAAAACAAAACATTCAGCAGTTGTCCAAACAGATTCCCGCCTGACCGTGTGGACATATTCACTTTAACTATTATTCCTGCCCCTTTCTTTTTCTTTTTTTTCTGCCTGGGAATTTATTTTGCTTTGGCGGTTTGCTGTGTCTGCAAGTTGGAAGTTCTTATTAATGAATTTTTAAAAATGGTCGGGGGGTATAGTGCTGAACCCAAACTCATTATTCTGCATGAAGCAGCACTGCTGGCTGGCTGGGTGGGTGAAGGGGGGTCAGCCCTCAGATAAAATAGGTCTGGCCAGCTCCTCTGTGATCCCTCTCTGAGGCTATACTTTTGACTTACAGAGATCAACATGCGCTATTTTACCATTAAGATCAGGTTTCCCCCTGGAGGGAGAAGAAGCACACCCAGATCTCCATGGCTGCACCGTCTCCCGCGCGAGGCTGGTGCATATCCCTGCCGTGTCTCTCCCTTCTCAGCGGGAGCTTGGAGGCCTTCATGTGGGAGCAGGCGATAGAGGGCGCCTGCATACAGCTGGATTACCGGCTGCGGCCCCCTCCACGCGAGCAAAGGTCCCTCAAACCACACACTCCACACACATACACACACAAATCACTCATGTTTGTTTTTCATTTTTTTCATTTTCAAAAAGTCAAATGTGTCTAAACATCATAAAAAATCTAATAAAAAATGAAGGACTTGAAATTTTGTATGTGTGTGTGTGTGTGTGTGTATATATATATATATATATATACATTTTTTTTTTTTTTTGCACAAAAGAGACCCAAAGGAGGATACTTCATTTACAGGCATTTATCCAGAGTCAACAACTGCCCAGACCAGAGTCACAAGAGAAAAAGAAAATGTACAAAGGCATGATATTTACAAAAAAAAACAAGAAACCGACTAGGGAACTGACACTATCAACTTGTGTAAATAGGCTGCTCTTTGACTTGTCAGTTCTTTAAAGCCCATAAACAATATGGCTCTGGTCAGATCCTTTGGGTCGCTCTCCCGTCACTACTTCCAACCTCCACTCTCCTGTTTGTTTATGCATTGTCGGTGCTTAATGGAAAGTAAACCGTTAGGCTATTGAGCTTGTGACACTCCGCCCTGCCTTTCAAATGCTGCTACATCTTATCACAATACACAAACTAATTGTGGCCTCCTGTGATTGTTTTAAATGTTAGCGCTTTGTTTCAGTGTAGGGGGAATGCATGGATAATGTTTAAAACAATACTGGCCCAGAACATGCTGAGAGAGAGACCCCTGAATCGCTCGTTTGGGATGCAGCCACAAGAGTTTTTCATTTTTTAAAAGTTTTTCACAAGTTTTTGAAATGTTTAGGAAGCCGATAATGTTAAGCCATTATACATATGAAGATCTATCAAGGAAATTGTACACAGGTTCATTATGTAAGTTTTTCATCTTTTAAATAGAACAACTTCTATGGGTTTTTGGGTAAGGCTTCCATGTTTGTTCCATTCATCTTGGTGACAAGGACATGAAAAAGCACTGACAAGAGTCTGTGGGGAGAGCTATCTTTCCATGCACCCGTGAGAGGGTAACAGACACCCAGTTAGGCAGCAGAGTGCTCATACTGCAGTTGAATGTTATTCCTAGCATATTTCTGTGAGCGGAGCTGCTCTCTGTGTCCTGCTCGGAGGCCGGTCCTGGGCCATAAAGGCTGTGGGGGGTGGTGTCAGTGGGTAGTGCTTTATGGGCACAGCGGGCCCTGGGTCCCTAGCAGGACAACTGGACTGTGGTGCAGTGGGTCCCAGGCAAACCTGAGCTCTGGTCACAGGAGCTCTGCGTGCATCCCCTGCCTCCCGTGGGCTGCCCTCCCAAAAATGAACAGAGGGAAACAGGGGCACAACCCCCTCCACCCCATTCTACTAACCACCCCCCTTCCACCCAGCTCGGTTTCAGACGTGGACGCTTATGCAACATGGAAGTCTGACAGTTTTACAATTTACATAAAGGCTATACACAATGATGCTTTAGTGCGACGGCATACTGTGTTCTGGGATTTGCCACACTCTGTGTGGTAGATTACACCATGTGGCACAGTTAGGCACCAGGACTGAGATGGGGAAGGGGCAGTCAGTGTGTGTGTGAGTGGGGGGGGGGTCACATACACATGAGCATCTATCTATTTAATTATTCAGTGTGGAGGAGTACTTGCTCTGATCTGTTGTTAGTGACAGATTTCTGAGAATGAGTTACTATTGAAGAAAATAACTGTAAATTAAGAATGTAATTTATTTATGTGTGTGTGTGTGTGTGTGTGTGCATTTTGGAAAACTGAATCTACGGACAGCATTAGGTTTAGTTTATATGACTCCAAAATGAATCAAAGAATCAAATGTACTGTATTAGAGTAAAATGTACTTTATCATTGTTGATTTCATCACTTACAACTCCATAAAGGACTGTTTAAAGAGTTGTACAATGGGTCTAACCAGACATTTTCCCAGAGTTGATTTGCTCTCCAGACCCTAGGTGCCCTGTAAGTGCTGTCTAATTGAAGAAAAACCACATCAACCGCCACAGTGTTTGAGACTGAACAGCCTTGGTCTTGCAGCCAAAGAAGAGCTCTTACACTCCTGTTTCCCTGAGCTTAAAACCCAGCCCTGAAAACACAGGAATGACTCTGGAACCAGCTATAAATACAGCTCAATACTCAGGTCATCCAGGATAACCCCCATATCCTGATTGCCAACATAAAGCGCCCCCTGTAACCCAAGTCGGCAGTAATAAAAAGCAATAAGCACCTCCTCACAGCGAGTTTGTACAGGCTCTGAGACTCATTGTACAGTCCGCCACGTATTATACAAATGTGCCTGGTTTACAGGCCCGACTGATATAGTTAATTACTAATACTTGCGCTGTAGAGTAGATTACGGATTACTTTCCCCATGAAGAGGAATGGTAACATTTGACTGGTTTTACTGATCAGGTCAAAAGAGAGCCTTTTGTCTTGACTACAGGACCCTTAGTGTAACGCCGGTGGCAGATTAATGTCCCCCTGGCGCTGCTGAGAGAGGACGGGTTTTAAATAACCAGCTGATATGCTAGAGTGAAAGTGGTCCACCTTCCTCTGACATGTCTATGAATATCTCTTTTATTATTGCTATTGACCCATAGGCTATAAAACATGGCCGGGCCTGACGGGCTCGAACATTTCTTAAATCTCAGGACGCCTCTCTCAGGGGCAGGAGCCTACCCTGCACCTCTGGAGACAAACTGAGAGAGGGGAAAGGGAGAGAAAGAGAGGGAGAGAATGAGAGAAGGGCTTTTTTTCCAGAAGCTTCCATGCAAACAAGCCTCTTTATGAGACATTTCTGTTCCACTGAATCTGTCATTCCATACTCCCCATTGTGAGGATGTACTTTGTCTCTCCTGCCCTCATGCTGAAAACATGAAACTAGCATACCTACAAAGCTATAATGACAACAATGCATGCCCATCACTTTTATAAGACAGCATCTCTAAGAGATTGTACATATTCAATCTTGTTTATTCTTGTCTGCAAGACACATGCAGGCTTTCTGCAACTGTGGATCTGTCCACTGCTTACTTTGAGAGAAAAAAAAATCATCATTCATTCCCTTTTTTATTCTGCAAAGCCATATTCATCTTTTGACACCTTTACATCGGTGTTCAGTAATGGTTGTCTGATTGAAACGTTGTGTCAGGGCTGAAACATTCCGGCTTCTGAAACAGCAGGGAGAGTGAGAGAGAGTGTGTGACACAGAGAGAGTCAGAGAGAGAGAGAGGCAGAGGAGCCAGGACTCTGTTAAAAACAGGAATCATAGAAAAATAAAGTGCTGAAGTTATTGTTCCAAGTAAAATGCGCTTTGCTTTGTTTTAAAAAGTGGAGACTGCCCCTTTGCACCCTTGTCACTCTCTGCACCCACACCCCCATGGTACTCTTACTACTGCATACACACACACACACATACACACACTCACCCCTGAAAGGTGACACCGCCCCCGTGGGTTGGGTATGACTTTGCAGTTACCCTCGGAGAGCAGCAGACAGGCCCGGGGCGAGGCTGAGGAGTGGGCCCACACTGTCCGCGAGGGGACACTTTGATGAATGGCCAGTTTATGGTGCTGTCAAGCTGGTGATGTCTGTGGGGAAATACCGAGGGCGGTGCGGACCAGCTGATTGCAAACCTGTGGCCTAGCTGATGATCAATCAAACTGATTGGCTATGGCAAATATGGTTACTGATAGCTGAAAAAATAGATTACTGCACAGCATGGGGGGCCGAGGGGCTGAGGTCAAATAAATGAAAACATGAAAGAATAAAAGCGAGCGGGCTGCTGACAGAGGCAGAACCCTGTTAATATCTCACAGAGCCGCTTACGGCCCAGCGGCAGCGGCAGCGGTGCGCTTTCGCGCGGCTAACCCCTCTGTTCCACTTTAATACACTCCCCCCAGCACGCACCTGTGCGTGATACAGAGGCCTGACAGTCATACAGTACACCCCTGTCATGCACAGAGTATGTGACCAAGATAAATCAGAAGATAACAGGGACTTCACTAGGGGATTGTGGTTTTTAGGGGCGTTGATTCCATGCCATGCCTCTGAACAAAAAAAATGATAAAAGTATCTCTCATGCTCTGATCTAGCGGTGCCATCGGAAGCAGGGGACAGGGGTGGGATGAGGGTCGGGGAGAAAGTGGTTAAATTGGAATGCCCGTGTTTCACCTGGTTTTAGATCAATGCCCTGACACAGAGGCCATTTTAATCTGCTTTGAACTCCTGTCCAGCTGCGTGTGCTCCAGTGAGCAGCTCTTGTTTTGGGACTCCGGACATGGTGTGTGAACTATCAAATTGTCCTTTAATAGCCTCATTCTCCTCATCTCATTATCTCTCCCCATGCCCTGAGGAGAGAGAGGGAGGGACAGACAGAGGAAGAGAGGAATGGTGAGAGAGAGGGAGGGAGAGAAGAAAGAGCTAGGGCCATTTTTTATCACTAACAACATCGCAGTTGGGTTGTGCCCAGAAACTTGTCAAAAGGCCCGCTTTGCCATGCATGAGACCAATCACCATTACTCCAATTTGTCTCTAAAGAGCCAGCATGAAGACCAGTGATTAATTACAAATTAATTATGGCTTTATTTGATAGCCCCTTCACCCATGGAAGGAGCGGTAGTGTGAGAACCCCATCCTTCCTGGGTTTTAAAAAAAACCCAGCTAAAAAAACCTGAAAAACAATTAAATGGAGAGTTTTGAAATGAGAAACAAACAGCTATATCCCCTGCAGCAGCTCACTTCCACTGAAGTCGAACCAAAAAATATATAATTTCAATACACACGGGAGATGGAATCAAAGTCCCTTTCTTTTTTTCCCCTGTCAATCATTTGTCTGTAAAAATCAAGTGTAAGTGCAGAGTGGAGAGTCCACACCGGGCTTCCCTGGAGTTTTAATATATTCCAGCAAACCATGCTGAAGTGCAAGAGCTCTCATTAACAACGATCCACCCCGACCTCGTGGGCAGGTGCTACTGTAATTAGCTATTGTTTGACTATCAAAAGTCTGAGCTGATTAAATGTACTGAATGCGGTGGAGCACTTTTTCGCCCCATAATTTCAAAGAATACGACATGCTGGGGCTCTTTCACCGCAGATGCTGTTTCCGGCGTCCGCTAAGAGCCTGTTGCCAGCGGTAATCAAAACTAAAATCTGCAAAAAAACCTTCAGGGTTTTTCAGCTCAAGCAGAGACCTTTCATTAGAAATATGTTACTTTATGAAATCTGGTGGCCGGCAAGCAGGGGAAAATGCGACTTCTTAAGGCAAGTGAATGGCATCTCTTTAGTGATTAGAGCTGAAATAATGGGCACCCCTGCTATTAGTCTAAGTCCATTTTATTGCTAATTCATTTATGTCCTATTTCTGAAACACTTGACGCAAATCACCTGCTAAGAAGTCATGTTTGGCAAGCAAGTATACCCATTATGGTGAAATCTTAAATCAAATTTACAATAAAAAACTGGGGTAAACCTGTTGTATTAGCAGATAACTTGCTGCAGCATTATTGTAATCTGCTTGGAAATTTACACTAAAATTATACTTTAGTGCTCGCAGTGATTTTTTAATTAATGCGCATTTTTAACATGTGAAATTAAAGCAAGTGGAAAACTGAAATACCCTTTGTGTAGTAAAATCCAGGATATTCTGAGATCTCACCGGATGAACTAAATTAAAACAGAAATACCGAGCGAATGAATAAATGATTGCAAATGAACACTGCATACGTAAATGCAAATGACTAAGATTATGCTGTTATGAAACAGATTTTAATTTAACATTCCAAATGTTTGGATTTTTTAAAAGTGGGGCTGATTTCTGTACTTTGTGTACACTCCACCATACTGCATGTAATTCTAAATTAAACTCACTTTCCTGCAAACTATCTGGAATTATACTACATGTAACTCTGTCTCTCCAGACCTAAATGCTGAAATGAGTATGACAATGCTAATTCCAGAAGCTCTAAAACAACCATTTGCATCTAACTACACATGTCAAAATTTCATCTGAAATTAAAAACTTCATTTGGATTAATTGGTATTTTAACGTGCAAACTAAAAAAATGTTTGGAGCTTCAGTTAAGAAATACACAACTGAATACATTTCATATAAATACAGCTTATTATGTGTGTAAAGAGCAGCATCCTGAACAGAGGTGTTATAAGTAGGAAAGATGCTGCACCACTGTAAGAGATGAATGGATTTCACAGATTAGAACTGCGCTCGTTCTAAAGAATTAAAAGGCCCTGGAAAGGCCTCAGCGACTCTTTTTTTTCTTTTTTACATTTTTCATTTTTCTAAATGGTACGAGCATTGATGGGATTTCTCATTGAGTAAAAGGATTACAGAGAGTGAATTAACACAATAACACGGTGGCATGGTGCAGTGCCTTTGGTGAGAGGCCTACGGCGGTGGGCCCCACAGCCTATGTCTCTTAGACCTCTCCCTGCTCCCCCACTTCGGATAATCATTGTTTCTCCATCAGATAATTCCCATGTCTAACACTTCTCTCAATAAGCGCACGTTAATTACCCTGCCACCCCGCTCGCTCTTCCTTGTAATCGGTTAATTAGGGGTGACAAGCTTACGGCTTGTTTACTCAATTAGCTTTCCTCTTTAATTATCTTAATTACTTGGATATTCAGAAGAAGGAAACTGTCCCCTTCCTCCTTATTAGCATACTAAATGAAGGCTGTTAGTGAGCCTGCTGCTCCATGACACAGCTATACCTGAGTACTCAGTGAAGAGCCGGCAGCAGACACAGGACTCAGGATCTCCCCTAACATTCAATTCTGAGGGATTCATCTTCAATCCTGCATGTTTCCTGCAAATTCAAAGCACTCTATCTGTGGAAGGATGAAGGATGAAGGGGGCTCCCTCAGTTTCCACTGCCACCCAGGGAGGCACTTTCTCTGGTGGATTTGAGCCTTATCTGTGAGAGTGAATGGGTGCAGGGGTCATCGCAAGATGCTTATCACATCATTTAAAAAAATGGCAAGGTTGACGGTTATTTTATTGCTGGTTTCAAAGAGGAGGCAGGCCTTATCAAAATGGAATTTCACACCCACACGGACACAGACCTTAAGACACGTACAGCGATTGAGAGGGAGCGAGAAAGAAAGAGAGAGAGAAAGCAAGAGTGAAAGAGAAAAAAAGAGAGCTGGGCATTCTTGTCTCTGAGGCAAACACTCATTTGGGCTACTTAAGGATTGTCCTGAGCTACCCAAGATTTTCCCCTTTATAATTAATGATAAATCTTTAAGCCAGAGAGCATGATTGATGGACGGTAAATGGATGTTCCAAGCACCTATTGTTTCACGTCTGTGGATTAGACAGACTTATTTAACAGTCCATTTGATCAGGCGAGGTGGGTGTCTCTCTGTGGACCAATGGTGCCAGGCAGCACTGGAGGCTTCGCGCTGGGGTAATGCTCTGTAATGAAGATTAAAACCCTCAAAGCTCCAGTGTTCAGGAGAAAAGGGGGGGAAATCCTTGTTTTATTAACTTGTCTGCATCAGGCCGCAATTTGCAAAAGCTTAGAGGTACTTGGGCTTTATGCTACCCCCCATGTGCTTATTTACTTATTCAATCGGGTAGTCCGTTGTTTTTGTGCATTGCTTTTTTCCCCCTGCATTTCATTCAAGAGAACTTTATATTTATTTATCTTTGCCTTTTCATTAAAATGTGACTGCAACCACATCAAGATGTTTAATACCTATAATATATTGGCTCAAACAGAAATAAAATTATAATGAGTTGGGTTAAAATTCTTCCATTCTTTGGAAAATGGAAAAATATGATGGAGGTCAATACTCAGCACCTTGTTGACATACCAGCCCCATTAAGGAGGATAACGAGAGCATAACTCTCTACCAAACAGGCTCTGTCTACATGTGAGGTGCTTGTACAGACAGATGGAGATCAATGCTTGTCCCTACACCTCCTCTTAAGATTGGGTTTCCAGATACTCAATAACAATTCAGTCATTTCATTATTAACTGTGTACCACTTTCGAGCGTGCAGAGAGCTGTGGCTAGCTGTAGTGTCTTAACTAACTTTAACTTCTTGTTCAAAATCTGAAATAGGCAGTTGTGTTTCTCAAGTCATCTCTATCACACTCACACCAAGGAAAGTTACAACTGAAATAGTGGCACATGTTCCATGGACTCCCCTGCTGACCAGTAACTAACAGCCTGCCAGCCAGTAATTAATACACTACAGGCCACAAGGTACTATCTTGAAAGCCAGAAAAAAATAAAAGTTTGACTGGTGGTAACTGGTGGATAACCATTGCAATTTTAGTGCAGAAGGGACCCTGGTTAACATAATCCTACCAAACCCATAGTAGCACTTGGCCAGCTGTGTCAAACACTGTGGCCTCCTGGTCTTAGTCAGCTAATGACATAGCAAGAGCTGCAGCCTGTGATTTCTTAGCGATGAGGCTTTAGTTTGAGGCAGTATGTTTACCAACTGAGCCACACAGAGCAATCCTTCTGACATTTAGTTTTTAAATGTAGTGTGTTTGTACTGTTCGGGAAATTTGGTAAGGTATACACATATCTAATGCTGAACCAAGGACCATCTCCTTGGCTACTGTTCCTAGACTAGCTCAGGTGAAACTGGTATGGGCTGCAGTGCGTGAAAGCATTTTATCCACAGCTTGCTTTCTCTGTGTGGACCACTTCCTGTCTGCGATGGCGAAAGGGCTGAGAAATACCATGGTGGTAAAGCTGGGAGTGACCCGAGGATTATTTCGGCTGCTACACAATCTGTCCCATGTGTGGCCCAGATGGAAGCCCTCTCTCACATCTGGACCTCACCCTGGACACTTCCCTAATGCAAGAGTGCTCGAAGTGAGCTCCGAGAGGCATTCACCTCTCACTAACGTGTGTACTTTCGACAGCACTGCTGATAAAGTGGGCTCTCTCTAACAGACACCCCACACCCGTTAACTGGTGAAACCTCGCACCACATTCATGCAGTAATTACATTAACCGGCTTACTGGAAATCCTTTGCTAGTCATGAGGGGGTTCGTCTTACAAAAAAAAAGAAAATAGCAGAAGAAAATGTACTCTACAAGATGTAGCATACCCTCTAGTGTACAATAAAGGATGTCCATTTCCGCCACACAGTGACTCGGAGATGGACTTTGGCCACCAAGAACTGAAAGCTGCCAATCCGACCTACAGAGCAAAATCATGGCAAATGTGGTTCTATTTCAACCTCCTTACCGTTTCATGAGAGACAAACAAATGTTATTTTTGTCTGAACCATGAAGTGCAGAAAGAGGGCATTTACCAGGTCTGGTAATCAGTCCTGTTTCCTTCTTGCTGCAATGAGCCATTCAGGAGAAGGCATGCCTTTGTAGTCTGTGTCCCATACTTTGGCTCACCGCAGGAAGTGATTTATATTTGAACTTCATCAGTTCTGGGTAAACAATCGCAGTGATAAAAAAGAAAAAAACCTGCAATGGGAACAACAGCAGCATGGAATTCCATGGCAGCCTGCTGAATCTCTCAATCCGCTGAACCCCAAGGTGCTGCCACGATAGTGCAAACTCGGGTCAGCTGTCCTATGACTCAGCCTGGGGACGGCATGCACAATTGACAAACAAAAAAAGTGGGGATTTGGACTGTGAATAGCTGCTGACAGCTGTGATGAGCGACTCAAAGGGATGAGAAATGGCCTGGTTTATATGTGTCACTCCTGCCCTCCCACGGTCCTCTCCCAAGCGCCATTCCGCAGGAGTCATCCAGGTGAGTGGGTGCAAGGACCCGCCCACAAAACGAGGCAAGCACCAGCGCATGCCACTTAAGATGAGCCAAGGCTGCTTGTGAACCCAGAAAAACATCTTGATTGTAACTGCATGATTTGCTATAATATTAAGCCCTTCAAACTGTATCTGCGTCCAAATAATTGTGAGTTCAGGCCACGACTTCACAACCATAGGGTCTCCATCCCACTACAGTTTCAACCATAGGGTCTCCAGTCCACTACAGCTTCAGCCATAGGGTCTCCATTCCACTACAGTTTTTCTGAAATCAAAAGCCTCAATATAACCAAGCACAAGAGGAATCACGGGACACACAAAAAAATCGGTATTCCAAACAGACTAGATCAACTTCAAACTTCAACTATGTGATACCTGACAAAAGGTGACAGTGAAGAAAAAAAAGTGAAAGAAATAAAAAAATACCAGAAATGCTGAAGGCACTGATCCGAATACAACAGAGGTTATGGAAAGGTGAAGTGGAGAGCTTTTTAAACAAACTGTTTGGTTACCTGCTCTATTGAGCAAACACTGCAAGCTTAGTCGGTCCTTTGATATCACAAAACCACATGGAGTGTCCACAGAGAACCAGTGTGAGTGTATAGCACAGAAAACTAAAGGAACACACTCAAGAGCAGAGTAGATGAAAGCAATAGACACCTCACAAGGCCTATACATAAACAAATAAATGATTGCATTCCTTATGATGTGCTTGCACTATCAGGCCTTTGAAAGAAGCATGTCCATGCCTGACAGTGTTCGTTGTTAGTTAGTTAATTGTACCTAGGACACACCTTTGAGGCTTTTAAGCAAAGAATTTTAGCAACAGACTGCATAAATTTGACTTCTCTCAATTTTTAAAAAAAATTTGCTGCATGACAGGCAAACCAGTGGCCATGGTGATCGGTGTCCGAGACTCTCAGGTTTGAGGTCAAACCCTCCCACACCAGGCCCCCCTCTGTCAGCGCTTCCCCAAAGCTGGACCACCTCCCCTGAACCCCCACATTTTTCCCCCTCCTTGTTTTTCTAGTGTTTTGTCTGCTTAAAATATTCAAGGTTTGGAGGGATGTCAGGGAGGTGGAGGAGTCGAAGGCTTTTCTTTCACATGACCTTCGCATGGCTGGGCATGGTCTCCAGACGGGGCTCGTCTCTGTGGCCGACAGGAGCCGGCTGGCAGCGCGCCTCTCCTGGGCATTTTGGCATTCCTCAAGATCGCAGGAGGCCTCTGTCTCTCTTTCCCTCTCTCTCTCTCGCTCTCTCTCTGTCTCTTTCTGTCTCTCTCACTCTCCCTCTTGCTCTCTCAGAACCTATGGGCAGCTCAGAGGTCCATATGAAAACAAACCAGCAGAGCGGTTGGGCGCTGTTTAAAAAAAATAGAGAGAAGAACGCATTTAGTAGCCATAGAGAACAGGATACTTTGTTCAGTGAAAGGCTTCCCTCTCTTTTTTGTGTATGATTTCCTTCATTTTAAATTCAGTTCATTTCACGTGAAAATGTGCCCTGCCCTATCCTTGTCTCCCCAACATCCTCCCGTCCACCCCAGATGGCCTCAGACTGAAAAATATTTACAAGCAGACTTTCTGAATCCTGACATATTATTCAAACGCAGAGCAAAAGAGCCTCACAGTGTAACATGCACACAGTCTTGGACAACATGCAGAGAGAAGACAAATACTCCCCCTTGTGCTGTGAAGCTACAAACGCAGTGCAAACTTTGTACAGACTAACACTGGGGGTGGGGGGAAACTGCACTGAAAGCTTTCAAAGTGATGTGATGTTGCCTAGAATGACTACGCTCCCCGGGTAAACGCATGGAGGACCCAGCCCCGCCGCTCCCTCTCGCCCCAGCCTGCTAACTTCTTCGGGAATACTTGGTTTCCATGGCAACCTAAGCAGACCCACATGTTATTATCCTAGACGACTGACCAGCCACTCTCTTCATTCAGGAGTCTGAATTAATGGACTCCCACTCTCTTTATTGGTGCCAGGGGGGACAAAGGGGAGAGAGACACATCGTAAAGAAGACACTCTCACATGACAGACCCCGCCACTGTCTGCAGCTTTGTTTGAAATGCAGAGAAGGGTGGAAAAAAAATGTCCATTCAGAGCAGCAGTTATAAAAAAAAAGGCTGGAGTTGAGGCTGACGCAGTAAATGAAAGTTACACGGTGCTCTTTCAGCAACCCCTGTTTCCCTCTCGCCCCCTCGCTCCATCTTTCTCTCTCCCACTTGCATTCCAGCTGCAGGGAGCTTGCGGCACTGCCATAAACAGGCCTCTGTCCTTCTCCGATGAGTGCGGCTCAATCACCGATACCACACAGAGGCAGACAGTCCCAGTTCTGTACTGTACATCCCCTTATTGACGAAAGAGACACACACACAACGGGCCATCGGCACAGAGAAACTCTGCCCTTTGGCTGTGATATTGTACTATAGTGTTCTGACTATGGGCCACAGAGAGGGAAGAGCATAATGGCAGTGTTTTGCCCCTGGTGTGGCCAGTTCCCACAGATTATACAGAAAGAAACATTTGTTTTCTGTCTTCCTCACTTGTGACACAAGAAAAAGACCCTCCATGGACAATGTGTGGCCATTTGAAAACTTCCCCACTCGCCCCGATCACATACTTCCAGCCCTGACGCTGAAAAGCCGAAGAGCTCTGTTCCTGTGTTTTCATAACGGTTCGTCTGTGTGTTTACATGTATGACAGTTCAGCTCCCACGTTATTATCTTTACTATGAAGTCATTTCGATGTGCCAGACACGACCGTAACGTCTGATATTTAATATGAGAGAACATCAACATGCTGAAAAAAATATGTCACTCAGGGCCATTAAAATGTAACTGGACCTGGAGAAGAGAGAAATTATATTATTATAAAGTCAGCTTATACTATACTAAAAACCACTAATATTATTCTTACATACCCCTCCTCTCTTGGTGACAGAGTAACCTAAATTATTAAAATTGTTGGATGTTTTCAGACTGTCTATGGAGGTGGTGCGGCATGGGAAGAATAATTGAAGAAGCATGTTCTTCACATGAATTGCTGTTACTGAAATTCAGGCCCAGATCCAAACCAGCCACAATGCTCTTTATCTGCAATTTTGAGTGACAAACTTAAATTAATGTCACCTTGTCCCCCTTTCACACAATTTTACAATTCAGTTGTTAATAGAAATATGTTGTGTATGTACACAAACATTTGTACGAACACATGTAACATTGTTTGTTACTCAAAAGAAATAAAAAGCACTGCAGTTAGATTTTTCAGTTGTAGTTAGTATTGCCTACATGTAAGGCAGCAGTACATAAGACTAAATAAAATTAACAATAGGTGTTCATTAGTGCATTATAACTGCAGACAAAAATGGTAGAGTTTGAAATTAATTGATATTACTAATAAAGGCTTGGATAGATTGAGAGATTGGAAATGTTACCTTCCATGTTGTGCGTTACATAATTTAATTGCACAAGGGACAAGGGATGAAGCAGTATGACACATATTAAATGGAAATTTATATTCATGGTTTATGGTATATTTATTTATATTTATTTATACTTGGCAGTAAATGCTTTGCCTTTAGATTGCAATTTGACTTTCCTGATCAAGTAACAGATCATTGGTGCACTAATTGCATAAAATATATACCGCACTGACCATAAAGTAAATACATCAAAAATCATCTTTAAGTACAAAATTGCTGTAATCCTTGACACTCGTTAATGATGAGAAAGGAGGAAGGAAAAGAAGAAAGAGGGGGAGAATGCAGCATGGCCTCTCCTAACGGTGACTCTGGTCCGTGGTGGGCAGGGGTCTCACATTCTTGCAGGCCCCACGGCAGCCCCGGGCTATGTGGCCTCGCGTATAATTGCCCCACTACAGATAGTTAACAGCCCTCCCTGTCCTTCCTGACTGTTTATTCTACTCTGATTTCCAGCTCCGCTGGGCCATCATTCATCAGTCCACACTGCCCCTTGGGAGGAGACCAGGAGGCCCCGCTCACATCCCCCCGTAACCAGAGGGCATTTCTGATGGCCTGCATTATGGAAAATGAGTGCGCCGTGCCGCGGCGGGGGTGGCAGTGATTATAATATCCAGATAATCATTTCAAACAAATTATCATAATTATCAATCAATCATCACATTTAAACAACATGCCCTGGAGGACCAAATTGCTTTTGTGACCTGTAATGCTTTCTGTCTTATAATAACCTTCATAAATTTAAGACCTAAGATATTCCCGTGGCCGGCTAAACCAACATCCGAGTCCCCCAACGCCACTCCCACCACAAACTCCTACAAAAAAAGGCTCTCACATTGGTTTCTATTGTGCTTGTAATAAACCTGACAACTCAGTGCTCATCTCTCCACTGAGTGAACGGTGGACAAAAACACAAATTTTCCCTGGAATGTTTCGCCATCACAGGCAAGGCCATTAATAATCAGTGAAACTGGATAACTAAACACACAGTAATGTGGCCTCTGTGATTCTGTCAAAGGGGTCATTTGTCTCTCTCACATTAAAAGCATTTAAGGTGAGACCCAGCTAATGAAAGGGATTGTAGATAACCATGCATATGTACATATGAGGCAATCCGCTAGCAGAAAGCACATCAAGGGTGCACTTCAGTTTGAGCGTTTGAAAAATATACATGCATATATACTGCACCAAAGGGAACAGTGGAACTTGGGCTCTTCTGTAAACTGCTGGCTCAGTACCAGGGAGGGCCTGTGCCATCAGACCGCATGTTTGTGATGCTCGCAGATAAGTTCAAGTGTAATTGCAAAGCATTGATTTGTTGTAACGAACCCAAGAGCCAGTGTTTTATCAGCCTGCTCCTATCTCGGCATTCGCTGGTGTGAATTCTGTCGCCACAGAAGCGCTGGGGACAAGCCCTCTTCCATGGGGATTATCCCATGCACCTCAGCTGTGGGATAAAGTGCAGCCCAACATCCCTCAGAGCGGCCTGAATGTCGGGGAGATAAGTATGAAGGCGGGGGGTCGCTCGTATAAGACAGACACATGTTCCTGTTCTCTGTGGCGACAGCAGATCCAATCTACAGCAGCAGTGATAGTTAATGTTATCTACATCTCCCCGCCAGTAGTGTTTTTGTTGTGAAAGGATAACAGCGAGCTCCCTTGAAAGTCAGACAATAAATACATGTCTTTTCCCTCCTCCTCCGCCTTCACCCGCTACCTCCCCCCTGTAGAACATCTATCCTCCTGGATTTTGATAAGACGGCTTTTGAGCTACAATAATATCTTCCCTCCATTTTTTGCAGCCAGCCTTTAACATGGGGCTTTATTTCTCCCCAAAGCCTCTTCAGTGAAGTCTTTTTATTACGGGTGTCTCAGCTGGCTCTCTCGGGAGGGTCAGGGAGAGTGATAGAGAGATAATGTTATAGATTATCTCCCACAGATGTTTTTGTCTCCAGTAGCCTAGGGGCTGTTCCCTCTGAGTAAACAGAGACTAAATGGAGACTCATGCACAGTGAGTAGTCCCCCTGGTACCCTGTCATTGCAGCGTGACAGAGGACGCGAGAGGAAGAAGAGCAATCGGCCTGTCTTAGAGAAGGCCATAGAGGCCTGGAGTAGATCCACTGTACCCACTCTGGCCTACAGAGCACACCTGACCTCTGGAGGTTACAGGTTAGAGTTCAGAGGTCAGATTGAGGTCATACCACAACAGCACGTGACAGTGGTGTGAAGCAGTGGTCAGGAACTAATAGAGGTCTCATTCCTTATGGTGGACACTCTCACCAATTTCTTAACCAGGGAATGATTTAACTGCATTGGAAAAAAACAAATAAGGGGTTGTATAATTCATCATTCCCCATGAATGAATAATTTAATTCATAATAGCTCATGAATAATTTCATGAACAACAAGCCCACAGCACAGTGCTTCAGAAAGAGGGCCCACCAGAGCACTCGAAAACATGGGAGAAAGCATGAGTATCCCTGTATTTATATTAAAAAGGAAGGCTGTATTTATAACACACCAATGCGGAGTGCATGGTGAGATTTGGTGCTGGGACTCATCAGACTAATGAGTGTTTGGGTTAGGGAAACAGAAGGTCTGTTGGAGAACCATTAGCGACAAAAAACTGTGGTGGAGCCAAAATGTCATGTCACTGCTAAGGTACAAAATTGGTCACAGTGCATGTCTGATTTCACTGGGGGTCTGGGAGATGAAACAGAAAACTGCATATATCGGTTGACTGGAACATTCCTTGGATGAGATGCAAATCCACTCTTCTTTAGCAAAAAAAGTGACAGAGTCAAGGAGCGTTACAATGCGTTATGAGGCTCGGGACAGCAGCTCTGATGCGGCTATGGGGCACTGTTGATCCGATCCGGTCCCAGCGAGCAATTTCCACACAAAGGCATTCTGTGACAGATGTGTCGGTGATGGACGCAGTCCTTTGTGGAAGAGCTGTCTGCAGCCACAATGGGAAAATTATGGAGGGACAAAACAAACTTCCTCTAAAGACCAGCCCCTACATACATATTCATTCGAAACTATGCTTTTTGGGTCGGCCCTTTTCTCAAAAAGGCCATACTCCTTCCCCTGCTCATCGCTGATTCACAGAACAGGTGCCTTGCCATCGTTCTTCCATGGACCATTAAGTTTATACTTGAACTCTTTACCTTACTGCCTTGACCTCTTAACACTGGTCATAAAAACGAACTGCCCACCCTTCAATAAATTTATCACCTCATAAACTTACCAGTGGAGCTTCAACGGGACACCTCTAACTACTGAGGCATTGAAGACGTTACCCTTATCAGCACGGTCCTACCAAGATGTCTGCTTGGGCTGTCTTGTTTTTTGTGCAAACTACAGTCAATTTAATTCCAAAAATCTGACTGGCTGTTTAGAGTGTGAATGAAAATTCCTCGTAACCAGCGCAATCAATTTAAGTGATTTAATTTATT
Source organism: Albula goreensis (assembly GCA_022829145.1). NCBI lineage: Eukaryota > Metazoa > Chordata > Actinopteri > Albuliformes > Albulidae > Albula > Albula goreensis. The sequence goes on from CM040752.1 coordinate 14,703,119, forward strand.
TCAATTTTCAGAGCTCATGCAGTTATATTTTGTAGTTGTGGACAGAATTTCTCATATGTAGGAATCTCAGATGCTCTGCACTGACAAATAAATCAAAGGGGATTTAGGAGTTCATACTATTTTGGGTTGCCTTTGCAAAGATATGTGCTACTGTGATGCAACATATTTTTTAAAAATATATTGACTTAAAGGATTAAAATGTAAATGTATTAAAACATGTATTTTTAAAGTAATTAACAAGAGTAGTGACTGTTTGTTATTGATGTGTTGCAATGTCATTTCAGATATATGGTGATTCACCGTATTCTCTGGCTGACAAATAAAACCATTCACTGCAGTAAGTGAACATATACATGTACTGTATATACGTGATAAGACACTCTTGCCTTGTAAAAAGGCCCCTCACCTTTTTTATGCAGCTGTCCTGGGCGGATACTTCATGGTCATTAAGCATTTGCTGAAAAAGAAGAACAGATATTTTTTAATTCTATAATTCTTTCACTGCTGACTTACAGATTAATTAAAAGCCAAGAAAAGATGGAATACAGCTGCCATACTCAAGCAATCTCTGTCCTGTAAGAATGACTGAATGCTAAAAACATGACTAGACAAATGAAAACTTGAAAACAACCACTACAAAACACAACCATGTATGTGAGAAGATTTTCCCAATTTGACCCTTAGCCCTGGGCTGCTACATTCACACCATGGTTTAAATCTCCCTCTTTGTGTGCTGAAAACTAATGCTTAACAGGTCTGACATTAATACACCGTTCAGTACGGCAGGAAATTCAGCTAAGACACTCGATTCAGACCCCTAGGAGGAGATGTGGAATTAAGCCTTTAGCAATATTTATCCTCTAAGAGGCACAGAATGTGCTCCCTGTCTCTTCTGGCCAGTGAGGAACTAGTGATGATGAAGTGGACGTCTGTTCTGCCAGTGATAATGGCGCACCATGCCATTCGCTCTAAGAGGGACTCATTCATTGGGCCTAATATTAGGGAGGGACCTAGATGTATTCTGAATTTATCTGGGATTATCAGCCTATATTATATCATTCACCCTCCCTTCCTTACTTCCTCACATCTCCTCAACAGTCTCTGTGTTGTGGATATTCCACTTAACCGGTGACATTTCATAAATTAAATCTGACATGCTATGTTTTCTTTCCCTTTGAAAGAGCTCTTCAGTAGACATGTATCTTTATGGGTGGAATCTCAGATTTTTTTCAGGTTAGAGCTGAAGTTAGGAAGGAAAGGTACAATCTTTCACCATGCATCAGGACAGCATGGTTAATACATGACCCTACAGTACCATGTCCTCTCAGAGGGTAAAGTCATGACCCTACAGTACCATGTCCTCACAGAGGGTAAAGTCATGACCCTACAGTACCATGTCCTCTCAGAGGGTAAAGTCATGACCCTACAGCACCATGTCCTCTCAGAGGGTAAAGTCATGACCCTACAGTACCATGTCCTCTCAGAGGGTAAAGTGCTATTCACAGGGAAATCTTATGAACCCCATCTTTTCCTATCTTGACAGAGAACCTGTACAGATACTGCAAAGGACTTTATTGTGTTACACTTTACTCTTACAACATATGCTGATCATGATTTGGTCCAGAGGAATCAAGTGACTAGCCTCAATATTAATACATTTTATTTATATTAATAAATATTAATAAATTAATGAATGTCATAATACATTTTTGTTGATGTATTCATATATATTGTGTGAAGCAGGACACTGTTCTTTTGCCCACAATGTGTTTGTCAGCTTCATCTGACTCATCAGAGAATACAATGTTTTTGGAAATATGCAGGAAAGTCTTCTGTGTAAAATACTCTGAATGGGTCAGAACCGAGAACTATGAGGAGGCCTTTCCCAAAATGCACCGTTATGTATAACCCTGACTATATTCTCTCTTCAGTCTCAAGGTCTGTGGAAGCTGTTCTACAACATTCTATGTGGGTGTGAGTTCTGCTACACATCTTACAAATGGAGGGTACCTGCCTGCAGTGTATTAGAATAATAAAACATTATTATGAACAATGTCAAAGGTATTGTTTTGTATAGATGGCTGAACAGGCTCCATCATTTCACGTTGTTCTCAGCCCCAATTTCAGTTTTCCTGTTTTGAATGATATTTTTCTCTTGCTGCTATGCACACATTTAAAACTGTACTCCCCTGAATTGGATTGTCAATGTGTTCAAGCCAACCAAGTGAAAGCAATTACAGCACAAATACTTACACAAGTGTACTTAGGCCTATGCTACTTACATCTAATTTATCCACAATTCTGTCAAAGCTGTATAAATCCAAACACAATGTCTAAATGACAGCACATTTTTAAAGAATCTGAATCAAGTAATGGTGCTTTTTTTAGTCTTTTGCATTTTCGTCGCCACAGCATATGCAAGTCATAAGCCGTCTCCATGAAACGTGTTTATAAATGTCTATTGTGCAATTATGCTACAGAGAGATATATCTTCCAGCGGTGCCAGGCCCAGTGTCCCGACCGCAAAGCTGTAATTCCTGGAACACGCTGCGAAGAGCGGAACGTCGCAGAACCTGCACAGTAACGAGCACCTCTTCCTGTCCAGGAACCCAGCGCTTGGAAATCACACAACCCAGTTTTAGCTTTTCTTCCCGCTGCTGCCTTTGAGTATGTGGCAGGATTACACACAAGCTCCAGTGCAGTGCCATCCAGCCACCCTAAATACAGAGGTAAGAGGAGGCATTATGGAGCAGTCACTGTGCTCTACCAATTGTGTCAGCTAATATGTGTGGGACTTCTTTTATGAGTAATGCCGATGAGAAAAGCCGGCCACATTCCTGGACGTCCTGTTGGCATTGTGAGCTGACAATGACCCACAGCAGTGCGTGACGCTGGGATGACAGGGAAAATGAGATTTCTGGTAATGTGTGGGGCCCAGGCAGCCCTCAGTCTGAGAGGATACTGAGGCTAAGCAGTGCAGCTGTAACAGTTTACACACCAATGGTTTCATTTGGGCAGGAAAATGCTACCAGGCCTCACAGATAGGAGAGCGCTGCCTCTACAACATGGTTAACATAAATATGTGTGTATCAAATTGTGTGCGTGTAACTTGAAACGATATCAGACATGCGGACAAAAACAGTTATGCTAGTAATGGCTTACTGGTGTCTTAATGTTTTTTCAGGCTAGCATTATTCACCTTCATGGTAATGTGTAAAAAAAAAACCTTCATAATTTTCTGTTCTGTTGACATATGCTTTTGAATTTACCATCTTTTTTGAGAAAAACATGTATATTGTTTGGAGTAGCTGTGAAGATTAGTGTTAAGATCAATTGGACTCTGAACCAAAGGTGAGTCAGGATACCTGGTCCCACATAAGTGTTGCAGCCTTGAACAAGACACTATCAGAATTACCCCAGCTGTACCCCACTGTATAAATGGGTGACAGAATGTCTAAGATGGGAAAACAGTAAATCACTTGATAAAGGCATCTGCCAATCAAACAAATGATGCAATATTTAAAGATTGAAAAAATAGCTTACATATGATTTATTACATGTCTTGTAGACATTTTAATCTTCTGTTTATCTGACATATACAATTCACACTCCCCAAAACTTGTGGGTATCTTAACTTAAACAAACTTTTCTAAGTCTGTTACTGAAATGTGAAGTGGTGCAAAAACAGAGTAATTATTTTGTCACCTGTGAATGTTGAGAATGTGACAAGAGAGAAACAGCTCTGAAGTTGAAAAAACAGAAAATAATGTATTTAAAACACACTGTCTGATGAAAAAATCAGCCACCTGCAAAGTGATTCAGTGGGACTGTCCAAAGCTCATTAAGACCTGCTCTGAGTGCGTGTGTGTTTTTGGAACTATAAAGATCGTCATTATTAACATTACAGCATAGCTTTGCTGAGGGCCCCCATCAGGGGTTTTTCCTCCCTTCTTTCTCACTATTCGTATTGACATGCCATGATGACCGGCACAGACAAAAGAAAACAACTCAAGTCAGGTCACTCTGCAAATGGACTGGCCTTGTTTTTCCAGCCATCTCGCTAAGCTGGTGGTACATACGCTAACAGAACAAAATACCCCTGTAATTCACAGGAAAATGTAAGCTTTTTTCCCCCCAGTCTTTCTGCTTACAAACATATGTGGCACTTTTGAAAAAAAGAGGAAAACTAAAAGCAAGTCGACTGTAACTTTGCAGGACTGTTGCAATCTAATTAGGGTTCTCTAATTGCAATTACAATGTAATTATAGCTGACTTGAAGCAAAAAAAATTGTTCGTATCTAAGCTGGATAGAAAGGGGTACAAAGTAAAACCCACAAATTTGCAGGGTTCGCTGTAGGAAAACTTTGGAGCACATTGCCAAAAACAATTCTCCTCAAGTCTGGATAATATGAGGCAATATAGCAACACGGCCAATAGATGGTTATGGATGTCAAAAGCCACAAGTTTCCAAAAAGAAACACCAGAAAGCAAACCTCAAGCCCTTTTGAACTGACTGAGTGACATCCCATTGGCTGCAAGAACCACACCAAGAAACCCACAAATTGAAAGTTTTGCTATGCAGTTATTGAGAAATCTCTGTTGTTTGGAACCATTACAATATTTAATTATGTAAATGCAAAGAAAAAACCAATATTGATCTTCTGACACAGAGATTTGCAAGGAAGCCGTCCCTCAGTACAAGGGTCTGATGAAAATAGACTGTTATCATTTGCAGCAATCTGGAGAAGGGCAGGACTGGAGAATGGAGAGGGAGTGGTCCCTCTGTCTGTTTCTCATTTTAATACTGCCTGAAATAGAACTCTGTGATCATGTCAAATATGATCACAGCCAGGACTTGTGCTGAGATTAATCGATTTCAGTCTCTTTAACACCACTTTCAGTCAGGGGAGATCTCCTACGTAAGCCACTCAGAACTGAGGGGAAAGGAACTGAGCATGCTCAGACTTTTCCAATAAGATCTATGCCACTGATGTCATTCCCAGCGATCATAAATGTCTAAACTGTCGTTAATTTTGTTACAGTATCGGTCAAATCTGGCTTTTGTGAAGCACGGGGCAAGCTTTGTTTTCGTTGCTGTTTGTTTAGTTTCTGTTTCAAAGCCATTTGTCTTCAGAAAGCACATGGGCTATTTTGGGGTTTTACAAAGATATCAGAGGGGAACCAACAGAAATGAGAACTCTGCTATCACTATTTAAAACATATTTCCACAATGAGCCTGCTGATAAAATACAAGGGAAAAAAAACTCCACTGCAAATACCAGGAAGCTAAGCAGTAATCTGATAGAATATATTTATGATGACTTTAATAAGTTGAGGACTTGAACTTTTTTGCCAAGGCAAACATCAAGAGAGGCCTGATAGCAAATGCTCCACAGCTATTGATAGCAGAGCAATTAAACATAATCGCTCCCAGCTTAACATTGTTTGATTCCTTATTATATTCTTATCAACTACTTCAAGTCTGTTGTCAGTGAATGTGAGAAAAACATACTGAGCAGTTCTATGAATTGGTTGTGGAATGCCAAAATCCCCATTGTTTAAATACAAAGGTGAAAAAGGAGACAGTGGCCTCAGTGGTTGGATTTGTCAAGCACTTATCAGACAGCAAAAGCTAACAGTTACTCAATGGGGATGGGGTAGGTGTGATACTGGAAGTGAAATCTGTATGAGATAGAGCATGACACAAAGAAAGATTTGTGAAACAGGCAGGTCTATTATATGACAGATCCATTCCACTCCTCAAGTCTAACACGTTAACAGACAGTGTCAGATGCCACACAGTATACTGAGCACCTGCATATTGTGCACAGGCTAAGACACAGTCAATACACTGTACACATTTTGGACTGGCTGATTTCATAACCATTAACCCATTATAATTGTACTATCCTTACACAAGACAGACAGACCAACACACATACCCCTTAAGGTCATCACAATAATGTATCTGTAAATATTTATAAGAATGTGTTTAAACACTTACTTACAAACACACACATGCACCAATGTATATACACAAAGCGATTTTCATACACTGAACATGAGCAATACAAATTTCATTTGAAAATGCTACTGCATTTTGTGTGGTTTAAGGTCAAAATATGACCAAATCCCTTAAAACTTAGATGCGCTCTCTCTTCACCTTCTGAAAAAAGGCAGAATGATATGAAAGGTGGCAGCTTGCTCAGCAGATATTCCCTGACAGTAGTACTTCATTTCATGAAGCAGGGACAGAAATTGACATTGTGCTTGGAAGCTTTAAAAAAGGTAGCAAATTTATTAAAAAGGGTCAGATTTTTATTTATGCCCTCACCATTCATCACCCACCACCAGCCTTGTCCTTTTAAGCCACCACTCTGAACTTCATATTGACTGAGCAATACAGATAAATTACCTCCCAGACACACTTTATTGATAAGTCATTTACGAAGATGATCAGTAATAATCATAAGTGAATAAAGGAGGGGTGATAGATCTTCGCATAATATTTGCTTTGACAGTTCTTCTCCTACCCCCCAATAAATAACAGGAAGTTATGTATTAAGAAAATTAGACACATTCGGCCGTGCTTTCTCTAGATTAAATACCCCCTATTGCCCCCGAAGACCCCCCTCTTGCCCTTAAGTCATCTTTTGTCATACGCTCTTTAGGTTGCCACAGTACTGTGCACCACACAATGACACAATCCAGTCTGCTGCATCTGCTGTGCTTGATGAAAGAAACTGGTTCAATACCATGCAGAATACTGAGGAGCAAACATAATTATATCTGTGGTAATGAAAGTACTTTCTTTTAAACTCTGGCACTGGTGTGTTACTAGGGGAAACCCAGAATAAATAGGCATATTGTTATTACTTCTCCATTAATGCACATTTGGTTTTGTATAACTAACCTTTTAATGAGCATGAGTTAAGGAATCTACAGCATTTATGTGTTCAGAATTTCTGTTTGGAGTAATATCCTTTGGGAAGAGTTTGTCAGCTTGTGAAGGACATTTTGAAACATACATATAAATGTTGTCTGTAAGAGATCTCCATCTCATGTGTCAGTGTTACAGGCAGAGTTCTGTGTTTGGAAATACGACTTGGCTCACTGTTTTTGTACAAATCAGTCTGAGTGCTTAATTCAAACCAGGAATTATTCTGTATGCAAATGCACATTAGAAACATACTTGCTAGATGAGATCTTTCATCATTTGTTTTCTGGAAGGAAGCCTAAGAGATACTGTAGTATGATGATGGACACAGTGAGCTAAATTACATGTATCGTTTATCAACCTAGGCTCAATATTTACAGTTTTTGCATATTTCAGAGTAAATAAAACGATTTGTTATATTTTATTTTGGTTTCTCATGTCCAGCTTGTCAGTTAGGCTGTTTGGTGAAGAGGACACAAATCTGAGGCCATAATGAAACTGGTATACAGACATGGCTTTTTTTGGTGTGGCGTATGCCAAGTTTTTAGGTCTTAGATGACTCTGAAATGTGAAAGAAGGAAGAAGGTGTGGGGGTCTAACATCCGGGCTGCGACTTTACACACATATCAGCAGAGAGGGTTGCCAGATTCAGACAAACATTAAAGTGAAAAGTCTCCTGTGAGTTGGTCTAAGTGCATGAAGACATGGGTCACAGGCACAAACGCAGGCTTTCTTTGGCCCTGGGTTTATGCCGGGGTCAGTCCCTGATGGTTCCTTGAAATCAAGAGAGAGATGTGGAGTAACTCACTTGATGAGATTTTTTTTTTCTCCCAAATAAATAAATACCTCGACCATGTATTTCCTGGCTGTGCGGTGCAGCATGATTTCACTAATGCAATGGAGAGGAAAGGGGGGGGCACAGCATCTTACCCCAGTATGGGAGAGATCCTAAGCTTTTGCCGTGTCTCCTCGCCTCGGTTCTCTACAGATGGCCAATGCCTCTACCTCGGTCTCTGTCAATGGCTCTTTTATGCCACCCTGCTGAATGTCTTCTGGATTCTGAGGACCTACACAGTTGTCTCATCAATAGGAAAGAACTAATCGCTGCCCGCACAGCCTCAGCCAAAGCAAACACCTCGTAATTTTATGAAGCACCCTTTGTTTCCAGGCATACGCCTTTTTTCTTATGAAGTGTAGCCTCCCTCTCATTAAGGTCGATGCACTCTGACAGTTCAATTTATTAACCCCACTAATGGGTCGTATATTTAATGAGAAATGCTATAGAATGTGGAAAAATTTACGTTTGCTTAAAAAACGGACACAAAACACCTTTTCACATTCACTTGAAGTTGAGGAGGTCATGCTGGAGTGTTAGTGTTCACCAGGCATCAATACACATGGAATGGCAACAACTTTTAACTTAATGGAAGTTCAAATAAAGCAAAACTTGCTCTGGTAGACACTTAAACTCTGTTAAAGAACTCTGCAGCAGGTCTCATAACTAGGGCCCTGCATTTTTATAGCCTGTAATTCAGTCCTCCAGCAGCAAGATGCTGATACAGCCTGCTCCTGAACCCACTTATGAGCAGTGGTTAAACTTATTCCATTGTAGTACCTAACAAATCTCAATGATTCATTTTACTATTAATTACACACAATTGCATATCAATTCAGGGCTATTTAGACCATATTTATTCATTTTAGTGAGTAGTATTCATGGTAATGTATCAACAATTCTAAGAATAATAAATATGATTCATGCTGCTGCAATGAGCTTTAAAAGAGTTTAAATGTACTGATTCACATTCATGACATGAATCAGAATAAATTTCAGTCCCTGGAAATCTTGTAACAGAAAGATTGGTCTATTCTGGGATTTTGAAAAAGTATAAAAAACCAGAAATTCCCACTTACATAAATTAACCACTATACAGTGTTTTCACTTATTATTAATTAAATCTAAAAGGACTCAACTGAAAAACCCTTGATCATAATATTCATTATTTCTTCCATTTCACAATGCTTACAATTTCAATTTACCCCATGAAACTTTTAAATGTCTAACAAATTAGTGTTCACAGTAGATTCTATGAATGGGTAGTAAAACATGTTTCCACTGAGGAAGTGTTATGGTAAGTGTTACGGTGAAAAGTAAAATATGCATCATAAATGCAAATTAAATCTGGTTGGTTTAATTTTTAGGTTGGTCTTAAGGTTATGGAAAATGCAGGACTAAAATAAAATCATCTAGTGGTTTAATTTTTAATAAGACAAGTGAATTGTGTTGGGGTCCTGATTTGACAGAGGAAAAGTAAACTGAATACATGCTGAGGGATGAAAAATTTGGGATTTTACATAGGAACATGTATTTATTTATGACACTGTTTGCAACTGACAATGGAAAATAAAACTGGAACACAAAAAGGCCATTTTTTTTCCAGAACCATTTAGTAATCAAACCACTAGATTATCTATATATCTTAGATGAGTAATCAGAAAGTTTCCCTCCGAACTCAGGAAGACATCCAATGAGAGGTGATCTCACTAACAATTTCCATCGTAATACATGGCAAATCCAGCAGAGGAAAACACGGTCCTCATAGATTCCAGTGTGAATGAGGGAATCGAAGGAGTGATCTGCAAAGAGGGGAGACGGATAGGGTATGTAAGGTCTTCAGCAGGACGTTTGGGTTGATTTTGGCCCTGGGAGCTCAGGGGGTCTGGGAATGTGGCCGTGTCTGGTACTCTCTGACAGAGGGTGGAGTATGTCAGGGTGATATCCTCCCGTTCACAGACTCATCTCCTTAACGATGACAGAACTGACCCTGCGGCTGTCAGGACTGTGACAGAAGGAGAGAAATGGCCTTGTTACTCACCCCCGACAAGAACCAGGCTGAAAACAACTCTAGGATAGGTTTTTCACTTTTTGGGTGGGATTTGGGGTGGCACAGCAGAAAAGAAAGAGTCTCAAAGATAGTATTTTAAAATTTTAATTTCACTGAATTTCTATTAATGAGGGGCACAGACCATGGTCAGCCAAAGTCTGATCAAAGGGAAAAATACTAATAAATAATTTGTGCCAATAGGAAAGACCAGAACTGAGTCAGTTCACCGACTAAGGCCCAGTCTGAACCATTTGTAGTTAGGCACAAATGGCTCCAGTTATTAAAGTCAAATTATAGTTCATTAATAACGGAAAGACTTAAACAGGCCATGATTGCGCAGATTGCAACAAAAAGCACTTGTGTATTGCAAATGAACTGTGGATGTAGAGTTGTTTACCCTTGCAACTTGAGAAGCGTCCAATCAGATTATTTCATTGTTAGACCACTGAAACTTAGGAGTGAAGTCAACTGCTGAGGCCTAGAGATACCATCTGGTGATACAAAGGATCTTAGAGACAAGGATCACACTGCATTGATGTGGCTGATGGGGAACAAAGGTTGGACAAAACCACTGCCAGGAATCCTACAGGTTAAATTCTTCTGTAATTACAATGTACTAAACACAGCTAAAATACTGATATTTACAATGGGCTTATAAAAACCAATAAAAAAAAATGTCCAGTGAATCCATAATAAATCTGATGAAAACTGGATTATATGATATCTTATTTAATGTTCATGTTTTGTTGACATATTTCCTATCTAATTGTGTGGGGTTGTGGGTCTCCAGGACCCTAAACACAGTGTGAGGGTTAAGTCATTTAATTGGCTGTATGTTACGGAACATGTCAAATCAGGCAATAAACTGTAAATAAGATATATCATTTCCCTTAATGAGAGTTCTAAATATTTCAGGTCTGTCTATCACAGTATAATCTGTTTGTGTAATATGTACCCAAATACCATGTAAGGTGATATCCAATCTCTACACTCACTGTAGAACTACAGAAAAGAGACGATGGCATCTGGTGGAAGCCTTACTCTAACCCTAGGGCTGCTCTAACAACATATACTGCAAAAATGATAGATCAACTCTATAAACATGAAGTAATACAACATAAATACAATTTCCATGGGCAGAATTAAAACTTTGCATTTTACCTTTTTTTGTTAAGACTAAAGCAATTTTAATGACCATCGGCCAAAAGAGAGAGCTTGTGGTTTTGAGTCATTGTGCTGAACCAAATACAATGCCATAGAAGGGAAGGAAACATTTTGATTGGTTCAAGCATATGAGTGACTGCCTATGTCATAGCTCGAACCACTGAAGGGTATGCTGCACTCCTCCATCACTACCTTTCACCTCATCCTTCTGTGTTCATTGATTGACTCCCTGACTTGTCTTGCCATATGGAAATGATGTGGGGGTGATCTATTTACCTCCCTGTGTTCTAGTCATGGATAAAGCCAACTCTCTATTTATTCCTGCACTCAAGAGATAGCAGCATTTATCACTGCGCCGGCCGTCCCCAAGTCCACAAGATCAACCCATCACCACCACAATAAATGTCAGTGAGCGATGATTGATGCAGCTAATGAAATTGATTATCCAGTCGCTGTGCATAGCATTCCCGTGATTCACTGCTGTCTGTTTACTTAAACCACAAGATTACTTGAAAGATGAACCGTCACTGGGATATCTTTCTCTCGGCATACCCCATAGATTTGTTTTTCCGACATGCTTGGAAGTTCATTTCTTTATGACTGTCCTTGATTTTTTTTGCCCCCTGAAAAAAACACATCAAAGAGCAAAGATAGGCCAGATTCAGATTCATTACAAAGGGCTTTGTTACAAGGTTTTTCTGAGGGTTTATAATGAGTTGGTGACGATGACATGCAATTGGCTCAACTAAACCTACAGCAGAAAGAGGCTAAGTTTTCCAGTGAAACCCACAATGACGTTCTAATTCGAATTCTTATTCTCATTAACAAATACCAGTCACAGGGTAGCCACAAGTACATTGGCAACAATTCAGATACTAACATGTTCCAATTATCTGAACACACTTAAACCTAGACCTATAACCTGATCATACAACCCCAAATCAGAAAAAGTTGAGACGGTATGTTAAATTAAAATTAAAACTGAAAACAGTGATTTGTAAATTCTTTGACCTGTACTACACTGTACTTATTTGATGGTTTACTCATGAATTTTATTTATTTATTTATTTTTTTTAAAATAAGCACATTTCAATTTGATTCTTACAACATGTTTCAAAAAAAGTTGGCACAGTAAAGCATTTACCGCTTTGTAATGTTGCCATACCTTTTCACAACACTTAGGGACATTTAGGGACCGAAGACACCAAGTGAAGAAGCATTTCCAGTGTAATTTTGTCCCATTCTTCCTGCAAACAAGTCTTAAGGTGTGCAACACATTCTCTGTTGGGGACAGGTCGGGACTGCAGGCAGGCAGGCAGGCCAGTCCAGCACCCACACCCTCTTCTTCTGGAGCCATGCCAGGGTAATGTGTGCAGAATGTGGTTTTGCATTGTCTTGTTGAAATATGCATGGGCGTCCCTGGAAAAGATGTCGTCTTGAAGGCAGCATATGTTGCTCCAAAATCTTGATGCACTTTTCACCATTAATGGTACCATCACAGAAGAGCAAGTTACCTTTGCCAAGGGCAATGACACAACCCCATACCATGACAGACCCTGGCTATTGGACTTCTTGCTGGTAACAGTCCAGATGGTCATTTTCTTCTTTGGTCCGGAGTACACGGTGATGGTCCATCCCAGATGATTCCAAGCCCAGAGAGGTCGATGTTGTTTCTGGAAACGGTTAACATAAGGCTTCCTTTTGGCACAGTAAAGTTTTAACTGGCATTTGTGGATTTAACTATGTATTGTAGTGCTTGATTATGGTTTACCAAAGTAATCCTGAGCCCATGTGGTTAAATCACTTATAGATGAATGATGGTTCCTGCAGTCCCATCTGAGGGATCGGAGATCACAGTTATTCAGCTTAGGCTTGCACCCCTACCCTTTACGCACTGAAATTCCTCCAGATTTGATTCAAGTTAAAGTAAATTTATAAATCACTGCTTTCTTTTTTTATTTGCATTTTGTTTCCATGCCATCCCAGCTTTTTCACAAGTTGGGTTTGTGAAACCCAAAAATAACAAGCATCAGTTCAAAGCCATCAGTTCACTGACTGACTGACAAAGTGTGAATTTCAGTCCAGTTGTACTGAATCACAGATTAAAGGAATCCTCATGCAGCCTGCAGACCGTGACCCCACAGGGGAGAGGCTAAAGGATAGAAGCAATCTTCCGCTCTTAAAGTGATGGGTAGATCATTTTCCCGGTAAGGGTATGTTAGGTAGGACAGCAGAGGCGACAGCAGGAAACGAGTGTAAGGCATGGGCTGGGGCACAGAGAGCGATGGGGGGTTGGAGGTGCACAGGAACTGTGTGGCTTTGAGGTACATTTGGTCAGCATGCTGACCACCCGAGCAGCTGAGGAGAGTGAGCGGAAGCGTGAGGCAGAGATTGTGTTAGCAGGGTGGCCAGCCCAAGATGCGTTGGTGGGCACATTTTTGTTAGGATGTGCCACAATACATTCAACACCTCAGCACAAAATTTCAGGGTGGGCAGCTGTGTTATTGTACATTCACAGTTACACTGTTATTTTATGACTTGTTTATGATACAAGATACGAAAAAAGACTGCTTTAGATCCAAGGGGTGCAATGATGACAAATAAACACTCATTAAAATGTCTAGCAAATATCTTCCGGGCAGTGGCGCTCTCTCTCCATGCCTACAACAAACAGGAACAAAAAAAATCATGGACAGCGCAATGACCGGGGGAGCACTGTCACCCACCTGTCCACAAGTGCCATCTGTGAGCCCTCTGCACATGAACTTCGACTCATCACAAATGACTTTATTAGAGCTAGATAACACTTTACTGCGCTGTCAGCGAGAGGACCCATACTATCTCAGCCAGAAAGATTGATCATGACAGGTTAATCACGGCTTATCAGGAAGAACTTTCAGACGGATATTAAACCTGGTAGTCTCATGAGCCAAGGCATATCTTCAGCACTTCAAACTTGGTCGGTATCTTCTCATTACTCTCAATATTATTACCATTGCTTTTGTTACAACTTTCTGATGTTGCTTGTACTGCACTAGTTGCTCCACAATTCTCTTGCTTTAGGTTTCTGTCAATCAACATATACTAAATCTATCCGTAATTCTTATCTCTCTACATCTACAGTTATCGATCCCTTTATCTATCTGTATCTGTGTAAGGGTGTGTGATAAATAGCATCCATGCAATGCGGTGGCTTCGCATGAACTATGGTTTATAACTGTCTCATGATAATTTTGCCGATGGATGATTTTATGAGCAAGTCAACTTGAGTTGGCCGTCAAGTAAAATTTCCATAAGTCATACTGAGTAGAGCAACCAACTAGGTGAATGTCCAAAGGACGTTCTTCTTGCCCCTCTTTTAACAAGGACAAATATTTTGCAGATCTGAAAGTAAATGAACACAGCATAGGAGAGATGAAGAAAAATGTCAATTTTGAATTGGTTTAACAAGGAGCTTAATGGCATCGCTGAACTTTAATGGACACCACCAAAACCTGAGTGTAGAGCCAGTTGCAGAGGGTGAGAATTCATCCGTTCTTCACATGAGAAAACACAGTGCCGCTTTATCCTGGCTTTACCCATAAGTTAAATAATGATGACACACTCCTCTAGCCGACATTAATCTTTACAGTCTGCTTTTAAAAATAACAAGAGTCTTTCCCCCTAGGATCTAGAGAGAAGGCCCACAGTCTAAAGAGGTCTTTCTATGTTCGAATATTTTCCTTGTTAACATTGGATGGGTACGCCAGCCTGGTTCTGAGAGAAATGGGAGGTACGGCGATGTGTGATGTCAAAGTCCTCGAACCCCCCCCCCCCACTCCCCACTTGTCATTATGGCAGTTCCCGGGGGCCAGCCACACATTGGTGTTGTTAACAGTGTTATCAGGGCCAGCCTAGACCAGATAACAGGCTCGCTGTTGATGGGAGAGGGCCGAGCTGCCAGGGCTGGGACTGTGGCTGTGGAATCTGCCTCTGTTTAATGCCAGTGGGCAGAGAGTTGCTTCACAACTGGCTCTAAGCAGACGGTGCTCTGGTAATGTTGTTTGGGTTTGTATCCAGACAGGAATCCCAGTTTATCAGGGCCAAGGGAGCTATCTGGGGAGCCCATCCCCTAAAAGTGTCCATTACAGGCCGATAGGACATATGCTCAATGTTTCCCAGGGAGGATCGGCCTCACAAATGCAGAGAGCCAGCTTTTTCCTGCCAGCACTCTCTCACGGCCAAAAACCTGGGATGCTCACTTCAGATATTCAACACATCCCTTCAGCAGTAAATCTCGTTTGAAGATCATAACTTCTGCATAATATCAACCATATTGTATTTCATCCTGAAAAAAACACAAACAAATGCCAACAATACTCCCTCTTCCCTTCATTAAATGGCTCCCTAATGAAAACAGCATCCTGTGCCCGGCACTTAAGGCTTACCCTAACCCGCCAGGTTGGGGGGAGGGGGTTTTTGTGGATGGAGAGTGTATTTCACCTCTGTGCCCCTCACACAATGCATTCCATGTGCATCTTATTTCTCTCACTCCCTACCCCCCTCCCCCATACACACACACACACACACACACACACACACACACACATACCCCCGTTTCCTTCCTTCCAAGCGCGACATACTGTATATGGACGACCAGCCAAGGCTAACAAGTTTCTATAATCTGTGCCTCAGTCCCCCGGCCACCCCCCCCGAGGAGCATGGCCGCTCCAGTGCTGGCAGTGCAGACAATGTGCATCTTGTGTGAGTAATTTAGCATCCCGGACAGTCAATCTGCTGCTGGGCCCGCTGCCCTGACCCTCTTCAGAGGCCCGTCCTGCTCTCCGGGGCAGTGTGAAACACTCCTTTCATGGCGCTGACACTTCGCAGATTGAGACGTTAGGCCTGTCCGGCTGCAGCAAATTAGCGATTCTTCTTGGGGCTAATTGGAAATCAAAATGTTTGCAATGCAGCAGAGCTGCATTTGAGGAGTGCAGTTTTCATGGGGGATGGGGGTTATAATATGTTTATGTTTTATTTTTTTTCATGTTTTTTTTCTACCTGGACTTGTTTTGTTATTTTGCGTGCTTGTGGGTTTAAGGGTTGTTTGCCTATGTGTGAGTATGTGTGTAAGGGGCTGGCACATTTGAAAATGCATGTTGATAGAGACCTAAAATGACCAGGATATGCCCGCAAAGCCTTGTGTAAACAGATCTTTACAAAGTTGCCATTTCCCGGGTTTGAGTGAACTACAGCTAATTCAATGTAATAAAATGTGCGTCCACACAAACTTAATACTGATGTATACCTAAAGAGCTGAGTATAATTAGCACTAACAACATTAATTACATTGCTTACATTTACATAATTTAAGATTAAATATTAAACACAAAATGGTGAAATGAGCACTAATTGACTAATTCATCACAACCCTTGTCAGTGCGTTCTGTTCATTATGCTTTGGTTGATCAAAGTCCTGAAAATTAAAACATTTGCATATTGGTCTCTTTAAATAATGGACAGACAGCATGAAAACAACAGCGTTCAGAAAGCGAGATTTGAATGAGATATGACAAAACCACAAAGAGGATGCATGTTATGTTACCAGATTCTTCTTTAGGTGAAACATTGTATCAATTGAACTTGATACATCTTACAACAATTAATCTAACATTGATCAGCCAGTCAGAAAATGTATGTGCAGAAGACTACTTAAATTCATTAAATAAATATTCTATTTGCTATTACATTTAATTCAGATTCTCTTACAGCTAAGAATACTTTACACTTAGTGTTTTACAAGTCAGTGGTGTTCACGGTACATTATGATTACATTTCAGTCTTCTGCTAAATATTTGACAACTTCCATGTTGTGCGTTTGCTTTCTTCATTCATTTATATGAATTAAACTTTTTTAAAAAAGAGAACAAAACATTAAGATTTAAAAACACTATAGATTTTTTTATTCAATCAAATTTGAACATGCTAGACAGGAAAAACAAGAGGCATGGACATAAAGGGCCACACTGCTGATCCTAGATCAGTGTGCCAAACGCATTTTCCAATTGTTGGAGTAGAGAAACAGTGGGAAAGAACGCCACCCATTTAAACAGTGTGGAGCCTGTGGACCACATTCTTCCTACAAATGAGACTAAAGGAACCTTACTGACTCACACTCTGCCTGCAGTGAAACATCCCCCCCCAAAAGCAATAGCACCATGTCATCATTAGAACAACACATTAGAAGCTAATGAATAGCTTAGTCTTATTCTGACTACAGTACATCCAAACACTTGAATTGATTTTTTTAAATATTGGCAGCTGCAGCTTTGCTTTTTTCTTCAATATGAAAAGCAACAAGCCTGTGATCCAAAGCTTTCAGGATAGCTGTTTATTTATTTATTTTCCCTACGCTTCGGATAAAAGTCCCAAAGAATGCAAGTGACAGCCATGTCTAATATCTCTTTCTGCCAATTTTCGTTTTTCCCCCTCCCCTTCTTCACTTGATGTCTTTATGCTGGTTTTGAAAGTGTGGGGGAATGAAGGGGGGACCAGAGCGAGTGACCCCCGCAGGAGGAGAGAGTATTAAAAGCAGAAAGAAAAGGGGGAACGAGGAGAGAAAGTGGGGCTCCCCGTGGAGACCCAGGCATCTCCGCTGGCAGCCCACATCCTGGCTTCAGACGGCCTTTGTCAGGGAGAAAAAACGGGGCTCTTCTTCACTTGGGCATGGACAATAGGCGTTTTGTCAGTCAGGGGGACTCGGGGAGAAAAAGAGGGCCCATCTTCATGAGGGGTAGCCTTTGGGGCTTGCAGATGTTGAAATAAGGATGATTTATTAGCCTTGGTGTCCTTGGTGGCACTTGGCTACCTTCCCAGAAGCCAGCAGAGTTAGAGACAGGGGAGGAGGAGGAGGTGACTGTGGATCTGAGACATCTTTATACCTTGTATGGGCATGGAGACATTCGCTCTCTGACTGTCATGGTATTTTTGTTCTATTTCTCTGAGAAAATAGCTCCAGAGTTGTCTGCATCACTGAACAGGGCCTTGTCGGAGCTATGCCACCCCCCCCCCCACCAAACACACACACTCACCCTACCCCTTTCCCCTACCCCTCCTTATGTAAAACAACAAATTAGCAAGTTAACATTCCCCATGGATACTGCTCTCCCACTGCTGTGTGTTTGGAGTGGGACACCTTGCCTTCTCCAAATGTCCCAGCCTGGTAGCCTTATTTTCCAACGGCAGTGGGTCTGTTCTCAGCCCTCAGAGCCCTCATAGCACGGGGGAATTTTTCTGTAAGTCACCAGCAATGCTAAAGCCAACCCTGCACTGAACAGCAGATTAAGGCCGGCACATGGAACCATGCAAGCCATTATTGTAGGGTGTCACATGCTTTAATTCGCAGAGTCATGGGCAAGCCACCCAAAAAATGACAGCCTTCCTATGGCACCTCAGTGCTGCTTCTGGATTCTCTCATTGTGAAAACCAGAGAAAAAAAGCACTCCCCCTTCCATTCTCCAAACAACCCATTCACTGGTATTTCCTAAATAGCCCTAGTCCTGAGGCCCC
This sequence comes from Albula goreensis, assembly GCA_022829145.1. Lineage (NCBI taxonomy): Eukaryota > Metazoa > Chordata > Actinopteri > Albuliformes > Albulidae > Albula > Albula goreensis. Next base: position 14,721,653 of record CM040752.1, read on the forward strand.
ACCACTCCATCCAACACCAACCCACTACCAAATCGTATGTAATGGCGTTTAATCTTCTGTGTTGTTTTTCCAGTTTATGTCCAGCACTCTTAATAGACCTCTGAGGGTTAGTTAAAGAGGGAAAGTTTAGACAGCTTTCATCAAGGCTACTGAGAAGATTGATTGGCAGTGTAATTTACAGCCTGCCGACCGTCCCGCTCCCCGCCCCCCACCCCCCCAACCAATCCCCCCGCCCAAATTCATACCTCTCGCCTGGAGGAACTGTATGCGCATGTAGTGGGGGCTCACAGATGAAAAGACTGATTGCCTTTGGTTTCTAGACAGAGGTCTATTGCCAAACACTGCCATACAATGTGGTATGTGACTGGACCAAACGGAAGGCTTGACATGAACAGGAGGGGGTCATCGATCATCGAGGGGGAGGTCACGGCGCCATCACTCTCGCTCTCCAGTCTGTCATCTCCCTGGCTGCCCCTCTCCCGCGCTCCACTCTCTCAGCCTTCACTTGCTGTTGCTTTCACACGCAGTCGCTGCACAGACCCCACGGTTCCCTTCATTTATTTCAGGAACACATACATACCAATGTTGGCACTCGAAAAACAATACAGGCCTGCCCTCCCCCCTCATATCTAAGATGAGCATGTCCTTATACAAACACTTTTCTTACACAGAGTAGTTACATTGCATTTTAACAGTTTTCTAATAGTTTAATATGCACAATGGTTTAATCATAATATGTATATTGTATAAATTTTTTATTCATAGCCTCGCTTTGTTTTGCATTTAATTCATTTACACAACAGAATTCATATATTAGAATTCACAGAAAGATATACTTGATGGATTTTCATTTTTAGAATATTTCACAATTTCTAAACCCGTTTTACTCTGAAATTAGTCTCAAACCAAAGTTCACTGCTTTCCTTGTGCAGCAAAATCTTCTTTTAGTTTCTTTCACAAAAGCCGATGCCAGCAGGGGCAACTCATGAGGTCTTGTGTTTTCATAAGAGCATGAGTTTTAGGAGTTAGAAAAACGTGCAAATGAAGAAAGACGCGCGGAGGGGAACGCGGTGCCGTCTGTCTCGAAATGGAAGGAGGGGGTGATCCCGGTGCTGTGCGGATCTGAAGTGCTGAAGGGGCTGGTTCCACGTCCCACCTCAGCACACTGAGTGCGGGCCGTGGCGGTCCTGGCGCACTCTGAATGATTTTCCATTTCCTTTATGCAAACCACCAACAGTGTCAGCTTTGCACACTGTCCAGATTAATGATCCTTTGCTCTCTGTTGTCTGTCACAACTTCTACATCAGCATAAAAAAATACCTCAAAAATGTTTTATTTTTCTCCCCCAAGACATGATTAAATGCTTTATTCCCATGGAGGAGGGGAGGGAAAAAAATGTGCTGTCTTTGTGCAAAAGTGGCAGTACCAGCCTGGAGTTACAGTAAAGGTTAATGACAAACAAGGGACAATGAGCCCAGGACAAAGACCAGCATACACGTCCCTTTTCAATGGCTTTTTCATTTCTCCATGAATAATTTAAATTATCATCTCTCCCCAAGTACTGTGCAGAGTCTTTCTGAGAGAGAAGAGTGAGAGAAAGAAAGAGAGAGGGAGAGAAAGAAATGCCTCTTCTTTTCTCCTTTTTATTCTTTTCATTTCTGTCTCATCCCTTTCATGTTGGTGCATAGGCAGTTTTCTTGCCATGTGAATCAGTCGGGAGAACAATGGGACATATGAGGGCTGAGGGGGCCGTGGAAGAACACTAGCCTTGTTGTGCTCTGCCCAGCCTGACGTTGATTAATGAGGGTGCGGACATGGGTAGAATGCAGAAGGAAACTCCGGAAGGCCTCAGGGGCATGGGGAGGAAGAGGGTACCCACAGTGACAAGAAACACGCCGTGACCCAATAACGGAGCGCCAGGGGCCCGGCCAGGGAAAGGAAGGTGAGGGGCAACGGCCTGGACACTTTTCATTACTGACCATCAGACTACTGCCGACCAACAACGGTCACACACACACACACACACACACACACACACACACACACACACACACACACACACACACACACACACACACACATAACCTCACAGCTGTAAACTCTGTGAGAGAAAATATTATATGCTGTGAGAAACTAATGTATCCTTATTACAGTAATAAAGAAAAAAGGAATACCATACTTCATTATTTGTATATGCACAAGTAGTTGTACTAGTAGAGGTAGTACTAGTATGATTATTAGCATCATCATTATCATCATTAAATGGGTATTTACCCTTGACTTCACCTGTTGCCTTCAAGTCCCTAAAAGCACATGAGAAGTGCTAAAGCAGAACAATTGATGGGCTGTTGAAAGCAGCTCAGATGGGTCAGTAGAGGGTGCTCTACCCTCTGAGGCCCAAGGAACCTAATGCTTCTTATCAATCATCTCGGCTGACGATATCCATCGACTGAGGAAAAAAAACACTCAAATGAAAATGTTTTTTAAAAATTATAGTATAAGCAGATCTACATGAAAATTATGTTAAGAGGGTTTCTGAGTTCTGAATCCACTCTTATCATATGGAGGGACACAAACTGGTTGACAGTTTTCAAGCAGGATTTCAGTTACATTCTTTCCTCTTCTAAAGCACCAATATGAAATATAGAAATCGTTTCTAAAATAAGACATTTGAATAATAGCCCAGAACTCGGCTGTAGCTGTCATTTCCACAGTAACAGGTAAGAGCGTCCTGCTGTTCTCTCCATCACACCCACACACTCACTCACACACACACACACACAGACACACACACACACACACACACAAACACACACACACACACACACACACACACACAGCCTCACCTGCCCCTCATGCCCTTCAGGCCACAGCCTCTGCACACCAGCTGACTGCAGTACAGCCAGGCTGTGGACGGAAGAGAGAGAAAAAAAGGAAATGGGGGAGAAAAGAGAACAAAGCTTGCGTCCAATTTGCTCTTTTCTGAACCACAGCGAACCTGGCTGCTTTCCCAGCGTATCATTCCTCCACTGAATAAGGTCAATTGGTTAGCGGCACTGCTTTAGTCTTGATGGGTTTTCATTGAGGGGTAAATGGTGTTCAAATTAGCCAAAGCCGTCAGAGGGACTTCCTTTGCCTCCTGCCTCCTCACAACAACTGCAACAAAAAAGGAGAGATGCCATTGTGCTGAACACTGGTGAAAAGGTGTAGGCATAAAGACTGCACTATTTCCAATCTCTTTTTAAAGGGAGATGTGTCTTTCCCTGTCCATTGTTCATCCGGAGCCACGTCCCACAGATATAATGCTGAGTGTTTTCTAAACACCATAAAATCACAGAACAATAATGCATTTTCCCAATAATGCAACGTTCATTTAAGAATAAAAGGTGCATAACCTATGTATAAGGTTTAGATTAACAAAGATGCCCACATGCCACACATGCATAGGGTTCTATGGGATAGAATACTCTTACCAGAGAAAATAGTTTCCAAAAGATTAAAAAAATTACACCAAAAAAGATCAAGTGAGGTGAAGGCATTGGACATAACTTGGGTTTTCTCGTCTATGGTCACAGTCCTCCTGGCAGAGCACAAATTTTCCCCTGTACAGTTCAGGCTATCCTTGCTGAGCTCTGACCCCCGCACATCCACCTTCTTTGTCTCAGCACTCGTCTATAGGTAAGCACCTCACAAAAACACCCAGCCACTTCAAAACACATGACAATAGCCAGATTTCCTCCCAATTTAGTTGTGGAGAAAGGCAGGCTTGGAGGCCTTTCAGTGGCCCTGAATAGTCTGCCTAATTCAGGCTCAGGCTCAGCCTAACCTTCATTTCCCCTTCACTCCTCCTGTCCTATTTAGGTCCTCCTGACTTCGACTAATTCACTTGCAATCCCTGATAAGTCTCCCTGCAAACATTTAACGTGTGTGTGTGTGTGTGTGTGTGTGTGGGGTGGGTGTTCCTGCATTTGTGTGGGCATCTGAGCATGCATGAATGTATATGTGTGTGATTTCTGTCCTTTTTAGGAGTAAGTGTGTTTTTCTGAATGCATTTGTGTATGCACTGAATTTACATCTGGTGTTGCCATGTATTCCTGAGAATAGTTATGTACTCATGTATGTGTTTTTTCTACCTGTGTTGGTATGCATGTCTGTATTCCTATGTGCCAGTCTGTGAGTGTATGTACAAGCATGTATACATGAGTGTGTCAAGATGTGTGCAGTTGTGTTTGTGTGTAGTTGCGGGATCTTGCATGTGTTGTGTGAAAGACAGGTGAAAAATAAAGCGAATACAATCAGCAGTCTCCCCACACTGTCTAATTAGCCCATTTTATGACAAAATTTGTTGCAACACCACATCTATTTCCCACATCTTTTCTCTTTTCCTGATTCTGTACAACAAACTAAATTAATCCTCCCCAGTACCACAACCCATTTCTTTCAACTTTACAACTGTTAATATGGCAATCTTTACACTCTCTCCCTTAAAAGACTCCTCCTTTGCAGGTCTATGTGCTGTTATTGCAGCAATCAGGACCTTACCTAGCCAGCCCAGGTATGAGCCACTCACAGGGAGAACAAATGGGCTTTCCCAGAGAGACTCAACAGGAAAATCCATCCCTCAAGACAAAGGTGAATCAGACAGATTTTTGAAAAACCCTGCACACTGTTTCAGATATATATTTAGGTTACATTTTACATGCTGACCGCAAAGCCTTTAAACACTGGGGCTTTTGGTAAAGAACATGGGATCCAAGTGGTGGTGGGATGGGGGGTGGTTGGGGGATTGCCTTCAGTCGCAGACCACAGTTCTGAGGTTAGGCCAGCTTTGTCGACACGCAGGCAAAAGATCAGCTTTCTATGGCCCATTCAGCCACTTTGCCCGTGTTTCCATGGGCAGGATAAGGTGACAGGAAGGAAGAGTGAGGGAGTTTATCTTGAAATGCGATGGCTGGGCAGTGGAGTGGGGAGTGGGGGGACAGAAAGGTGTGCTGAAACCCAACTGTAAACACTATAACAGAAGAGCAATGACAGCATCCAGACGCTTCAGCTGGAAACAAGGGCTGGCCCCCACCCCACCCCTGAGGGCCTGTGCTTTCATCCCAGGTAATGTGGACTATGCATTTGCCTAAATTGACACAAAATGCCATTGAGTAAAACAGCCACACATGACACAATCAAACACAAAGTAGTGATGGTGTTAGCAACAATAATGCTAACACCATCATTACTGATCCACTCATTTTCCCAAGAAATCAGTAATCTGTAAAACAAATTGCTAATAAGCATGGGGGGGGGGGCAAACTTCACTTTAGCAAACAGTGCAATCCATACCTCCTACAGACCACCTGACTTGAGATAGATCCATATACTTTTTTTTCTCCCTTCTATACAAGGCCTGTGGTTCTGCTTCAGCATATCAGTGATTTCTGTCAAATGAGCTGAGGCTGAATAGTAATTACCTGCACAATGTTAAGTACACGTGCAGCTCGGTCTCTTACAGAGTGTATCTCAGAGCATAGAGGAAGAGTAGAGGAAGCCAGAGGTACCAGAGCCACACTGAAACAGAACTCCCTGCTACCTTTCCTGACCCCCCTGTCTGGCCACTATGACTTGGCAAGAGGCGTATTAAGTGCCCAGCGCACAGGGGTTGATTTCCTGATCTACTCGCTGAGAAAGTCAATAGAACTCCCACGTCCACCATTTGTTTTGATTTTTCTCACTAACGCAAATTGACAGCTAATTCATCAGAACAGGAAACTGTGGAAGCCAAGAAGGAAAAACTACAGCACCCCCCCACCCTTATTTTTTTAAACTCGCTTATTTTTTTACAGGGCAGCAAGTGTAAAAATGACAACAGGTACGTTAATCAACTTTATACATGTTTTTTCTCTTCAGCAGGTTTTGAAAATACATGAACAATTCATTTTTAAAAAATCTACTTTTAAACAAAAGACACAAAATGGCTGTCTTTTTTAGAACGCTATTTTATGCAAGTCAGACCTGTAGTTCTATACATTGTACAAGTGTGTGTGTGTGTGTGTGTGTGTGTGTGTGTGTGTGTGTGTGTGTGTGTGTGTGTGTGTGTGTGTGTGTGTGGAAATACAAGAAGTACAATTTATAATTAATGCATAATAATATTTTAGCTTTTAAAATAACAAGGGAATACCTATATACAGTGATATAGTTGTCTATATATAATAACTAATAAGAATAGTTATATAATAATTTTAGAAAATGTTTATTTATTTAAAAAATATTTACACAAATCATTGTTACTTAACGTCAGATAAATAAGAAATAAGACCTTAGCAAATATCAATTGTGATATACATTAAGAGGACAACATTTTTTTTGTTGCTTTTCATGGTGAGTTGTTATAGCCCATGAATAAAAACATGTTTCAGGACCATGTCCCCTTTAAGATCATGTATAAAAGCATGGCACAGTCAACCTTTTTTTCTCACTGGGAATTTCAGCTGTGCTCTCATCAGCAGACTTAACTCCACCTAACATATGCCACAGTTTGAACCTTTGCTTATTCCCACAGACCCATGTGGCTTCTAATAGAGTTGGCTGTGATCCATGCCTATAGTATTGTGTGCCAGGAGATGCTGCTCACTGGATATGACATATGGCTCGCCCTGACTGTCACTCATAGTGTGACTGGGGGCCTGTTCAATTCTGACCCACTCACAGCCCCTGTAGGAGCAGGAACATACAATTCATAAAAAATAAAACTGCTAACTTTTTAATTAAAAATAGTTCAAGCACAGTCTGACAGACATTATTAGGCTAATAATAGCTATCACTTAAAGACATTTATGAGTAATAATTGGTCTCACCAGAAAAACAGTACAAAACAAGCACATATTTCCGCACAAATTGTCACATGAATGACCTGCAGTTATTCTCTCTTATACAGCATCTCAAGCACATTTTGCCAATAAGAGCAAGGAATCCGCAATGAGGATCCGGCCCTTCTGGCAGAAGAACGGAGACAGCGTGGGTGGGGGGTGGGGGAACAATTTGGTCATTCTAAACGAAGAGCGAAGAGGGCTTTCTTAAACCCCAAAGACACTCTATATCCAAAATCCTCTCTCAGAGCCATCATGTGAAGAATTTCCCCTCCTCCACCTCCTTCCCTGTTCCCTCTTCTTCTTTCTGTTTTTTAATAAAGCTGTTTGGTTGTCAGGTCTTTTCAGGCACGGACTCCCAGCCATGTGAAAAGTTAATCCCTCTGTGATTCTCCGTGGCTCTCATCTCCCTGGGAACCCCCGAGAACAGGCAGGCTCAAGGGCGACCCTGACAAGGCTGGAGTGGGCGGCCCAGGCCCCGGCAGGCACTTGAGCTGCCCCATTCAGCCCCCCGGCCTGCCTCTCCCGCGCCTGTCCCCTCCAAGCGCTTTTGATGAGGAGACTGACGGACAGTGGGATTTTGGATTTACATCTTTAAGTGCTCATCAACTTGAAGGATGACAGTGTGCAAAATGGAGCTTTTAATGCGTTTCTCCTGCTTGCATGACCCCACCCCCACCCCCCCCAACACCCGTTCTGAACACCCCACCAGCTCGTCCCCTCCCTAACTCTCCTTCACCGTTCTCAAGGGAACAACCTACACAAACGTTTGACAGAGATTGTCTGTCAGTGTGTACCTGAATTAAATATGTGACAAACTCTGCTGATCGGAATTCCTAAATTTGCTTAAACACGATGCCTCCCTTTCCGTCACTATAAGGTAGTGCTAATAGTGTGTGACTTGGGAAAATGTCAAGTTTTTGGATTCAGTTATTACCAGTTCAGCAAATTTCCTTACAAAGATGTGGCACTTTCTTGACGATGAATAGTTAAAAAAAAGGTTTTGTGGTACCAAGAGGGGATGCTGATTTTTATACCATGGCAAGTCTGAACCTATTCAGGAGGAAGAGGTGGTTTATTTTTACAAAGGATTCCACTTGTCTGTCTTGCTGAGGGGAACACAGCTGAACGCTTTGCTTGCATTACTGTTTCCAGAGAATGGCTCTGAGTGGCACTGGAAATAGAGACGGGACCAGCCAGGAATCTTAATCCCTCTCTCCTGTCCTTCTCCTGCTCATTCAACCTGCTCCAAATGGCCTTTTGGGCCTCTGCTGTGCCACTAGGCCAGGCCCAGGGCCCAGAAATTAGTTTTGAGAGAAACAAGTGAGATTTCGGTTTTAGAGGTCAGCTAGACATTGTTCTGTCCAAGGGTTTATCTCAACTACAGCTGTGTTGGACAATAGTCTGGTCGTCGCTGACAGAAACCCAAGCTGTGCAAGCTAAATTACTTCACCGATAAGGTAGAATTAGCAGTGCGGCAATCTGAGAGCAGCGAGCGGGAGGATGAGGAGCTGAAGAGAGGGGGAAGAGAGGAGAGGGCTGTGTCTCACAGTGACAGGCCAAAGGAGTGTAAATCCGGGCTTAACTTGCAGTGCATATGCCAGTCCCAGAGGCTTATTTTTAGGTGAGGATTTCAATAAACCAGAGTTAACCCCTGCTACCGCCGCCCAAAACTAATCCAACAACTATAACAACCAAAACAGTACAGAGTCAAAAACTAGTGTGTTTTTGGTGAAATCTTTTTATGTCTAGTGGTTCCCTGCTGAAATCTGACAGAATCAACCAGCAAGAATGTTAAAATCCTGTATGATGTCGACCAGAAGGCATTATTTTGTTATTTCTAGATATAAAGACAATTGAAATGATTGTATTTAAAGCAAATCTTTTCTTTCTTTTTACTCTCATATGAGATTGTGTTGATGAATGAATGAATGAATCACCTGGCTGCTGACCCCACTGAGGGGGGGGAGGTGGGGGCGTGAGAGTGTGAAGGGGAAAGGCAGCATGCTTTGGACCCGGCTCAGATGGAGCACGGGGGCTTGACGGGCACAGCAGCGATCCATCATGCAGAGAGCAAGGCTGGGGCACTGGCAGAAGCAGCCCCGCTGACTCTGCACCGTGGCGCTGAAAGTGTGGTCGGTGTGCTGAAAGCGCTGTCGCCGCGGTCTGCTCAGACCCCTTTAGGACAGCGAGCAAGGGGACCTCTGCGCTCCCCTCCTTTCTCTAAAACAAACCAGCCTCTCTAAAAGCGGCAGGAGTCCTGAAAGCCTTTTCACTCCTCCTGTTGCATTGTTACCACTGGCCTGCAGGGGGTATTTATATTTTTATACCCCCCCCCCACACCTCCCTCCAACACCATCACCACCACACCATCCTATTTTTGTCCTCTGGCACAGCAAAGCAAAACACTTAACACTGACGCTGTTGTTTTAGTGAATGTCTATCACTGTTGGGTCTTTTTATGTCAAATGCATCAAAAATCCAGTTACAGCCCACTTTTGAACAGATATTGTTTGTGCTAAATGTAAAGAGTAAGGAGGAACAGACTCCTGACTGCTGTCTGGATTTTCTACATTGCGATATGGAAAAAAGGTATATCCGCTCACTGTCACTCAAACCACGTCAGCCAGCGCCCAGGTGGTCATATGACACATCTTACAGCACTTCCAAGGAGGATGTTGCATCACAGAGAGTGGTACTGAGTGGAACGGTACCAGGTGGAGCTGCACCTAAGCCATCGATGTCATCTCACCCTTCCAAAAGCATGATGGAATGCAAAAGCATTAGACATCAGAGGAGGAAATAGTGATTAAGAAGCTAAGCATTGTCACAGAGATAATGACAGAAACATATTTCACTACTGCTTTGACTTCATCCTGTCCAAGTCCAGGACACAGGCACTTAATACTAACAAAGGAACCAAATCCAAAGACATCTATCATCGTTAACAGAACACTGCGCACAGGCACAAGAATTACGTAAGTATAAAACAGAGTATCATCTACAGTACAGCCATTAACACAGTCAAAAAGTATGACAAATAATGAGGCAACAATGTTTCTAACTGAATATCTGTAATGTCAAGAGATAAAATATCAATTTAATATTAACTAAGAAAGTACTATATTTTTCACATTATAATTTTTTTTTTAAATTTTGTGTGTATGTGAGAAATACTTTGTCAGAAATATTTTGAAAAGTGAAGTATATGGCCAACACTTCAGTATACAGAACAAAAAGTTGTGTCATATAACTTAATTGAAACTGAGAAATTTTGTTAAAGGGAATTTCTTGATAAAGACAAAGACTGCCTCAAAAAATGACCAGCAAAAAGGTCTTCTGAAAAATGTTGTTAACTAAGCTGCATGCTATGGTAACTCTACATAATCTCCGGGTTTGCATTAAAATTAGAATTTAATTAAATATTTTCTAAGCAGTTCACGGCAGTGTATTAATAGATTGTAGGAGCCCCATGCGGTTTTCTTTTAACAGGACAGATAACATTTTGAGTGTTTTGTATTAATGAATAGATAACATTTTTAAATGCACACTGTACTTTAAATTCTGTTTTTTTTTATTTTGAAATAAAAAGGATATTTTGTTTAAACATTGTTTATATCCCTTTTGTAATAAGTGCAAATGGCAGAACATTCCAGAAAAAATGATATAACTCTGTGTAATATATATATGAAGAAGAGATTTTAAAGAGAAAAAAAATTATATACTTTTGAAATAGGAAGGACAGGAACATTTTTGAGAAGCACATTTTTAAAGTTAAAATATAAGGTAAAGATGGAGATTAATGTGAAAACTCTATCTCATGGAAGAATTTGAGAGATTTACTGATAGGGAGTACCACTGAACAGACATAGGAAAACTCTCAAAAGATTCAAAAACACAACTCTCTGTATGCTGAATAAGTGAAACTAAACTTTTTGGATTCAATCCCTGTCTGCGGTACCAGAAGCCACACATCTTTGGTTAATTCCTGTGACACTGTGGAGGATATGAACGAATATCATTCAACCATTTACAGCTCCTCTCCAAAGTAAAGATAAACTTTAACTTTAAATAGAACGCTCTTATTGTTCTTGAGTTGTAGGTCTGGGTAGTTATTTAATACTTGTGGAAAGAATAACATACATATATAGTGTACCCTGCCTTGCTTCAGTAATGACAAAGCACAACAAAAAGGAACATTTTGGTCTTGTTTTAATAATAAATCTGTTGTTATAGTGTCTGCATGTGCTGTAATAAAATGTATATGTGCTGTAACACAATACTGAACACATAGTATCAAAATATAAAAGCAATGTGATTATTCTGTAACTGTCTCTTTTCTCTTTTTCAAATGTCTGGAAAACAATTAGAGCCAGTATAACAGTGCTGTACACAAGCCGAAAGTTATGCTCTCTAAGGAAGAACAGTGTGTAGAAGAGGGAAGAACTGAGTAACTGAAGAACAGTGTGTAGAAGAGGGAAGACCTGAGCAACTGAAGAACAGTGTGTAGAGGAGGGAAGACCTGAGCAACTGAAGAACAGTGTGTAGAGGAGGGAAGACCTGAGTAACTGAGCAGCGGAGTTCAATGAAAGCCTCATCACAGTGGCTGTGTAGGCCACCCTGTGCTCAGTTGTATGGGGCCTGGCAGTTGCCCAAACCGGTACCAGCACCTCCATGGCACACCTGTCACTCATACCCAGATACCCTGCCAGCCTCACTTATCTCCACACATAAAACCTGCCAAAAAAGTCACTCTGCCTTAAACATCTGGACCTTAACCAATACCTTTCTTTGCACCAGAATGGGGTACCAGACGATAGGGCTAAATGAAAGAGTGGAGAACAAGGCTTAGATTAAAGAGTGCATGGATGCAGCCAAATTTCTGAGTGAAAGCATCAATCTAATTAACAACATAAACAACTTTGACAAATGTCATTATTTACCCTGGCAGAGAGCAATATCATTGTCTGCTGTGCCCCCAGGACAGAGCACAAATGATGTGGTAATTTATCAGGACACTGATGACTGATGGGTTTTCACAGGCAGGAATGGAGAAAATTGGGCAGGAGTTACCTGCTCTTGGCAACCAAGTGTGTGTGTGTGTGTGTGAGGGGGTGGGGTGTTATAAATGTTAAATGAATGTTTGCAAACACATAAGCAATAGTACAGTATAGTTGCTGTCACTCCATATAATAATAAGCACAACAACAACTTCATTAAAGTGGAGGACATGGGCCAAAATAGTTGTATTTTCCCCACCACATTAGAGCAGCGCTTAATTAATTGTAAAATGACTTACAAATAATAAATGAATAAATGCACATAAATGAGAACAGGGAGGTGCTCTTTGATCAGATCTCCCCATTGCCTCCTCCTCAAGATAACTTTCATCTTGGTGTTAGATTAATTAACAGATGCTGGTAATGAGTTATTAACAAATGAAAAAACATCAGTGCAGTAATCAATTTTGACGTTTAATTTGCTGCCTGTTTCCTCATTATCAGCGCTTGTATATGGAGAATAAATTGACGATGTTGGAGCAGACAAGAGATGTAAGATATTTGTCTTCAACAGCTCCTAAAGGCTGCCCCAGTGTTTCTACAGCAACAAGGACCATATGTTTAATATTAGGTGTAATCTGTTCCACTGGAGTGCTCTGAAAGCTGGGAAAATTGGATTAAATTGGCTAATAGCATGTTTAAAACCTATATAAAATGAAAGTGAATGGAAGAAATTACAACCAAAACTAAAATTGTGATGTACGTACGTGTTCTTTATTTTTTCATACATAAATTTAGTGTACTTTTAAAGTAAAATAATAATGATAAAAAGCCACAAAGTCATGGTCAATAGTATGGTTAAATACCACAAGGTTGCTATTTATTTCATTACATGCCAATGTGGGCAGGGAGGCATGAATGACAGGACAAGGTTACATTATTCAGACTTGCATAGTTTTTTATTACTATTATTTTTCATCAAAGGTATATGTCCTATTCACTGGAAAGAAATGATATTAAATCAGCATATACTTTTTGAGTAATGATTGAGGATGTTCTAGGTTCCGAATGAATTCAAGTATTAAATCACCAACTTTAGTATTTTTACCACTGCAGTGTCGCATCACAGTGTATATCAAATTTTGCTGGGAATATTTTTACAGATTACAGTACTTTGGACCTCACCCAGCTGCCTACAGCAGAGCTCATCTTACTTAATCCTCTGTGCATCAGCCTGATATGATTTGTTAGAGATGTTAATGATGAATCATTTACTCTGACAGTTCATATTATATGGCATGTCCACTTAATCTACCAAGCTGAAGCTTTTCAAAAGTGTATTGCACTCAGTACTGTCTCTTAGTGAGCAGAATTCCTTTCTGTACTAATAAGACTACTTTATCCTGAACGCTGTCTTCAGTCTATTAACCAAATGGCACGGAAGCCTGAGTAATTGTGACATTGGCGGGGTGGCCGACCTCAGCAGACCATGAGAAGGGAAAGATTTCCCCTTTCATCCACCTACCTTTTTTGATTGGGCTAGAGTGGACATTAAAGTACCTTAAGTCCTTAGTGGTTCCTGTCCCTATCAGCTCGGTGCCTTGCGTTCTTTGGTCCGCGCGAGATAAAACACCTCCGTAGACAAACAGACTAGACAAGTTGTGAACTGCGCCCAGTAAGTGCTATCTTGGCACATGCTCTTTGGCTACGCAATATGACACAAAGGCAAGTAAACATGGAGAGCGAAAAGGTAGGGTCAGGACAGATAGTGTCAGGGTGGGGCACGCTGTTTGAGGACGTTAGCGGGGAAGGACAAACAAAGCCCAAACCACCGGCGTGAAAGCTGGCTGTCAGGGAAGGATCAGAGGACAAAGGAATCCTGCAGAAATATGAGGAGCACCATCGAGAGCAAAGTCTCTGTCACGTAGACGTGGAGAGAAAAGAACACATCTACCTCAAGTATCGCTAAGTCAATAGGACGGTAAACAGGAGAAATGGCAGGCACCAGCTTTTTTTGATCAGGTGAATAATGCCGATATGGAAAAACACTTGGTGCTGTAAGAGCAAACAGAGAGTTTGCATTTCCAACAAAGTCATTTCAAGGTCACCACTGCACACCCTTTGAAGATCGAGAGACAAATGACAGATCGCTGATATGCTCTATCCCCACACAATAACACATATGAGTTTGAGTGAGAACTCTGCTCTAATCTTCAGAGCTCTATGTGATTCTGCTCTGTAGAGAGACAGTAACAAAGTAATGCCATACCTGCCATAAAACTGGCTAAAAACACAAAGAGGTGTCAATATGCTCCTCAACCCCTTCCCACCAGCTGGCTAGAAGCAAACAACACAGACCCCATCGACCAACCGTGCTAAATCAATAGCAAGTTAGTAATTACACTGTGTGGAACTACACTTTTAATTGTCTGGACTTTTATTACAGTCAATACTTTTTTATCTGTGCCAGAGATGGTGTGCATGTGTGTGTGCTTTACTTCTTGTTGGTAACAGATTAATTTCTTTCTGCTTGTGATGGCAAAGGGAAGTTTTTTTATAAAAGCGAGGGAGATGGAATGAGCAAGGTTATCATCAGTGTGCGGTGCTGGAGGTGCCATGGTGAGGCGCAGAACTGAAAAAGAGTGTGAATCACACACGGTTATAAGAGAGGAGGGCAAACACCATTAGTGCTGCTTTTGAAGGAACTTGTATTGTTTTTTCTTTACCTTCTCCTGGTTGCACAGTGAGAGATTCCCTTCATCAAATGGAAGGAAATAAAGATGCTTGAATACTATGCTTAAATCATACTTCTGTTGTTTCCAGGCATGAAAGAATGTACTCCTGGCTAACTCAGTTCAGCTCCATTAATCCTTACATTCATTAAATACCTTGTTAATGTTATGCTGTCCAATTCTGAATCAACTGATTATTCAGGATTAGAGGCCAGCATTCATTTAAAAATAAAATACACAATAGTGCAGCCCATATTGTCCTATATGAAAGGAAAGTTTATCTTCACATCACACTTATGTCAGAAATGATTTGTTTCACAATATGTAAAAATCTATACTATCTACATATCTATACTATTGGACCTACAAGCACACCCCATATAGTGTATTTTGATTTAGTATTGCCTATACTGTTTTAGAATGCAAACAATATGTCATGGGTTAATAGGTTAACCTTGAAATGAAATCTATTTCTTACAGTGCAAGATGTGCAATGTAATGGCGGTTTTGGCGTTTGAGAAGTCATTTCTTTGTTCTTTGGAAAGTGTGCCTCGAGTATGTCTGCAACCTGTAGTGGTCAACTGAAGCGGTCATGGTCACGGTCACAGTCACGGTCCACACTCTACTCTGACATTGACACTGACCCAGGACGTGCAGCCTGGCGCTACCCTTTGCTACAAATCAGGCTGAAAAAAGGGTTGTGAGTATGACATAAGTTACACCATTCCCCATCACACATGTGAGAGAAGAGATCTCTGCAGGGGATCCCCAACACTGGCCTCCATCCATGGCCACAGCGGGGGCGGTGGTGCCAGGCTGGGTGTCCTGGTGCGCCTCCCTCTTTGTGTGGGTGTGCTCATGTCAGTACCTCATCCCAGCTGGATCTAGACCCTAATAATAGTGCATCGCTCTTTGGAGGCCCTGAGCTGACAGGAAGCTAGCGGAAAGATCTTCTTCCAGGCCCATGGCAGGGGGTTAAAGAGGCGTGCTGATTGAATCGGGCTGCGGGGAGGTGAACATTATATTATGTTGTGATAAAGGGAGCATAATGGTTTTTAAATAGATGATTCTGACTCTTATTACAACCGTGGCAGAGGAGGCAGGGAGAGTCTGAATGGATGTGGCCTGCAGCTAAGCATCTCCTAGATTGAGCTGTCCGTCTCGCTGAAATGAATCTAAGTTAACACCTTACCACCGCCGTCGCCCTGAGGCAGACCAGACTCTGTTTCCTCCACCTGGACCACACTCATTACCCATCGGACAGACGCGGCACCAAGGACCACCGTATTCCAGGAGAATAATGGAGCTGAACTCTGCTGCCATTCCGCACAGCACGTTTCCCTCCTGACCATTAACCCTCCTCAAGTTCTGTTACACTCCTTTGGTGAATCTATCCTCCTCTACCTATGCAATACAGGGTGCCTTTTTAGTTTGAATATCGCTCAGATTGTTGTCTGTTGAAAATGAAAATATCTAAGTACCCAATAAACCCTAAACACACTATACTCTTCTGCTAAAGTTTTAAAAAATCTGGCAATCACAGAATCTTTGACAAGCTGTCTATTGAGGTTTAAGTGGTTGGATTTCATTTATGTGAAGAGATCTTCATGAAATTAAATATTATTTTTTCCAAACCATCATTTTTTTGCCAGAGCTTTACCACTGCAGCATTCTTGTAATCCAGTTGTATTAACAGTTGTGACGCCCCCTCCCACCCCCCCCCCCCGCACCCTGCAAACCCATGAAAGTGCTCCCTCCTTTCAACCTCAGCTCATTTTCAGAGCTGTCTATTTGTCTAAGACCAGGGGCAGCTGGATGACGTAGCCCATGCAGAGCCCTCAGGGAGCCCGCGATGGCTATCGATGGCTGGCTGTTATGACTATCTGTGATAAGAGCACAGGGCCTGAAAGCTTGCTGAGAAAGCAGACAGGATGTTTCTGGAGCAGTTTTCGTGGCAGAATTTGGCAGGGGTGAAACTTCATATTCCTCATATGCAGCCTGCTTGGCCATAAGGCTATTTTAGGGTCCATTTTCAGCCAGTGTTTGTTGTATAGAAAATAAGTAAAGCTAAAGAAAAAAATAAACATTCTAACTGCTGTAATAATACTGTAATCAATGTCACCTAATGTGCCGTTATTCTGTCTCTTCCTGTCTGAACTCAAAAACTAAAAGTAATTCAAAAATTAAAACTAAAACACAGTTTAGCAAATGTACAAAGCAGCATCATCAAATAGGTCTAAAGTTTACTTCTTACATAAAAAGTCAAAGAATAACAGGAGAGTGTGCGTACATTTTAAATGAAATCTGAGCTTTTCGCGGAGCAATGGGATAGTCAACAGTTTTCTGGGCTGAGAGACAGTCTGTTGATGAGCTCCATTAGTTGAGATTCCAAGTAAAACCGCTTAGAGAGAGCATGTAGCTTTTGGAGACCAGCCCTGGGTTCTTTAAAGGTCTAGTCATAATATGAACTTTACAAAGGAAACTTCTCCATGGCATGGTGCCACATAGCGTGTGCCTGGCTGCTAATTGTAACATGTTTCACTCTCACGCTTCTGGGGCGATGAGCTGAAAACCTGTGGAGACTGGAAATAATCTGCCACGCGCACAATACAGCGGATTGAGCATTCATGTATGCGTTGCGGCCCATGTGCCGGGACACAGAGACCAGCCATTGTGAGGGAACACATCCGCCACTGTTACTCAATCCCAGCTCTCCGCTGTTTCTCAGGACCGGCCTCTCTCTGCTATTTATGCATTGCAAGAGCTGATGGAAACATCCGCGCCTCACCAGCATTTTGAAAATTTAAGGCACAGTGTACCCCTCTTGCCAGAGCAGCTATTTCTAAACTTTAGCCGACAAGTTACTTTTCTTCTGTATGATTAACTCCAGGACTTGATTCGAATGTATAATTATGTATAAATGTGTAACGCAATATAGATGTGACGATGTGGAACCTGCAGCTGGAGATATTAAAAGCAGGCCGGGCTTCTCATCTGATCAGCCGCATGGCTCAGGGGAAAATCAGGAGTCACTTAATGAGCTTACTGAAGCAACTTCAATATCCTCTAATGTCATGTTGAAATGAAAATTAATAGTTCAATAGAGATGCACGAAAGGGCCACGCGTCTTCCATTTCCATATCATGTGGCGTGACCAAATGACCGCATTCAGAGCGACGTAGGCATGGGAGAAAAGCTGATATCTTCAGTAATCAGAAACACCGTTAAGGATTTTGAAAATTGGCAGTGCTGAAATACAGAAATCCGGTTCAAAGACTGAATCCAATCATGGTGAGAGAGAGCACGAACGGAGCGAGCATCGTCTTTCTGCTCCACTGCCACATATCTCCTGGAATCAGAAGGTAAATCACTTCTAGGTTCACTTACCTTTGCAGAATATTGCATTCAAGCAGGGCCCCATTCAACTCATCATTTTTTTGTTTATGAAGCATTACGTTCAATTTCTTTTTTTCATACCAAAGCCACACAGAGTACACAGAGTTTCAAAGCAGAGGCAAAGATTTGATGACTTACAGAAACACAGTGCTGTCATTTTCTTCCAATGAAGTTCCTTAGGTATAATGGCCTTTGCATGAAAAGTTTGATACTGATATTAATGCTCATGTTACTGTAATTTTAAGTTCCTACTGCCATGTGGTGCATGTTTGAGGAACTTACCTCCCATCCAAAAGTGGTCTCTTTGACTGCAGTGCTCTGCATTCCACTGTAAGGTCCGAACCTTTCCCCAAGTTTGATCTTGGCTTTAGCCCATATCCCGAGGCCTGCCCCTGGGACGGACGACTCTCGCAGTTCCAGGTCGCTGGGGATGGGAATGTCATCAGGAATGTAGACAGGGACTTCATAGGGCGAGCCCTCTTTGGGGGTGAAGTCTTGGTTGTTGGGGAGCGGGGACGTGGGCCCGACAGGGATGGGGGACATGATGCTATCTTCTGTCTCCTCTTCAGCACTCTCTCCAGCAGGAAGGTTGGGGTCTGTCTCATACATGGTATCTGCTGCCTCACTGTCATCTGAAATGCAAGAGGGAGATAAAAAAGAGAGAGTGTCAGATTTCAACATTCTCTTCCTCATCTGTTATTAAGTCCCTGCCACGACCAGACAAGGGAGGCCTACGAAACCGTCTCTCCTCTGTCTCTCAGTTATTGTGCCCAGTTAGGCCTAAAGATCCACTGCTAGGGTTTTGATTGGCTGCACACCTCAAAGCATTATTGAGGGTAGAAAACTTGAGACCCCGGTGATGTGTAACTTATCATTACTCCTGTGTTCTCTGAATGTCCAAACCCATAGTACTGATGGACAATTGGTGCCATTCAGTTAAAATCACTGTCATTTCCTGCAGTGTCATCTTTCAGATAATGGGCTGAAATGACCCACTTGTCTGCAGGCATCATCCTGGTTTTCTGTTAGTTACCTGTGTTTATTGTCATTCTGTGGCTGGCAGCATGACTGTGGTACTTTAAAGACAGCAGACATGAGGCACAGTCCTTGGGGGGGATTATTATTATTAAGTTATTGAAAGGGAATTACCATCTATCGATTCACATGATTAATTACCCCCTTTCCTTATAATTCTTACATGTTGTGTAACATTACTGTGGTGTAACATTAGTATTTTTTTTATACAGATTATTGAGCCTCTGCCCTTCTTATCACCAAAATGGGAATTAAAATATCTTTTGCTATAGTATTATAAAGAAACTGCCCCTCAAAAACAGTTTGAGGAGCAAGACAAACATCTATTAGAATGTTAATAGAAACAATAAGAAAGTGATGGAAAGCTGACTGTTAACAGTGTAAATCGAAAACAGCGATGGGTATATATTCACTGTGTGTAAATCACATTTTGGAATAAAATTCCTGTGACCACAAACAGCACCAATCTGGCGAGCACTGAAGAGGAAACTCACTAAACTCCCATTTTTGAAGTTAGCCCACACAAAACATCACTTTTCCTGTTGCCTGGGCAACGGTGGTGTCAGTGCATGGACAGACTCTGTGTAATTTGTAGACGCACCACTGCAGTTTGCTGTCCAAACACAGGACCGGCAATCAGAGTTAACTAGGCCGCAATTACAGCAGGAGTGTTTCCAACCCCCCTTATCCTAGCCCCTGCCGGCCCTGCCAAGAACACAACTTTTATGACTTGAAAATATTTTCTTTTGAACTGGAGGCTATTTACTAGTAAGCAAACTAAAATCAAAATGTGTTCCACTCCCTATGATTGACTGTTTTCTGATTGTCACAGACTTTTGTGATGGACTAGAATCTGTATCTCCAATTCAGACCTTGGCTTAATGTAATGACATATTAGAATTAGAAAATATTTTTTCTCACTCATGTATCAATTATTAATAATTACAAATTATTATAGAACTGTACTACACGAATGGTCTTCATTTTCAAGCACACAGTAGTCGTAAACATTATTGCAATCTCAGATATTAGGAATACATTCAGAAAATTATTTTCTGTTAAAATGAAATAAAAATGACAATTTCTCAATAAGCATGGATCAATCATTATGCTGAGTGTTTATTGCTGAATCAACTGAGGTGAAATGTAAAAGTGTAAATTAGGAATGCATGTGGAGAGACTGCCAAAGCTGACTATCCCTGAGAGATCCGGGAAATGTATCATATAAAACTCCAATAGTAAAATAAAGCCTTTTATAACACATTTTTGCGTCATCCTGCAATTTTGAGGGAAAAGAAAAGCTTTACCCATTTTTTTAATGATCAGAGTTTCATAGGAGCTCCAGACCAGCCAGGCAGTTAAGTGGGAAACATGTGGACCAGCAGTAGCTTCCCCTTTTCACAGATCAATTAAACTTTTATAACCACTGCCTATCTGGTGCAGTTTTCAGGAATCAAAAGTGTTTTCAAACCATTAAAACTTTTTTCCCTCTTTTTTGGCACCTAATCCATTGACTACAATTTCAACAACCAAAGACAGGGTTGGAAAATCTATTAAACAGTGTAAGACTTTAAGGGCCCTGAAGCAGAACACACAGATCACTATGAAGAAATTGAGCAACTATATATAAGGTCCTTATTTTGATGAACAAAACATCATTTGTAAATGAGAGAAAGTTCTGAAGCAGCCCAGTTAAAAAAACACTGCGTGATTTAAAGATAGTTGTGGTTGTCCATTATGATCCTAAGATCCTGCAATTCAGTTTCCTTATTCATAAAAATCACTGAAAAAAAAAACCCAGAGTGAGTTTAACAAAACAGCCTTAAACAAAACTTCACTATTACACTGTAGTGTTCTGGCAGAAGGCTTAGCCGTGTTTGACCACAAAAAGTTTGCGAGGGAGGAAAAAAAGAGGCAAATTGAGGATAATAATTAAGAGGCCAGAAAAAGGGAGGGTAAAGTATGACATGTTGAATGAGCAGGGCTGGTTTTGGCTGGGGTGGGGGGAGACTGCGATGCCGTGCCTTGCAGACGAGGGCGATGTTAGCGCTGTCTCCTTGAAAGTCTGAGAGCTGACAGATAGTGCCTTCCTTTCCAGGAAGATGTTATTTTTTTTTCTTTCACAGGGAACTATTCATCCTGATTACATCAGGGGTCAATCATTAATTCGCACCTTGGGGGTTCCCCTCCTCCTCGCTCACCCCACAATGAGCCGCTTGTTCAGCTTTGTTATTCCACTGGAAACTACTGTGCGGCCAGGCCTGCGACATGAAGGCATCAGATTTATTTGATGAATTGTAAAGGCGTTCCTTAAACAGCCCTTCTGTTATTGCAAGGACTGCTGAAAAACAAAGAAACATCTCGTACGCGCAGGGCACCCTCGCCCTCCGAGGTGTTATTCTTTTAGCACTGTACAAGAGGCAGAAGGTTCAGAAGCCATCCCAACAAATATCATCCACGCCACCCAATCAACTCTTATGCTTTTCTGTGCTCTCCTACCTCTCTGTCTCTCTCTCATTTTCATTGTGGCAGAAGTAACATATTCAACAAGCAACTTCCTGGTTGTGTAATTATTAACAAGAAAATATAAAACGTGTGATTTATACTATGTTTCAGGTATAATAAGAAAGTTAATACAAAATATATAAAAAGGTCAGTAATACTGCAGGATAGAAGGCAAATTAGTATAAGTAATCAGTACGGAAATACTTTTGTAAAAAAACAGAAATAAAATGCAACCACATTTGAAAGACTGAAACATGTTTGAATTTTTTTTCTGCAATTACTTAGGCTTTCACAAAGCAATGAGAAATAAATGCTGTATAAAAATGATTATAGTTTATAATGAAATTTCCAATATGCCCCTTGTGTAGCAGAGGCAAAAGCAAACATGGATGGCCCATGTACAGCTACACTTGGAAAGGATGAGGCACCCTGCAGTTAGCAGAACTGACTGGTCCCTAACGTCACACACAGAGCTCTCTTTCAGCGCACTTCTATAAAGCCAGATGAACTGTCAACACACACAGTTACAACTGAACACATCCATCCTCTATTGGAAAAGAAAAAGAGAAAATTAAACGAATGCATGTCAGTGTAAAAGAACGGGGGGGAAATGTCTGCACACTATTAAATGGTGAGGTGAGTGTACACAGCACACATCTTTTTCGGTAAGTGAAACGATATTTCAATCAAAAAAAAACTTCCATAAAAAAACCTAGTATCTAGGGAAACACAGACACACACATACACACATATAAATGCAATATTCCTTCAGTCCAAATATGGGAATAGGTTACCCAAGCAAGACTTTAAGCATGACAGATATGAAAAATGAGCAGCCTCTTGTGCAAGGACTTCAAAACATTTGATGTTGGACCGACTAGGGTGTTCAAACACCCTGTGTGCCTAATCTGACGCTCATGGTCCCAATAATCCACCAATATGGTCCCACTTATGGAATTATTAGTATCATTAGAGCCCCAAAAGAGAAAATCTTACCTGTTAGTCTTTAATCAGGTCTTTGATGATTTTTATCTTAACAAAAGCTCTAATCTGCAATGATTTTTACATGGAAAAAACTACTTGTAAAAATCAAAAGTGCAGAAATCAAGATGAAAAAAGTTTAAGTTCTATGCACTGGTACATTTTTTTTTAACGGTGACGTAAAAGAAATAAGTGAAGGGGGGCACTGGGGACATTCGACTACAATACTCAATACGCTTTCCAGAAACACACACTGTTTCCCCTAGTAAAAACAGCAGGGAACATTTCCAAGTAACACTTAAAGTAGCAATATTGCTTCTCCAGGACGGCCAAGTGCCAGAGTGCAGAGCCTAGATTAAAACCATGGGTTATCCCTTGTGTGTAAAAAGAAACTTCCACTAACTCATTCCTATTAAAATGCTGTTCACTCTGCTGCCTTCCGCAGCTCTCCATAGACACAGCCACTCAGCTGAGATGCTCTCTGTGTCATAACCAGTCCAGCGGTCCATCAAAAGTCTCACTTTTAAAGGTGGACTGACCTTGACCGCTGAGACGGCACAAGTACAGCAAGCTTTATGGGGCTCCAGCGAGCTCCTGAGAATGTGATGGATTCCGCATTAATGTGCTGACTTGGGACATGCTCACCACTCTTACAGGCCTGATGTGCTTTATGAGCGTTGTTGTGGGAGAAACCAGTTAGGCACACTCATAAACTCAAACAAAACAAGAAATGTTACTGAGTGAGGAAAGGAGAAATCCTCCAGCAAAACTACTTTTGACCTGATCTCATTTTTCACTATTGGTGAGTGTAATGACAACAGAGGAAATAGAGGAGATTCTGAGTTGGTGGGCGTGACATAGGTTCTGAACCCTCCAGTACAGGTGCTGCTCTGTCTCTATAATACGCCTATTCAAGCGCCTACCCCTGCTCTTGTTCTTGCTCCTGTTCCTGTGCCTGCTCGCTCTCCTGCAGCTGTTAGCAGGACCGTGACTGCTGTGTGGGGCCTGCTGTCAGCCACTCTGATTGCCATTCTAGTCAGTCTGGCTCCCCAGGGCTTTGTGCCTGGCCTGCATAGACATTTATTAACACGGTAGATTAATAGCACTGGGAAAAGACATTTTCGCAAACATGATAAATATTAATAATAATCAATAGCAACTTACATTTGCTAAATTGAGTTACAAACATCACCCAAGGGGAGGGAGTGTATGATCTCCTGTGTTCAGACAGCAGGACTAAGACCTGACTGAGCCAGCAGAACTGAAAAACATATTTTGATAATGTTAACCAGAGAAAGCTTGCCCATTACAAAACAAAATATCATATCCTTGTTATTATTGTCGCTGTTACAATTCTTTCTGTTTTTTCACTTATTTTATTCTTTCTTTTAATTTCACTGTGTAATTCTTGGTTTCCTGAAAGCGGTAGTATTAATATGCCTTATTCAATTTCTTGCTTGCTTATTTGAGCAAAATTGTGATTGAATATCTACAAAAATACACAAGTTGGATTCCTAACAAAACACTGACTGCACTGCATACAGTGTAATACTATATAGCCATGCAACCGAATGTAATGTTGCACACTTTTCATGTAGTTTACATTCTCCAAGAGCACTTTAACACTTGTAATTAACTACCTGTGTCAGCTTAATTCCTTGCTAATAGCACAGACCCTGACGTATTATTTATGGAGGAAGTGCGTTTAGGGAACTTGGTATTTGCATGTTTGGACGACACCACAGTGATTTCAGAAGAGCTTTGCCTCAGCCTACGGCTAACACAGTGAGGTGGACTGGGATGCCGTTGTCATTTTTTCTGAAAGCTTGTTGATGGTGAAAAAACCTTTTTTTGTTTAGCAGAGATGTGATTTGGCTCTGCTGTGCGTCCCCTCCTCTCTCCTTTCTCACTCTGCAGGTCTGGGGGCTCAGGGAGAGCGTTTCCATTTGCCCTTAGGCACACAGACTTCAGCTGCACAGGCTTCAGCCAATCGCCTCTCTTTCAGGAAAAATTCAACCTTTCCCTTTCACTCGTTTTCTCCCCTCCTACCTCTCCCTCGCTATTGCTCCCCCACTCTGTCTTTGCCCCTCTCTCTTTCTTCTCCTCTCTCTCTCGCTCTCTCTCTGCATTTAAATTTACTCAAACAAAAATGTAAATACAATATAATTTGGCATACAACTTCCATGGCGATGACCAGCATGTTCTTTTCCCCTGTGAACATAATATTACAGAGAGCACCAGACTTAAGATGTTTTGAGCTTTAAATAACACATTTAAGCAAGTACTTATATAGATTTTTATTTGACAAAATATTTAATGATCACCACTAGATTTAAGACCATAAATACAAATCCTTTAATTTACATCCTTTAGCTGTTATTCCTTCACCAAAGTTAAGAGAGAACTTTGTATTCCTTTCAGAAATGGAATTTTATACATGGGACAATTATTTAAAATAAAAACTTCATTATTCAACAGTTAACATTGGCATTTGTGCATTGCACACACCACTGTTAAAGATACTGAAATGCAATGCAATTCAGGAGCAGAGAAAGTGGTACAAGCTTGAAGAACAAGTTCTCAACTGTCTCCTGAGCGTGTCCCAGTGCCCACTCACTATACAGCTTCATTTAGCAACCCACTGGGAATTAAGAGAGGAAAAAAATGCATTAATTTTTATTAACAGGGAGAGCCATTCGTTCCCCGCGACAATATCTGACTCGTGGAAATGATTTTCACCTCTGCCATGGGGTGCACTCTCCCCACATACATCACCCGATTACTCCTAGACTGGCCCTGGTCTCAGTCATTAGCCAGTGAATTAACGGCAATCCAGTGTGCCATTAATCACACTGACAAAAGTGTTAGCATGCCACTGACCTGCCTGAACATTGGGACGGCTGGGGAGAAGGAGAGAGGGAGAGGAAGAGAGCAGCGTGGAGGGGGGGATGAAGAGTGAGCACGAGAGCGAACATGGGAGGAAGAGAAAGAGGGAGGATGAAGAGACAGATGGAGATGGAGTCAGGGAGGGAAGAAAATGGAGAGAGGCAAGAAAAAGAGGGAGGGAGGGTGGGTGGAAATGGAATGATTCTGCTGCTGAGGCAAAATAAAAACCCAGAAATTAAAAAAAAAAAAACAAACAAGACTGACCCTAAAAGCTGACCCAAATGTCCTGCCATTCCAACAGTAAGCAGAATGCAGGAATGTATATGCAGATGAGAGGTCTGATAAAACAGTGAAGAAACCTTTCCCCGTGCACAGCCACACATCTCTAAAAAGTGCAGAAAGGGCAATCTCTGTGCATACGGTTTGGGCCATGAAATGGCACACGTTAACTAACCAGGCTGTGCTCCAATAACCACAATGCTTTCATGTCACCGATGAGGGAGCATGCCAGCATCATGAAGCTGTGACATTCAAGAAAGACCAAGAGAAATAAAGATCATAGAAAATTAGGGGGCACACATTAAAAAACATCCTCTGTGCCAAATAATAGCAAAACGTCTAAAAATGTGCTGAAAACAAACAGGAAAAAAACCTAGTGCTAAATAACTAATATCTAGAGAAAAGAAGCTGTGCCCGTACCAAATGAAATATTTGGAAACAGCTGTGTGTTTGGGCTGACAGCCGCGGGCCCTCATTGCCTAAACGTATAAAAATGCGGGTTTGTCTCCACACGGCCTCGTGGGTGAGGGGGAGTGGGGGGCGGCCTGGTCTCTCTGCGTCTCGTTTTCAAGTGTGGTTCTGCTCAGACGGCCTTTTCATGTGTGTGTGGACTCAGGCGAGCAGGTCAAGTGAATTAGCCAAGGTCGCTCAATAAGCCGGCCGCTGCGGCGGGTTCCGTAATCACGGCGTTCTGGCTCATTGACCACCCTACTGCCTCCTGTGGGCCCCGACTGCAGGCTTCATTCACCAGCAGCTACTGTGAGGGGAGAGAGAGCTGGGCTCAGGGGTGGGAGTGCGTCTTACCGCTTTCTCTCCCTCTCTCTACATACAAATCTCTTCTAAACACGGCATGCATCAAGGCTTTAGCCGTTACATTTCACAGCAGTTTTGCGTTCACAAAAATGATCAATTCTTAAGAGATAACAGAAGTTTATAATCAGTAAATTTCAATAACATGCAACCTGACTCTACCAAAAAATGCCAGAAAACCAGTGATTTTTCTTTTTTATTAGTTCTTGGTTTTTTCCCAGAGAGATCTAGTGAAAGGTACAGTAAACTGGGATGAGTGAATCCAATTTAATCTGCCTTTTAAATATCTTAAGTACATCTTTCCACTGCTACAGCACATTGAAACAGAAGGATCAAATGTTCCCTTTACAACTTAGGCATATCATTCTGTTCCAGTACATCCAAAGACTTAACATTTCTCCACCTGTAACGAGTCCAAAAGCCAAATACACATTTAAACATCAGGTTGACCAAATTAATCAAATGTCAGATTAGATTAGGCCATAAAAATTTCATTTATATAGTTCAGTTTCAAGAGCTCCTAATCCACTTATGATCAAGTCTACTTAAGTTTAGCCAGAGTGTTTCCGTGAACGTCAGAACAGACTGTGATAAATATGTAGCCACTCTCTTACCTAAGCCCTTGACCGTTACGTTTGACAGAGTTCCCTGTTTGAAACTGAAAAAAGTGCACTGTGGCAGAATGTGAAATTGGCTACTGTTTGATACTTATATAATGCCTCATGATACCAGTGCTTTATACAGGCTTTCATAGCATCAGACCAGAATTACAGACAAATGCAACTCACTGCATTACTTTGAGGATACAGCAGACTTCCACAGAAAAGCCTTGAGCATAAAGGACTCCAAGTTAATCTAGGCTTGAGTGGATGCTATTTTCTTGCATTTGTAAACATAAAAAGATTCATTAACATAAAAGGATTCATTATTTTTCACTCAAATTGACCCCATTATACCATGCATTATTCCTTCTGCAGCACAAAGGCATCATATCACCTTACTGCGCAGTTTAGCATTATAGTATTTTAACTCCTACACCAAATTGTCTTCTTATAAGGTGTGCAACTTTATTTCATAAGGTACAGGAAATTAAGTGACTATTATTTCACATTCACATAGCCAACGACACCAGTTCTTGGAGCATTTATGGAATGCAAATTTAAATTTGGTATTGAATATGCTCCAAACGTAAGGGCAGGGTTCAATCTAACCATACTACACTTAATTATTAGCATAAGATTTGAATTCCTACATTTTCCAAATCTATTTTTGTTCATTTTAGCCACTGTCAAATTTACAGCAAATTCACAATGACAAACAGAGGAATGTAAAACACAGAGTAAGGACAAAGCCATTGTAGCGATATTGGATCTAGGCTGAGTGACCGTCGAACAACGTGTGATGGGTAACACTAAAAAGCTTTTTGAGACAGGTCCAAATCTTTTTCCTTTTTTCTCCCCGTCCGCAGTGACAAAGGGTCAACAGCCGAGTTTGTGGAGGAAGCAGTCTTGTTGTGTGGTGGGAAGGAAGGAGG
Organism: Albula goreensis; assembly: GCA_022829145.1. Classification (NCBI taxonomy): domain Eukaryota; kingdom Metazoa; phylum Chordata; class Actinopteri; order Albuliformes; family Albulidae; genus Albula; species Albula goreensis. Next base: position 14,749,668 of record CM040752.1, read on the forward strand.
GAAACAGATGGGATAGTCGGAGAATGGTAACAAGTGCATTTCAAACAATGTAGCAGGTCCCTTCCTTCTTACAGCAGAACAGAGCTGAGAACGGCACAGGACAATCAGCCCACGCACAATACTGTATACAGTGCCATAACAATGGTCCAGCTCAAAGAATTCTGGGAACAAGACCTGACCTGCGTCTCCGCGCCGGCCAGCAGACACCCTGTCAGTGTCCAGCCCAGAGACTGATTGGTGCCTTTGGGTGAGCTGACATGTCTCTCTGTGGCCAATGTGGTCCCATGCTGGTGTCTGAGTGCACATTATAAATTGTGCATTAGATGTGCTGACCAGGCAAATTAGTACTACAGTGAGATCATCAAGCCAAACTTATTGTAGGAGCACTATCATGATGATGGCTCACAAACAACAGCACATAAAATGAAATTTACAAAATATATATAAAATACTATTCAAATTCTAAGTATCTGTATTTTATTTTAATATGCACATTGAACATGGAAGGTTCCAATGTTCTGACCTGCCTTGCTTCACCAAACAAACCTACATAATATCATAGATCTATTGGGACAACACCCTATTTTTCTATCTATCTATATATATATATATATATATATATATATATATATATATATATATATATATATATATATATATATATATATATATATATATATATATATATATATTTCTTTTACATGAGATCAAACCACCAGCAACATAAACTTTATTCTGAAACATTAATGAAAATGCAGACAAGGCCATAACATAAGCAAAAGGGAGAGTAAAGGGAGAGTTTATACACCTTCTTTACCAAAGCTTTCTCTATAAACAATTACGTTTTCAGCAAACACATACTTCACACTGACCTGACCTCCAGTGGCAAAGAGAGAGAGAGAGAAAAAAGGAAGTAGGGGAGAGGAAGCCAGGAGAGGGAGACAGACAGACAGGTAGACAGAGAGAGAGACAGAGTGAAAAGCAATTTTCTTGTTTAAACCGAGTGAATTGCAGTGAATTCCAGATAATTGGGTGGTAATTAGGAGGTCGTCAGGTCGATTTGGGAACAAATGGTTCTCTTTAGCTCAGGTGGTCGCCTATGTAATCTGAGCAGACCCCCCTCCTTTGTCTCTGTTATCTGTGACTCTGCGCACTGTGTGACATCCCAAATAAGGCTCCCCTCTCCAGGGAGAGAAGCGGCACCAGCTCTATTAGTCATAAGTTAGACAGTCCCACTATCCGAAGTGAAGTCTTTTGTCCCAGCAGTATTCCAGCAGAACTGCAGGAGATTCATTTTGCTGGGCAGCAAGACTTCTCGGGGCCATTGAAGCACGGGGTCAGGAATGGCCAGCCCCTCACTAACTGTACCCACGAGAGAAGGAAGTTAGAATAAACTTCAGAGCTCTAAGCTGAAGACAGAGAAAACAAGGAAAAGTAGCACACCACCATGGCAGTAAGAAATATTCCTTTGCACAGCTCATTGCAGTCATTACACAACCACCACAAGAATATAGATGCATGTTTGAGGATTTATGGATTGACCATCCCCATCGACCTCAAAGTCTGTGGGCCTACACAAGTCTGTATTTTAAGATCTGACTAATTTAAAATGAAAGAATCAAATCATGAATAAAATAACCATTACTTAAATCTTATTTTTATATTAAATTAACAATACATTACACAACATAATTTTTTTTTACTGAAAGTGCAAATATTCTCCAGGAAATAAACTGCTCAAAAACGACATGGCCAAATTTTTTTTATATACAATAACAGTTTTTACAACTGTTCAATTAATTATGAAAATATGGCTTAAGACAGATAACAATATTTAAATGTGTATGACATTTATATCAATACTGAGTTTACATTATGCCCCCCGCCCCACTCTGAATGGCTCGCTGGGCCTCCGGGGGGGGGGAACGGGGTGGTGTTTTGTATGAGGAAGTGGTGAGTGAAATGCACACTCAACACAAACTGGCTCGGACCTGCTTTCTATTCACCCCCGCGGGGCTGCCCTGCTTCCTGATGTTTTTGTGTTTGGGAAAACTTTGATTTGAATACTGATTTAAATTGATAGCTCACTTCCAATCTAATTAGGTTGTTTTGTCTCAGCTAAATGGAATGAGGCATTGTCACAATGGCCCCTTCTCAGCACAACAGAAAACAGGATGAGCCCGGTTGGGCAGCGGGATGGACAAATAGCCCTTATCAGAATATCGTGCAGAAAACAATCACTATCACCATCCTCAGTGTTGAAACAGAACTTCACTGCACCATAGGGGGTATGTAACTGGCCTGTGAATAATTCTCACTCATAAAAACAGACTCGTAAATACATTGGAAATCACAATTCAACCCCCCTTAGCAACTTCCAGTCCTATTTGTGAAAGTAAAAATATCATACTACAACAGTATACCTCTTTCTAAACATACGATTTTACAAATTGGCCAGAGTACCTGTGCAAAGTTGCAATACTGTTGAACATTACCCCTACGTTACTCCATGTGAGACTTGATTCCTAAAATGAATGTATTTTTTGAATATTTTCACACTGACTAAGAAGTTCTCCAGACTCGTGTTCTGTACCAGAAACTCAGCTGATTAGATTATCAGCAAATTACAAAGACAAATTATTCTGCACTTTCCAAATAATTGGAGTGGGTCTATTTTTCATTAAGGCTTTAGCCATGTTGTTCCATGAAGTCAGGCCCCACATCCAGCACACACTGCTCAGTATCAGCGCTAATGCCCAGGCAGCGTGCGTCAGTCCCAGGAGGCCCCTCACAAACACTTAGCACACGGGCAGTCCCTGCCCCTCCCAGCCCACTTCAGACCAGAACCCACTTCATTAATCCTACTCATAATTAAAGGTCCTCCACACACACACACACACACACACACACACACACACACACACACACACACACACACACACACACACACACACACACACACACACACAAAATGCAGATACACTGCCGTAATTGCACTGTCAGACAAAAAAATCCTGACGTAAAACCAGCATCGAACATTTGAAGGTCTGGCTTTTGGTTCTGAGCGCTGCAGCGATTATTAACACATTTTCCTGGTGAAAAAGCAGAGACACAGTTTAAAATGAGATCAAAGCAAAAGTACTGCTTTTTTTCAAAGTGTATTTTTTATTATTTAAAAAAGGCCCCTTTTTTCAGCTGCTTGTTTAGTTAATGTTTAAAATGTGTAGAGGAGTCTGTGGCACCAGGATTTATTGCCAGTTAAATGAAAGCATTACAGCACATTTGTAAGTTGTTATGTGGAGTTTAAAGGATGTTTGGGAAGCACTGGGATGCAATGACAGCTGAGTTCCTATCATTGGAAAGCTTAATTAAGACGACACACTTAAATACATAAGCTTTTATTGCTACTGAGGGAAAAACCAAAATACATCCAGACATGTGGTTCCAGAGGCCTGAGGCCAGGAATGCACTTTACATGTTCCCTTTTCCCACTCATTCACATCATCATCATCATCTTCATCATCATCAGAGCATTAAGAACTGCACCAACTACCACATTAAAGGACCTGCTTATAATTGCAGAGTAACACCTTAATTTTAAAGAACTGTTATTAGGCATTATGAAGCTATTTAAAGGACACCTTTAAAACTCCTTACTGCTTTACTATATGTATTTAAAACTCCATATGTACAATTACTGCATCTATTATTACAATTGATGTAAAGTGCTTATTTGAAGGGCACAACAGCAGCTAGACTGTGAACTTTGTTAGGACATGAAGTTTATTTAAGTCTTACTAAAGGCAAAAAAAGGCAGCTCGTAAGATTTTCTTTATGTAAAATTTGACACAGATATCTGCAGTGGTACTAAAGTTATAAACCGTACAATAAATGGTGACTGTTTATATTCGAAACAGTCACTGCACTGATATTGATATATTTTTCTGTCATACTTAAGATTTGGATTAAGAAATGATGAAGAAAGCATTAAGTGTATTGTGTTTTTTGTTTTGTGTGTGCATATGTTTGTGGTTGCATGCTAACCCAGGAATGAGTAAAATGTTCTTAACAGAGGATGTGATGTGTTATATAACACAGATGAGTGCTGATAGATAACACAATAGCTTGAGAAAAAGAGGATAGCACAGCAAACAGGAAGGACAGTTTTCACCACCCCAATTTTAAAATGATAACAGAGACAGCGATATTCACTTCACTCAAAAAAAAAATGTGATACACGTGATCGACTGAGGGAGAGAAAGAGAGAGGGAGAGACTAGGAGGTGGATCTAAGACTATGTCCGACTTTTGCACATTCCCTCTAATAACGTGCAGCACAATTAGATGGGTTTGACAATTTCCATTATGCCTGATAAAATATTTATCATGCTTTGGAGATGATGTCGGACCCCTGCACACATTTGCATAACAAATGGGAGAGACACTTAATAAATAAGTGAAATAGAAAAAAGGGAGGGAAGACGAAGAAAAGGCAGAGGTGTTGGAGTTGTGCTAAGCCTCCCCTCCATTTGATTTGCAAATTGTGGGCTTCTGCCATCAATTACAGAGCATTGCGGAGCAGGCCCCTCGCCACGGCGACAAGCTGGTTGAGGACAGCACGCTGATGCAACCTCATAGCACCATTAATCACGGCCGCTTGTGGGAAAGACTCTCAAATTGGGCTCATCAGTCTAGATATTAAACAGGATTCAAGGTACAAGGGCAGCCAGGGATGCAGGTACAGGGAAAATGCAGTTTTTTTTTTCTTCGTGAGTCTGAAAAACCAGCACCCACTGTGTAACAGAGCGTCTCCACTTTTGAAAGCAAGCAATGGTTTTCATGCTCAACACTGCTGAGTAGACATGCACCACCTTGCTCATAACATTGAGGTGCACACCATACAAAGGCTGAAAATAAACACAGGCACAATATGGCTGACCAGTGCTGCCTGGGATATTATATGCTTGCTGGCTACTGCTGCAGTGGTGTGGCTGAACAGCCAACACCAGTGGGTCTCAGACAGTTGGGCTCCCACGTCACCCAGGTCCGCTGCTTTACAGACCCGGTCTGACATGTACTGGTAGGCAGGCATAATTGGGGAGCAAGCCAGGGGTACAGAGCAGGTGAAGGGGTCAGTCCCCCAGCTGTCGGACAGACGGTGACGGGGAGCGACATGATGAAGGGATGAAGAATGGACCTTGTTAGAGGGCCCTGACGTGCCTCTTCCAGGAATATGAATGACTCTCCGAAGGGCCTCGACACGTGCTGACCAAACCAGAAAATGCATAATCGAGAAAGGAGGCGGGGGCTTGGGGGCAAACACAACAGTCAGACTGTGATCGAGTACCATAGAGGGGCAAAATCATCATGTGCCTTGGGTCAGGTTAGCCCTGCACTGATCCTGGGAAACAGAAACATGTCAGTGGGACAGGTGGTGCTGAGTGTATGGGTGAGGGTAGCCATTCACAGTCTAGATTTCTGATATTCTCGGGGCTAAAAAAGAATACATTTGTAAAGAATGCGTGATTACACTGTAGACATATTAAATAATCCAACTGAATTCACTTTTAATTTTGTTTGTTTTTTTAATTGCCCTCCCAAATACTGAAGACGTTTAATATGACAATAAACAATTAATGAAATTGTTACTGAATCTTCAGTCTCTTTAAAGTATTTTTTCAATCAGATGTTGTATTTAGTATAAAGCTCTTTTCTGCACTGTGTGTGATTACTTCACTCAGCTTTAGACTGTAAGAACGACACTGAATATGGACAGATCAGCACCTCCATCTGGTGAGAATAGAGTAACAGAGCAGTGTGTTTCTTCAAAAACAAAACCCCTATGGAAACACTGAATTAAACTGCAGGAAGAACATCCAAATGACAAATTATTTCTGAAGAGCACAAGCCAACCCTCAGACTAATCTCAGGTGATCTGACAGAGCTCACCGACAAAACATTTGTTGTCTCTTTGCTTGCTGATTGCATGTCCTTGTCTCATGTACTTTATCCGCAATGCATTGATTTAAAAATGCAAAAATATTGATTTTGGGTGTGAATGTTATTGTTCAGCATTTCAAGTTTGAAGATTACGTGCTGAAGAGGCGCGTACATTAAATTGGAAATTGTTCTTTCTTTTGAAAGGGGATTCTGTGAGTTTCCTTGCTCAGATTATGGAAGTGGTTTTTTATCCTGCTGTTACGAACACACAGCCTTCAGTTTTACTCATTCAAGGGTAAGTGCAGTGCAGTGCATGCATTCAGGAATGATGTATTCAAAAGTGAAACACTCCACAACAGAGAGTCTGACCAGGAAGAGAAAAAAAATCAACAGACCACACGGCACCACAAAAAAGAACACTCCTCACTGATAGAAGGACAACTACAAAGATACTGGAACATGATGAATGAAAGAAAAGCTAAAGACTCACCAAAAGCAGACATGTCTTTATGTCCCTGAAGCAGGTGTGTTGGTCGTGCACTTCCAGTTCACATAAACCCTGGTTACCAATTAACCGTGTGTCTCTTATGTGGAGATATGCCACGGGAGAGGCGGGCGCGGGACGCCTATCTGTCTTGCAATGCCGCTAACGTGAAAGAATGCCAGTGTCAATGTGAATGAGATAGTGGAAGTGCAGAGGGATGATGAGATGAAACAAAGGGCACTCTGGAGGTCAAGCACAGGAAGGGGGGGGAGTTTAGGGTGGAGGGCCAAAAACACATGGTGAGGTGTATTTCAATTTTAACTAAACACATTGACTGGCTAGACCTAAACTTTTTATGTTATGCTGTATACCACAGCACTGGTCACTCTCCCACTCTTCCTCTCACATTGTGGCCAAAGAGAACAAAGATATAGAGGTGATAAAAGACAGAACGCACCTTTTCTTGTGGCTGTCAAGGGAATGTTAAATAAAAAAATGAAGAAAGAGTCTCATGGGAAAATACATCTGTGCTACTTATATGCTGGGTCTCAAGTGAAAGGAGCATGGGGGATAGAAAGAAGGGCTCTGGATTTGAACGGGACATTTCTCAGCTGACTGCCTGATCCAGACTGTGCTGGGCAAGCGAGAGGGTGGCATGGCCGCCCTGTCCCCTCTCGTCTCCCTGGCACACATGATGCAGCTTTGCAGGGTGATCGGGAGGGACCGTGCATTCCTTTGATAGGATGATACAGGAGTTTGTGACTAAATCTGTTCCATATGACACTTCTCACATGGCCCTGTCTGAGCAGTTTGCTCTGGAGGGCTGTGGGGGTGGGCTGTGGGGGTGGGGGCTCAGAGCCACAATAAGCAGGCGATTTGTGAGCAGTTTGTGATGACAGGGGGCAGGTCTTTTCAGACACGAGGGCCCAGTCTTTATCTCTGCGTTCTGCAGCTCTGCTGCAAAGGCTCTTTTAGAGCTCAGAGCAGGTCAACAATCAGGGCACCATGGAGGCCCACCCCTGCCCCAAAAAGTGATGAGGGCACTGCTGCCCCCTAACACATCCATTAACATTCAAATATTGCATGTCCTCAGAAAGATAACACAATAAAGTAATTTCCAGAGAGGCATAAAATGGTGTCTGAAAACAGCCTGAATCAGAGGTTTGCTGTGATATTGACTGTGGACATCACACCCTGAGAGGTGGAAGCTCTCTTGCCTGTGCTGCCCACGGTCTGACAGGCCTGCGATCGTCTCCCAGGGCACCCCCTCACCTCCACTTTCCCCGCCACTGGGTTTGACCTCCTGGGTGGGCGCATTTTTCCCGCCCCCCTCATATTTTTTTAAGCGCTGCGCTAGCAGGTTTGAGTCTAATCCCCCCGCTAATTCCCGGAGCTGATTGGGTTTTACTGGCCAGGGATCAGTGGTGTTCCTAGGTCCCGCACACAGAGGCTCAGCGCTTCCCCTCGGCCCGCCACGGACCGGCCCCGTCGCGGGAACAAAAGACCGCCTGTTTGCTCACCCCTTTCTTTCAAGAGGCTTAACAACATTTTTCTCATTTTTGAACAGCTAATATCTTGCAAAAGTTGTCTAATCTCTTTAAGTTTAAGTTGAGCTTTGTGAAAGCCCTGAGCACTGATGCTTATTACTTGACTGTTATCCAGCTCAGTTTAATTAGGTCAGGGTTCTCCAGATAGACAGGACTCCACAACCTGCCCCGTGGGATTCTGGGAGCTCAAACGAACACACATCCGTTCGCCCCAGGAAGACACGTTGACTATGACAGTAGTGATGATTGATTTCATCTCTTACAGTCCTCCCCATCATTTCTGCACTCCCCTTGTGCACTGTTTATTTATTTGATGTTGCCATTAGGGTGAGGGGAGGGCATGAACCGTGACCAGGGTCATGAAAACGGCAAGGCACGGCAGTCTTGGCTCAGCCAACGGACCAAAACTAAACAGGCCAAAACGGTCTGCCCCATTGAAACTCACTTGACTGGTAATATGTTTTAAAGACGAGGTGAGACCGCTCAAAAATTTGCCAGACCATTTTTTTTCTTTCATAAATGGCACGACAAAATGGCACCCCTTTTATGACTCAAATCGACAGCTGCTGTGATGAGGCGCATGAGTTTACATGGCTCCCCATGCCTCCTCATCATGTGGCATCAGTCTGCTGTTTGTAGGCCTGCTGGAGTTCAGGGGCCCTGAGTCTGTGGGCTGGGTGGAAGCAGAATGGAGGGGGGGTTCACAGTGTGTAGGGGGTTGGTTTCTCTGAGTCTGTGGGCTGGGTGGAGGTAGAATAGGCAGAAGGTATAGGGGGTTGGTTTCTCTGAGTCTGTGGGCTGGGTGGAGGTAGAAAGGGGCAGAAGGTGTAGAGGGTTGGTTTCTCTGAGTCTGTGGGCTGGGTGGAGGTTGAATGGGCAGAAGGTATAGGGGGTTGGTTTCTCTGAGTCTGTGGGCTGGGTGGAGGTAGAAAGGGGCAGAAGGTGTAGAGGGTTGGTTTCTCTGAGTCTGTGGGCTGGGTGGAGGTAGAATGGGGAGCAGAGCATGTAGGGGGTTGGTTTCTCTGAGTCTGTGAGGACAGAGGACATCACATGCAGGGTACTCATAATCATGCTCTGTCACAAACCTCCACCACAGCAGCCTCAGTGTATGTAATAAAAACCACACTAATCACATAATTACATGCACTGAACCCAAAGGGGGAGTGGAGGACATTACATCATCAGCACTCTGTTTGGGTAATTCTTGAATTACGAATTTCTTGTTTCTTTATTTACCTTTGTAAGGTGATACAGACACTAGATACCACCTTCAGCAATACTCTAAGCATTGTGTTCAAGTACATACTAATTACCTTACTCACGCCAGGGGGAAGTTTGAGTTACAGGAAACTAATCTGAGAGTGCTTATCATATATGCTGAACAACTCCTGCAGTAAAAAGGATGGCACAGTGCACCTGCAATACCACCTGTGGTACCATGATCAAGGACAGGCCAACATGGGGGACCAAATCAGAGCCTCTCTATATAAATTTGACTTGGGATAGAGAAGAGCCATTTTTGTTTGAATTTTTCGGTAAATCTAAAAAAATGCTGATCTGGTTAAAATCATCAAGATTTGTAAAGCCATTGGTATGTCCATTCCCTGTCCACATTGTGTTTTGTGAGGACAAACATAAATGAACAGAACAATTTTATTAACATTCTAACTTTCATGCATGCCACTTTTCTTGGGGAGAAAAAAATTCATTCCTTTCCATTTTATATGCGTCTGCACTACTGACCCCAAACATATGGGTACTGTTAAAAGCTCAGAACCCTCATTTTTATAATGTATTATTTTTTTTTAATAAAATGAATAACTTCTATTTCTTTTTTCGGGCAGTGTGACACTTCTCACTGTTATGGGTCACCAGGCTTAAGCTTAATGTTGTTAATCGTTGGTATGATACCCGTCATGATCACTGACATATTGTCTCCCACCTCTTTAAACCAATTCATTCCATACAAAGTCACATAACCTGTCAGCACCTCCCAGCCATGGTGTGCCAGCCTGCCAGTATCCCGTAATCCTTTACCTAACTCTTCATGCTATCTTGACATGACTACTTTCCATGGCTTCTCTTTCCTATGACAGCAAAGTTTTTCTGTATTATCAGGATACAAAGCCCAGTATTATATTATAGACACATCAAACAAATCACTTTAACAAAATAAATTCTGTCCTTTTAAAGATGCATTAAAAAGTAAATATGTTACATTAGTAATCAGTATGGCAGATGTCATCATCCAGCTTTACATACATATTTGCTGAGGCAGTACAGGTTAAGGACCCTGCTCAAAGGCACAACACTTCCACTGGTTGAATCACAATTCACCAGGCCACAGTTTTTCCCTCCAACATATTACCTCAACATAACCTGAACAGCTAAAATGAATTAAAACAATATTTACTGAAAACACAAATAGAATTTTTTTTTTATGTGAGAAGCACTCAGAAAAAAGCCTTAATTTTCCTCAGCAACATAGTATGTTGGCACTGAACCTGCTCCTTTTGGCTATAACAACCTTTATTTGACAGATCTCGAATTTGTTTTGACAAGCTTGTCCACTAAATAGATCCTGAGATTAAATCACTCCCTTTACAGAGAAGAGAAACTTAATCTTGTCGTCAAAATGTTTGAGTGTGAGTAACAGTTTATATTAAAGTGTAATCAAACACGGTTCAAGAACAAATCCATAGATTAAGCGACTGTGTGGGGGTCAAGATATATGAGCAGCCACTTATTAATTCTGTACCATACTCACATTCTGCCTATCAAGTGGAGCATGCAGTTATGCACAGCTACTCCAGCTAAATGAACATGCTAAATGAACATGGTGCATGATCTGAGGAAATCCATGTGCTTCCATTAGCTTGGGAGGAAACGTTGGCAGCAGCTCCGTAAGTTATTTAAGAAAATGCATGACTGCAGGTGAACACAAAAGTGCCTCTGCTCAAAGAAGCTAGCTCTTTCTGAGGTTGCAATGATAGCCATAATGTTATTTTCCCTTTTTGATTTTATGCAGCTGTATGATTTTCTTACCAGTAGACAGCTGATGCTGCAGTCTGTTTTAACGTGGGGAGGCTGAGGCTCCAGCCCAACAAAATGCTTGACCATATGCTTTAATCTGAATGTATGTACGCCACAAGAAGGAGATAACCACGTTCCCTCTGCCACTCTTCCCTGAGCTTGCACAAGAAAGAAATGTGGCGTTCGATCGCAGCCCCTCGCCTCATCCCGGCTGCACTCTCTGTGCACGCAGCCAGCGTGAGCCGTGGTGGCGACCCGGTACTGAGTCAGGCAGCACAAAGAAGGCTGATTGGAAACAGCAGGTGAGTGCCTCTAACAAGCACCCGGTAAATATGCAGAGAGAGAGAAAAAAGAGAGAAAGGGGAGAAGAGCGGCCAGGCCTGCGGCTCGGGCCAATCTCCACACCCAGGGGAGGTTCGGGAGTCTTCCCCATTTGGGGTTTTGGATCGGTGCTCGGGGGCTCTTGCTTCCCACATTTACATGCAGGCCATCAGCATGGCTTTTTGGAAGCCCTCCCACCCCGAGTTCCTATGGTTTTGCTTGAGCTGTCGGTCCCGCAGGTAATGAAAATAGACGCCATTTGGCATCTTTTTTGCAGGCTAACCTCAGCATAAACGGGGCCCGTGCGGTTTGGAGCTGGGAGAGTCTAGACATTTGCTTGAGATTAAAAGCTCTGTCCACCTTAATTCAGAACATGTAACAAAGGCTGAGTGCGCATGTGGCATGTGGAGCAGGCTGCACATGTGCCCGGCTCGGAACAGCACATATTTCACAGCTGACATTTCATACTTGTGGAGCCATTTGCCTTTTAGCAAAATGACCTTCGATATTGATCCTGACCTCCCCATCTATAACTGCTGCATGCTGGGAACCTGGGAGATGTTATTTTCATCACAACACAAAAAGTTTATTAACGGGGTGGAGACACCATGAGCACAGTGTTAACCTTAACACAGTATTTGTGCATGAGTGTGCCTGACCTGTGTGTTGTTTAGCTGTATGTTCTTTGGAACCATGTTTGGTTGTCGTAACTTAGGCTGTCACCTCTACAGCCTTCACAAATTGTCCAAAATAAACACGCCTTTGGTAATAACAGTGAAGTAACAAGATACAACAACGTTTGGCACCGTAACATGACAGGAGGTAAAAAATTACTGAAACTGAAATGGGACAAAATGATGAGTTTTACATCATTCAGACATTAAAACATCTGTGTGTGAGGGCGTTTGTTAAAGTGAGGTGTTTAATTAGCACGGCAGAGCTAATTTGTTTATCATCTGCTCTTCAAACAATAATCACATTCCTCTATTAATAGAAACCAAATTTCTAAACTTGGGGAAGTTGGCAGGAGCTCCACAGACATTCTATTCTGTTTGCCTCATCGCTTTGGCCGGGTGCACTTTACTGTACCCTGCTTCCATAGATGCTAAATAAAAGCCATTTGGGTTATTTTAAGCACAGTTATGCTACCCTGGCTGTTCGGCCAACCAGTGCCTGTCGAGCAACACTGAGAGGATTTAGCTAAAATGGAACTCCTATCCCATCCCTCCTTTATTTCCACAGCAGTACAAATTGAAGAAGATGCAGTTTGTGGTGCTAATTTCGTGACCAAAGCTAATGAATGAGGTCTGTTATGAATAGCAAGGGAGCTGCAAAAATATTTTAAAAACAATCACAGCAATCAAGAGTGTCAGGGTTCTGATCTAGGAAATTTACCAGTGGGTGCAGTTTGCTGTGGATCAATGTGTAATCAGATTGCAGGGCTAGCTTTTACAGGCCTCTGAGCCAAGATCAGACACTCTCATTTGAATTCATTTGCTAATTAAGCATTCAGTTAATTTCTGTAAGTGGCGGTGGCCAAGATTCTTCCTTTTCTTTTTCTGCATCCAATAAAGCGGAACTCCTGACATTAATAGCCAAATCCCAGATCAACAATAAAGCGTGAAGCTCTGAACGAAAGAGATCTCTCTTGTCTATTTTTGTTTGTTTATTGATCCCATTGATTTCCCCCATCTGTTTCTTCATAATTTCCTAGGCCTGAGAAATTCATTGGAAAAACCTTTGAGGCAAACAAGCCTCCCACCAAAACTTTTTGAGACAGACTTCTACTCATGACTCCCAAAAACCTGTGCCTTATACAGAAAAAAACATCATATATAGTATGAGAAAGTATAAATTAGGCTATTTACATAACTTCTAATCATATATGTTAAAAGGTAAATTTAAACATAAATGACAAACCACATTCTTTTAAAATATCGCTTCTCTCCCGTTTAATGCATTCTTTGAAGTGCTTTTTTGTGAGAGTCAGGAATAGCCATTTCTCCTGGTTTACTTATTGGTTGGTAAATAAACACTCCCTTCTTTACCCCTCTTACACATCTACAGAATGATAAGTGAATCGAGGTTCCACTTAACACCTATTGGCCTGGCAGGGAATAACCAGCACAAACCCACAGATCGCCTTGGAGCATGGGGGTCAGGTATTGACTAGCTGACCGAGCCTTTCACGCATTTGTATTGACTTCTATTGGCCTTCTCTAATTGTGCTTAAGTGTTAAGATATCGGTAGTCTATTATCGCTTTCCAAATTACTAATCAACCCAAACAGCCAAGCACAATTACCTCCCTCATAGGAGCACATTCAAGGGCCATTAAAGTGACTAAATAAATATCCCCATCAATAGTGCAGGAAAACTTTCTTTTTTCCCCTCGGAGGCAAGGCAAGGACTGCTGTATGAAACAATAAAATCTAGGTAAACATATTTTTTGTACAGTATGAAGTATTTATAAATCAGGCTGGTAAAGGCCATTGCCTTACTGGTGTGAGCTCACTATATGAAGCCACTTTCCCTGAAATTCATTCAATTGCTTATTGATTTTCTTCTTTCCCATAAAACTCAAAAATTATATTCAGTTTTGAGACATGAAGCTCAATTACATATAGACTGTACAAATGGTAACTGTAAGGTATGCCACTTGAATTTTTCAAGAATTTGACTGAAAGATTTAATGTAAATTTCTTTTTTTTCTCTGTCCTTAAAGTAAGAAATCTAAAAGATTCCCAAACTGATAAAAAAGGCTGTTGCATTCATATTTGTTTAATGTTTATTTGATTTATTTGCTCTTCCCCCAAGACCCACAGCTCTCCCTTTTAAATTTCAATAAAAATAGTGTGGATTAAAGCTTTGAATCCTGGGGTCATCAGTAGGGACTTTATCACAGAGAGAGCTTTGAGCCAGAACAAGGCTTTCTAAGAAATGCAGAGAGAGATCCAACCTGCTCCGTGAGAAGCGCTTTCCTTTGCTGATTAGATTTAAGGGTGCATTTGAAGGTGAACTGTTGCACTGGTTTTACTTTAATAACCTCAGCTCATGGTGTGTCCACTACAGTGTAAATAGCCATATTGTGGCCCTTTTTTCATTTTAGCTGAGGTGTTTACATTTTTAAAGCCATATAACGATGCTCTATTTTTCCATGCTCTTGAGTTTTGTTTATTCTTGCCAAGCCCTAAACTAACAGAAGAAGAATCTTGCCTTCTGAGCATTTTTTGATGGTAGGACAAGCAGCAGGAATATGTCTCCAGTACTTTAGATATACAGTTTCATGTTGTGAGGCTCAAGAAATGAGAATGCACACTGATAGTTTACGGTTACTGCATTCTTTCATATGTTTCCTTTTCAAAAATATTCATCTACCAAGCACCAGATTGACCATATCCTAATTACACATTTCAGGTCATCCACCATAAATAAATGTATTTATGCATTTTAGGACCCTGTTTACTTTTGATATTTCTATTGTTTAACATGATCCATTAGGGTTTCATGTTCATGTATGATGAGGTAAGGCATAATGATAAAATATAAGGAGAACTATTTGTTCATTGCCCATGTGAAAGAAAACATAACAAACACATATGTGTGTTTTGTAGACAGCAAACACATACACAATTTGTATGTTGAACATATAAGAAAGCATATCATATATAGCAAATGTATATTAAATTAATGTAACCCAGAATACAATTTATACTGAGGTTCTTGTAATATAACATAGTCTATTTTTTCAGGCCATTTAAAAAATATTTTCTCTTAAAAGTCTTATTTGCAGTTCTCTCTCAGTTTGGTTCAGTTAAATATTGATCCAAAGCACAGCTGATTGCATTCCCAGAGTAACATGTCGACAGTGCATCTAGCACAGCCTTTGTTTTCTAACCTAGATTAAGACTCGTGCTCATGAAAGCCACATCGTGGGACACGGCTTTACAATAAATGACTGCAGTCAGACAAAAGCTATGCAGTTCAGCCCTTCTCCCTATACTGAGAGCCCACTCCTACATACCTGATATTTTACCTTCAAGAAAAACACACAGACAAAAAGGCATTAAAGCATTAAGAGGTAATGTTGTTGGAAGTGTATGGTATCAGGGGTTGCGGAGAGTGGCCTCTTTAATAGTGCACTGCAGCACATGGCAACTATTACAGCAAGGCCTTCTCTAATCGCTCTAAACCAGCCCCACGCCTGCAGCCACCCCACCTCCAGCTGTGATCCTGTGAGACCTGGGCCGCCCGACAGCGCTGGGCCATCCAAGTACGTGTAGCTAGGGAGCTGGGCCCAGTGTCAGAGGTCTGAAAGGGCAGTCCGTTCACACACACTCACACACACACACACACACACACACACACACACACACACACACACACACACACACACACACACACACACACACACACACACACAGCCCTGGACCTCATTAACCACACACTCTCATTACTCATTAAAATACCCATTCACTCTACATTATTAGTAATGATAACAATAGTTCATTCTTTCAATTCTATTGTTTGAAAGAACAAGAGAAAAAAATACAAATAGTCAAAATATCTACGATTTACACAGGGAAAAAAAGTGACATGTTTTGATGATAGTGAATTCACAAATGGCAGAAAGCTGGCCACCTCCATCCAAATTAGAGCAAAAATAAGAGCCAGTTGTGTTGTTGTTTGCATTTTGTGTATTCCTTAAGTGCGGTGGAATATTTAAGGGCTGTCCACATATATTTACTTTTTTGGCAGAGGGCTGCGGGAGAGGTAGAAACCATAACTCAAAGTTAGCTGGCTGGTGACACTAATGAGAGATCTCAGTCATGGAGTTTTATGCAACGGAGGGCCATGTCCTCTCATGTGGAGTGTGGTTGATATTATGGCTGGAGTCGAGTGCTTCTACTGAAACTACCGTGGGCTGGGGAGAGAGAGAGCTATCAGCTGAGCTGAGAGAGGGCACTGCTGCTCCACAAGCAATCCTCGTGTGATATATTTGCTGAAATAAGCATATCTGACAAACACACCACAACTACAAAGTAAAAAGCCATAGGTCTGCTCAAATTGCACTGTCATGGGCAAGAAACAAACAGAATGATTGTAAATCCCATCTAAAAGCCTTGAGCAAGAGAGAGAGGAGTATAGAGTCCTGAAAGAGCCATACCTGAGGTATTTTTTCACAGGGTAAACCTCAAATGAAATACCACACAATGCCCAGCATGCATCAGTCTGTGCTCTTGTTGTCAAAATCTGTCCTCAATTAAAACTTGCTGACATCGTTTAGTAAACTACTTAGCCGTCTAAGTTAACGAGCCCATGGAAGCTGGAGCTGCTTCAATTCCCACACAGTGGCCCCACAGCTCTAGTGAGGTAACATATTCTTAGAAACGGTGCTTGATTTAGCATTTGGCAACACTGTTTTGAAAGTACATGCAATCACTTCCCAAAAGCACAGAGAGAAAGTGTCTAACAGCAAACTCACTGTCTCAAGCAAAATGCGACAGCATCAGTTACAAAGGAAGACTATAATAACAACACTATTGTGAATATCATTTTACAGCAGTGAGTATAAGTATATATTCTACTTTTTTCCTTTACAAATTTCAGAGCAACTGCATAAGAATGCACAGAAAACATCAGCTTGGATCACAAACATACTAAACAGCAATACAGCTTCTCACATTTCACTTGCTTTCTCTGAGCAGCTGATGTGAAACAGACAGCAATGGCAGCATAAAGATAGAGCTGAAATGCCTACATGAACCCCATTATACAGCAAGATTGTTTTGTAAATGTACTTGCCCTTCCCCCTTTCTTTTTTCACTTCACCTACAAGAAAAAAATAGAAATGTGGGGTTTAATTTCAGCCTTGAGTCTAATTAAACATGGTTAAGTTCATTCTCTGAGTTCCATTACACAGTCTGCACAAATTCAGTCCTCAACACCCAGCCTCTCTCTATTAACACCTGCTTCTTTTCCAATTAGCCTCCCAATAAAGACAAATGAGCCAAGGGTGCCCAATTAATTCACTCCTGTCAAGGACTCGGCGACCAAACTCTGTCAATGTGGTCGCACAACACTGAAGGTAAACACACATTCAGCTCAACACACAAGCATATCTTATATGAACAAAGCTGTGCAGATCAGGCATGCCTTCTGGGGTATTCAAAAAAATAAACACAATCTCTGAATTCTTTTTACACAATTTACCCAGTCAGATTGTTTTCATTACAGTAGCAAAGTATTCAGCTCT
Organism: Albula goreensis; assembly: GCA_022829145.1. NCBI lineage: Eukaryota > Metazoa > Chordata > Actinopteri > Albuliformes > Albulidae > Albula > Albula goreensis. Next base: position 14,767,247 of record CM040752.1, read on the forward strand.
GCTGGAAAAAACTGGATGTTTTTAGTTTGTGTGAATGCTGTTTGGTATCCATGTCTATACACAGAGTGATTTGTTTGCATGGTATTGATATTTGCACCAACAACTGAGAATGGAAAACCCAAAGAACTGTGTCCTTGAAAGGGCCCAGCTTTAGTGCAAGGGTGAGATCTCTCTATCTCTCTTCCACTCTCAATTTAGGGCCTCCCTTGAGCCCAATCTGTTTGCAAGCTGCCTCTGTCCTATCATTTGTCTTCTTCTCCTGTCCTCCCATGTTTGTTTAGCAGTCCTCTTATTTGCTCTACCTGTCACTTTCCAGACCTGCCAGCATCACCTACCTTCACCAGATTATTAACAGGATTTCAAAACTGTTCTCCATGGACAAGATTCTGGGATGACTGCCGTCTATGAAATTCAATATGAAAAGCATAGTAATTCAATTTCCATAACAGGCTGTGAGATGGTTTAGCCACATACTTTGACTTTTTTTGCTTTTTTTTATCAAAGTGAACTTGATTATGCAGTTGACAACATTTATCAAAGACTGATGCAGCAATTGCCAGAGTGGACAAAAAATTATTGCCAAAAATCAAGAGAAGGCGATTTCACTTAGTAGTAAGTAGGAAGCAAATTTAACTAACAGGTTTATTGGCAAATTACCCTTGCACTGATGGTGCTATTATGGTCCACACTTATTTTAACTGTTGAATACATGAAAGGCCATGGGGAAAGAGGGTCTGTAGTGTTGAATACACTATGTTATGATTATTTAAATATCAGACAAAATGAAATGACCCAGAGAGCTTCCATGACGCAGCACTTGCACAAGCTTTGTTTTTTCATACAGGTGAAAAAATATTTAACACACTCTCTGACCTGGGGCTCCACCAAAGAGGACACCTGACAACTCAAAAAAGTGACCTAGCTGTGAAAAAATGCATTTGTGCTGTCCAGGTACAGAAAAAAATGACAAATTAATTGATTGCAAAAACGTATTAACTTCTTGTGCTTCAGTAGAACATTACACAGGACAAAAAATGCCTCAATATCAAGCAGAAAATTAAAGCTGATTTATAATGGGTTTATAAACGGTTCAGGGATGAGAGAGGTTGGGAATCAATGGCACCAGCAATTCTTTTTCTTCCTGCCCATGTAGTCATCCTTGTGGAAATGCTTTCCTTGTTTGACCTATTGTGCAGTTCTTGAAAGAGCTTGTCTTCAATTAGTCTGATAAGGAAAAGGGAAGAAAGACAGGAGAATGGTGGGGATCACCTGGGTAGTCTCTAATCGTTTTGATGGTTGTGGCGGATCTAAAAAAAAAAACCCACCCCATTGTCTTTCCTCTCTCAATGAACCTGGTAGGATATCCCACTTTGGAGAATGTCAGCCTTTTGAAAGTGAAAGAATGGAAGAGGGCCAAACAGCCCAATTTGAGCTGACTGCATGTGCGGATGCATGGAAGAACCCTGCACGGATTTTTATTAAGTCTTTTCCATTAACTTCCTACCTCGATAAGATCTTAATCACAGCCCTCAAATTATCCGCCTTGACATTTATCAACCCAAGTCATGGTTCTTCAGAGCACTCTGCCTGACCACGGACGCCTTTTCTTCTCTGGGCGTTTTCAATGGAAGTTCATTTTGAGCGCATGATTTATCTCGCTGGGCTAACAGCACCGAGGCGGCCACCTTTATTTTGTTTTTCAAAGGGGGTCGGTCGGGGAGTGAGTTATTGCTGGGTTGTCCGATGATTGCGTTCCGTGGGGAGGGTGAATAGGCAGTCGGCGTGTCGCCCTGACGTGGCGCTGGGGCCTTTTCAGAGCGCAAAGAAAGAGCAGATTAGGCCTCTGACCGCGGGGCTGACAGACGACCGTTATATCGGTTGACAATGGTGTGAATACCTGATGGGATCAGGATTCTGTGACTAGTCCTGTTATCCAAATTCTTTCACCTTTTTTTAAAAGAACAAAACCATTCCAAGGCAAGTTAACGCCTCCACTGCCATGACTGCTACTGTCTATTGAGAGAGAGAAAGATATAGAAAGAGACAAAAAATTAAATTTTTACTGCTCATGATGTTTTGTTACCTGCATATGATATTTATCACATTGATTTCATGCTTACTCTGCAGCTAAAAGGCCAATTGCTTTTCCATCCCTCACGCTGACTTTTTTCATACAATGCAAAATTGTACGGCACTGCTAATAACAAAATGACATGAAATGTCAAAACTGCTATGACATAAAATTCTACTAAAATAAAGTTGATACACCACTATTGAAGTACATTATATAGTATGCACTGAAGTATGATGTAGTATGCATGTGAGCTTTATATCCTGAGCTTCACCCTTATCTATCTGTACTCTACTACTTTATCATCACTGGAATGCCCCACCAAGACTAGCAGGATTGTATTTTTCACTTTTATGTCCAGTGCTTCTTTCTCCTGCAGGTGGTACGAGTGAAGAGGACAAAGAGGGGGAGGCTGGGGGGCTACACAGCTGCATGCTGTCACACGCAGGGTGCACAGACAGTTGGGGCAAAGCAAATAAACTTGACTGTCAATAAAGGCCTGCTTTCTCAATGGAATACATTGTCAACCAATGTGCATTTCCCGTAATCTATCTGGGCAAATAAGTGTTGTACATCCAAACCTCTGTTTAAGCATGTAAATTATGTGAAGAAAGGAATGGTGGGTGCACAAGTGGACCTGGATGCATGGACAGGTTTAGACGTACTCAGTATGCCATTTGATATGGCGAGTTAAGAACGTTATTAGCTGTGTGAGGGTCTGATCTCGAAATGGAGGAATGCGACAGGCGAAGGTTACCACTGGAATCCCAGCTCAGACTGCTCATTGTCTGCATCCTGCTAATAACTGTCATAAGGAACGGATTGCATGGGTACAACACAGGTTACATAGTCTGCTGATTGGGACACCAGCTCCTCCCCTTCCTATCCACAAACTAGCACAGTGCTGACCCGCTGGGCAGCAGGGCTCTCTGCAGGGAGGCTGTTGAGATATGGGAAATGCCCCTGTGGAGCAATGAGGAAAGCGGGGTCTATTCCCAACCACGCCTCCCTGCCACCATCTCACTGATGGACAGAGTTTGCTGGAAGACAATCATTGAATGCTCCACCCATCTGAGAATTTCTAAGAAACGCCAGCCAGGACCATGTGGATATCCTCAGAGGGTGAAAGGTCAAGTGGCCCTGTGTCACCATTCCAGACGAATCTATTTGAAAGACGCAGGGGCATCCTCCAACAAAAGCAGCTGTGGGTCGCGTTAGAGGGATCTCCTGTTGGAGAATTGAGGTGGCCATGACACGTCAGGGGGAATGTCACTGCTGGAAAAAAGCTTAAGAAAGCAGAAGAAGAAAGCAATGAGCAACTCACTGTTTCTGCTCCACAATCTTGGCTCTGTGTATTACGGCCTGAGTCATAGCCTGACAGTCTGCAGCTTGGACTGTGGGCAGAGGAGGTTAGAGCAAAAGTAGATAGTCAGCCATGTTTTTAGAGGCCCTGTCTGTGACATGGGAGGGTACAGTACATCTGCAACCATTTACTGGTGTTGGATTTGGGCATTTGCCGTAATTCTACAGCCAATCTGACATCTTTTTCAAAGTCAACAGTCTGATGTCACATGCATTAAACTGAAGAGGGTGGATATTTGCCAAGCGGGTTTCAATAGCTCATTGACAAAGAATTTGCCAAAAAGATTGTGATGGACGACTTCACGAGTCCTTACTTTGGAGCTTCAAAATAAAAAAAAAATTAATGGTGTTACCATTAGCTGTGACCTTATAAACAAAACAAAATCAGTAACTAGCATTTCTCAATGTTTTGAGAACACTAAAAAATGAAGAATTGCTTCATGCGGGACCAGTCACATTACAGCTTTGAATCATAGCAGAAAATAGTCCCTCAGACAACTGAAGAGGCCTAGACGTGCATCAGAAATGCTTGATGGCTTTCTCTGCCACTAAACCTTCACACCCAAACAAATCTGGAAAAGGTTTTTGGTCCATTCTCCCCTCCTCACCTACTTCTGTAAAAACAAACTCACATCCACTCTGGATGATGGCAATAGCAGGAACAATGGGCTCGTTGCTTCGTTGTGCTAATTCTGCACTTTCCCCATCTCTGTTTCGTGCTAATTAATTTAATCCTGTAAGCAGGTGTAAGCCTGCTTGTTAAGGAGCCAAGTCGGGCTGCCGGGAGCAGAGTTCGGGGGAGAAAGCACGGCTACGGATTGCAACAGGGGAGCATTAAACTTGGTGTAAACAACAACAGTGGATTGCCCAAACGTCAAGCGGAAAATCCTGTTTGAGATTGAGCAGCGGGGGGGTGGAGGGATGGCTTGTTTTTTTGCTTTTTTTGTTGGAATCATCAATATCTCCCTTTTACTCTTTGTTTCCTGCAATAACAGAAGGCATTTGAAAAAGAAGTGAAAAAAGGATGAAAAATGGGACAGCACTTTTTGCATTCACAGGGTAACACTGCCTGCACACGTTTTTTTTATTCTTTTTTTCAGGGGGCTGCTTTAAATGCACAGGGTACACGAGGACCCTTCCAATTCCTGGTGTGAAGGAGCAGGATTTGGCAGATCTAGTCACTGGACGAGAGATAAAGTGATGCGGTGCTGGGTTTTCAATCCTTGCCACCACGTTGGGCAAGCTCTGCCAGGGACTGATACTTTTCCGGAGTGCGACGCGCTTCCAAGTGTCGCTTGGCATGTGAAAAACGGCAAGAGAACAGAGGAGCTGGACGAATATTCTTCTCCCTCAATGGCATCACGGCAGTCAATCAACTGCAAGGCCATTCCTTCCTCTAACGTGATAACAATCTCCCCAAATGCACATCCTCTTTCAAAAAAGGGGCAAAACACTTTGCTTTTCTCTCTTGCTCCTTATTTATTTTTTTATAAGGTGTCCGCGACAAAAGTTCACAAAATACATTCCCTTCTGCTTGTAGCGCAACAAGCTATTGAGCAGAGATAAGCCCCTTTTAGAAATGAAGGAGAATTTAATTCAGGTTTGAGTGACAGCAGGAAGATTTATCCCTTCCACAGACAATACAGGCTTTTCGGGACTTTAATCTCCCTCAGACAATGGGCTGTTTTTCCTCCCTCGTCCTGTGCTTTTCCCACGATGCTCGCTGATTAGCGCAGCCCCATTGGACAGTGGCCATTATCTCTTATTTTCTGTGAATCGTCTGCATTTGTGTCAAGGATGGAAAGGAAGAGGAAGAAAAAAAGGAAAAGGAGAGAGAGGGGAAGGGGGGGGCAGAAGACGGGGGTGAAAAAAGTTTTGTGTGCCAAGTTCATTCACTGCCTGGGACACTGGGACACAAAGATGCCAGTTGGGTCAGGAGACACTATCATCCACACTGAGAAACAGGGACAGAAAGAGAGAGAAAGAGAGAGAGGCTGCGGGTAGAGGAAAAGGGAGAAAGACAAGAAAAAGGGGCCTTCAACCAATAATGTGGGCTTTACAATACCGAAAACAAATATGGGCCATAATGTGTCACGGAGAATGACAAAAATACAAATATTCGGGAGGAATCCGGAAGAAAGGCGAGGCTGATCATGTATCTCTGACAGCATGTGATTACCGCAAGAGTGCACAGCATCCGGACAAATTGTTTGCATGTAGCCTGCTTGGCAGCAATCAGTGTCATTTCTTGAAATGGCTTGTGATTCAGAGAAAGAGCAGAGAGAGCAAAACAATCCAATATAATTCAGCATTCTGTTCAGTTCAGTCCCAGTTCATTGTTGTTTTGTTTAGGCTTCTGAGGAAATCTATAATCACAATGGTTTAATTGTTGATGACTTTAGCGTTGGTGGTTTGATGATGTAGAGGTGCAGAGAGATCTGTGCCTTTATGTGATCTTGTGCCCATTTAAAATAATGATGCTGAGTATAATCATGATACACAGTGCTGCTGACATTTATGATGCACATCACACACATGAACACTATTAATGTAAGCAGAACTGTAGAACCAACGTACAAAGGAATCATAATGGCAACATGCTGGTGCTGTTCTCCCAATAATAATTTCCTCATTGCTAATTTTCCTTCAATTGACTTACATTTCACTCTCTGGGGTCTGAACCATAAATGAAAACAGTATTTTAATTCCCAACTCTAAAAACATTCAACATAGGAAAACTGTAAGACCAGAGGAGTTGTGATTTGTCTCTGTGGTTTTAAAATCAAATGTAAAAGGGTCTGATCATGGCCCTCTGGCCAACAGTACAGCATTCCATACACAGAATGAACAGAAGATGAGTCTGAGAGTGGTCTGATACAGATGATATGATATTGGTGTGACAGTACTTTGGATGGGTTATCACTTAAAATGCCTGTGTTGATTTGAAATCTGGCTGTAGGAGACGGAGCAATACATCAGAACCTAAACAGAGGTTTTCTCTTCCAAAGACAACACAACTGTCACTTGAGAAGCCTCAATTTTACAAGTATTTTAGTTCCCTTATCTTTTTTTAAACACTGTGCAAAGTGCATCCACAATAAATCATACATACACACACACCCACACACACACACACACACACACACACACAGTATTGTACTGTACACATGAATACATATATACAAGCACACAAACACACAGATGCACACAAGCAGATTTATATATATCCCATACTCAGATTACATTAAATCATGGAATTGTGGTTCACAATTTTTTTTTTTTTTTGTAAAATTTAAACTACATTCAGTTTGCAAATTTAAGCTCTCGAACGGGCCATTTCCTATTCTGCGCAGTCCAAACCAACCCACATAAAATATTCCCAGTGGGAAACAGAAAAAATAAATATTCCCATAATTACAGAAGAAAAAGACATGGACCAATGTTTAACATGACAAACCCCAGATGGATATCTCAGGCTCAGCCACATATGTAACTTAACCACTTTACTTTACTTTGGGATCCATAGGTTTCTGTTCTGTGGAGTATTACGAGTGCTGTATATGTGGGCTTAAAGCTATTACAGAGCCTTAGAAAAAAGGGGACTACAAGTCATTTCAAAGTATAAATATTTATTTCCAAAACTGCACTTGGCAGAGGGAGTGTGATTGATTTTCTTTATTGGGCTGAATAACATGTTCAGAAACACATGGTGGAAACTGCTATTCAAGAGTTTAAAACACTGCTATTTTCAATTCCAGTTAGATATTGTTCTCCCTTTAGCGGTGCATTCGCATGAATAAAATGTATCAATAATTACATTTATCATCTGACATCATCACAGATAGAGGGGCACCTTCCAGCACAAAAAACTATGTGAGAGTCATTTTGATGCATTATGGTCATGTTAGTTTTTGTAAATGATATCTCTTGTAAATCACTGAGAAAACCCAATAATGTTATTAACAATAGTCTAGAGACAAAGGTCAAAACTGTCTGCGCTTTCAGATAATCCAAGGGGGCCCTTTTCTCTGATGAATGCAGACGGGTGTTTACAGGAAATTGCCAGGTGAATTGTTCCTGCTTAGTTTGAGGGACTGAGAGGTAGAGTGCAGGAAGCTGTCTGTATTGTTTCTTTGTAAAATCCCAGCTCTATTCATACCTGATGCTGTCTCACTGCCACACACATGCCACCCACTCTATTCACTCCAGTGCTTACAGACAGGCCCTGTAAGAGAACAGGTCAAGATCCTATTAAACACCCGCTTTTATAACAATAACTCCCTGCCTTGCCCCCTCCAATCTCTCTCTCTCTCTATCTATCCATCCTCCCTATCTTGCCCCCTCCTCCCTCTCTGTTTTCCTTCCTCAGTCTCTCAGAAAATCGGGGGAAATTAGTCGTTTATTTCAACATTTGCAATGACAGCCGAAAGTGTTAATCCCAGGTCTGGAAGACTTCTCTGAAAAGTGTAGGATTTTGATAGGCAGTGGTCCCAAAGAATTCGTGTGACAAAACCTGTCCAAATGTTTAGCACAACACTGGCACCAGGCACCGCCAGCATTGCTGTTTTAACCTGATTCATTCGCAAGAAGAAAACATCCATTATAAACTGTCTCAAACAGCCCAGGAGAAAGAACTGGTCACCTGACAACTAGGATTAGCACCGACTGCGTAACAATGCCTCCGACCACTTTTCATGTGACACGTCAAGTAGTTTTTGCAAAATATTTTCAAGGCAGAAAAATCTGTACATAAACATATGTGTAATATGTGAACGAAATAACATGGAACAATTTAAATGAATTCACATGAATGGGTTCTGTCGTAAGGCTTAACCCTGCACAATATGAGATTGAGTAGCAGCACCCTGAAACGCTTTAGTCATTTCAGCTTCTCAGGCACTTTATCAGAATGACTATTTGTAGCAAAGAAGCCCTTTGGAGAGTTCCTTCAGAAATAGTCTTTCCCTTAACGAGCGCTGCCCATCCTTTCCCGGCTGTAAAAACAGGCCTAGCAGAAGATGCTTGGAGGATGTGGTTATTATTGCAGAGGTCTGCGCCAGTTTCAGTAAATGATGCCCCAAACTTAGCCAAAGGAATGACTTGGGCTCCGTCTCATCATTCCTCATTTACTCAGTGCATGAGTCAGCCCTAGTGATATTATTTGTTCCAGAGAAAACACTCACACAATAACTCGCTTCAAACTCGCAGCTCCAGACCGGTTTTGGAGCTGACCTTCGTAATTCAAAAAGCATGGCAGTAATTTGCTGTGACATGTTTGATTTCTGAACTCAGATCAGATAGCCGTTTCTATTTCTAGAGGTCTGCGGACAAAACGGGACCGTTTGGACTGATTTCTAAAAATGTGTCTTGAATGTATCAAGAAGCGGGTATGACTCCTTGGCCCCATTTTTTTAGTTTCTTGTTTGTTTCATATATATTCATGTATATGTATAAATTATATATATGATTTTTATATGACTATATATATGTAATTTTTCATGTACAGATGCCTATTTCTTTTATACAAGCGTCACTTCTCAGAGAAGTTATACCTCTCAGAGAAAGTCCTAAATTTTGATCAGAAATGTGTGACGATGAGAAAGGTTGTATCTTTCCTGAAAGGGTATGTCATCTTACTACTGTTGAGCTACAGCGAATGACATAAAATTGTGCTGAGGAGAAATCGTTATGGTGAGCTATCACCCTTCACCAAAATCACAGTTGATTGGTCTGTGCATACTGAAATGACATCAATTCTTGATTTGGGAAAATAAAAATAAAGAGTTTAACAGCTCAGACTTTTATGGGGGTAAGTTGAAGTTTAAAAATGACGGCTTGGGCACCCTGTACCGCCAGCACAAAGCCACAGATATGAAAATTTCCCTGAAAAAAAAGAGAAAAAGCCAAGCAAGTGAAAACAAAGCACTTTAGTGAGGAGGGAAGAAAGTGGGAGTGAGAGCTGAGGCTGTGACCCGCTGAGGTTTAATTTGGGTGAGAGTTCAGCAAGAAGCCAGTGGCAGGCAGACAGGAGGAAATGACTTTCTTCTGCCCTTCAGTAGCCTTCGCCCTCAGCAAGGACCAACCCCCCACACCCCTAAAGACCTCCCGATCCCTCAATGGCTTTTGTCCCTCCCATCTTTTCAGCTCCAACGAGCCCTGAGGTTACGTTGATACCCTCTGAACACACCAAGCTTTGAAGGAAAGTCGTGAGTGACACCATTGGGACCAGGAGGTTAAAAGCAGATCACAGATAGAGTGCAATGGTACAGGATCCTCTCATGTACCATTTTGAACTCTATCTATCTCAATATGAAGTGAGAAAGTGCATATTAATCAGAAAGAAATGCTTGGATCACAACAGCTTTTTCTATCCTCAAATTAAAATGGCATTGCATTATAAAAAACTGGAAAGGAATGGAAATAATAATCTTATTACAACAAGCAGCTTCTATATTTGGTTACTTATGTGATGAATTTTTAAGGTGGGAGAAAGTTGTTGCTATCACATAGCATAGAGAAGACAGATGCCATAAATATTTTATTGCCATTATTGACAATTGAGACAGTTTTGAACAGACACTATCAATGTTAGCAGCATGAGGTCTCTGTCTAGAAGCCTGTGTGGAATTATGACAGAATGTTGTCATCATTTGCAAGTTTAAATATTGCATGCATATTTACATATGCACATCGTTACAGTGTCATGCCTTTGAGGAACGGCACAACCACTTGTTTTACCACATCTGCACCAACCAATTTACTGTGACTTGGAGTACTAAGAAACACATTGCACGGCTGTGTACAATAGAAGAGGACATGAAAAATGAGTGGGTATTCCCTCCCCCTCCAACATAGACTGATGTTATCTGTCAAATAAACAAACTCCTCTTGCCGGTCTGAGGGTGTACAGAGACACAGAAACCAAGGGGTCTCCGAGAAGCACAACAAGCCATTCCCAAATGAAACAGCTTAAACGGGTGATAATTGCTTCTTTGGTTTAACAGCTGTACAAGCTTGTGTGTTTTAAGGGGTCTCAAAAAGACCTCTTTCAAGCAAGGCCCTTTGACTGTGCAGGACTTAGGGCTCAGATGTTCGCACCCAGACCTGCCAATTGTAAACAGATTGCAGCGTGCCTCTGTCCACTTTCAGCTCAAGTGTTTCTTTTAATGGCAGCAATGAATACACTGAAACTGAAAGTCAATGGTGAAACTCTGCCATAGGTCTATGCAGTATGTCAATATTACCATGGTGTGTATTGCACAAAGAATAACCTAGAATGTAATAACATTAGGGACAGTCCAGGCCAGATTTCCCCCAGGTATCAAATGGCCAAAGTATTACAGACATGGAGGAAATATAAAGTCGCATCTAGATTTCTGTTTTCTTATCTCAAAGTTAATGGGTAATTAACAACATCTTAGTGATAGAAACAAGATTTTTTAAAAGTGAATGATGACCCTTGCCAAGGGTTTGCATGGAGGGGGAGCACAGGACCCCCCCTCCACATCAAAGCGTTATTCATCCGGAACGGTAAATGATATGAAATCAAATTTATGAGAAATGCACACAATTGAAGAGCTCAAACAAAACCACTTGTGACCCCCCAGATCTGATTAGGGAGCTCCCCAGTTCTGAAACTCTGTCAAGACAATGAAAAACACAAAGCATGACCCCTTCAATTGGAAACGGATCTGGGCTCCAGAGAAACTCTGCCCCATAATTGAATCAAGGCTGCGGCTCAGTCCAATGTAGCCAGCTGAAGTTTGGAATAATCTTATTATTGATACTTCAATAAATGTCATCAGGGTCACTTCATTAATAGCTGTCTTACATATTGACATCATTTGCCCGGCCAGTAATGTGACATGCAATAGTCCTTCCTGACAGAGAGAATTACTTAAGCAAAAGCAGGAGAGAAACAGAGGCACTGGGGGTTCACTTCAACAGAGCGTAAAGGAAGCGAGTTACTAATAGTTAAATTATCCCTGTGACAGATTACATTCAGCAGTTGTAACCTCTAGCACAACTGTGAGCTCATCTGCACAGCACCTCATTATATCATACCTTGGAGGAACTTGGGGAAAATAAATAGCTTTCTGCTTACAAGCCACACATGAAGCGTCAAACAGGGCCCAGACACGCACTGAAATAATATTTAGGAATTACAGCCTGCTTATAAAATTATTCAACATTTTTACTGGGGGAAATATAGTGCTATTCAGTACTGTGTTTTTAACATGTTGATAGTTCTTGACCATGTAATACTAAATTAATACAAACTGTTTCACTTGCGCACAAATACTGTGAAATTCTGTGCCTTTTCTTACTTTGAAAAGTTGCTATCTAGTTAGAGGAGACCATCAAATAGATTTCCATCTTATCTGCACATAGATGTCAGGCACTGACATGGGCACAGAGAGGGAGGAATAATTAGCATAATCCAATGTCTTCAACATTTTCAGTAATTTATTTCACATCCATCATTGATTAATCTTTTCTATTTTTTATACATACACCTGCTTTACAGCGTAGAGCATTCCCCCACTTCCTCATCACTATTTCTGCTGCTAATGAGTTTGTCCAGCAGTCTGAATTAATTTCATCAATAATGCAGAAGCAGAGACCGAGGACACCTTGGAGTGAGTAACTCAAGAGGCAGAGTCTGGGTGTCTCCCTCTTCCCATACTACCTGAGTGACACTGGAACCAGATGCCAATGCCCGCCCCTCCCTGTGCACTTTCACCAGTTCAGGACAGTGCTCCTGTATGCATCACTAACTCTTCTGATCGGGTGGATTCACACAGCACCTCCAGCATGTATTTTGTGTCTTTTGTTACTTTGAATGTGTGTGTGCCTGCCTGTGTATAGGTGTATTCAGTATCAAGTCATAATGCAGTTAAGATAACAAGTTGAAGGCAGTGTTATTTTTTGTCCGTTAAGAGCACTCATTTATCATCTCCCTTTCAAGAATCTCGTAATCATCTCTTGTTCTAATAAACAAACTGTAATGTTTGTAAGTGAAACTGAAAGTTAACACAAGGAATTGAATACCCCTTTAGAACAAGCTGGTGTTTAATTATTCCAAAAACTCATTGTCCTCTTCCACCTTGTCATTGGTTCCACAAGGTTCCCCATGTTCATCACACTAAAAGCTAGCTGCTTTTCCAAATGCTTGAGGGCAAATGGCAGACACATGTGCCAATATGTCACTAGGAGAAATCACATCAGGAAGATTTCCATTTGTTTGCCGAAGAAGCCCACTCTTTGGCTGGAAGTTAACAAGTCACTCTAAACCAATAAGCTTTTAACAGGCACCTGCAGCACTGAAAATAAATAACCCTTGTTTGTTTTTTTTTCTCCTGAAACACTTGACTCAAGGCATAGCTAGAGGAGCCAGTAAAAACAATCCTATTCAGCCACTTTCATCATGTCCTTTTTTTTCCACAGCTACTTAAACCTAGGCTCGGTCATTTAAAAAGACCAGTTTGTCCGCCAAGGGCAGTCAGTTGGCCTGCTCTGCTTTTCCAGATGCAGACCCTGGGACATCTCTGCTCTCCATTTTGACTCACATTACCTGAACTCATCATCTATTTCAGTTCTACCTCAGACTTCTGTGGATGTTAGGAAACACTGTAATGCTTTCAGCGAATCACAAAACCTTTACTGAGAGTAGGTTAGTCAATATTTAGGCTATTGACACAATCTTCTTACAGTCGCAGAAAAAAAGAGTACAAAATCCATGACTGTAAATAAAATCCATAATTCCAAAAATATCTTCCATTTATCATTACACATTTTGATGTACCCAGTATTCCTATTTGAAAATTTTCAGTGCAGATGATATTAAAGTAATGACATCAGTATTAATGATGGTGCATATTGGTTTCGAGGAAGCAGAAGCGTTCCTCTTGCACACAGTGACAAGCCCGGCCTCGTATGCTGATGCTGCACAGCAGTGAAGCCCAGCCTAGTGACACTACCACAACATCTCTGGCCAAGATCTCTGGCCATCTCTGGCTCGCCACACTGCACCCATTCTGGTGTCTCTGCACTCATGCACTAACAGAGGGAGATGCAATTTGATGTTCTCCTGCATTGTGAAGAGCCCTTATTAAATCAGTCCTTTGAATCTAGAGGAGGTTTTACTCTGGCAGGGCTGAAAGTGATACGTGAAACATTTTCACAGGCAACCACAGGTGATGGTATATTGGCATATACTTCATGGCCAAAGGTTCAATGCCATGCTGAATCTCATGGGCTGGGTTTTAACACCCACTCTTAGAGCAGGAAGACCCATCACAGAATCTGGCCCACTATGAAACATTTCACTTGGACCACTTGTTAAAACATGTGAGCATACCTGACTGATCCCCAAACTACAGGGATGGGTTTAATGCTCCCTAGAGTTCAGTCCTCAAAGTAGAGGTGTGGGGATGGGGGATGAGGTCCAGGGGTGGGAGCAGTTCGAGGACAGGAGCTCAACTCCATGGCTGTTTAATGTTTAAAAGCTAAAAAGTCTTCATGGTCAACCGGAAACTTTAAAATTATTGAATTATCAGACACAACAAGTTCATTACATGCCCAACAAAGCACCCTGTGGATGAACTTGGGTCATTTTGATTATTAACGTTTAAGGAGTACACCACATACCTGCTCCCTTCAGTGATACACAACCTGACTTAAAAGCAGAGCCCTAATTATCAATATGCATGTTTTAGCTACAGCATTCTGATCTGAACCAGACCATGGAAAATTTTATCACATTAGCCACATGTTTTTTCTAATATCTTTTCAATAAAATGACATTCCCTCCATTGCCGTAAAACAGCCACGTAAAGTTTATTTACCAGAGTCGCAAGCCGACGAGTAGTTGAGGGGCTGCTGCTAATTTTCTGCCCTAAGCAATGTAATCTATCAGGGAGATTAAGGCAAAGAAGTTATTCTTTAGTATTTTATTAAGAGGTGCTTTAGGCACTGGAAGAAGGGGTTTATTGCTCCTCAAGCGGCGTGCCATACAATACAAGACAAACATTTGCTGTTATTTCAGTAAACTCGACTCAGATGTGCAGGCCTTTTTACAGAGGATCTTGGCATCAAAGAAAAGTCCCTTTTAAAACAAAAATCTTCCCTTCTACGGGTCTTGCCCTGAACTGTGTCCGGTAGATAAATACCAAGGTGTCAAAAGAAAGAGCTGCAGTCTCACACCTAGTTTTAATTAAAATGCAGAGTGCCGACTTCCACGCCAGTTTTATAGCGCAGGGGCGGGTTGGGATATTGTGTTTCAGACCCTCTGAAAAGTTTGTGGGATCCGGACTGCTGACAGGAGGAGATTAAGTAGGGAACACCTCGGAGAAAGCCAGCTCATCCCAGGGCAGAGACAACAAGCTCCCACATCCACATTAGGGGTGTCATTGTTTATCTTTGAGTAATCTAAAATATTTTTTCATGCTTGTTAGCTGGCATACATTCCTTAGTCATACACCAACATAACTCCATCAAACATATTATGTAAAAATACACATTGATTGTTGGTTTTTTTCATTGCACTGATATCCACCCAAAGTATCTGAATAAGTTAAACAGCCAGGGACTAAAGGCACAGATAAAAAAAAAGTAACAACCATGATCCTGAGGTACTTCCTGTATGTCAGTTCACCGAGAAGTAAGCAACTCTGTGGCCAACAGGAGTTATTCTCAGCCACCATGAATGGCACTGTGACAGGGCAGTTATAGATACCCCAGTTACTGGCTTTACAGAGAAACAAGAATGTGAGCTGCTCAGGACAGCACACCTACAGGACACACAGGTTAGCATGAGTCTGGAGGAAACACAGGAGTATAATATCATAAGAGGAAACAATACCTGCTGTGTCTACACAGCCCAGGTAGGCTTTACTGTTATGGTTTACCACTTATCAGCAACACATTTTTCTGAAACATATAATTTGTTGTAAAATAAAATTATCTTTAGGACCATGTGGAAAATCCAGGGACCACCAAGAGCCCACCTACACGGTGTGTGAAATACAAATACTTTTATAATACAATTTCTTGAGTTTGACAGTAGCTGAAATGAATTAAGTAAAATGATAAAAATGCTGAGCAAAAATAAATCATTCTTGTTTCATCATTATGGAATATTCACACTAATACGGCAATGAACTTCTGTAAGAACTGTCTGCCAGTTCTGGTAAATTTATCCCAAATATTCTACATACTTGAAAGAATTCACTACTTCTTTTTATTTGTACTATTGGTAGTCAGTTTTAAAGGCCTACACATGAATTATATTTAAGCAGTTTACAATAAAATTTTTTGGACATACTTTTTTGTTGTGTTTGTTCTGAAAAAAAAAAAATTTCAGCAGTTTTGTTAACTTGATTTTTCATTCTTCTTGGTAACACAGACATACAAATGGCATTTTCAAAGTGCATCAGATAGGGCTTTTCTATA
The DNA here is from genome assembly GCA_022829145.1 of Albula goreensis. Lineage (NCBI taxonomy): Eukaryota > Metazoa > Chordata > Actinopteri > Albuliformes > Albulidae > Albula > Albula goreensis. The sequence goes on from CM040752.1 coordinate 14,783,133, forward strand.
ATATCGGTTCCTAAAAAACTTGCCCAATAAAATAAAAGAAATTAAGACCACAAACTGAACTGCTAACAAGTCTCTGCATTTCTTTGTCTACTATAGAAATGTGCAAGAACTTAACACAAACATACCAAACTATATAAACAGAGCAGTGATGTACTATGAAAATTACAGATTATGCTTAAATGAGTAATACAAATGTATTCCCCTTGAATTGCACAATAACTGTATTACTATACAATTATTACAGAAGCAATTACAGAAGACAATGCAATTTGAGTCTTAGCTGTGTGAAGTTTGACCAGGTAAAAATAAATAAATAAATAAATGAATACAGAATACAGAACCAAATAATATGAAAAAAATAATATAAAATAGTTTCTTGTGCTAGAATCTGACTGACAAGTCTCTAGAAAAGGAAAAACATTTGTTTCAAATAACGTATTCCCAATTAAAAGTTTAATTGACATCTTTTGAAACCTCAGAAACTTTTAAGAATGGTCAACACAGTAGAGGATACAGAAACCGCAGAAGTTGCCATCATAACCACACATAAAAAAAAACAAAATTCAGTCACCGGATCTGCATTTTAACTTGAGGATGTGGGTTTGTGTGATGGCAAGTAATGAGAGCTCTCTCTCTCTCTCTCACACACACACACACACACATACACACAAATGCTAAAATACTACACCACACACAAACTGCAGCATAAATTTGTTCACTGGGCCCCTGTTCTTACCCCTTGAACCCTGAAACAGCCAAACCCCAGAACACTATGGCATCTCGCAATTTAGATGAAGCCCCAAATTGAACATAATTTGGCCTGTGGCAAAAAAAGGGAAAAAAGTTCCTCTCTTCATTGCTTTCACTGTGATTTAAGACACAGAGCAATTATTCTGTTATACAGAATATCAATGGCCCTGACACAAGACACCATTAGCTGTCAATTTGATAATGGTTAGGGAAAAAATGTGATAGGCCTACAGCTGGGTCTACAGTGTGGACTCTGTGGTGTCTGGCAGGCAGAGAGGGAGCTGTGGAATGAATTTGGCAGAGGGTGATGGCATTGTGCTGTCACCTGTTTTCAGTAATGCTGCCTCAAGTGAATAATGTGTCTTTGGCGCAGCAGTGAGGCTGTTATTTTATTGATCGGAAGGCGCATAGTGTGAGTTAAACATTAAATCCTCTGTTGAAGACATTCACAGCTAAAGTGACAGAAAATGTGAACTGGTCGGTAGTGTTTGCGCACACATCTCCCTTGGGTCCTGTTTTTTAACTCCAAATTGGACTGTTCACTTATTCAGACTGGACACAGAACACTACCTGAATAGATTCCCTTTATCCAAATATAAGGATGCTTCCTCATGGGCACCCATGGGAGCTATTCTGTTAGAAAATGAGACAAACAGAACATTATGACAAGACAGCTGTCTGTCTGTGTGGGGAGTTAATGATTACCTCTATGGTTGAGGAAGTTATTTGATGTCACTAGTACAGTATGCTGCAGATTACTTTTCCTCTGTGGAAGATGCAAATCTGGCTTGTTTGCCCCTGGGAATCTTAGCTGATAATGTCATCGAGAAGGCGGTATAATAGAGCAATTTGTTTTCCACAGAAAACCTCTCCATTTCTTTATCCACCAGCACAATGGAGCTATGAATTGGCAGACTGCAGTGAGATTTATTGATTCTGGTTTTTAATAGGCTGTCTGTAGTGCAAAGCAAATAGAATCCAAATGACTAAAATAACCTTTTTTTCTTTGCTCATTTTTGAAAACCTTTCAAAATCTGACCCAAGTTACAATCATGCGTTATTTTTGTATTACACTGTGCTCATACCGGGAGTGTCTTAACAGTGAAGTCTTAATAATGTCAAAGTTTAAATAACATAAGAATAGTAATAAAGTAAAGAATATTAGCAGTGAAAGGTAAAGATAAAGTGAAAGATATGCTTTATCTTCAATCTTTATCTCTGTGTAGCTCCTCCCGTGAGAGGGGTGAGTGGACAAGCTGTCTATGGGAGACTCAGTACTCTTCCTCTGAGTAGTCTTTTCTCACAATGCAATGTTCTGTCTGTTGGAGTGCAGGGATTGGGGGGTTGGGGGGGGAGTTTTGAGAGTTTCCTCGGGAGACCTGACAAAATTCAGACTAATGGCAATGGTCTTCAGATACATACTTTACAAACCCCCTCAACTTCCACCCCCACCCTCCCCCACCCCCCATCTCAACCCCCTGTCGCCCAGGCCCTTCCAACCCTGTGTCCCTTTCTCATCTCCTTTTCAACAAGAGCAGTTTGTCAGGGTCAGAAAGCAATTTAAAACCCTTATTAATGAGAGAAAGAGAAATGCGAGGTATTGGGGGAGGAGAGGAGGAGGAGGAGGAGGGGCTGGTGGGGTGGTGGGGTGTCTGCCATCAAAGTTGACAAGAAAAGAAGGCCAGGTGGTTGTGGGAATCGGGGCCTTTGCAGGACGGAATCTTCAGCGTAATTAGCAGGCTGGATTCAGGCCCTCAGAAGCTCAGGATAGCCCCTTGGAGGGTACAATTTGCACTTCTACAGGAGCCGCCAGCAGGGACATAAAGGGAGGGAAAAGGGAAACTATGGCATCTTTTATCAGCGAGGACAAAGACGCCGCATCGTTTCAAAGACCAAAGCCGAACGTTCCGGAGCGAAAAAAAAAAATCAGAGAAGTGGACGTCAGCCGGCGAGAAGCGAAGATGCCAACATGTGGTTCACAGAGCGAGACGGTGCAGGGGGTGGGAGTGGGGGGTGGTATGGATGGCTGCATTCATAAGCATGCAGTGAACCTGTAGAGACACCCAGAATTCCATATGCGGTCACAAACTTAGGAAATTGAAGACATCACTAAGATACTGGATACATCAGAATACATTCCAGGACCTTAAGACAAAGCTCTCTCCTTTCCTCCCATTGCTGATCTGTTTCAAACTCCACAACCAGCTGTTTTTTCTGCAGTTTTACAGACTCAGCATCTGAATTTCTACTAAGCTCTACCAAGGTCTCTGCAATGCACATTACACATAACTTTGGGTTATTAATTCAAGCTAACACATTTTTATGAAACAATTTTTCATTGAATTCTAACTTAAAATAGAAAATGTTCCTAAAGATTAAAATAGAAAAAAATATAACAATGAGAAAAAGGAGATTTTATAGAAGATATTACCTCAAGAAAACCAGTTTGTTATGATCAGAAAAAAACCTAAAAATAATTAAATCCATGAAAAAAATATTCAAATAAAATGTACCATTTTAAGCACCTCTAATTCAGGACAAATATTATTAGTGCCACTTTACTGTCCAAGTCGTCTCTCGGGCCCTCTCTCTTACGATGTGGACTAGCCAGGACCTAATGGCACACGCTTTCTCCAGTCACAACTACACACACATGCAAGGGCAGCAAAAATAATGCGCCATTTCAAATATGGGCAAGAGGCTGTGTTGGAAACAGGACCGTGATAAATAAGATAATTTGACAGCAGCTGGATAAATTCTTGGGACATAAGTAAAGTAGACCACTTTTTTCTATGTTTAAAAATCGTTGAGGTCAAGAGTGGGGCAAAAAATCTGGCATCGTCTCCAACATTACATTACTGCAACAAAAATAGCGGACTCTAGAGTTCCCTCATCTAAGGTTGAAAAGGGAAAATTTTATGCAGCAAATGAGGCTATTTTGAAAATGTAAGAAATATATGTTTTTTTGCTTTGTTTATCCAGTATTAGAATAACTACAGCAGTGAATGTATTCACTTTTTCATCTTAGTTAGGGTGAGAAGATTTGAATGCCCATCTTAAAATGTTTTAAACTTTCTCTTACAGTTAGATATGCTTTTGAAATTAAATGTATTTTATCAAGTAAGCATGTGCAATGCATTAGACAAGTTACACTTTCCTGCAGACATGCTCCCCATTAAAAGAAAATATGGATGCTGATGGAAACAAGAAGAAATTATACAGAAAAGATAACAGACAGAAACATGAAAGACTTGTTCCTTTTAATGCATCTGCAAATGGGGTCAGCAAACATTAAGCTTTTACTCCACACAGCACACTTAGTTTCATTTCAACAATAGCAGAGTACATCTTAACTGATAGCCTCTGTGACTGCCTTCAAAGCCATACTTCACCTGGGTTGATAATACACATCCAAGAATCTAAAATGGTGAACTTCTCTGTGAAAAATATCATGGGAAAAGCCATCATTTACAGCCCTCATTCATTAATTAACAGCTACATTTCACATAGTCTTTCTTTAAACATATGTAACACTACAACCTCTAAATCTTTCAAACTGTAACCCAAAAAAGTAGTCCTCATCGATGGCTGAAAATGCGCTGGCCTGAGAGATATTTGATAATTCAATGCATCAGGCCTCAATCCCTGAAGAGACTCACAGAGTGTCTGCTGAGCACAAAATGCCATTTGTTGTCCATCACTCAGTAGCTCTTGGTTTTGCACCGGGCCTGTGCTGAAAGGCCCATTCACACAGCCTCTCACCCTGGATGTTTTTGCAATTCAATATTTTCACACGCAGCCTCATCATTACTTTGGAACCGGACACTAGCAGGATAGAGCTATAGCTTTCAGAGACAGAAAAAAATCACTGTGTTGGATTGAAGTTAATAGCCCATCTTGAAATGTTTTACTGAGGACTGAACCCCGCCACCATCACTACTAACACCCCCCATCCCCATCCCCTTCATGAACACAATCTCAACATTAGGCAGTTACAGTGTTCACAGATATCAGTTTCCTAAAAAACAAAAAAGAAAGAGGTTCTTTCATGAACCACACTACACATTATAACACCATAAATTCCACCATAATCAATGGTAAGTGATAACCCCAATAATGGCTTGACGCAGCACCAATATAAAACATTAATAACAGAAACAAATGTTTAGCTGATGATATTTGTTTTTACTATATCTAGGTGATAGAAGAAAGGTTTTACATAGAACATCACATGTATACACAGATTTGAGAGAATGGAGTAATATATAGATAGGGATAGATAAGGAACTAATTTGCACGTGTGAGTATGTGTATGTCTGGGTGTGTATGTACATGTTCAAATGTGTGCACAGATATGTCCATGTGTGCTTGTGTATGTGTGTAAATGTAACATTGTATTGCCAGTTAGAGCTGTGGCAAATGTATTGACTGCTGAATTTGAAAAGAATTCATGCACAAAACACAAACATAAATGTTTTAGCGCTTCTTCACTGACGTTCTAACCTGGCTATAACCTTCTAACTGAATTTATACTAAAATAATGTATGGACAGTAAGACTTGCACACAAACATTGTCTTTTCATTATAATTTTCTGAAGAAAATTTTCTTACAAAAATTAGATGTAAGAACCTTAATACTCTTCTGGTGAAATAAACAGAAGTGATGATTAGCATATACATTATATAAATATGACTTATGTACAACGCGAATAACCAAAGGAGAGGAGGCAGAGAGAAAATGTGCATGGCCTGATAGACCCCATTATTATGTACTCTCACCTCTGTTATTCTGTTAACATAACAACTCAAGTTCCATATCTCTTCCATATTTTGACATCAAATTCAGAATTGAAGTACTAAATAGTGAAAGTTTATTACAATATATTCTATATGAAATGTGTATACAACAGCTTTGAAAGGAAATCCACCACAAGCAGTATTGAAAAATTCAATTTACATTACATTTCAGGTATTGCGCTGGTGTAGTGAAGTAATAAGATTCCTAGAGAAATAATCTGGGTATCATAAAACACATCTACACTTCAAGGCTATTCTTGTACTGTTCTTCACAAGTTAGGGAATCAATAACAATTCCTCAACACATTGCTGATCTGTCTTAATGACCAGATGGTTTAAGAGTAGCTTACACACATTTGCTGCACACCAAAAATTGATCCTGCATATTGATGACAATATATAAAACATTATTTTAAAAATAAATGGTTTTGCAATTGTTTACACTTAGATTATTAAACACACTGGGGATTCCAAAATTACCAAGAGTGAGATCTAATGCTTTAATGATTTGTTTAGGATGTTGGTGCTAAAGTGGTTTATGAAAATGGAGGCAGGTTAGGGTTTTATATATTTTTCCTGCAGGCCACACTGTAGTTAATGAAATTACACATACCAATAGAACTCTCTCTCATGGGAACCTGAAAATCAACATGCCACCAGTTTAATTTTTTATGAAAATAAATTGCAGCCAGTGAGATGGGCTAATTGTGTTGCAAACTGAAAAAAGAAACATACCATTGATATAATTAAGCCAATTTTCATGGACAGAAATAGTTGAGAAGGCAGTAAAATAAGCAGAGCATTCATCTGGGGACTGATCTGCCCCCCCCTCAGTCCCCCTCCCCTTTTTTCATCATTTCAAAGAAAGTTAAGTATTAAACAAATACAGCACTGGCCTGGCCCGACTGGCTGGCACAGTCATTTGATAATGATGGGTCAATTACTGTGAATCTCAACATTCCCCAACAGTAAATTTGTCAAAACTGATGATAGGCTGACAGTCTAATCACTTCAGTCTTGAAAACATAAAAGTGTCCTTTATCATTCAAAATCAAAGAACCTGATCTCAGAATAGGGAAAAAAATGAAAAATTGCAGTCCCTCCGCCAGTGCTATTATACCAGTTTAATCCACTTTAATGAGACACTACTTGCCCATCTTTGTGCTAATGACAAAACGCTGAGGACAACAGATAAATACATTAGATAGATGAGGAAGCCAAGCTTTTGAAAACATGTCTGATAGCAGACATGAAAGAGTACACAAAATGCATCTCTCCCTTGAAAATGCCATGGGGACAGAATTTGTCTCATTATCTCTGCAGGATGGAACATCAAGGTCTAGGCCCTGTCTTGGTAGAGACACCACTGCTCATCAGATACAGTCACCGTGCCAACTTGGTCTATCTTTCTCTCATTATGTTTTTCTTCTATGGAAGAAGACATTCGTTTGAAGTGAAGCTTGTGTACGTATGCATGCATGTATATATGGGTACTCGAACAGGAATGTTTCCTCTCAAAACTATGGTTTTTTATGGAATATTTTTTAAATCAAAACCTCAAAATGTCTCCTTCCCCTTATATACCCCCCACACACACATGTGGACACACACACACACACACACACACACACACACACACACACACACACAGATGCACACACACACACATAAAGCCCTGTAATTTTATTTTGTGCCTCAGAATAAAAGATCAGATGATGCCAGGCAATGCAGGGCACACTCCCACCTATGTCATATTCTATTTTACAAGTGCTTATGCACCAGGTTAGGAACAGAGGCATATGACCATCTGACCAAACCTACATGTCTTTCCAAATTCTAAAAACTGATGCAAAATATTTAATAATCTCATTATTGACCAAATTTCTTCAGTGCAATTTGAGTGCACACAGCATTCACTAAACACACAAAATCTCCCTATTTCTGTCTTCTACTTTGGTCATTGTTAAAAAAATTTTCAAAGCACAATTTTTGTGCCCACTGAACTGGCGTAAACCTCAAACATTGAATTTCTTTGTTGGACACCTAAAAAATGTCCACTTTTTGAATTTGCAGGTATGTTATGAGTTTGAGTTCTTGCCATTTTATAACCTCTAATAATCAACACAGAATCTTTTATTCTGTTAATCACACTTCTGTGTCAGTCCAATACACAGTTTGCGGTTAGTAAAACTCCAACCCTGCCGGTCTGCAGACTGAATGAGTGCCTGTGTGGAGCCTGTTCTCAGCTTTTGCAGAGGATCCAACATTTTGTAATGCCTACATTTCAGGATCCAGCACAGTGATCTCAGAAGCAGCAGGAACTCTGTGGCTGATGGCAAACCGTTCATACTGCAAGACTCTGCGGACAGCAACCATCAGCCTGAGTCGACTATTGATGGGAAAATGAGGCTGAGTCACTGAGCCAATGACTGTGTTTTGGTGCAGAGAGAAAAAACATTTTATTGGTTCAAAACAAGTCAACAACTGACAGCTTGTTGTGGCTCCACCCATTATATGGTTCATGAAACCTTTACCTTCCATCACTAAAATCTACGAAATATTAGAGGGACCAGCAGCTCTCACAAGAACAGCATACAAAAACATGAACAGTACAGCAGTGCAAAGACACACTGGACTGAAAAGGAGGGGACAGCACTTAGGGAAATTGAGGCATCAGTAGTGACACCTACGTGTATTTTGATAATCAAAACGAGACAGTGTTACTACTCAGAAATGAATCCATCCATCTTAAGCAGACTACATTTTACAGATAAAAAATGTATGTGATGGAAATGGAGAAACACACTGTAAAAGCTCAGACATTCCTTCCCCTGCATCTCTTGAGAAGAGAGACATATGAGACATACCCTGGACATAGCACAGAACTAACTGTAATATGATAAGCTCACCGAATAGTTCACTCAAACACAATGCACTGTAATGGCTCGTACTGCGGTCTCCATATGCACAACTACAAATGAAATATACACACAAAATGATCTGATTCATGATAGGAATATTTAATAGGATTTACAGCTCTTAAAAACAAACACTCATGCCTCCTAACAATATCTCATATTGCAATAATATCCTCATTAAACATGAACATTGTCACATGAGATTGCATTACAAGAGCAGTGATATAGTTCTTGAGGATGTAGAGCTGAATTCAGTATTACAATCCGTATTAACTTCAAGAGCCAGGCTAAGTCTAAACTCGGTGTACATTGTACTTAACTAAAAAAGAAAAATGTTGCTTGTAAAAATTTCATTTGTATCAGGTATACTTTTTGTCATTTGTAGCATTTTATCAGGTAAGGACAAAGTGTACAGTTATTAGACTGCCAAATGCCCTCCATACCACCCCCCATACCCAGAGTGCTTTGAGACCTCCCCACCTGAGCTCACTGCATAGACTCAGTGAGATGTGGCAAACAGGGCCCCCCAGCAGAACAATGCCATGTAGAGATTGTGTAATGAGTCACCTGTGACGGATCTGGGCAAGGTCGCCCATACTGCCTCACCTCCAAAAACCACAGGACTTCAAACAGCAGTCTCAGGTCAGGCAGGCAGGCAGGCAGGCCCAGCCCTCCCACAGAACTCTGCGCCAACTCCTGCTGGCAGCACCACATTACCACTCAACCTTTCCACTTTGTAAAGACCTGGGTTAACTTCACACGCAGGCCAAAAAACTCCGCTCCAGCTCAGGGACATATGCACTCACAATCCACCTTGATCCATTAAACAAAATTAATTCTGCATTTAAGGTGTGCTAGTACCTATGCATACATGGATATGCATATGTGGGTGAGCGTTTCTTCACATGCATGCAAATGCTGGGTTATTTTATGCATTTGTTTGTGTGTGTGTGTACAATAGAAAACTAAGTGTATAAAGTTCAGAGAGACAACATGGCTGAAAACCTACAAGGCATATTTTAGTGGGTTACCTTAAGCATGTGAGTACTTCCTTGCAGACAGACATCTACACTGTCTCTGTGCTAATAGATACTATATCTGCTCAGTGAACATTTGCAAGAAGGTATCCACGAAATTTGCCATTGGTCATATCCTCTTATCATACATAAACTCACAGCTCAAAGATAGAGAGTCTAGCTCTGTTGTTTATGCTCTCATATCTATTAGTATTTCCATTGCATACCAAGGAAGGCATTTAATCCAACTTTTTGTGTGTGTGGGGGCACAAATATTATTTTGTGTAACAATTTGGAACTGGGTGAGGAAACTTCACTGTCAGCCATTTTAGCTGTGCAAACTCAGTGCTTGGTATATACTGTAGGGCCTGTGTCTTTTATCAGGGGTTTAACACAGCTCCCATTGTTGTTTTACAGTGTTATGGGTTGGTTTTATTAGATCTGTCAAAACATCATAGACTGTACAACAACACGGGTTGTTCATAACACATACAGTCTATCCAAACAGTCCACCAAATTAAAATCAATCTGACTTCACAGTTAAATCTGAACATTCTTATAAAAAGGATCACTCATGTAAACATGTTGTAAAGCACTGCAACACCTACAGCTCAGACTACGATAGGTGGTGGCACAGGTGAACCCTCTGAGGTCTGTGGGGTCGTTATAGTTTGCTTTGTTAAATAAGGGGGGGGGAGAGAGAGATAGAGAGAGAAGGCAGGAGAGAGAGGGAGAGAGAGCGAGAGAATGAATAAGAAGCATTTTCAAGCCAGGTTCTTTTATTTTCCAGTACGCAGCAGTTTCCCTTCATTCAATGGGGTCTTCCGTGAATAAATAGTATTCTCAAAGGATCAGCAATCACAAAGCTCAAACTTTTATTGAGACCTCGCGACTCCCTCATAATAATGGATCTCTGTGTGAGGGAGTGTTGATAGTCGATGATAAGTGTCCAGACAATGTATTTACTTAATGACGTCACTACTTCTTGTCGAGTTTCAGTACCAAGGCTGAGCCTGGTTTGCTTAAATAGGAAAAAAGTTTCATTCTCTGACACTTGGCCAACTTTAATTGTACCAAATTAATAATTTCAAAGCTTTATCTTCCATTACTGCCAAGTCAAGTCAAAACTAAACAGTTTTATTCCATTTAGCAGAACAATGTTTGGGTTTCTGCATGAAACATAACTGAAAATCTACAATAAAAACAAAAATAATAACAAAACTAATAATAATAACAACATTATTGTTTATTTTGTAATTAACAAGAGGAGCAAAACAAAAGCACAACTCTAATAATAATTGTAACAAGAAGAAGAAGAAGAAAAAAGTTATTGCTAGTTGTTATATTATTTATTTAAATATTATGACTGCAATTTTATATATTCCCTAATTCATAACCAAACAGTTTACATGGTCTTATTAAAAATTATGCTAAAAACTTTTTGTGTGAATTAAATTGTTTTATAGGTCAAACTGTAGCTGAATTAAGATTTCTCTCCTAAATGCTTCATAGGATCCTGGGTTCTGCATAACACAAAGAGAAGATGAACTGCCCCATCAAAACTGGGGTTTGCAGATGAGTCCACTTTGCTGACAAGTTGCATGCTTTGGTTTCTAATTTTGTTCCAGACGTTGTGTTATTTTGGATGTAACATGTCTATTTGTTAAGGTACTTATTGTCCGTATTTATCATACAAGTCTGATAAATGATGTTACATACACAGAAGCATTGTCATTCATGGTCATGTCATTCGGTCCGCCTTGTGTTGTTCATCGAAATGCGACACATGCAATATCTTCTCGTGTCTCTTTTTTAGACGACTTGAACCCTGTGCCCAATCCGTTCAGAACTCTGTAAGACTTGGAGAAATATGTGTATCTCCAGTTAAATACATATAGTGGCAGCTGCATCCGCGTCAGAGCGACGCTATTGTCGGCGTAGCCATTACCTGTGCAGTCATTGATTAGCTGTACAACAAGTGTAGGATTAATATTTTGAATCTTCTTCGAAGGGTAAATCGACTGTTATGTGATCACTGAATCGCTATAGTTTAGTTCATTGTAAGCCTGGCTGAGCTCAGTACTACTGCATATTCGTGTTGAAGTATGGCGACATTCAATACCTGTTGAAGTGCAGATGCAATCTAACCGCAAAGTGTTTCACATTAACGATGCCTAAAATGTTAGCTAAGGTCAGAAACAGTTTTCTATTGCAAAGAAATTAACAAAAAACGTTATATATTTAAGCTGAGACAAAACTAATAAAGCTTTAAATTAGTTATCGATTTGTGGAGGTGGGCTTTTGCAGTAGATGATTTGCGGTGTGAATCCGTTCAATGGTTCCCTTTGCCGAAAAATGAATGGTGTGATCTGACAGAATCCTCCAGGCCCTACAGCCAATAAAACCCGATATCCTTTAGGCTATACATTCAGATGTAAGATTGTGATAGTCGCTTTTCAGACTATTTGCACGTGTAAACGGGCTGAAATACATCAAATAATGTATATAAAAAGTGAGAGGCATAACCTTCTGTAAATTCGAATTATCCCTCAGGGGTATCGATGATCTGACATGAACGCACATTGGACATTACACTGATTTGAAAAAATAAAAGGGGAAATATTATTTCCTGCGCAATACCCCAAGATGCATATTGAGCAGGAAAAAATGTGATATAAAATATTTTCCCAGTTTCCTAACAAGTTAATCTGGTTAAGAATATGTTCCTTTCAACTGATGTGCAATTTGGTCCTCATGGCGTCTCTTACAGTATGCGTTAACTCAGAAGGCTCCCACGTAATTAATGCATAGGCATTATAAAATGGTGAGGCCAGGATCCATTTCTCTCCTGCACGCAGTCTTTCTGTTTAATAGTATTCTGTCATACCATGTGCCATGGTATATGCGCAACAGCTTTTGCTGCCTATTTATTACATATCTGTCTGTAATGATTTCATTACACATTTAATGTAACATTTACATTTAGGCATTCAGCAGACGCTCTTCACCATCGCGACCTGAGCAAACATGAGCGAATAATGATACTCGAGAATGCAATCCAGCATTTCAAAGTAAATTCAAATGATTCTCCTTCTGCAACTTCAGCATTAAAACTAGCGTTTATCAGTGGAGTCGGATTGCCAATTTCCAAAACTCCGTAAGACAACATGGGACAAAATAAAAATCTGAAAAAATATATATAAACATCACATGACGTGCATTGTATTATTATTATTTATATTAATAGATATTAGTATACTGTTGATGCTGTTGCTTTTGTGTTGATGTCCTTGTTTTGTACGACCATAAATGTGATTAAACTAATGTTTAAAAGCCATAACATTTTGGAATCAATAACATGAACCAAAAGAATTATCTGTTCGACCGGCACATGTTTTGAATAAAATCATGTATAAGTTCAATCAAACGAAATTTCAAAACCTGTAAAGAGAAATACCTGCCAACATTGAAATATATCAATATTTTCAATTATGCATCTGCTTTCTATTGGGTACTCCGTTTCTATAAAGGCCTACTAGCATGAGCGATGAATAGGTGCTACTTGTAATGTTGCTACTTGAATGTCCAAAATATGCTGCTATGAAGGAACTACCAAATTGCTATAATTGATCCGTTCGAGGTTATCTATTTCGACACAAATAAGAGAAGTGTTCAAAGGGTACAGAGATCAGATTCCCTGTGGATTTTGTTTAACTGTTTAAAACAACACCGATGGCTAAGTCTAAATCAATTAATTTACATACAACCCGTACAGCTCTATATAACAACTTGAATAAAATACAATAATAAACCTAAAATTATAATCATAATTTCTTTATGGATTTTAAAATACCTATAAATGTATGCACACACATATGCACGTAGAGTATGAATACAGCATATATTATTTGTCTGAGTAAAGTATGGAAAATGTTTTAACTTGTCATTTACCGATGTTTTAATTTGGTTGTATTAATGCTGAGGATAAACTCTAGGAGGGAGATAGGCCTGTGTTGGAATTAGCCTATACATAGATGGGCCTACCATGGCAAGTAATGTAGTGAGTCTCTTCTGAAAACCAAACAAAAACATCACTTCTCGATCAGTTCTACGGCATCAACATTATTACTATTTCAGTAAATAACTATAAAATTAAATTTATTTATACATGTATACAGCATAGCAGCCTGAAATCCATACCAATGGAACGAAAAATGTGTATTTCCTTCCTAAATACAGGTATTTCGACAGCGTAAATACTTCGAAAGTGAGCTGTCCACTGCTCTGACCGGGTCACCAGCAACACAGGCTTAGTATATTTACATAAATGACATAAATGCAAATGTAAATAATTCATCATTACTAGCAAACTAATAGCGACGTACGGGCGGAATAATTGTTCGGTGTGTTATTCACACCGTGACTCTATGAAAATAAATATTTATGCAAATAATAAGAATAATACAATTTCATGAAAATATGTTTTTATACAATGTGTTAGAATCATATTGGTGACAATTCATCAAGTACACTGCAATAAAATTGTTTCAGTAAACCATATAGATATTTTGGAAATCTAAAACAAACCCAGGCAGCACTGCAATTTATTAAATACAGAGACATTTAAAACAATGTATACACATACATGTGTACAATGTATGTGCCGTATTTTTACTATAAAGTCCACTATTATACACCTAATTTATGTTTAAGTTGCAGGCTACAATGCAGTTTTATTTACCACCTACTACAGAAGTTAAGTCTCTTGCAACAAGTATGCTTACTTTATATTAAAAGAACACGCAGTACTGTTTCAAAATGCCTGATGTTTTGCACAAGTTCGTCCTCTAAATCAAACTATAACTTTTTTACTTTTAATTTCACAGAATCGTTTATGAATAAACAGGTAAAACGCAGATATAATCTTGCAATAATATGCATTTAATATACTACTATATTTACAACAAATATTAAACTCACCGGAAAAGTATGTATGACAAATTATAATCCGGAATAGTCACATAAATACAAAAAAAAATCGAAAATTGTTGAAATAACGACGACACATTAAGAAACAACAGATATCATAAATGGTTGCAGGTTTATAGTAGTAAAAGGAAACAATGGTGCACATGGATTAATTCATTGCTAGTACAAGGAAGACATTTGGAGAACAAAAACATGTCTGTTGCATGCCAAGAACTTTCTTAAGAGAAAATTAAAAACCAAACTACCTTGAGCCAAAACAAACGACGCAAACAACACAGTTAAAAGAATAAACGCATCTCCCATGTGCAATAGCACCAAGTTAGCAGTCCAGAAAAATGTATTTTCTTGCAGCTCGAACATTATTGATTGCCATTCCCAGAAGGAGAGCCAAAACACAATTGAAACACAACGGCCCTGGAAAAGGCTTCGTGGATGCTATTTCATGTGAGGTAAAAAAAAAAGACTTGGGGAAAAGTCCGTGAAAACATTGCCATTTTCTTTCAAATTCCCTCTACTACATAACGTGTCCCCTTGTCGGTGTGTCTGTTTCTGAGCGCTACTCACTCTTTGGATTCCCAACTCCCCGTTGCCATGAGCAGTGCTACAGCGCCCACTATTTCAAAAGCCAGGAATATTATTTCACAAGACTTGGAACGACTCAATAAAAAAGTTACTATCCCTTTCGACAACTTTTAGCTAACTTTCGTTTACCGACTCTACAGTTTCTATCCTCAATGAGCAGAAATCGGTGAAACTACAACGACGCGTTCTCCTGGAATTACAACATTTATTCCTCTTATCATTTAAACGGCAAACATCAGCGTTGTTTCATCACATAAGAAACTTCTGACGCGGTGAACAAGCAAACTCAGGCAGCAACAGCAAAAGGGTGGGAATACAAGGCTGTGATGTATTTTAGCTTTTAGATTGTTGTGAAGACAGAAAATATCATCTACGAGGACAAAGAAGCGTTTCTTAAAGGAACTGTTAAATGAAAAGGACACGTTTCTGTACCAGAGTTCGGAGTATCGAGCCACCGGGTGAAAGTGTAAGAAGGGAAAAAAAGACCTACTTTTGGCTAGTTTTCTCGCCCTTGCCTTGGATCTCATGGTGTCGGCTTGTAGATTCCTCTCGTCCTCCTTGAGCCCAGAAGCAGCAACAACACTATCTTCATCTCACAAGCATTGTCAGTTTGGACACCTTCGCACATGCGCACAGGCCATTCAATCTGACACCCTCGTCAGGGCCAAAAAACTTTCCAATGTATTCATCATCATCACTTTTTGTCCTATCGTCTCCCCTTTAGATCACTTATCTCTTCCCCTCCTCCTCCTTCTCTCCGCACCATCTCAGACTCTTTCCCCCACCCCCACCTCACCCCCCTCGGCTGCCCCTTTAAGAGCTATAACTCTTATTTTTCGCAAACCTGCGGGATCCGGTCTAGCGCTGGACATTGCATGGGATGTAGGGTCAAGGTCGCATCCCTGAATTGGAAGGTGATTGTTTTGAAATAAGATACCGACATCATTACATTATTATTCAGAATTAAGAATGAACATGTGACAACTGAGGATTTTAAGGTACAGTACTAGTCTGAAAAATGCTGTTATTGTTATCATTATTATTATTATTATTATTATTATTATTATTGTTATTATTATTTTTATTACTACTTACAATAATATTAACAATTACACGAACAATAATAAGAAGTAAATAAAGTAACAAAAAGAAGAGTAATAATAATAATAACAGGAATAACAGTTAACAGAATTGTACGTGTTCCCTTGTTCCTTTTGTCACCTGGATGCATATTTTATTCTGATTAATTGCGATTTAAAATATTTATTTTATTAATATATTATTTTATTCCAATTATACAGTCCCCCATCTTCCATTCACTTATTTTTGACACCATTAATTGCGATCCATCAATAGGTATAAGGTCAAATGAAAAGTGCCTTTGGTTTTACGGAGATGATTTAGCACCCCATGAATGCGGTGACTCTGTTTCATATGTTGCCCAATGTCACACGCTGCCGCAGTCCTCTCAGCGCTCTGCACACTCAGCTGAGAATACGACCAGAAGCCCCGGAATTCAGCGGGTGGGTTCGATGCAGGATTTCTTGTTCTTACGAAGCAGAATGTAAATAAATATAAACCTTTATATAAAAAAACTCGTATTCTATATGGGCGCACCAATTCCCAATCTATGCATAGAGAAATCCGACTACCTATTTACTTTAACAGTGTAGATAATAAATAACATTATTACAGGTCTAGGTATGCGTCAAGAAAAAAAAGACTCTCACATATGGTAAGTATGACTTTACCTTGCACCTGTTTTAAGACTGCATGCATGTATGCATAGTGCATGTGCATTTTTACATATGTATACTATATATATATATATATATATATATATATATATATATATATATATATATATAGAGAGAGAGAGAGAGAGAGAGAGAGAGAGAGTCGTGTTGTGTGTGTATATGTGACAGATTGACGGTCATTCTCTTGGATATTAATAGAAAAATAGAAAATTGTCATATTTAAATAGGCCAGTAATTCCAAAATGTTCATATGAGACAGTGATGGTTGATTCACGTGAATTGCAAAAATCCACTGCAATAAAAATGCATTTGCCAAAGCATATGAGCGGCTTTTTTTGAATAAATGCAACAAATATTTTTGTTTGCGCTCTGATGTCAACATGCCTGTTATAGTCCAGCAACATCTATCGATTCTACAGGAGACACAGTGAAACTTAATTACAGACAAACTGAATTAATGACGAAACCTCTAATGAAAGGGAGTGGACAGGGAAGTGAAGAGGAGGTTCTAACAATGTTACAAACTGCTACAGCAATTTGAAAATTGACATGTTCCAAAGCAATTAAATTAACCATTCAATGTTCATATTCTCATAGCTTGTCATACACTTGCACGCTAATGCATTAAATGGCTTTGCAAGTCACGGTTATTTGCTTGCTTGCTTGAAAAGCAAATAGAGAGTATCATTTGCATTTCTGTGTTGCAGTTTGAACTGTAAAAAGGCATTACAGTACAAAAATATACCAAGAACCAATACAAAAGGTAGAAATTAACATCTCTACCTTTACAAAGTACCTAAAAACTTGAATTAAGTCTGAGCTCTTATAATTGGCCTACACATTTACGGTATAAAATCTGCTATAGCATATCTTTTACTGTACATGACGTGCATGCAAAACTGTCATGTCAGGCCTTGGTTATTTAAGATGATGCAAATTACAAAGTTACAAATTATAAATTCGGGTTTTGTCATTACATTTTTTCCCTTTCGAATTATCGTAAATAACTCTGAAAACGTATTTCATATACGCAGTGTTTATCAATTTATTGAGGAATAATCATTTTTTAAATTTTTGTTAAAGCAATGCTCATTTAAAAAATGTGACTAAAGCAAATTCCTCGGTAAATGGCGACTATGGATATAGCACTGCAATGTAGATTTACTGACTGTGATAGTACACCCTTGCTCAGGTATAACATAACTCTCATGGGAAGGGCTGGCTCCAAAGCACAGCGATCAAGATAAAAGCTGTATCACTTTTACTTTTTAGAATTCTCTAAGCAAAAGACACTTTGAAAAATCTATTAGATTGCTCATCATAATGGCGAATGATGATGATGATGATTATTATTTGTATTATTATCGTTGCAACATTGCAATAATAATAATAATAATAATAATGATCCATTGGCTGTGCAACTGCAGAGTGTGCTGCCTTTCAGTTTCTTACTAAAATCAGATGGAGTGTCATCACATTTATCACAATAGAATCCGAAAAATATAGATTTTTTAAATGTTCTGTTAGATGTAAATAACATAATTTATTTCTGAAATCGATACTTGTTTCATTGAAAACAATGCTGACAATAGTGGCCCATTTAAGTATACAGATTATATACGCAAGGACATTACGTAAAAATTATATTACTAATGTTCGTCTTAACCACCACCACCACCGGTCTGTCAGGATTGTTTTAACATAGGCAGCAGGCTATTTTTACGTGACACCTGCATTTCCCTGGCTGCGTTTAACAAGGACTCAAGACGGAAATTAAAACTAAAATTGGAACACTGGACGAACACTTTCTAAGGAATGGTAGGAATGAAAACGGATACATGCAACTTATTATTGTTTGTGTAACTATGTATTTATGGATTATCCTGAGAGAAAAGAGAAGTGCACGAGTTCCGTTGCCTTGCATGTTTCTTTCTGTAGGAAAAATATACATGCAGGTAAAATCAAAAGACGGCACAAAGAGTAATATTTTAATTCAATTAATAAATGCTCTTGAAGAAGACATTTTCACTCTTCCATGGCTGCGACCTATATGTAATGCATCAAAAAGTAAAGGAGAACTGAAACACAGTGAACCAGCTGCTTTATGCAGTTTTAGCCCTCAATGTTTTCACTAACCCTCCAAAACAATTTAAACATATAACGCGTTTCTTTCTCACATTGGGTTGGACAAATTATTTCATACGGAGCAACACCTTTTTTAAGAGCAATTAACTGTAATTACGCTTGTAAAGAAAAGTGTTGCTCTTCAACACTCGCTCATTGGGGAATAGTTTTCTGCGTCATTTAAACGTCTGCCTTTTACGAGCTCCTGGAAGCGTGATGGTCCTGTAACCACGCATTTGGAGTATTTTCTTTCCAGATTGTTGCCATTTTCCTGTGGCTCCAGAGCAGGAAGGGAGGGGATGCTGGCCAAGACCCCGGAAGAGAGGTGCTGTGCTAGCCAGGCCGCATTAATATCCGTTTTTTGGCATCAGCATCACCTGCTCTTATGCAATATATAATATTTATTAATCAAATCAGGCGGTTTTCGCCACAATTACAAACACTGCGCTCCGTAATATAAAGTCTCTCTCAAATATTTGTATTTTATTTAACATGCATTAATGTGAGACTTATTATGATAACTATTCATGCGACCTTTCATATTCCCATCATGTGTTTCCATCCGAATCAACCAGACCCCGTGTTATTACATAACCATATGTTATTCATATCCAACAGAATTAAAAGCGGCTTCCCTGTTAAAATCACCACTCACTGTGTTCCACCTGATGTTCACGTTCAAAACCCATTAAAGCATTATTCGACTATTTTGAACATTTCAAATATTTGAAACATGTGCATTCAAGAAATTAATTTAAAAATACTTTAAGACATCGAACCTAAATGATTTGCTACAAGACCCTGTTCCTAAAGGTCGTATACTCCAATTACAACAAGTGCTAATGCAAATGCGAATAATAACACAAATACTAATAGCCAGTTTATTCAGCAAATCGGGTTGCTTGTGACATAATTGACTGTGATGAATGATCTGTAATATAAAATTTTAAAATACATGATTTGATCTAATTTTATAAATGAACACAATAGTTCAGAATGATAAAATCGTCTCGAAAACATATCTAAGTAAGTCTCTATATTACGCTTTGGTTGGGCTGATTACAGAGCGAAAACAATATAATCCAATTTCATTTTTATACAGTTGGGCTATGTCCTTATAATCATTCAATTCGGTGGGTGCATTGCAAAACATCATGAAATCAGAGACAGAAATTTGTCGCAAGAATTAGAAATATGACGCGGCATGAAGTGATTCCTGTGGCCTGTAGAGGACCAAGTGTAGTTTTATCCTAACACGCTGAAATTGAAGCTTTATCCATGGTAGAAATAGGCCTGGGATTATGGGCTGTGCGGAGATAACATCACAGTGCATTAGATATGTGAAATAAAACACTCCCAACCAGGATTTTGGACAGTGTATTCATGATACATCAAAACACGGACCTGTGGTGTGAATTATACGTTATTATGTGCCCCGCAAATGGTCATTCTGCCAGATTCAATATAATAGTAAAGCAAACAAGATTACTTCGGGGGTGAAAAGCTCTCCGGACATATTATGCTCTCTTGCGCGCACCCACGTGCAGACAGTCTGACCAGCATGCACGCGGACGCATGCACACGCACAGTACTCACAGGTAGGAAAATACAAGCACTTACTTTTTACACTTACTCTATCACTTACGATGGCACTATTCGACTACAAGCGAACGACACATAGAACTAAACTACAAGTACAAACGAATGGCAGAGATAATGTACAAAGAAAACATCCAAGAAAAAAACTACTGACAAATAAATTATATAAAATGAAGCGTCAATATGAGAATACTACATGCGTTTAAGAGAGAATAACAAATACAAATGATTCAGAATAACGGAAGTAACCAAACCCATCTACAAATCAATTAAAAGATCTCCCCTCGCTACTGTTAGGCAATATTAAAAACACTGACCAGCGCTGGAGCACGTTCTTTTTGGCTGGTCTAGAGAAGTACCCCTGGCGCTCGGGCGGTCTCTTTTTTCTTCTCCGCTTAATGAAGGCACAGGAGCGGTTGCAGTGAAGTTGGCTTGGTAATTATTAGCCATTAATTGGGTTCAAGACCTTGGGCGTCTATGGGAAATGGGAAATCTGACCGCTAATCCTAGTCACTTTTTTCTTCTTCTTTCTAAACTCGCCGCCAGAGACTGATGTCAGTCTGGGCTTCTAACCCTATCCTGATATGAATGACACAGAGAGTGTGTGTGCTCTGTATGAACAAAAACTGGCGTTTGTGTTTTCACTAAAACAAAGACCCATGGTGTTCCCCATAATAATTTAAGGCAACAACATTACTGTAATTCCGGTTTTTACAAGCAATACATTTTTAATGAAGTTATAAATCATAATTTTATTTAATGGCCAAACCAAACAGCCTGATGGCCAACCGAAGACAGCCACTGCACGGCGAGGTGGTGGTATAGGGGAGGTGTCCATTTTAGAATTAATGCATACAGTTAATTATCTTTTAAATTTATATCAGACGAGTACATCAGGCAATACTTTTGGAACAGCGTATCTTAATCTGGGAAGAAACTGAGGAAAATATCTTTTTTGAGCGCACATTAAGGACATATATCCAGCCAAAACATACATACACACACATACAGAAAGCAGATTTATTCACTTGACACAGACAATGAGTAATGACAGGCACGTGTAACGGGCAAAACAGGTCTATACTATAGACTTCAAGACCACAACGTCAAATGGCATATGTGTATGAAAACCATTTGTATTACAATTAAGGTTTTAGTAATGTTTGAAGCAATTCTCATTTTGCCTCTATGACCTGAAACAAGTGTGATGACTGCAGTTCTGTCAATCAAGGCTAAAAAGTACATTTAACTCTGTCACAGAAGGTGGCAGCACTCTGCTGCGAAAATTAACTGTCAGTTCATTTGATTACTAATTGCATGTTTACTGAATAGTTTTTCTGTTTCTTATCCTGCGATTTTTGATGTTTCTTTTTTCACACAAGGTTCCTGTAAATATGTAGCACATGCTCTCATTCTGGTAGGGCTTGGCCATCTGAAACGCAGCTTGCCTACTCCGATACAGCTCAAACCATTAAGCAGAGAAACCACAGCGAAGTGGTGAACTGAAAGCTGATATTCTATTAACGTGCCCGTATTAAGCACTATTTGGGTTTCACTTAAGCAATCAATTTGTTGACCCCACATTTATTATAGGTATTACCATCCAACAGATGCCCTTCCAAAACCATTAAATCCTCATAGTGGTGTAAGCAAAACCAACACATCTGATGTGAACAATGGCTATCTGCCTTAGCTTTGTGCAGTTATAGAAACTGTATACGTCGATTGGATCAAAATAGGCGCAATGTGCATTTATTCATGTGATAACAATATCAAGCTCATTATAAAAACCTGGTATAAATTATAAATACAATAGCGCATTAAATGATACAGACTTGTATATATGAATATTAAATGTATACAATAAATATCACATTTATGTATTATTATTATTATTATTATTATTATTATTATTATTATTATTATTATTATTATTTAAGCTTTCCATTGGTATACCTCCCCGAGGTCCAACAGCCTCACTTGAATGGCCCCGAGATCATTAATTCGATAGCGCGCAAAAACAACAGAGTGGAGCCTCTGCACAGCCTGCAATAAAAATGCACAACCTTACAGCGCCCGGGGCAAGGAAAGAAAATTACCCCAAAGTAGAAATGACCTTAATATGATGTAATCAATCAAGTTGTCTACTGGGACATTGAGAATCATAATCCTAATCTTTCAGACTACAAGAGAACGGTATGAGAACAATACTTTAAAAATCGGTGTTCACAATGTACCAGGCAAAAAATTCTTATCACTGAATTAAGTCAAAATATTGTATTTGTCCACTTTGTTGTAAAACTACAGGGCCTAAATAATACTAATACGATGGTTACTGCAACTAGAATCACCTCTATTACATTTATTCTTCCTCTGCGTCTTATTATTATCAGCAAGGCAACAACGACAACAAAAACAAAAACAACAATAATAATAATAACGTTAGTAATAATCATAATAACAATAACAACAAAAATAATAATAATAATAATAATAATAATAATAATAACCGAGCACTTTAAATGTATGAAGAAAAACATAAAGCAAATAAAAAATAAACAAAACGTGTCTTAAAAATGCTGAAAATTGCAAGCAAAAAGACGAAACGAGAAGTGAACGCATCACTTCTCTATTTCGGCTGTTATCACAAAAATGTAAAGGTTCAGCGGTTAGCTTACAATACGGGTTACTATATCGTGCATAAAAGTGTCATGTCATACAGGTGCAGAACAAGCGCAGGCTACCAGCAAAGCCGAGAAAGCTGTTAGGTCTTTTGGCAGAACATATACGATGTAGACGCTATAAAATAAATTCTGTCGAGATTCCATGCAAAAATATTGCCACGAAAACTTGATACAATTTATATAGCCTTGTTCTTTACTGTACTTTTCTTCTGTAGTCCATGGGAAATGCCGTGTTTGATACTTGTAATAATAATAGTTGTCTCTTATGCAGCATTCCAAAACTGTACATGGTCCGTCGTCTCTCCTTAAACACACATTTAACCGAGGGTTCCATTTTAGCGCATTTACTCTAACAGGAAACAGCTTTTAACAGAGCTAAGATTGAACAGTTATCTGTTTACTTGAGTTTCAAGTTGAACTGTGGGGAAATTTTAGAAAGACAAATTTTACGTCATTTTAAATGAGGTAAGAACAACGTCTAGCCATAGAATACCTGAAAATGTCAGGTGATCTTTAACACACCTTCGAACAGCTGTGAATGTTTTGAAGTGTTTGAAGATGCGTACAATTTGGCATAAATAATATTGGTATACACAAATATATTCTTTTCAGTAATATAACCTATCTATCTTCTTGACAATGACAGTCATTTTAAGCAGGCTATCAAAATCTGATTTTCTGTCTTCACGTCTTGTAAATTTATTCTGTCAGTCTGTTAGAGAGGAAATAACAGTAGTTCCATTTATTTAATTAACAGTTCCGTCTCTGATATTTAGTCACTTGAAGGTATGTGGTTCTCTCAGGTAACATATTAAAGCATTTCTGTCCAATTACAATGTTGAAATACCTTTGTGATACACTGAAGGCACACAAATACAATGTAAGGGTTAATTGTAGAGTTATGTAATATTGAGTAAACGTTTTTATTTTTGAAACTGATATTTGTGTATGGGTATTTAATACACATCATACCCATTAGTACAAACTTGACAACATATTTAATGTTTATTTGCAGAATAAACTGTGCTGAATTGTGAGTGTTATATCATGCATCATTTTACCAGTGTCCTTCATATGAAGATATTTAGTAATAATTTACAAGAAATTTATATCACAAATGTATTTCAATGAGCCTAGCTTTATACATAGCTCTGAGTGAGGGTTAAAGCTTAACAAGAGCTTGGGTGTCATCGAATTGTAAATGGTTAAAAGCTTAATGGGGGCTCTGATACAAAGCTGTGTGTTCAGCTGCACAATGTGCTCAGCTATTAATTGATTCCCATGCAGTTCTCTCCCTGAGTGCTATCTGAGAAGATTTGGTTGTTCTAAGTTAGTCAAATCAAGCTGAGATATTGAAGCACAAATGACAGCTATTATAAAGGTAAGGGGCAGCCTGAGCAAGAGTGACAGGAGGGGTAAATGTACTTTCAACATAAATGTTTACAATATTGTGCATTTTCTTGTTCTCACCAAGCTTTTAATACTCTGATGAAAAAGGTTGTATACCTTTTTGTGCATTTTGGGTTGACTGAGCCAAAACACAGCAAGATCCTTGAATGCAGGAGAGGAGCCATCAAGTATCAATTCTTGTTCTCTTACTGTTTAATAGGGTAGTTAATACACCACGAAAATCCATGTGCTCGTTGACTGGTGCTTCACACACTGCCCAATAAGCCACAGCGCACCCACATTAGGCTGGGCAGGGGATTGGCCACACCTGGGGACAAGCTCACCTATCACACCATCACACCAGCAAAGCTGATGAAACTGAGTTATAGTCCATTCTGGGATGTATTAGTCACCTTGTTATGTTTGTTCCCTGCCTTGGAACCACAGATGCAAATGACCCATAAAGCTATCCCTACCGCAACAAGTTTTACTTGGTACTTGTCCAAATAAATGAGAATAAATAAAATAAATCTTAGCCAAGGAGGGAACGTCTTAGCCAAGAAGCAACTTCAGGCAGTCCACTGTGGATGTGAATTTCAGCTATGTAGCAAAATTGTCATGATATCTTGGCAGTGAAAAAGATGGGCTGAGAAGATTGCAGGGATTAGCTGACGAGTATTCATGCTAAACTGCTCCCTCTTATGTTGCCATTTTGAAATTTAAATTTTACTAGATGCAACTTCTATGGCTTAGGTAGCTTTCATACTATCAATTTACAAATTATAAATTATTTGGGTATAATAATTTTATGAAGTAATTTGTGTCATTTTTATTAATGACAGCCAGGGTCTAAAGCAACACTCTTGTCCTTCTCCAGTTCAGTTCTCATACCATCATTCCATCCTGCTTCCCCAAGTATTTCTGCAGCTCCCCCTTACGCTAACAGTGTACAGGGTGAGAGCAAGAAATAGAGCAGCATAATAAGACACACCATCACACAGCAATGCTGAACACTTCTCTTTTCAGACCAAATAGTGGTTCAATGTATCAAATAAATGCTACATCTCTGAAGGTCCTAAAAGCCTAATATTGTAGTCAAACTGCCAAAGACAGGCTTGGTTGCTGCCCTCTACCTTCTCAATGATTAATTTGGCTTAGCTTACCACAGTAACTGGCTCTTCGCTTCTTGTGACTGTAAAAACTCTTTTTTTTCCAGCTTCGGCAGAGGATACTCAGAATTATTCAAGTTGTCACCAACACATGAAAATAATTGTAGACAAGCTGTACTCTTTATGTTGTAAGCAGTAAACTAGCTAGGATAATTCAGAATAGGCACTTTTCTTTCTACAGGAAAATCCATTGAGAGGATTTTGTCTGAGGATGATATGAAGAAGTTAGCAATCTACCTGATATTGTGTTGCAGTAC
Source organism: Albula goreensis (assembly GCA_022829145.1). NCBI lineage: Eukaryota > Metazoa > Chordata > Actinopteri > Albuliformes > Albulidae > Albula > Albula goreensis. Next base: position 14,809,164 of record CM040752.1, read on the forward strand.
ATTCATTACAACATCACGTCCTCAAACTTGAAACTACTATTACAAAGTCTCACACTAATTAAAATATTTTAAAAAGTATTGAGAATTATCATACCACAACAAAGACTTCAGCCTTCTTGCTTACTCACTGATTGTGAACTGTAATAATACAAGGCCACTCAATGTATAGTACAACTTCGCCTTTGCCAACAGGACATGTAAAAAGGCAGGGATGCTTTCATGGTTTATTCACTATGGTACATGCAGAACATCCAGCTTTTAAGTATTGGGTCTCGCTATCACAGGCACATCTGCTTATCATATAAAGAGGACCAGCTTAACTCTTCTTGCACTCAGATAGGTTGCTTATTGTATATACAGTGGACCTGCAATCTTCATTTACCAACAATATTATACTTTCATTCATTCTTAGTTAACAATGCAGTGCCAAACATTGCTGTTGTCACCACCACAAAAACAAAACACTCCAATAATGAACAGGAAGAGTCATATCCTAAATCAAAAAGTGGAAATGGTTTTGGTTTTTTTAGGGCTTCATGGACAATGGTAGAGGTAGTTTAAGAGGACATAGCCTGGCTTTCTGTTATTATTCCTTAGCACTACACCTACATTGTTCTGAATGTTTACCTCTGTCAGGTGAGAGGCTTCAGTGCTACAAGCCCACAAGTCTGTCTGGCATGCCTATGCTTCATCTATCGGGATATCTAAGTTATTTTTAACCTAAACAATGAAGATCTTCTGTCATTTTGATTTATAACAATGGAACAACTGGAAATTAATATTATATAAATAATCTTTCCCAAGTTGACATGAGTCCTGTGTTAGTAATGATGTCCTTGTGTTAAATACAAAATTATCCTTTTGCGTATGGCCACTTCTGAATAGATTAATTAAGACTTAGACCAACAGTACCAAAAAAGAAGAAAACAATGGATGACAGATCTAAACTGTTTCTGTGAGCTTGATTGGTTTAATAGGTCAGGGCAAATATCCCTAATTATACGGTGCAAAAATTCCCAAGCTATCAAAAGAGGCAATGCTGCCAGCTACCTCTGATTTTACATTAGACAATAAAGACATTAGACTGAGAACAGAGTAAGAGCGATAGACATGGTAGTTATAATGACCTATTCCTACACCTTATCAACTTCCTAAACCTTTATTTTCTGAAGAATAAAACAGTTACAATTGTATGGTGATTTGAGCCAGTGAACAACACATTATTACCATGCCATAATATTAAGTTGCAAGAATCAGGTTTCCAAACCAACAGATTTACTTGGAAAGAAACTCAAAAAGGTCCGGAATTCTTCTGCATTTGGAAACAAAGGGAAGCAATTTCAAAAAGCTTGGGAGGTGTTGCTACCCACCTTTAAAAACTACGTTGATCTGTGTTATTGCTTGTTAGCTGAAAACAAAAAGGCACAGAACTAGACCATCATAGTAATATTGGAATACAACAACAGCACAAAAATATATTTTGTTAAAAGACAACCCCTTCCCCACAGAAAAATAAATTTCCTAATTCAAATACTAACACTAATACTAATAATAATTCTGATGCTAATAATAATTCTAATTATACCACAGCACTTTGTTTACAGAGTCCTAGCAGAGCAAGTGTCATGTCTCTTCTGTCCTAACATATTTTTGTTTGCTTCATGGTCTGATAAATGCATTGTATTATTCCAGAAAAAGTAACATCTCCTTAAATATGTTGTCAAAGTTAACGATGTACAGGATAAAGAAAACTGTAGTTATAATGGAAGGCCAAAAACATAGCAAGAAGCAACAACTGTGTCTGTGATCATCACCACCTATTAAAGGATATGTACTGGGTGTAGACAAAATTGTGGTACCATCGAAAGAAAAAGGGCTTGTATCGTGAGGAAGACTACATGTGTTTCATATTAACATTGATTATAATTACCAATATGCTTTTGTTATAAAAAGAGTATTAAAGTAAACACTTCAACATGTGAAATAATACAGCAACATGAAAAAAAAAACAGATTTTTAATGCCATGACATGGCTGGTGCTTGTCAGTCACAGAGATGGGAAAATTACTTAATGTGTCAAGAGGAAGACTGTCAAAAGTCATGATGGCATGTGGCAAACAAGGTATAACTATCATGAAAGAGGAAACATGGTTACAAGTTGAAGTTCACTGATAGAGACAGAAGAATAACAAGTCAGAGAAATCCAAAAAGCCAATTAACCCACACTGAAGACAGTTGAATACCATGCTGAATTTGTTCCAGGATGGGTAGCCATCTCATGGCAGTTATTGATTCAAATAATTTCTCTGCATGACAGAGTTGTATCCAAGGAAAATTAAGCAATTTATCAACCAGACTGTTGCCTAAAGATGTTCCAATATTCCAAGATGACTGGAAAAATTGGAAGTTCTCAAATGTAGAGTGTGGAGTAAATTTCCTCCGTCTTCATCTCTCAATGAACTGGAGGCTTTCCTTCTTATAGGATGGCCAATATATATATACACACATGGGTGAATATGCAGATATGGGAACTTTAATGTCTAATCTATTTAAATGTAATAATCTGTATCTGTAAAAAAATAGTAAAAATGTATTAAATATACAACAAAATGTAATATAGTATGCCTTTTATTTTATTTTTTATAGTAAATATACCTGTCCCACATCACTGGTGTTATTCCCATCACAACAGCAATAATGCTTGTTAATACATTTTTTTCAAGATTAAATTTACTTACTAACATACAGTAACAGTCAAGAACATGATATTCTACAACAGGACAATTTCTAAAGTGATGTGCTCAAAGTGAAGCTGGCGTGCATTCCTAATGGAATAACTCCTTCCTCTGTTCGCCTGACCCTCCCCTACCGAAAGGGCCCCTCTCCTTGGTGACAACTCTTTCCTACTCTGCTCCCCCAATGGTGGACTGAACTTCCAAATACAATAAGGACAACAAAATCTCTCGCCATCTTCCACTTTAAACAGAAAACACATCTGTTTAAATTGCATCTAGGCCCACCAAACCATTTCCCTCTCACTGTACTCTCAGACTAATATATCTGTATGTCTGCTGGTACCTACTAAAGCACTTAATTTTCTGTAGGTGTCTGTTGGTGTGGTAACTGCTATGGCTGGATGTGGCCCTGACTACTTGGTATTGTCACTGCCTGATGTTGTACCCTATTTTATGTACTTTTGTAAGTCACTCTGGACAACAACATCTGCTAAATGCAAATATAGGTTGGGGTTTGGTGAGTGTGTGCTGTTGGCACAAGGGATAGCATTAGGTTTTATAACAGCACTTATACTTTGTGGTGATTATTTTGATATGAACTTGTACTGTCCACAGAGACAAGGCCCCGCACCACCATGATGAGGCTAATCTTAAACCAATACTTTGTAAATTCTCTTAGAATTTTGCACATGACAGTGCATAGCTAGTTTTTTTATTAATGTATATTAAAAATTGAAAGACTCTGTAAAATGTTAGTCACAATGTAAATCTTGCCACAGATCATGTTATTCAGTTAAGGGTACATTAAACTATGATTTATGTCAATGTTTACATTACAAACCTTTAAAGAGAACACAGCTCTGAGACTGACGCGCACTTCCTTTAAAGAGAACACAGCTCTGAGACTGACGCGCACTTCCTTTAAAGAGAACACAGCTCTGAGACTGACGCACACTTCCTTTAAAGAGAACACAGCTCTGAGACTGACGCGCACTTCCTTTAATGAGAACACAGCTCTGAGACTGACGCGCACTTCCTTTAAAGAGAACACAGCTCTGAGACTGACGCGCACTTCCTTTAAAGAGAACACAGCTCTGAGACTGACGCACACTTCCTTTAAAGAGAACACAGCTCTGAGACTGACGCGCACTTCCTTTATAGAGAACACGGCTCTGAGACTGACGCGCACTTCCTTTAAAGAGAACACAGCTCTGAGACTGACGCGCACTTCCTTTAAAGAGAACACAGCTCTGAGACTGACGCGCACTTCCTTTAAAGAGAACACAGCTCTGAGACTGACGCGCACTTCCTTTAAAGAGAACACAGCTCTGAGACTGACCCGCACTTCCTTTAAAGTCTGGAACCTGAATGAAGTGGCCCAGGCCCTTGACTTAAATGAAGAAAATCTGCAGTTTCACCAGTTTCCCTGTGACTGGATATGTGGAGAATCACCCTCCCCCCCAAACACACACATCTCATTGGCTTCTAGACCAGCACTTCTCAGCTATGATGGGGTTTCTGCTATGTATGTTGTCTTTGGTTTAAATTGGACATCTTTCTTTAAATTTCTAGACAGCTGTCTGCCATGAAATTATTTATGAAAGAAAACAGTGGAGGGTCATTAAAAAAGTCCATGTGTATTTTTTGGTGGCAAAACAGATCAGTAATATTAATTAGCATTCAATAAAACGACATTCAGATTGACAAGCTATGTACTAAGGGTCTACAGACCCACATAACAGCTGTAAAATGACAAATAGGTATTATTATTAATGTACAGATAAAAACATAGGAACATAGCTTTTGAATGGTAAACAATGCAAGATGTGTATGGCTATGAACAACACTTTGCAACTGCGCAACATTTTAATCAAGTGCATGTTTGAAAATTCACACCATTTACTACAACACGCCTTGCCAGGAAACTCTATGACTAAGACTATGGCTCTTTAGTTCGTTCATTGCCTCTGTCTCCTCAGTGAAGAAATAGACAAACTGTTACAAAATATTGCATTCTCACAAAAATATCTGCTCAAAAATAATTCTGTCACAATTCTGTTAATATCTTATATGAACTTAGTTTGGAGAAAGTAGAAAAATAAAAATTGCCTCTGAATTTTCGACAATCAGCATCAATTACTTAGATACAAGCTATTTTCTGTATCTACCAAAATGTGTAGACATACAGCTATAAAACAATATGTGTACCTAGTGCTGAGCTGTTAACAAAAGAACACAAAAATTAAGCACACGAGAGTAACAAAACAAAAAGGCACAGAATGAAGGACAATTACTTCATGCTAACTCCTGGCTTAGGAATATGATAACCAGCCACCATTTTAAATGGATATTTTCTGAGACAGCTTTTATCTACTGCTCTTTATCATCTTTCAGTGGCTTTGTGCTGGTATTCTGCATGCAACAAGGCAGCTTGGGTTTCTGGGAGTTCAGACTACCATGAAAGTGTGTATGAAGACTGCCCTCCTGTGTTTATCATACACACTGATCTTTTTTGGCCAGCACAGAAAAAGTGCATTTCTTCTTCTCTTCTACAGCTACTTAAAAACAGCCTCATCCAAAGTCACTTCCAAAGCATATTTTCTGTACATATTATTCATTCATTCAGCTGCATATTTACTGAAGCTGTGGAGGTTAACTACTTTGCTCAGGGGTAAAACAGAACTGCTGCATGAGGGGAATCAAACCTGCAACTCCTTGTTAAAGGCCTCAGGTTCCTTAATGGCTACTCTGTGCTGCCTTATTATTTTTGCTTCTCTCAGGATTCCAGGACCCTGGAGTTTGGACTCTTAGCCGGGAGTAAGATCCCAGATGGAGCAGAAGACATGCAAGGGAGACTGTGGAACAATGGGATATGTGATTGAGGGCTGGTTTAATGAAATGCCATATACGCAGTTCTGGATATTAACAGGTTGTCATCTTCGGCTTTCCAGGGAGCGCGCTCAAAATCCCCGAGCATGCTTAACAATTCCATTACCACTCAGAACACCCACGGTATCCTTTGAAGCAGGCGTATTAGGAGTTTATTGACATGCGCTTAAAATTGTTACCACTTGGCCCTCCTCTTCTGCAATCCACAGTTGAGAATAATAAACCCATTCTCTACCACTAACTCATAGCTGGGGGCATGCATTTTAAAGCTTTTATAGTTTGTTGAAACAAAGAAGGTTTCCCCCCTCCCTGTTGAAAGTCTTGCCTATTTGCTTGTTTGTTTAATAAACAATGTTATTACATGCTGGAGAATTTTCTTTGGGTACCTCAAGATTTCCAAATATATCAGCAGGACTACTTTTGAAATTCTTTATTCCATTTTATACTCACAACATTCAAACTGATTATTATAACTTGTTTGAAAAATTACAATATTGTGAGTTTTTGCAGTGCTCTGAATAAGGAAACTACATTTACTACATATACAGTTTATAAATCACATTAAGCAAGAAGAACCACAAACAGTAATGTGTTTCATAGTGAATAGATTTTACAATGCATTTGGTCACAATTATTGTCTCATATAAACTAGGATATTTATGAAAATCATACTTTACTATATGCTAAAACAATTTATTTAAACAGGAAATTGTTTAAAAGGTTCAATTCGGAAATACATGTCTGTAAAATGTAAAAAATGGTTTTTAAACATGGTTTGTTTGCTTTGGGTGAGAGATACATGCATGGTGGATGTGTGTGTGTGTGTGTGTGTGTGTGGGGGGGGGGTAGTTGGGTGTGGTCTCTTTGTTTTCAAGTGACCCTGAAAAAATATTAAGATTGTAACCTCAGAGTTGCTGGCTGTTTTTGATAAATACTGTCCATGACTAATAAAACATTGAACCTTGCACACTCAAAAATGGTACATCTTTTTATTCAAGCAAGTGATCAACATAGTATAATTAAACACTGCCTTTCAAATTATTACTGAAAAACATTATGTATGCTACCTATCCTGAGAATATCTCTTTAAGACATTAAAGAGATTTATTTAGGAGGAATTAAGTCATCAGTGTTGTGGTTACTCCATAAGTGATGCAAATTTCTGCTCCAAACATATTTGTAACTTTCAAAAGATCATCTAATTAGGACCTGTTAATTGATTCTCCATGACCAAATACCAACCTCTTGATGCAGAACTAAAGGACAAAACTTAGGGCCTAAATTAAAATGATATTACATGAAAATTATATTCAGAGAACATGTTTACATGAGCATGAGTACGGGACACCGGCATTCTGACACAGTCATCATGTAAGACTGATGTACAGGCAGATCGGTCTGATTTTACCGGCGTGGAAAACGGGGGAGGGCATCATGCCACACTTTCAGCCAGCCTCCCTATTTCTGGGAGTTATTGACTAAAGGCATTAAAATGTATCCAATAAAAAACTTCCAGGCCACACTGGCATTAACTGGGGGCTGATACCTTCCCAGAGTTGGTTATGAAGAACATCATTCAATTTTGCATGGAGTTAGTTGAATGGCACAGGGCTGTCTGTAGTGTGCTGATGTCTAGTGCAATTTTCTAAAAGATCTTTTGTCTGTCAATTGTGAGACATCATATCAAGGCTGAAATTAGTGAGAGGGGAGGCACACAAGATCTGAATTCATTTATGTCTCTCATTCTGTCACTTGGTGAGCTTAAACAGAATGCCTGTTCTGGTTTTAAACAAAAGCGATCGCATCGAGCGTTCCATGGAATTCCTGATCTAAAGGAAGCCAAGACTAAGACAGCTCTGCTCTGGTTACATCCACCAGTTCATGTCATACCCACCACTGAGAGCATGAACTCTGAGTCGCTTTTACTCATAATTATGACTTTAATAACATCCCCTAAAGGATATTATGGTTATTCCATGACAAATGCACGGCACAATCCGACAAGCGCTGGCAGAGCGGTCAGCTTGGCTCTGGCAGAGCCGCAGGGCTGTGTGCTGGGAATACACTGGCTAGGCCCTAGGTGGGCCTTTAGCAGGAAGAGTGAGAGAGAAAATAGAAGAAGTGTGACACAGAATAAAACCTTTCAGAAAATAACCAATTTATTTATTTAGGCCTCTTTCTGGACCTGGCCATACTTTTTTCTTTAATTAAAACATACTTTGTTTTAAAGAGAAGCATGCTGATTACCTTTTTTCCACAGCCTATTCTATCCCTCGTCAAAGCAGGCCTCAGGGTGCCAAACCGTCAAATTGTTTGGGTGTTTTATAACACGACAAAGTTATTTAGGCCAAAGCCTCCCAGATTGAAAGGAGCACAAAGCAATTCATTAAAATTCTCGCCACCTTTTTTTCGACTGCGTTTCCAAACTTTTCAAAATTTTCCGCTAACGCCTGGGACAGGGCCAGATGGCATCAGGAGGTGCGAATCTGGTCATGGCTAAAGTCGCAATTTTTTTCAGTTCAGGAGAGAAAAAACACAAAAACCCAGGGGCAGGATCTTACAGAGAGCACACAAAAGAAAAAGCCAGAGAAAGGGAAGCAGTGATCATGAACATCATGTTAAGGTATCTGGCACACACGTGATTACTGTGAATGACTGGACTTTTTAATTTACGAGGAGTTACTTTAAACTGGACCACACACAGGCTGGGAGCTTCATTCCCCTGTGTATCAATGTGAGGATTTGTGCAGTGAAGCTTTAAAATCTGTCCCCGGCACCGGCCATTTCGGCTTGGCGCTCAGTAATGGGGGCCATGTATGTTCACACGAGCTCGGCCCCGGCGCACGTCTCACTGAACAGGCACAGGGTCTTTCTGTGTCCCCCAAGGACCAGCCCCACTTGCCCTGCTTTGTGTCAAAATCACCTGCTGATGGACAGCTCCTCATCTCTCTCCCTAAACCCTGGGTGCGCTTCTGCCCCATCCCAGATGATCTCCTGAAGGATGATATCCTGATTTTTTTTCTGGCTCTGACCCTTTTGTGTCTGATGCTCTGCGGTAGGTAGATGCAGGAGGGAAAGGAAACTTTATTATTGCTATTATTTTCAGCTGAGTGATTCCCCGGGCCTGCTCAAATGTCCTGTCTTTTCAGCATACCTGAAGGCTCTAAAATGTGCAGCACCCCCACCCCCTTACCATCACCATGGCCCTCCCTCCCTTCGGCACCTCTCCACCCACCCCTCGCCCCCCCATCATCCCTCTTTCCCTTCCCCTCGCTTCCCTCCCACCTTATGCTCAATAGGGTCCTCTGAACACACAATAATGGCTGAGGGAGACTAAGAATTTGTTCTCGTTACGAGGAGCTGGGAGTGCACCTGGATGGGCCAGCTTCCTGACCATGCTGTGAGGGGCTATTGTTTGGCATGTCAGCGGCCCGCTCTTTTAATGGGTCTGTATATCATCGTTCTGATTATGGCAGATGACTGGGGTGGGCCCCAGCTCTGGGGGTGGGGGTTGGGGGGGTGGCGGCTTAAATGTAGGACCCCAAATCCCATCGGCCGAAATCCTAGCACTTAACCCTGGCTCTGGCATTGTGTTCTGCCCTGGCTTTTATTTTTGCCTCTTCGTATTTTTAATGGACCCTCCTGTCCCTCTCCTCCCTTTCCCCATTCATTCCTTTTTTTCTTTCCTTTTTGCAATTTTTGTGCTATGACTTTTTGGACAGGAATAGGAAGTCAGACAGGCACCTGTCTCACCCACTTCCACATTCTTGAACAAATGAAGGTGCATGCATGCAACTAACTCTGCATTTATAACTTGCACTGTCTAGCACAAATTAGTCCAACATGAGTGCAGATAATTTACTTAGAAAACCTAATTAATTGACAATAAAAATATAACTGAAAAAATATATATTTTTCACATTAGGCCCGATTCTCTGGATACTTTTGCATTTTCACCGAACATACTATGGTATTACACAAAGTACAGTACACAAAGTGTACTGTTTAAAAGAATTTGCAAAATAAGACATATTGTACACAGAATGCATTTCTGTATTTCCATTTTAGCATGATGCAGAGAGTAAGCCCATGGATTGTGGGTCTGTCATCTTCAGTCAGGGACAGGAGGAGGAACCATTTGGCCCTCTTCCAGTGAACCAACAGGACTCTGTCTCTCAGGCATTCAGCCTTAATAGTATACATGAGACAGACATGTCCCTCTCCATCTAGCCCTCGTCATAAAAGGGCTCTGGTTCTGTTAGAGAGAGCACTCTTAAAAATTACAGACCTCCACGAGGGGAAAAGAATAAAAACACACACACAAAAACACACACACACACACATGCATACACAATTACTAAAAAAACACATACACAGACATACAATTACACACCAAGCATGCACTACAAAAACAAATATATACACACATACACACAAGCATTTTCATGAAAACACACAGAAGCATATAAAGATATATCCACATGCACATAAACACACACAACAAAATACACAACCCCTGCTCACACACACTCATATGCACAGCAGAGACCTGCACGCATGCACATTTGAGAGACTGGGTCTGCTGGTTGTCACCCTTGTCGAGCACAGGCAGATTTGCTGCTGGACCAGCTCCCCACACTGGCAGAGTCAAAGAAGAGCAGCTTCATCAGTCATGCTCTGTGTCAGAAGCAGCAGGCTTCACCACACTCAGCTGTGGCGTGTGTCGTCATCATGCACAGACAAAGCAACACAGAAAATGTTACCTACAATGTCCCTGAAAGACACTGCTTACTAGCTGAGAAGCTTCATTAAGTCTCTTCCGATTTCTTTGTATCCACTATGATTAGCTGATTAATATTTATATGCAATAAGTATATCAACATGAAATAATCAATATATAAACAAGAAACGTGTGTTAATGTATGTGGACGTGTGCACATTTTTAGAATGCGTGTCTGTGTCTGTCTGCATATTTACTGCAGGCAAGAAATGACTGCCAAGTGCATTCATACAGAACTGGGTCTAATGAAGTGAAAATTACATGTCTGAATGCCCTGTCTCCTACTTTAAGTACATTCTGATTTACAGGAAATTCCTTTGATGGATTCTTTGTTGGTCTGAGCATTTAAGCGCTACTCGCAAAAGATCCTTCTACCTCATTGTCCATTATGATGAATGGAGAGGAACATTTCTGTAATTGTTCAGATGGTTCCTGAACATCACCATCTGATAAATAAAGTCTGATCATGTGACAAAGGGTATTTGTGTGACAAATAATGTAGACTGATGCTGGACTGAAAATATTAGTCTTTGGGTCTGTGATTGTATCTATATACAGCAGACAGGTGGTCTACCAGTAATGGAAACACCTGGGTAAACAACACAAAACAAGTATATACGTAGCAGATACTACCACACACGAGTCATTGAGTAAAGTAGAAAATAACATCACAGTATGCATAAGGTCATGCCGGACAGTCCTATAATTATGGTTATCATGGCTGCAAGAAGAGATAGATATCTGTGGCTTTAAAGAAGTGGTGATTGTTGGGGCATGTCTGGCAGAAGCTCCAGTGCCCAAGACAGCTTAATTTGCTGATGATGTTCCATGGGCTATGTTGTTTTAAGTGGGACTTTTAAATGGGATATTATGGAAAGATGCCTGAAACAGTGTTTTCCACTTCATTCAACTAGGAGCGAGTTGCCTGGCTTTCTCATGGAAGGATTTTGTCATTTTCCTCCTGAGATGCTGCAAGACAAATGTATGGCTTACTGGCAACATGGAGTGGCCAAATGCCCAATAAAGTCATATCCCATTGATTTTTCCATGTTTCGTTCACTATGTGTACATACACAGACAAATACATTTATGTATTTACGCATGAAGTCTTGTGGTCACTAAAACATTTTGCTTAATTTGTTTGCATTACTCATAAGGAAACCATCAAATACAGTGATAGTTGAAAATACATGCCCTTTAAATTATATTTTAAACACAATCAGATCTTCAGCTCAGTCCTCCATCAACCTACAATATTTCTGCATGGGTGTTAGGCTGAAGCCCAGTTAAACGACCATACATTCAAGTGAGAGCACAGTTCTTCTGTATTTCAATGCACTCAGCAAGGCCAAACCAGTCTATCGATTATGAGCCATGTATGTTCAAAAAGTCAGAGCTGGTCCAAGACATAAGGAATGTAGCAGAATTATACCAAGGAAGGTATCACATCCACAACTGGAAAATTAAAATTAAAATATGTTTTACTGCCATGACAATATGCTGTGAAATATCGCCAAAGAAAATATGTTAATTGCAAAATATATGCTGCAATAATAATAATAATAATAATAATAATAATTAGACGAAGAACATGTCTTCTGTTGATGTTGAATGTTTTCCCCTCATGCACAATTTCCCAGAAACAATTAGGAGACAACAACTACTCATCACATCATGGCCTCTGGTGCTGTTAGTGAACTGAAAAATGTTTGTATAACAATAAAATTGTATATGTTTCTCAAACCTTTTCTGCATTTAAAAATATTCTGCATCATTATTCTGTTTTATTCAACCAATATTACTATTTAATTTCAGTTAACTCCACATTCAAAGGGAAAAGTAAAATTTATACACTTTTCAATACAGGTGACAATAATACAGATTAAGGTAGCAATTTGAATGAATCTTTATGAATTGCATTAACATGCTTTATTTCAAAATTTAAGTTAATTTAACTTAAAAAGATCCATGCAAGCTGTTGTCTTAATTTTTAAGTATTATTTTGACACTATTCCACCTCATTTGAAAATCACATCCATACATAATTTATCATTAACTCTGTGTTGTAAAAATGACCAATTTGTTTGAAACACAGTTCATTACTGAATCACTTCAGGTATAAGGTTTCCCATCATACAACCAGTGGTGTTAAAAAAACATTTAAACATATGTGAATATACCTGTAGACTTTACAGAGGAAAACTTAGAGCATGTCCAAATACAATGTTAGCGAAGCTGACTTTAATGAAACACCTGAATAGAGGAAAATATAAAAATATGCATTATTCACTCTGTGAACATATTTTTTTTTACTATCATTTGATTTCATAAATGATACACTCAAGCAGGCATGGTAACACACTCCAAGAACAAGCCCCCTCAAAACCACAATCCTAGATGACTTTGCATGGCCAAGCTGAGAGATCAAAAACTAAGAGGTGAAGTCTGCTTCTTTTAATCTTCTGCCTGATATCCAGAATTTCCTGGTCAGAGCAGACCTGTGTGAAATGATGTAGAAATGGAAGATTTACAGAGTGTGAACGCTGCTGGAATATTTCCTACGCAGAGAGCCTGAGCAGCATTCGAACAAACTAATTAACCCTCCAGGGAGGTGCGTAGCTTGGAGAAATATATAATCCCTGTGTTGGTTTCCCTTATAAGGCATTTCCAAACATGGCAACAGTTTACATTCCCTTGGTGTGTCAGATGAGAACCAGCTAATGTGTCAGTAATTGGACAAATGGTATTTTTAGAACTGTTTTAAAATATCTCACAGCATGTTGAGCAGTTCTAAATGCAGGGGCTGCCCTTGTCACCCCTATACTAACCCTCCCCTTGTATATATTTTTTTTTTTTGTGTGTGTGTGTATGTATGTGTATATATGTTGTGAATGAGTGCGTGTCTGTTTGTGTGTGTTTAGATATATATATATATATGTGTGTGTGTGTATATGTGTACAAAGTGACACACATCAGCACATGTTACAGGAAAGTATTACAATTTATTCAGCAACTCCTGATTGAATTAGGTGTGAGGTGTGCATAGTTTCAGGAACAGGCGCTCGCACTCTCCCATAAAGTAGGCAGAATTTGAGCATCTGCAAGGAAATTAGTGCCAGCAAACGCAGGGCGGGTCATTAGTGCGTTTTATTGGAGGGCTCAATGGAGTACGCGATACGACGGCACAGACATCCAGGGAAAACAGGCCTCAGACATCAACATGTATTCGTTTTGATTAGTCCCAGACCCAATTTCACTGCTGTAGTGCTGCAACATATTCCATATTCTGGGGGTTGGGTCTGCTCAGTCTTACTTGCTTGTGTACTGATCTCATTGCATGCATCATAACAAAGTTAAATATCTTCTATTAAAGACGCACTCTAATGCATATGTCCCTGTTTTACTAGATTTAAAGTCGTCATTTGGAAAAAATATGTCCATGAATCTCTTGTGCATTGAGCATAATGACATTGAGCTAGGCTTTACTTTCAGATACATGTAATGACTGAATGCCTGTAAAAGATCTCAGGGGATCGTTTCTAGCAAAAAAAAAAATAAAACAAAACAAAAAAATCCTGATTTGAAAAAGTACTTCTCAATGGCTGATCAGAAAATCTACCTGAATATGACTAATAAAAAAAAACGAAATTCAACAACAAATGCATTTATCTCACGCCATCTGAAATGCTAGGCAGTTTCTGCACAGACAGTGATTCCATTGTTCAGCATGCTTCACCAAACACATTGTCTGATATGACATAGTTCTGTGATACAATTATAACTGCCATTTCAGCTGCATAATGAAACTCATGGTGGGACAAGGGTCACAAATTTCATGTTCAAAAGCTGTCTGAAGACAAGGGAGCAGATATATACCCAATCATCCAACAGGCATTAAATAAACAATTTAAAGGCCAGAGCTCTCAGCCTGACTGACCCCACATCTGTGGACAACCAAATAGGAAGGGTGTTTGTTTAATCTCATAAACACACATCAATCACAGGTCAAACAACTGTGCTTAATGGTAGCTCCTGACTTTGGACTCTTGGGCTATTTTTTCTCTAACATATTCCTTTATTCTTCTAGAACCATTGTTCATTCACACAAAAGAGATTTGAAATGTATTTGTAAATATATAGGAACTGGAGATGCATCTGACAAGTATAATGCATGACCTATATGATCATGAACAACTTTGCTCATTTAATGATCAACTGAAAAGAAAAAGGGAAATACTCCATTACCATGCTAAATTTAAAACAATACATTTTCTTTGCACATTACTGCACTAAATTATAATCTTTCACAGGAAATGGAATGCCTTCCTTATGACTACTTTTACTTTAAGATGAGTTAGACTGTGATATATAGTACGATCCTTAGAAATTATTTTATTGTTAAAATAAAATAATCACTGCCTTATTGATAAAATATAATTAGTAATACTACCTTTCCAGTTACACTACTTTATCATTACTACTTCATTATAAAGGTATTCAAACACAGATTTGACCATAAAAGTATGGTTCTGGAGACAGGTCTCCATTCAAAGGCTTCTATGGGCAATTCATTCACAATAAATCAATGGTGATCTCCATTCATCTCTGGATAGATATCCCAAGTGCAATGTTTAAAAACAGTTGCTTGTACTACACCAATTTACGGCTTTCTTATCTTTCAAAAGCTAGAGAAAAGTGGAGTAAAAGCTTTGAGACATAAAAAAACGCTGCCACCCCGATTATTTTTCTCACTGGAGAAAAAAAATGCACCAGAGTGCATTAAGTGCACCATAATTGTCACATTAACTTCCACTGTCAACTTTTGGGATCAAAGAATTGTGGCTAACTCTCTTTTTACCACCGATTGCTACGCTTGTTATCAATTAAAGAAAACACATTAATGACCTTTTCATTTATAAGCTGCAAAGGGGAAAGGCAAAACAAATAAAGAGTTTTACAACATTAGGTACTTCAGAGGTACCCATATTTGATAGTGGTCGATAATGTGCACCTAATTAAGGGGAGTAAACTGGCATTCAAGTTCCACTGTTGAACATATATGACTACTGTAAACACAGGTAATAGATGTCTATCTGAGCAAGGCAAGCTCATCCATGCTGAATAATGGAGAGAAGAATTGAACCTACTAAGTAAATTCCCAAGTCAAACAATATAAACGCAGCCATTAGTCTATTAATGGGCGGTTTTCACATGTCTTTGAAAAGATTTACAACATGTCACACACTCTCATACATCTCAATATTATTTTTTCTTGGCAACAAATGGTGTTTTTCCTGCATAGATAAATAAAAGGTTATCTGAAACTTGGGGTCATAACTGTAGCTCATGGGGTGAAGCAACAGCTCAAGCCTGTAATGTTTTGCTCATCAGCCTTTTCTCTGGGTCCTAATAAATATTTGACCATTGTATGGAAGCTTTTACTGACCACAATCTCAACATGTGTATTTGTGCTAACACCTAATGATTAATCATGTTTTACCTCTTTGCTCGTTCTTATGCACGGCTGGTGAGAAAACCCTTTATTTTAATCCAATACACCCATAAAGGCTTAAGGAATAACCATGTCAGCTGAAAAGATGCTGCACGTCCGTTCAGTTAGTCAAAAAATTTAATCTTTAAAATAATTATCATAATAATCATCAACCATTATTATTTTACTGTGCAGTTCCTGTTTTGCAGACAGTGTAATGAGATTTTCCAGTAACTTCTTCAATAAGACAAATGTAATATGCAAATATTAAATCTGATCATACAGTACCTTTTATATTGGTTTCGATTGAAATGCAATTTGACAGCAGTATGACATTCAAACTGTTGAATGCACTTTGATTTGTGAATGAAAAAGAACACCTCGCTGCATGGCAAATTACCATAAGCTTATGCATGTCATTAAACTGGGCTACAACCACTTCAGCTGCTGACTGACCTCTCATTGTTCTTCCCACTCTACTGAGTCAGTTAAAGTACTTGTGCTTTAAAATGTTTTATTTCAGAGCCATGCATTTAGAGATACATTTTCAGGATGTGCATTTGAAATAAATTGAATACAAGAGGGTACTGGCTTATTTTACAAGTTATTTAAAAAAACAGTTCTTATTTTACCTGTCACAACATGAAACTCATTCATTATTATTTTTTTCAGGGGAAACATTAAAATGTGACCTGGAAGGATATTTTAAGTTTTCTCCCAAGCAATCCCTATTTCATTCATTATATCTCCCCGTCACTGATCCTCCAACGTGAACAAGTACTGAAATCTGTAGTTTTCTAATGAGTCACCAGGGGGAGTGCTATTTATGGAGAGCCTTCAGGACCCCTGCTGAGAAGTCACCTGATCTGAGGCCATGTGAGGCACTGGTTTATATAATATACAGTCCTAGTTCTGAATATGTCACTTTGTCTACAGAGCAAAATATTCAGTGTAAAATCAACAGATGGACTACATCTTAATCAGATCCAGTTATTTGATGTTGTGTCCTGTCCTTCGTAGGCTCATACAAACTCTGTTACTGTTAAATTAATACTTAAATGATTACTGTGAAATGATGAACTGAATAATTCACATAAAATAGCAATTTGCCATTTTAATACTTTTTACTTGTTTCTTAATTTGATTAAAATGGTCCATTGCCCTGATACAGGTCACTGCCTATGTAGCCACTGACTGGGAATGTGACTTTTTTCTTAAGAAGAGGAAAAACAGTTCTACCTATCTTAGCAGTCCCCCCAAAACACGAGTTATTTTGTGCAACACTGTTTGGATGAGCACCAACCTAGATCAGTCAGACTGAGATCAAACACACAGTGTGGTAGGCAAACATTTCTGCAGGCATCCATTAGAGCAACATGGGTGCATAGATTGTAATGTAAGGGATAAACTGCCACAAATCCTCTGTGACATCTATTATCATTGGACTACAGATATATAAATGGCAACAAAATAAAAATAAACTATCTAACTTCCTCTTTGCTTTAAGTCTACCTTCTAATTTATGAATGCCTTGTTTCAACTCTTTGGCATCGATCTTTACCTTTTCTTTGTCTCTTATCCTTCCTCTCCTGATGAAACAATGAAACTTCCTCTTTAAAGTGCCTGGTGGGAACACAGTGGCCAATGGGCAGCTATCAAAGCCCTCATGATGAGGAGAAACACAAGAACACAAGCTAGCTATTTATTCACACAGCTCAAATGAGGACCCCCCACCCACAAAAAAAGAGTAGTGTTTAAAAAGTGCTGTGTTAAGCAGAACCCTTGGTAATAAATCAGGTAACTATTTTCCCTTTTTCCACTTAATCCCATAAATGTTATTACAAAAGTGCCTATTGGAAACAGACCTGCACCCCGGTCATGTATTTATATTAGACCAAACGAAGCTAGCAGCACTAAACATAGATCAGTAATATGTCAAATTAAGGACTATTCATAAACATTTAATTAACCCAGAACCACCAGCTTTATTATTATTTAGCACACGGATCATTAGATACTGTAAACCAAAAATTAACCCCTGATCATTCCAGTCCAGAGAACTGCATTGTATGATGTAATACAAATTAATCTGAGGCTGAACTGAATGGACTGAACATTTATCATGAGAATCCCAGTCTTTGGGTCAGCACATTGGTTTAAAAGCAACTTAATGACTGCAAGGGTAGTTTTGGGAAATTAAAGCAGCACCCCAGCAATTTGCATCAAATTCACAAAACAATTCACCTGCAAACATTTACTACAGAGGAAGCCCGGTGGGTCATTGTCTGTACTTCACTCCCTTTTCCTCCCTCTCAGCCACCCCCCCCTGCCCCCCCCCCCCCAACCAAAATCTGTCTCCCAACTTGGAATTGTACAAGTGCTGGATATGTTAAACCCTATAATGCTAAGCTGGAAATTGTTGGAAATCTGAAAACCCTACGTGAAAAGTTGAAAACATATAAAACATTACTTACGTTCCTGGCTACAAGTTATTGCATGAATTGTATTATAAACACTGCTCAGACATCTGTATCCTACTAACCTCTAAATATATTTGACTGCAGCATAAAATACCAACTTACTGATAACATACTTATACAGTATACTCAGCCATAGATCTGAATAGTAGTTTGGGACACAAACAAAGAGTAGTGCTGGATTCCTAACCAAACAAACTAAATAATTGAACCACCAGTCTTTTTCAAATTAAAATTGTAATCAAACAACCCAGCTCATGTAGTAGAAAATTGCCAGCATATATTTACATGTTTCTAAATATAAATTACAGCTAAATAAATGTATATGCAGGATAAAAGTCTTTTCTCAAATAATTCATGCAGTCTGTTTCCAGAACATTTTGTTCATCTGTGTAAGCATCTGCCAACTGTATGACATCTTTGTCCAGCATCAACAAACACAGATATGAATGCCATGTTTCTGTCTTTATCTGCCTCCAGTGCTTGGCAATCCAAAGAAGCACGACAGATACAAATATAAACACTCTCCCTCTCCCTTCTTTTCTCTCTTCTGAGAGATCCAAAATGTAAAATGATCAGTTTTTCCATCTGAATTTTGATATCTGGAATCAAAACAAATAATGATTTTAGGAGGCTACAGAAACGTGACAGTATTGCTTGATGAGTTGCTGGTGTACCTGTTCTGAGTGTTGAGTGTGTTTTTTTTTCTTTTGAATTGCATCCAAATACAATGATGGGTGACACTTCCCACACTGGGACAGCAGATGCTGGTGGATACAGTTATTTCTGCTTTTTATGTGATTACATACAATACCAAGATACAGGACTACAAAGTCGACATATTTTAATATAATATCTGCA
This sequence comes from Albula goreensis, assembly GCA_022829145.1. Taxonomy (NCBI): domain Eukaryota; kingdom Metazoa; phylum Chordata; class Actinopteri; order Albuliformes; family Albulidae; genus Albula; species Albula goreensis. The sequence goes on from CM040752.1 coordinate 14,828,397, forward strand.
AGAAGGATGCAGGTACTCAGTCATGTTAAACTAAGAGCCTATTCTCATTTGCACCAACGAACAGTCACCTTTGATTGCTTTTAACAGGAAGACAAATAAAAGGAAAAAATTACATTTGTGCTGCAAAAGATACCAAACACAAATTTTACTGATAATAAATCCATTTTAACATCAATTTATTTTTGAGGTTCACCTCAATGGGTATGATAACGCTTTTGAATTGAAAGCTCCAACACACTGTCTTTGGAATTCATTGCTTTGCAAAATGTTTGCAAAAGTAAAATGTTGTAAAATATTCTATAAATAGTAAAATTATTGTACATATAAAACATATGCACATATGTTTTAAAATGATGCAAATAACAATTTCAGCAGCATCTTTAAAATGTTGGTTTTGTCTTAATGATACTTTTGATGATGATTGCAGTAATGACATAAAAGTGCATACATTATAGGACAGATTTTGTCATGAAAGCCTTTTGGAAGACCTTAGTCTTAAAAAAAACATCTGATAATAACACAAATGATCTTTTAAATGTATTTATTTATTTATCTTTTATTGTGTTTAATGTAGAATTGACCAGAGCAGCATTCCACAGAACTGAGGCGTTCTGTGTTGGCTATTTTCAGGTCCATTGCTGGATTATGAAGTTATTTCTGGCCCAGAAATAGTAGAGTGAAAGTAAAAGAGTGAAAGAGAGAGAGGGAGAGAGAAAGAGAGAGAGCGAAGGAGGGACAGACAGATAGGGGGAGAGAGAGAGAGAGAGAGAGAGAGACTTTGCGTGAGTGTCTCTAATTGGCAGCAGAGGGGAGCTGTAAGCTGACATCTGCTGCTGATTTTTGGTGATAATAAATCAGTTTTGTTTCTCAACTGGCCCGCTTCCACTCTGTTCTCTCTGTTCCCTGCCCGCCGGAAAACCCAGGGCCTAGTGGTGGAGGCCTGGAACGCTCACGACCCCCTTTCACTTTTTGGGTGGCCAGACAACTTGAGCCACGAAAGACCCCAGCCAAAAAAGAAGAAGGGGGAAGAAAAGAGCCTGAAGTGGTCTGTGATTATCAGCGAGTGTGCCGTGTTTACTCAGACGTGTGAACAGGCTTCAGCGCACCCCCCCCTAAACCATCATCTCGCCTCACGGGGCCTAACCCCCATAAGGGCACTTTCAAACCCAACTCTCACACTAAACCTGTTTATTTGTCTTAGGTTTTTTTTTTTTTTCAATTGAGCACAGGCCATCAGAAAACCTCATATCTTGTTTTCAGAATCATTCTGTCAACAAGTAGGAACTGACAAGAAAATTCTAATGAGAGTTTAACAACAAGGTGCAGTGGTCAAAATGTAAAGCAAATCATTTTTATTCATACCTAATTTCAGGACATTTTAAGAGGAAACTTTTTTAATATACTTTTTGTTATATGTTTTTATCATACCATAATAATAAATGAAAATGTAAGTAACTGTGATCTGTCCACCTGATCTGGATTCTTTTGTACCGCTCCTATATGTACAGGGAGTGCATCATTTTATAGCCACAGTAATGAATCCACCAAAAGTCATACATCAATAACCCAGCCCACAAACTGATGGGATTGACAGTATCACTCCCTGAGAGTGGCAACCATCATTCCAATGCTGCTTCATGTGGAAATGCAATAGTAGACATATTTGTGAAGTGCACTTGAACACTCAAAGTAAATCATTTGCACATAGAACTGGCTTCTTATATACATTCTGACTTGAATTAGTTTAGTTTGTATACCACAATCCTTGCGTTATTGATTGGACCAGACCCTGTGGAAGACCACAGAGGATGGTGTAACTGTGCTCTGCCTGTCTCTGGCTTGTGGTCAAATACTGACTCATGTCTACTAAGCCTGACCACTGCTGGTAGGAAGAAAAAACAGCAGGAGTAGAGAGACAGAGAGAGAGAGAAAGAAAAGGGAAAAGAGAGGGAGAGAGGAAAAAAATGAGCAAAAATTGCAAAAAGAGGGAGAGTGAGTCTACAAGTATATTGAGTTATTTGGTTGTTTGGCATGAATTTCATCACAGCCCAAAGGAGGGTCTGAAAGGTAATCGATACCCCATTTCACATTTGCATTAACACCAGCAGTGGAAGAGGTATGAAAGAACAAGCAGTGTCACAGAGATAGACCATCACTGGGAACCTCTTGAAACTTGCAATGTTTACATAACTGCGACAAAAACAATGTGCTCATGGACCGAAGGGTGCCAGGAAAATAAACTAAGAAAAACAATGCAGAGTCACCACTAAAATGGGAAAAAGTAATTTTCCGCATAAAAACAAATACATGCACGAATAGATGACAGAGATATGCTTCCTGTGTCCCTCGCTTAACTTGCTCTGGGCCATGTGTTAACTGGAAGATGGGGGGAGTTTCAATGGCAAAAACACAAAACTAATTTGGAGTAGACGGAAAAAAGGAAGAAAACTGATGACAAGAATGAGAGGCTGCCAAAATAAACAATGGGAAGCAGGCAAGGAAGTGTGGCCTGTTGCAGCGGGCAGAGGGAGGCGCTGTCTACACCGCCTCTAAATTAATTCCTGAAGACAAGGATCGGGCGGATAGGGGGGTAATAATACGGGCTGACTGGAGGTGGGCAGGCAGATTTCCTACAGCCTCCATCTTCTTCCCAGAGGGGACTCTTGCTCCTCTCCAGTGGGAAGCAGATCACCACCACGGGCCCATAATCAAACCCTGCTGATTACACTTTGCAAAGATCATAGGAGCAAATTAATCCTCCTTCACCAACTTGTGTCTAACAGCAGTATCCAAGCCCGCCTTCAGGGACAGTAAATATTGGGTCCTGGTTTTCAACATTCCTCTGTTTAGACAACTGCTCTGACCACATCTTCTTTGTTCATCAGTTTTTGTTGAGTTTGGGATTCAATCAAAAACTGGGAAACATCTGCAGCCGAAAGCCTCCCTCTCTCCCTCCTTCTCTCTCCCCCCTGAACCAGCGCACAGTAGGCTTTAATTTAAAGGGCCTTCTAGACCTTAAAGAAGCCGTCTTTCATTTTTCCCTATTCCCCTCCAGACCTCGGTTTACTCATCTGATGCGCTCATGTAAAGCATACTGGCATACTCATTAAGATTACACTGTTGACATCTGCATCCAGCATTTCTGAGTCACTAGTATTATTATGACTATTTTTTTTATTGTTGTCGTTGTTGTTGTTGTGACTTACTACCTTTTCCAGCCAATCTTTGAACTGCTAAATCCCAACTACCACAACATCCTACATCAACTCAAGAGGGCTGCACACTAGAATATGCTTTCTCTGTATGCAAGATTTTGCTTATTTTTCTTTGACTGAGTTAAAGCTGCAAGAGGCAGTTGAGGTAGAAATTAGGAAAAACTTTGGCAAGATAATGTTGTTGTTGTTGTTGTTGTCATCCATGGTGACTTTGAATTAGGCATATTTGTAAAATATGAGCATGGTCACTGCTGCTGCCAAATGGCTGATGTAAGCAGGTGTGGGCTTGCTCAGTACTAAAAGTGTGACCTCAAATCTGTTCTGTCTTCCACATAACTAGCACAGCACTTCCCTGTCCACATGAAAATTTGCAGTGACAAAACCAAAGTTGTGTTTTTTTAAATAATTTTTGACATGGACTGATGACATAAGACAACTCATTGCCATGTGGGGAATTATGCAAAATACAAGTAAGGCTCTCAAACTCCAATTTGACCATTCATAAATTACATAGTTGAGTATAATATTTGTATTGGAATTCAAACCACCTCTGAATGTGGTTTAAAGCATCGAAAAAAAAAAACAGATTCTATGTGGCTTTTGCAGTTCAGAGTTACATTGCTGCTGGAGGTGATCTAAACCAAGCACATTCTAACATGTTCATTCAATGACAAGAACATTGCTTTTGCAGATGCTAACTTCTGGATGGGACTTGACTCCCTGACTCACTGTGGTCCTTAAAGTTCTCATGGCAGTTACCATAGAGTAAGAGGTTACCTGATGACTTACAAAAACTCACCATGTGGACCTTCATCTGCCACTTAAATATCCCCAGATTAATTGGCTCAATAATTTCCTCTCTCCTCCTCATCTGATTTTGGTTGAGCATTCTGATGTATTAAGTATAAACATACAAGATAAATGAATGCCTGAAAATACAAATATAAAAGATAATTTCAAAACTGAAATGACATACAGAGGGCAGTTGATACATGAAGAAGTTTGAGGTTTTTTTCACTGTGGTGCTTCAGTAAAATACTGAATGATTAATGTTTAATAAATCATGTTAAAAACAGTTATATAATATGTGATGGGATGGTGATGATATTAAAACAGCATTTTAAATACAAATATGATTTTAGACGATGCATGTGGATTAATTGGTGGTTAATCTGTTCTGAAATCATCCTCCAAATGACTTATAACAACATACACAGCTGGACTTCCAGAGAATCTACTGTCATCCAGTTACCCACTACTTACTGTACATGTACATTGCTCTGAAATCCTAGCATACTTTTATTTGAAATTATCTGAATTACATTATTTGAAATATGGGAAAGAAACTTACAAATATCGCAGTAATTAAAATATTTAATGTACAGAGAATAAGTGTGTTGAAGGGATACTTTGGGGAACAAAATATAGGGTCACAAGAACAACTATAATAGTACCATATTCCTACAATAAACATGGCAAATAGATTTTGAAAACAAAATGGTTTGAACCACAGGTACATTTTTTATCAGTACCCATGTGTCATACTACAATGTTTCAGCACTCTGGACAGAGTTTTAAAACATCATAGAGGGTGTATAATAATAAATGAATGTGAAAAAAACTGAAACTGCTATACTAACTATTCAATAGATAAAATATGCTTGCCATTGTGATAAACTGGATCTACAGGAATCTGATTCTTGTGTCAAAAACGTCAGTAAAATTATATATCAATGATGGTGAATATATAATGTAATGGTATCACAAATATAACTGAAACTGAATACACAAATACAAGATAGGCAATGATCCCTGCTAACTCTGAGCATACAATATTATGAACCTAACTAAACAGTCAGAGACAGTACAATGGGCAATCCCAACATTAGAAATAAATATGTCCAATGCTTAAAATTAACCATAAGATAACAATATTATTAAATTCCAAAAAAAACTGTTCCAATGAATTTTAACTGAAGAAAAAAATGTTTCAAAATATATGACCTGCCCCAGTATATCATTAAAGTATATGGAGCATTACCCACACAGCACATATGGCTTACACCCATTTTATTACACATTTACAGCTTGCTGGCAGAATAACAGCAGCTTCTTTGCTGTGGTGGGGGTCAGCGTGGATTGCGTGGAGTCCAGGTGGAGAGTTGGCGGGACAGAGGGACAGAATAAACAGGGAGCCCCCTTTTGTCTGCTCAGAAAAACAGAAACTTTCCTCCACCTGCCTGATCTCTTCATCTGGGCGATATAACATATTTAAGGAAACTCCTGGTCTATAGAAGAATGCATTACAGTCTTTTTTCACGAAATCTTGTCCTGCCAATATGTAGAGTAAAATCTTTCAGAAGTGTTATGTACTCTAGCTCTAGGATTTGCTTCAACACTAATAGGGCTGGTTTCCCAGAAGTGTAATCTAAGAGAAAAAAAATTCATGGGGATCTCCATTGACATTTTCTGTCGGTTTAGGACAATAGTTAATCCATGTCCAGGAAATCAAATTCAGCATTATTTTCACATCATTTTAGTATATAAGGAAACCTTTACAATGCCAAATTTTGAAACCTTACAAGTACATTGACCCTTATAAAATGAAGAATCACTGCTATCTGTGTTTTTTAACTACACTCGGGAACAAAAGTGAAACCTTATGTAGCATATGTGATTTACACTACTGCTCTGCACCTAAGGTAGAGTGTAAGTTACTGAAGAATATAATAATTAATACTGTGTATTAGTGCGGCTTCCAATCCAAGGATGGAATGAACTGCAGTGCTGTTCTTAATCACAACTTAATAGTTAGATGGATAATTGGGGATAGGGAATGTTGTCCCGCTGTGGTGTTATGCCAGATGTCTACATTCATACAAAATTAAATTCTAAATGTATTACTACACTTAGACAGTTAGCATTTAGCACTGAAGTTTTTACACTTTTATATTTGTGCTGTGTAGCATCCTTGAACACAGACCAGAACAAGCCATGCATCTCCCATAGCCCAGTTTCTCTACCCTATTATGCAGGGTTGTTCTCTTTCTTACACTACACCACCTGACTGCTAACTGCCATTATGATTCAACTGATTTAACACCTCTCCCAGTTCTAAGGGTGTTAGTGAGCACTGGAAAATTCATTAAATGCCAACACTCCAGGACCACTGAGTAGCTCAGCTCTGTAGGAGGCCTTTTTACACTGAGGGTATACTTGGTTTCTCCTTTTAAATGTGACAACTGCCCACAAATCATAATTTAGTATTTTCTGTCTTACCCTCAGTGTAACTGGAGTGATGTGCAAAAACCAAAGCTTCCTCCTGTATCTGAAAAAGACTTTTTGAAATAATAATGCCATAGGGATATACTTCCAGGTTTTGTTATTATTGAAATGAATGGATGTGTCTTTTGTATCTGAGAATACTAATTATAGTCACAATCACAAAAATTAAGACATATCAGAGGTCTGGAGACTTGTTTTACTTTAGTACTGATGAAACACTTTCTGTTGATGCCTATTTGGAATTCATTATGCAATGTCTTAATTTAATGTCACTATTCAAGAGGCAGCCCAAGCACAAGGCTGAATGTCTGCATGATTAAGATTATCTTAAGTAGCGACAGCATCCCTAAGTGCCTCATTCTTTGCTTGTGTTGAGTTCTCAGAGATTATATCTTTTATGTGTTGTACTTCATACACAAGAAGCTATTGAAAGATTGTAATTTGGGGTGGATGAGGGAGGTTTGGGTATGGAAAGTGCGCAGTGAAATTAGTGGAATAAAAAGAGGAATACCGCCTCCCAAAACATAAAGCACCCGCAAATGATTCATACAGCCCAAAATATTACATATGTATGCAAAACATCAAATTGCATGTGTAAAAGCATGTAAGGAAATTATAATTATAATAAACATTAATGTGTAGGGTTGCACAATTTACCAATACATTATGTTGTACTGTGAAATAAAAATGTAATGATGCATTTGATCTCATCATTTTGGACATTGGGCACTGCTGGATGCAGAGTAATTGTAATCTACAGTCTTATTATAAACTGTGGTTCTGCCAGCTGTATTTTGATAGCTAGATGAAATGGTCCAACTGCTTGCTATCTCCCGTCACGCCCCAAGGACGTGCACACGGTACTTTAAATCAGTCACACTTTGCATGGTCACAGACGAATGGTCCAGAAAAATATGCACTTTTGGTTGTGCTTGTCAACAGTTCTTAGCAGTGTTACTCCTTTGGATGCTCCTTCATGCGCCTATATCTGCTACAGAGGCAATGTAGTGCTTTCATCAGTGTTTTTTCAGAAATTGCAAAGTTTTAAATGCCTGCAATTTGCTCTATGGGACAAAGATGGTCATTAAGACATGATCAGAATAATGTGCATACTCTATCAAAAGAACCTCAGTCTCTTAAAAACATATTATTGGTTTTATTAAAACCAGAGCATATCCTTACCGGCTGCCAAACCAATCACTGCTCCTTGTAGAAACAGTGAGAAAAAGTTCTCTTCTTCAAAACACTGCATTTAAGGTAATTGAACTCATTGTGGAGGATGTGCCAAAAGAATTTGTTTTATAGTCAGTGATTTGGGTAAATGTCAATAAATAATATCATTTGAAATGGCCATGTTGAGAATTTTAATTAGATTTTTGAAAGGTTCGGTATATGGAAAGGTCCTGTATATGAAAGCAGCATTACTGAAACAACGGTAAGGTAAATTTACACAACAGAACAGATTTTTTTTTTTTAAACATAACAATATAATGTCAATAATTAATTTTACTCTCTTTATGCAGTATTTCAGGTATTTTGAGTCATTTGATAAGCTGCTAGATCATATTTTTAATCAGCCTATTTTAAATGACAAAATGACTTGTCCAATTATTTTGCAGAGGGACTGTGATTAAAGTAAGAATCGTGATGCATGAACTGATATCACGTCAGGTAAATATCTGTTATTGTGACAACACTACTTGCAATATCATGTTATATGTATTTACAATATAAATATTGCATTTACAATATAAAGTATATAAACTGCTTATCTGTTTTGTCACTGTTTTTTACACTGTGGGCGAGGATCACCCCCACTCACCCTCAAACAGCCAGTGTTACATATCTCTCTGAAAAATCTGTGGACCAAGAACATTTTATGCTGCACTAAGCAAAGCCAAGGTACTTATTTTTGAGTGCAGTATCTTCAGGGAGATCTCAAGCAATGTAAAACTGAACACACTCTTCACAAGGTGTGAGATTATCCACTGCAACTGTTCATGGAAAATTTGACTTTGATTCACTAAGCATTTAGCAGCCATAAGACAGATCTTGCTGTAGATAAGAATCACACAATGGCCATGCAGCCTAGTCATTACAGCTATTTATCTGACATAAATACTTAACACAATGTCAGTGGTCTCTGTTAATCTTTGCAGTGATGCAGCCCCAATTTATTGAGGATTCTAACATGGCCCATAGATATTAATAGCTCCCATAAGAATGTAAACCTGTTAGTACTTAAGTAGTAAAAATAGAAAAACTTTAGAGAAACTTAATGCTAGCCCCCTTCATGCCCATGAAATTCTGGAGAACAAACCAGTGTACCTGGTTCCTGCCAACCTTGGCACCATTTCTTACAAAACATGTCTGCGCCATGTTTTTTGTTGTATAGAAATTCTGGAATGACCAGGCCAGGGGTACTGTGTGAACCACAAAAATATCACGGCAGCCATAACATGACACCTTCAAACGGACTCAGGGCTCTGAGGTAAATAAGCCCCGGGTCAGTGTTGATTCCTCGACGAGCCTGTCCCACTCTGCAGCTCCCTGAGAAAGTGAGATGCAGCAGCCCATGTGTTTTACTCATTAGCACGCTGTTATTGTTACACCATAGCGGTTATTTAACAGTTATAACACTGAGCGTCGTGCTCTGATCACACCTTTGAGCATCAGGAAAAGCCATAAAAGCAGGAGAGCTAGAAGCACAGTCATGCACAGGGCTCACAAAACACGCCTGCTTTGTTCACCATGTCTCCAGTTTCTCCCGCCTCGCTGTTACTCGACACCCCAACTGTAAATTTTACATAAAGCGTGTGAAATCACAGACGCGCATGTCACGTCGCTGTCATAAACTGAATTTATTCAGTCAAACAAAAGGAGCTTAGCTCTTTGTTTCCCCAAGGGGAGCTCTTTTTTACAGAAAAAAATAATTAGTGTAGAGAAATCCAGCTCTTCAATATTTAACAAATTTTGATGTAAATGTGAAACACCATATTTTGCTGCAAACACAGGGTTCAAGTTGCTGCATTAGTAACAATATAAAATAAATGAAAAGTGCAATTATAACAGCAATCACACAACTGTTAATAACATTTAATTTACTCCACATAAACTGTTTAATGGTCTGTGAACAACTTCAGGGGCATAAAAATGATCAAAACGTTTTTTGTCTGTAGCTTTACTCTAGAACTCAGAAAAACACCTCCAGTTTATTGAAATGTGAGACAGACAAGGCAAGATTATCCACAGAGCTATCCTCAAAGTCAATAGTCAGTTATTACAGCCAACAAAGGTACAATAAAAATATTAAGATTATTTCATTATTTAAACATTATTTTTACTGAAACAGACCACCATTGTAACATTACACTTAAATGTACATGTGTAGCATACAAGATGAAAAACGCCATTTTGTATGAGAAGGACTTCAACATTTCCTGAAGAGTGAGGCTGATAGGTTACTTTGAGTCAAACCCTAGGGCAGCAGGATTAACACCAAAGCAAACCAGAACTCCAACACAGTGTTGATTGTCTTACATTATGTGTTTCTTTTTCCTTAGTTTATTTAAGTAAGAGGGACAAGCTGCAGAACCAGCTCTGTCCACTGTGGAAATACCTCTTCTCTCAAGGTATTGAAAAGTAATGTGTCCATATTTATAGTAATGGTTACCTTTTGCTGGATCGTTAGATTAAAAGGACTAATAAGGAAACGTAGTCATTAACCATTTATATTTGCTGAGATGTAGTAACATTCATTTGCATTTGTTTCTCTCCAAATACAAAGTTATTACATTTTTAAATGTTAAAATTTAAAAAAGAATTCTTGTCACAAAAATGATCTGTTTAAATTTTGAAAACGATATCCAGAACATTCTCTGACAAATTCTGAAAGGGATACAGACAAATGATAGTCATTTAATACAGAGCTAAGAGACTTCCTGAAAGTGTTGTCACCATTAAATTCCATATTACTATGAACATGAATATGGGAGGGTCTCCGAATTAATAGCAACTTTGTCACTAAATTTATAACTTCATAAAAATAACTTTTTTTGAATGGGGTGTGTAAAGTTCACCAGTTCTATTTGCTGGATAGTTCTTTAAAAAAAGGTTTTTACTTTACTTATGTTTTAAACTTTGCCAGAAAGACAGCTGAGGTCTGGTTACCCACCAAAAACATAACCAGACATATAAATCAAGGGGGGCAATCTTTTCATAATCCACCATATTTGTTTAAAGTTATATTTACGTATCTCATTGAAACATGGAGCACAAAGTATTTAAATAACGTTGCTGATGATTGTGTTATTTACAGGTGCTAATAAAACTCCATGGGTAGCAGGGACCCTCAGAGAGCCTGAAAGGAACATGGCCCCTGATCGAGGCAGCAGACACGTCTGGACCAATTCCTTCCACACACACACAGCCAGATACTGTGTAGGAACATATATACAAACTCTTTACACACAAATGCACACATATGTGCATACACCCACACACAATGCACAAACACATAGACCCAGTTTACACACACATGCATGCCTACACACACACACACACACACACACAAACATACACATACACACACACATACACACACACACTTATACACAGGCACGCACACAGGCACACCTGCTTCCCCTGAAGCTGTGTCTGGAACAGTCTGTCTCCCTCTCTCTCTGGCTCATCAGCAAACAGACGGAATGCAGCTGGAAGGCTGCTGTGTAAAGATGTGGAAAGTGACGTCCAGAGTGGTCCAGGCCTTGAAAATATGGCCACCTTTATGCCTTGTGTTTTGTGCCTCATTTTACATTAAGTAAACAGACAAACGGCCAATTCCAGGCATTGTCAACTGTAACCTATAGCTGTTCCATGAAAAAATATTCCCACTGATTTTAATCAAAGAGGAAAGAATGCATTTAAACTTGCGCAAAGCGTTAAATAAGAAATAACAACACAAGACGTTGCCTGCAATGCTGTTTGGGTCTTGTGAATGTATGGATATGAAATGTAGGAACTCTAGAAATTTGATACCAATCATTTTAACCGCCTGCAATGTTAAGGCTGAAAATTACTAATTCATGCATTTCCTACTCTCCTGTTCATTTGGCCTGGACTCAATAAATTCAAAAGGCACTGCAGCTCCCTATATGAGCACTCTTCTACTCGGCAAAACCAGGGGGGCATTAAGACTGGTGGTTTGTAAACTGAGCTGGGAAGTTTAATTGATCTAAAAGAATTTAATGTGGCGTAGTGAATCGTAGCTGACAGCAAGGATTTATCTCACTGGGTCCCCATATGAACATAATATTGGGGACATTTTACAGCAAAGGGAATTTTTAATTATGGCCACAAAAATGATTTACCTTGTGTTGACTTAAATTACAGCACTGCAATAGAGCTGAAATTCAGTTTTAATGCTACTCGGAAGGAATGAAGTCAATTAAATAGAAACAGAGAGGGCAGTTGGGGCCTAAACAAACAATTAGTCTTTTATTTTATTAAACTCATTATACAGACGATCTTCTTAAAATGTATTAGCCCATTTTCCAGACACAGCACACTGAAATATTGGTGACGCACAGATTATTGATTTTTTTAAAAATAAGGCAGGCTACATTCCTGTTACTCTTTTGGTACACATCTACAAAAAACGAATACTGAGCTTAAAGAAACAAACAGTTGCACATGTCCTTGACACTTGTTTTCTGAGTCTTCTTGCCCCATTGTACAGCCAGTTAAAGTATTCCATCCTGTGTGGAGTTCTATCAAAACACTGTCAAATTCCTTTGATATGTGTTATGGATTTCAGAGAAAATCCAAGATTACCGTATTTCTACAGGGGAATGGATTCAGTGCAATCCGACAGGATGTGTAGCAGCCAAGTCAAACAACTGGCCAGATATTTACCAATATCTGTGTGGATACTGTTAGGAAGACTGACAGATAATTGGACAGACCTGAATTTTGGATGACCGATAGCTACTGATCTGCTTGGCTGTTTTAAATTTTGCATATGCTACATTTATGTCACCAATTCACTCATAAAACAGAAGAGTTCATTTCAAAAGACATACAGTAAAATGTGTCAACATCCATCGAGTAATTTAGTGGCTACGGTTGCAAATCTAAATATGTTTTGTTGGTAAAGACTATGCGATCAGTACTCTACATAGGTGTGAAATATTTTATCAATCAGTTCTTTTTGCTGGCTGAGTTAAAAGAAAGTGATTTTCGAGGAAAATCAGAGGGCATCTAGGTCGCAATGCAGACCACCTGACTGGCTGGGGATGGGGTAGGGAAGGGTGGGGTGGGGGTGTCGGTACTACCACATGCAAGTTTTATTGTCCCTGTAATGGCCCTTCTGACCTCACAGGAAAACTTATCTATCAGAGTGGGCCAACAAATCTCCCAGTGATCCTCCAGGATTGATTTGTCATTAGAAATGGGATCTGGCGCTACCGTGGCAACATGAGTCAAAGGAAACGTGTGGCCATCTTTCGAAATGGGACACTCCCAAACAGTGGAATTACACAGAAGAGTACCATTTCACCATGTGCCAAGCCTTTGGGGCGACTGGCGCCCATAAAAGCAGTCTGAAAAGACTGCTCTTGGTCTGAGCTATTCATCTGGCTGTCCCACAGTATTTATGCCTCGGTCAAATCAATCCTCATCCATTATTTTTACAGGTCCTCAGCTGTGGGACTTATTAATTGTTGTTTTTGCTGGGGAGGACCTACACCTGTGAAAAGTCTCCCATGATTCTGTGACTCCTGAACAGTGAAAGGACTCTGCAAATCCTCCATATTACAGCACCATTTTTCATAAATTAATCTCTTGACTAAAACCACAACACTTACACAAGAAAGAACTTCACACATTTCTTAGCAGTACTCTCTACATTCCAAGCACATTCTCTATGTTCTGGACATATGTTGTCTGAGCAACAAGTCAAATACGGTATGACCTAGTTCACTGCTGAGCCAGGAGGATAACAGTGAATAAATTAGATAAAACTCAGATAAACACAGAGGCAGGGATGAAGGCTTGGTGAACAGGGACCAAACACATTCAGGCTCATTAGACACTGTCTTTATGTTTGTTTTCCCTTCTGTTTATGTGCTTCTGACATCAACCCGCTTCCTCCACAGGCAGCCTTCATGTGAAACAGCAGCAGCTGATCATTTTTCTTTTCCTGCTGTTAATTACTCATTACCATAATGCATTATCATAATGTGTCACGATGCAATGTGCCCTAATGATGATTAGTGCCCTAATTAGTTGTTGAAAGCTAAACGACCCGCAAATGGGCAACCCATTGGCTTCAAGCAGCTTTTTCAGCACTGAAGCCAAAGTCACAAAATTTCTGTAGCATCTGAAAAATGGTTAAGTACTTTACACAAATTAGGGTCTCTTTCAAGTTCTATGTATGTCTTTAGCTATGTCTCATTCTCATATGGAAATCCCTCAGTTTAAGTTCAATTAATTTAGTAAAGAAATGACAGCATTTAATCAATGCTTTGGGATGTCTTAAGTACTTTTATTGGCTGCCTGGTAGCACATACATTTCTTAAGGGGTCATAACACAGCATATTAAATCACTGACAGGTGCATCAGTCCAGGACTTCTTCTTTTACTGTAACTGGCTAATCACCAAGAACAGCACATGTATCAAAGACATTTAGCTTGCAAAACTAACTTTTTGCTTACAAATATGAGTCTGATGTACATGGGAGACAAATGGCTTTGTCTGAGCAAGTCTTTACTAGCACTATGGTTTTCCTGTAACTTTGCTCTTCCCAAAAGCTCCCAGATAACATCACAACGAGATACACATCAGATCAGTGCTCGCTTCCTGCTGTACCAATGTGTGGCCTGTTAAGGGTAAAATTTCCACAAGCTTGAGGTCAAGTGCCTCAGAGGAGAGCTTGATCTTCAGCTGCACTGCTCTTTGTGCAGAATGTATAACAGTTAATCAATAGTCAAAAAAAAATTGTTTAAAAAAGAAAAAAAAGGAAATTCTGATAGTGGAATCTACCTAAAGACACATTATGCACACAGTTTTACATATTATTAGTTTGTTTTCAACAAGTATAATTATGGACATTGCTGCTCATACCATACACTGAAATATATCATCTCAGACAGAAATAGAAAGAATGAGAGACAGAGAATGAGAGTATGTCATGAAGTGAGAGATTCTGCAGGAAAGAAAGACAGGGAGGGAGTGACTTACAGTATGTCCTCCTGGCTTTCCGCCCATCCAGGCTGGAAAGCAGCTAGAGCAAGATGTGCAATTAAATTAAGGCCTCTCAAAGTTGCCCCGTCTTTTCCAGAAAGGAAATACAGATGAATTTAAGGTGGGAGGGAGTGGAGTATGTCAGAACCTGGCTTCCAACCAAGCCTTGCAGCGATTTTTTTCTATCCAGCTAGATTTGAGAAAGCGAGATGCAGTGACCCAGCTGACCAGACCAGAAGAACCATACGGGTGAGAGATAAACTACCCTGCCCAGTGACGCGGCTCACCTCAGCCAGGCTGCTGTTGTCACCAGTAGGGGACGGGCGGAGGCCTTTGATGCCGTCCCATTATTTGCTCTAGTTTAGAATTCCACGAGACCCTTTCCACTCCAGTGAACCCGATAAGTCATTCTGCGGTTAAACGTAAAACTGAGAAAGCCGCTGGGGAGGAAGATCAGAATGAGACAAGAAGGGTCACTCTCTTTTGAAATGTATGCAATTTCAGAGGAGGAATTTCACAGAGAACAAAAGGGCCTTAAACACTCTACAGTACACGTGTATAACAATGTCCCTTTCTCTTAATATTTCCTCCTCTGTAGTTAAACATTTAGCCACAGAATCAGAAGCATCTGAGGAAAAGGAAAAAAACAAGATGTGGAATTATTCTAAAAGACAGACAATAATGAGCTGTTGGGATTTTACTGATTTACAGATTTTACCCCACGCTGCTGAGTGTTCTGATGGCTATTCATAAAACCTCAGCTTCGTTTTTCTCGAGAATCGCTGGTTGTGCAATGAATTCAATGTATTTCTCCCTGGCAGAGTGAGATGCTGTCAGTACCACCTGAGGAGCACCTTCTCACTCAAATCACAAACACATGCGGCTCAGCAGCCAAGGGAGTCTCTCCCAAGTGCACCTACGTCCTCTCATTTCAGTTATTTACACGTTACACAAGAAGGCCCTCTGCCCCTCTCATATCCCCACACAGGGACACAGTGATTTCTGGCCACACCAATGCTATCACTCTACTCAATGACAGTACTGTGAGATAAGAATGTGCGTGCTTAAAAAAATACAAAACCACAGACACATATAGAATTGAGTTACTCCATGCCTAAGAAAAATGTTGTGATGGTGAAATAAAAATCAATTAGACAGAGCTGGTTATGAGGAACCAGAGTTTTTACAACTACTCTTGTTCTCGTTCTGAGTTTAGTCCCCTGTGATACATTTTTGGAAACACTGAGAATGTGCAAGATGCAAAGCAATCTCTCTCTCTCAATTTCAATTCAATTTCAATGGTATGACATGGGCTGTGTTGCCAAAGCAACTCCCTCTCTCTCTCTCTCTCTTTCACTCACTCTCTCTTTATACATACATGTACATATATCCATAAATATTCACCACAACAATATTTAGAATTCTTTACAATTTCAGTTATTGGACTTAATTTGTTTGCATTCCATTCATATTCACATATGACATGTAATAACTACGATCATAGGGTACACGTTACAAATATGCATTCCTGTCACATAATACTGAACCAGAGTATGTGTTAGCCTTGTTGTGTCTGTACTTGAGCACACAGGTGTGAGTACATTCAAGTCTGTATGTGTGTTTGTGTGTGTGTGTGTGTGTGTGTGTGTGTGTGTGTGTGTGTGTGTGTGTGTGTGTGTGTGTGTGTGTGTGTGTATATGCGTGTATGTATGTGTGGATTTGTGTTTGCCACAGTGGTCTGGCCAAGTGGAGAGCCTGCCAGGTCCAGGCTCAGAGAGTCATTGAAATGCATTTGATCAAGATTACATTAGAAGCCACAAAACACTGAACAAAACCAGGTATACCTTTCCTAGTAAACACAAAATATGCTTGATCACAGATTGCCCTGGGTCTATATAAAATACAACCATGTAAAAAATAAAATTAGACAAAAATAATTATAAAAAATATTTCAATTCATTCTTATGACAACCTGTATACTTAAAATGGATTTGCTCATCTGTGTCTGAAAATCTGACCTGATTTCATTGTGTTACCTTCATATGAAGAAAATGATACACCATAAAATATAAACTGATTAAAAGGCACTCAATATGTCCACTTTTATGCCAGTTTTCATCTTTAAATTTCCATATGCATAACATAATTCACAATTGAAAATTGAAAATCAAAGTGTTACATGGCTGGAAATATAATGTAAAAGACGAAACGGGAAAAAATCTCTCTCACTGGCCTGACAGCTGCACCACCATCCTGAGCACTCTTATCAACCGCTGTAGAACCTCTACTCTTCCTCCTCATTGGGGTCTTCCTCCAGACTACTCATTATTGAATGGCGCCCCCTAGTGCCTGTATGCTCAATATCTCTCAGAGGCATTTAAGTTCAGGCAGCAAGAGGACGCCCTCTTTTTATGCTGTAGAAACAAATTCTGCTCAGATTGGAAACAACAGGGGGAGGTCCTTTTTTAGTGAGAATTACAATTTTTACAGAAATATAAAGAGGTTTGCCAAGCATTGCTTGTGTGCACGCCTTAATGTGACTGGGTTTCTTAAAACTCAAGATTCCTAAGTGATGCCGTCACTCAGGTCTGCAGTCCCCTGGCACTGTAGGGTTCAGTTACTTCAGTAGTGTCCTCAAGGCAGAATCAGTGAAAGTTTTATCCCACTAGAGCTTTTGCAAAAACAGCACTGAATATTTGTCCCCTTCATTAAGGATGGTTACGCTTAACCAGGACCAAATGGGACAGAACAACAACAGCAGACAAACAAAGGTCATTAAATTTTTTTAATGCTTAACAGATAAAATGTGAATTTGAAAAATTGAAATACATCCTGAAAAAGCTCTCAAAGCATCAGGGTCCAAACATTATTTGTGGCATATGCACTGTTTTAACCAAAAAGCCAACAACCATTCAGAAAAGCTGCAAAGCATTTCCCAATCAAACCTTTAAGTTACTGGGCAGCCTGGGACAGAGAACAGAACCTTTCAAGAACACATTAAGATGAATACGAATAAAAAAGACTGTTATAAAAACTTACTGTAAGCAAATATGTCATGTTTACTTTGTCAAGAAGTCCACACATTCACAGAACCACTCATATGCTACAAACCCCAAGCCCATTAAAACATATTGTTGTGATGTTTTTATCCTCTGTACACATTTGACTCAAGACACCCTTTCTTGTTGGCCTCAAACTAGGATTCTTTTATCACTAGCAAATACATATGCCACATATTCACATGTTTTAATATTCACGCATATGAGAGCTGCTGTAAAACATGCACATCTAATATATAATTTAGAGTTATTTTCCTGTAATAAAAGACATTTTTGGCTCTCTTTTTGTATTTTCCGGACATTGTAGTTCCATTACTTTCTCTTTAAACATTAACTACTGCTTTGTTTACGAAACACGTTTCCTCCCTCACTGCTTAAAGATTTAAATGTCTGTCATATCCATCAGGTAGTGGTGCTTGTATGCCTTGATGGGACTGAGGCAGGGGAAATGTTTGCCTAAAATCTGCTGAAATTTCAGCATTTTTCCCTCCATTAATAGGGTGCTTGGTGTGCGATTTGCCGGAGCAGCAGTGCTGAGCATGGGGTTTACACTCAGTGGGTTGATAATGAGGGGAGTGCCTTGGTATAGGGAGACTCTGTCTTCCATTACCTCCACACGTAATGCACTGGCTGACTTCATTCAAATTTGATACCTCCTGACCTCTTCTCAGAGAGGCACTAAAAAATGCTTGTGGGCATTTAGTGGTCTCACTGAATTTGTGTGGACAAAAATTATATGATAAGTCTTACAATTACAGGCACATATGCGCATGAAAACATTCACGCACACACACACGCACACACACACACACACACACACACACATCACATACATACAGTTGAACTGCACATATTATAAAATCATGGTTAGGCTCACTTGTTATTTTACTGCTTTGCTATGTGCATAAAAGGTCAGGGCACATTCTACCCCGGATCAGTACTCACGCATTGAAACAGTTCTGTTTAAAGCACCACCTGCTTAACAAGATCAGTTATTAAGAAAAAAAATTCACATCTTTGTTTCAAACCAGCTGAACTAAGCTCACATTTTGTTTGCCAATTTCAAACTAGTACTAAATTATTTTATTTTTTTAAGTTCTAAAATTTTTTATGTACTTGCTGGTCTAGGCTGAAATACAAAGTGTTCCTGAATCAAGTCATTCATAAATTCAAATAATATATAAACATGTAACCCTATCCCTTTAAAAATATCTACTTCATTTAATTATCGTACGTTACACATCATCGCATGATTCAAAGTGCGTAAGAGTAAGAGCTCTGAGAAGATAAAATTCATCATCTTGATCCAGACCATGCACGTGACATGCTGTGCTCCTCTTAAGCCATGCAAGTACATTGTTGTTATTGTGTTTGCAGCACTGCGCGTAGGTTGCAGGGTTCACCTCATGGTCACGGGCAGCACAGAAACGAAGCCACATGTTTGCATTCCGTTCCTCTGTCCTTCCATTCCAGACCAGAGGAGTGTTTAGTGATGAATTTCCCATATTAGCCATTTTAAATGCATGTTGATTATATATTGTTTCACTCTTATTACGACACATGCCAATGAGTCTCGCACAGTTCGGACAGGGATATAGGATACTTGCCAAATTTGGCTGTGGCAAATTCTGTATTACATACCACACTAATTGTACGTAAGACTGTGATTTTTTGGAAATCCTTTCTAGCACAGGACTGGATCAATCATCCCTGCAGAGCTGAAACCTATGAGGGTTTCTACTAAAAAATGTGTCAATAAAAACAATCAGAGACAGCGTGACTCACTGTACAACATTATATAATCTCCTGTGAAAAGACTCAGTTTCACCACACTGCACATCTGTCCCAATTAGCACTGAGACCTGTGTTGATCCACTGCAATACTGAGCAGCATATTAAGTATACTACACCATGCTTTTTCCTCCCTGAGATGCCAATGATGTATAACATGTCGCTCCAGAACAGCCAGAGATATGATTTACACTGAATAATATCAGGGAACCTGCAAAGCACCAGCAGAAAAAAAATCTGCACCAAGATTTACAGCCCAGCAGTGCCATCATGAATACACATGTCACATTCAGTGGTGTATTTCTGGTTAGCGCAGACTTCTTGCTGACAGGATCATCCTGGGAGAATAATACGTGTTTGGGTGGGTGAGACAGTTCGCTCGCCTTCAGCTGAATGGAGCACTTTGTTTGCTGTTGTGACAGCTTTCATTATCAAGCATTAGCGTACCAGAGCAATTCCATAGTGTTTTTTTTCTATTCCCACTTCCAGTGACTTGAGCAAAAGGCAAGGATAGCCCAGCTAGGGGGGTTACTGCTTCAGCAAGGATTCAGAGGGGTGCTGGACACTCTTCTGCTGCTGAGCCTCAATTCCTCTAGATCGCCACCCAGCTGTTACAGCCAGGCAGACAAACTCTCATCTCTCCTATTCAAACAGACAGTGTATAACTGAAATCACTTAAAATGGCATACTGACAAAATTATCATGGATTTCGTCAGAGGTCAGGCGAGATAGATACATAAGCAGCAAAGGCCTCCAGTAAAATACCAGAAAAGTACAAAACAAATTGTACTTGTACTTTCAGACTTACAGAAAGGTGTGAGGCGTGAGAAAGCAGGAGTTAAAATGAGCAAAACAAGCAGGCAAGACCCACTGGTTAGGATATGACCCCACTTCTCTTCCCTGCAGCTGAGTACTTCCCTCAATACATTTCAAGTTCAGAAATCCACTCTTCCTCATGTAATTTAATAGGCCTCAAATCACTGGGCAGATAGCCCTTTGAAACCCATTTCTTTCAGATTTTTTTGTTTTCTTTCTGCCAGAATATAAAATTACCAAAATTAGATAAAGAGTGAATAACATGACAGAGAAACTGCAACCCCCTCAGAGGTCAGAGAACCTATAAAAGTCAGTGAAACTCAATCAAACCCGAGGGAGCAGGTGAGCTGGGTCCTACAGCTTTGATGCCCCTCACACATAATAAAAACACACACAAAGGGGCCGCTTCTGCCGGCTGGACTATGGCTCCTCTTTCTAATAACAAGTCTAAGGCTAATGAGCATGTGTGCAGGTTTGTGCAAATGTGAAATATTACAGAAGCCACCATAAACCAGTATTTTGTAACTACAATAACTACAACTATATTCCAGTGGGAGAGAAGTGAAGTTAATCAAATGGGAGCAAGTTACAGTATTTTCTTAGGCTGTTAAAAATCCACTGTTAAGGCCAGCAGTTAGCTGTTGTTATACTGTCTTTGCCCAATGACAAAAAACTCTACTTAGATATATTTGCTTAATTGAAGGAGAACTTCCCAAGATCATTTCATGGTCATTGGGAAAAGACACTTGAATACGTTGTCCTTTCTTTTCATGGTCAGATAACTTCAGGCATACTCCCAGGATGTCTTGCTGGGATGTGACAATGCTGTCTGATATCTAGCCTAATTGCTTTGCACCTCTGTAACAAACGTCGGTGCCTATCTCCTGCTATAAAAGGCCCCTAACTGAATTACCTCTCATTAAATTCATTATGTGCTGTGCCTCATCACGAGCTGAGGGGACAGGAGGCTAATGCAAAGCTCTGGCCGCTCCTTGCGGGCTGACAGGGCGGAGGGAGAGTGTCTCCTTGAACGAGACGGAGGAAGAATGACAGCAACAAGGAGAGCGCGAGCGGCAAAATTGAGATATCATTAGTGGTTGATGGATCTAATAACGGTGACGAGGGAAGAATAATATTTCAGTAGGGGACATCAATCCTGTGGAACAACAACCAGACCAGCCAAATAGAAGATATAGATCAATAACTCTTTTATGGGGGTAAAGGGAAATAAGGGATAATTTGCTTGATAAGTATGGCCCTGACAGGGGCAAATAAACGAGCAAGGATTTATCCCCTAAGTAGCAGATGAGATGACTGCGGTTTGGAGGTCCTTCTGAACTCATAACACCTCTGGCAGGCAAAATAAAAATCAACAACTCGGCACACGCTGATAGCAGCCATCCGTTATTGGCAAATTGAACTGTCACCCTCAGTGTCATTTCCAGCGAGCCTGATGAAAGAGATATTCACTTTGCTGATCACACGGCAGTAATGTTCTGCTAAATTAATTCCAAATGGAAAAGACATTATGGGCATCAAACAGATAGGGATAGAGAAACAAGCTGGGGGGAAATTTTAACATTTTATGCCTTAAAAACCAGCTGAGCATTCATCTCAAATGTTTAAAATTCTCAATATACTAATGTTAACATTATTTCACCATTCAACCGTTGATAAATACATCTTTTTGATGTTTTATTACACCATTCAGTGGCCATACACTGAACCAAAATCTGCAAAAGCAAGTTTACAAATACAGCATACCTGTGGTTCAGTGGCTGAAGAAAGCCCAAAGACGTTCAGCACCTTATAGAGTTCATGCATAGAGTTCATGTAAACAAGTAAATCTATGGCTCATGTAAGATATTCAGTCAAGACCTTGTGTGTGTGTGTGTGTGTGTATATATATATATATATGTGGAGTAAATACCTGAAAATAAGGATATGACAAAAGCACATGAAAACACACACACACAAAACTAGACACTATCAAAAAACCAAGTCAAAAACAAACAAAAACCTGGACTGAATAACCAGACGATCATTTTAATGATATAAACACCAATGGGAAGATTCCGTTGTTAAAATCAGTCTTGCAGGGGAATTTTTCCAACCTCCTGCAAAACATGAAGATCAATTTATTCTGCATTCCATATCCAAACATGTTCTCCAAGTGTATTTACCACTATGTGCCTATTTGCTTACTGACTTAAAAATATAACTGTCTTTGTCATTGTATTCAGAATTAAATTGGCCATATCATTTAATAGGTAAATGAAAACAACACAGCTTGATGGTAGACATCTGGTCTAACTTAAGCTGAACGCTGTTTATTTTCTTATTTTTCAATTGACTTATTTAATAAAACCAGACACACACATCTCACTTCTCACATACTTCAAAAGAAATAAATGAAAGCTTGAATATTCACTCTTTAGCTCTTCCAAACATTTTGAACCATTGTTATAGTGTGAAGGAGTATCCTTGAAAAAGTGTAGGATGTGCACTTGGGTCTGATAGTTAGATATAGTTAGGTCAGAGTTCACTCTCTGTTATGAAAATGCTAACAGAGTTCTGCCATCCCCATTGCAACCTGGAAAGCCAGAGCAGGGAATGAGAATAGCTCAGAGGCTGCAGTTAGGCTGGTGGGGTGGAAACAACCTCCTGCTCTCCCCCTTCATGGAGCACGCGCACACCACTCTGCATGCCCACCCACTTAAATATTTATAAAGATTCCTATTATTGTATTAACTATTTATTGATTTATAATTTAAAAGATTTATACTGGTCCATTAAAAATTTCTAAAAACGACTTTCACCTATAAGAGATGTCAGGGGCCATTTATTGTCTGCGAATGTCAAATCCAGCCCCCTCACCCCTCGGCATTCTAGAACAGGGAATTACTCGGCGACCTCGTTCAATATTCATATTGTTTGGATGTTGAGGAGCGCAGAGTCTCCTCGGAACGGGTCATGCTCAGTTGGACCAGACTGTCCCACTAGACTGAAAATACATTGCCTTAGCGTTTCCCTCTTGTTACACTTATTGATTTACATCTGGGATAAATTCTGTCTTTCCCTCACATGAGCTGTTTTCTTGATCACTTTTTCTCACCTTTGCTGTCACACGAGCAGTGTGACAAGTTATGCTGCAGGCGTGCAATGATTTCTTTTGTGTTTTATCCTTCCACAATGTCATTATGTAGGTATCAACTTATTTTTGTTACCATCTATTTTTGTATATTTTTTCCATGTTATACTGTAATTACTGAAATTACAGCATAGTAGTCTCCCCTTGTGAAAACTGATCATTGCACAGTTTTTTTTTTATTATACAAATTTTGACAGAGCTTTTGTATCTTCTCATTGGTTTTGCTGTGTTAGCATAAGAGCACACAGTCTTCTAAGGACTCTAAAAAATCTAAAATGTAAGTTTGTGTGTTGTGGTTTCTCTATCAGACCTGTTAACTGAAATACCAGGCTGCCCTTTCAGAAGAGAACTGAAGGGTCAGGTCAATAAAAATTTCCTTTAAATGGAGGATTCTGTGACTCATGTATGACAAGTAGAGGCCCCTTCTGTACCCAGACTACCAGTCTCATTTGCTGTGTGTCTCTAGAAAAAAATCTCCTAAGTTGCTAGACATGAAGGTAGTGTTTAAACCGTGCCCAGGGTGATTTTTCTAGTCAAGGTAATTTTTTTTTCAGTTTCAGCTGACCTTTGCCAGGTCACAGCTTGAGGGGTAAATTTAAAAAAAAAAAATACTAAATGACTATCATTTCTGAACTCGGCAGGCCCTCAAACCCCTGGGTGAATGGTACTGAGTGAATTCTGGGAGGGATGGACAACAAAACTAGTACAAATGGCATGGAATGACCCTTCAGGGATACAAGACTTCTTCTGTATTAAAAGTTGATTTGTCAATCAAAACTGCGCAATTACATTTGCAACGTAAACTACCACACATATGTGACAGTGAATGGTTTTGCAATCACAGGCGACTAAGCTCAGAGGTACATATTTCACAACCAATGGTTTTATTCAGCACTTGGAAATTCAAACAGCTGTTTTCTGCTTGTGCAGTTTGCAGAGGGGAGGGGGCTTAAATGTTCTTGAATATCTTTAAAATCTTTAAGCAATTTTACAAACAACAACTAGCCTTGCATGCCATTTGGAAAATAATGCACACTGTGGTTAATATGAATAAAGGAAGTGAGTAATTTGTTCTCTCATTTGGGACTGTAAAAGAGATTTCATGCCAGAAACAGAGTGGATGCATCATAATTCCCCTCAGCGCATTCAAAGGGGATGAAAGAAACGTCTGTAACAGGCACAGTGGTCAACACAGCAAGCATGCACAGAAAAGTTTTTCTAAAACTTGAAAAGAAACATGTTTTCTTAAAGGCCAGAGAATGACAAGGAAACCATTAAAGCACTGCTTCAGAGCAGGGATTAAGTCTACACATGCTTGGCTATTATTTGACCTAATTAAATCTTTTGGCAAGATTTGCAACAGAACAAAAAGGGAAAGTAAGGCAGAGAGAGAAAAAGGGGAGAGAAATGGCTTATTAGACATTCACTGCTTGGATTCCAAGGTGGAATATTAATATGCCTATACATTAAGGCGTTGTATGATTCAGCATATTGAAACTTTTGGGAGTGGGTAATCACACCTTTCACAAAAGGTCTCCACAAAGTGCCACACAGTCTCTTTTGTGCCACTAATCACCTGGAACAAGCCCATAGGTCTACTGGCTGGAGATGGGCCTTTTACTCACACAACCATTGCTCTCAATGGTGGGTCTCCCTTTGAATTAACATCCCCATAAATGTACATTTTAGTTTAACACCATTCTGTAACTGAAATAAAAAAGTGCATGGATTATTTCTGATGATTACATCAAAAAGCTAAACCAACTAGAAGAGTCTATTGGAGTATATTAGAATGTTTCAGATATGCAGAGTGGAAGTCTCAGGCCTAGACAGCAAGTACAAAGTATATAAGGATGGACAAACCACATATATTGAGCTTTGTATCATCTTTTTCACTGACGCAAAATTGCAAGCATTGCAGCAAAACAAATAATTTCTATTGTAAGTAAAATTCCAAAATAAACCTGTACGACCATTACTTCCATCTTTAGCAGCAACCAACTGTATATACTCCAGCAGGCTATAATAACATTGAGAGTAAAGCTAGTTTTGAATTTTCTCTGTGATGCATCAGATGCAGCAGAAGCAGAAGATTTTGCAGTTGACGACTGCTGTCCATTGAAGGATCCTTGCTATGTTTTTCACTAGCCTCTCCAGTATATCCTTAAATGTAACAATTTTCTTGGTTGTATACAGGAACCAAAATAACACCAAACAACAGCTGAATTTATGAATTTACAAGAATTTGGTCACCATTTACCTTGAAGACATACTCAGTCCATCCTTCTTGGAATACGAATATGCAACT
This sequence comes from Albula goreensis, assembly GCA_022829145.1. Lineage (NCBI taxonomy): Eukaryota > Metazoa > Chordata > Actinopteri > Albuliformes > Albulidae > Albula > Albula goreensis. The sequence goes on from CM040752.1 coordinate 14,854,264, forward strand.
TTTGAAGTGTGACATATTGAATATTGGACCATTTTTCAAGAAGAAAAGCCTCAATTTTATTGAAACGTGAAAAACTGAAAACTGTTCCAAAATCTACTTTTTATAACTTCCCAAAAAGGTTAAATGATGCTTAGAACTGGTGATTGGGATGTATGTTGATATTTTTGAGGCCATTATTTTGTGTTTTTATAGTATCTGTCCCACAAAGTGCATGTCCATTTCAATCAGAGAGCTTAAAGTAATGATTAATGTTCCTCCTTCCTCCATTTCTGTGACTAATGCACCTACAATTTGGGCACCAACTATTTGACCCCTTTCAAAATCTGTTAGATCTCTCATGTTGCATAGAAACAGACACAGTAAAGTGTTGATTTTATAACCTATTTTATAGCAGAAACATATTGGTATTTAATATTGACATCATTATGAAACACATACATAGACCTCTTTAATAGCCATTTATTGACTTCAAAATACAAGTCCTTTTTTATTTGTTGTTTGCATTATTTTGTCAACCCATATACAAATTTTTACCTCTTTTTGCCATTTCATTTCAACAGGTTGAGGTATTTTTTTAGATTTATAATATTTAATTCTTTAAAATTTGTTAATTTCAAATCAAATCAAAATAAACAACGTTTATTTGAAGCCTGTTTCAAAAAACATTTCTCACAATACACAGCAGATTTTAGCCAAAACCTCGTCAAAAGCAAATTATGTTGGCAATGGTACCAAGGAAAAATGTCCTTAGAGGAAAAGAAGAAACATCAAAAGGAAACAGACGCAAGGGTAAGGCTCCATCCTCCTCTGGCCACTTTATATTTCAGTGTTCAGAGTTACAGTATCAAAACACTTATTCCTTGGTGTTTATTTCTCATTTATTGGAGGTTATATTGGAATAAGCTTGTTAATCAATGCAATATGTGGTAGCCTTTTAGTTTCAGTTTAAGGCTTAACTTTTTGCATTTTAACAATACTGCTTCTTCACACCAGTTGCCCACTGACTAGATTGCCTCCTTATACTTTTTATCTGACGCACAGTGGCAGCATAACAGAGTTCCAAGCCTCAGGGACTCAACTACAATCATAACACATTAAAATAAGCTTTTTCAGCATTTAGGTGATGAACCTTTACACCTGGTCCTTACCCAGGGTATCACTAGTCTGTCTGACTACTTGGTTTAATGAAAGGATATAGCATAAAACTAAAATTTGTCATGCTCATTTTTAATATCACTTAATCTCAGATTTGAAATTCTCACAAAATCAAATAAAATACAATAAATACTGATGAATTAATTTTGATGACTTCACATAAATAGATTAAACATTACCTATGAAACAATCTCCCATATGGTTAGAGAGCATAACACATCTTTCAAGATAAAAAATGCTCAAGATCAGGAGATCCAAATAGAGCAGATGACAAAGTTGCTTGTCACAACTGCAATACAGGCTTTACAGCCACAGGTGAAGCCAAGGCAAGTTAAAGGGGAATCTGCAGTAGGCTGGGTTTCTCATTCTCAGGTTATCGCTGCTTTAGATGCTCAACATGATTCCATAGGTGCTCACAGGCTACTTAAGCAAGAGATATACCTCTCCTCCAATTGGCAGTTACTCTTCCCAGGAACACTGAGTGGCCTGTAGGGTGTTAGCACAGCGGTTAGGGCAGACTGCCGAGCTCTTGGATGATGTGCACAAGGCACAGCAGTAAACCAATTTCTGATTCCAAAGTAGGGAGAAAAAATGATCACAGTAATTCCAATTAGTTTTAATTCAAGCCAATTTTACCACCTTCCTGTTGTAGACTAGTGACCACTTTTAAAATCACTGACATCCCTTGCTGTGGTACCAGATGTCATTTGAAGTTCTATTTTTATAAGTGTTTTTTGTCATCAAATGCACCATAAAATGGGGATCAAGAGCAGAGTCAGAACTCAGTGATACAGCAACTCCACATCTGGGTTTGACGCTAGGCATGGGCCAACTACATGCTGGGTATGCAGTCAAAGACTCAGGAAAATAGCTCTAGGGAAATGCAAGAAAATTAGCATTTTTGCATCCTGTTAACGATCCATTAATTATTACCATACAAACAAAATAAACACTGCCAAAAAAAGAGAAATGTTGTGAACCCATCAACAGCAAATCCTCTCTGTTACCACTGATACTCATGTAAAGAAAAAGCAGCAAGGTCAACCAGGGACCTCAATTACCCATATCTGTGCACCTGCATTAAAGTTTAAAGCCCTGGGAGGCCAGCTGGTCTTCCTGGGATGGGGTAATACAGTGAGGAGTGAGTAACAGGGTCTCCCAGAGGAGGCACGATCCCCGTAGCTCCAGCACATCCCCTCGCGTGTCATCCAGGAGTCACTACCACTGTGCATGGCAGATAAGGATGGACAGTGACAGGAGCAGGCCCTGACTGACTGACAGATGGCTGAGGGGAACAGACGCCTGTAATGGGCCGTAAAGTGGAAGACCTCAGGAGACAGGAAGGGAGAGCCTCTGCGTGTCTCTTTCGCTCATGGTCCTTCACAGCACGTAGTCACTGTGTGACCTGTCCTTTCGAATTACGAAGCCATCAGTCCAGCAACTTGTAGGCGAAGCTGTCAACTTGATATGCAATGAATACCATCAGCTAATATTGAATTAATCACTTACCTACACCATGTAATTACAGATGAAAATCAATTACATTTTCTAAACGACAGAACTGACAGTGTGGATACCCTTCTATCTTCTGCCCTTCCACCCTTTTAACCCATCTTCATCATCAAGTCGTGAAATAAACTCCTTGGTTTGATTCCTTCAAAGACAACCATGAGTGTTCTATCCAAAATGAAAAACAGCCAGTTTATGGCCAGTTGAGCTTTTCCTCAAAGATCTGGCATTTAAATTCAATGTATCATTCCAAACCCAGGTATCTCTGCTCTATGTGCACGCATGGTTTCCTGGAGTAAAATGAATGAGGAATAACGTCCTCAATCAGGCCTCCTGACAGGAGAGAGATCCTGGCTGAACATGGGATGTCTCACATTGGAATCAGTAAAAGGAAATCAATGGCAAGTCTTTTAAGGTTCAGCTTAATAATTCACTTTAGGATTATCTTCCATGTTGAACAGGCTACATGCTAGTGTTCTATGGTACCCAGCTGAGAGATGCTGATCTAGTACAACAGTACACAAGCCAAACTCCACTGACAGAAAAAGCAATTGTGACTTATCATTTGGTGATGTGAAGTTAATTTTGAATGTTAGTGAAATGCTAGTGAAATCCTGTGTTCCACCATGCATTCATTGCTAAGATGTTTTCTGGAGTTTACACAGGGCAGTTGTTTACCAATGTAGATGAAGTCACCCATGCTGCATGATACCTCATATTGAGAATATAGTCTTTCAGCCATGTGGTTCATTTACTTTAACATGATTAATTGTACCTTAGCTGATACTTATGGTTGTGTGACCTCAACTGATTGTAGCTGAATTCAGTATACCATGTTTGCTGTTATAAAAATATAATTCAATTTTACATGTATGTTCAACATCCAAATGAGCCTTTGGTTGGAAGTAATTTTGGAATGACTCAAGAATGCTACATTTGGGTATGTAGTCAAAAATCCTTCTTCTGATGAACAGTATACAATAATTAAATGACAGATAGTATAATAACAATTAATTTTGTGTGCTAGTCATGCATAGAGACTGGAGATGTTTCCAAAAACCTTGGAGGAGTGGCTGAATTCTCCTAATTTAGCAAATTGCTTCATGATTTTCAATCCATTACTTGAACAATAATGACCATGTGTGGTAAAATGCCAAAATTTGGAACATTTGGATCATGCTGAGAAACACTATACTGACGTATACATCAAGGAGCAAAATAAAATGCATTTTTCAAGGAGTGTTCCTTTACCTGCAAAAATGTCATACCTGAGAAGACTGTAGCCCTAAAACTGGCTCAGAGAGGAACAGGACATAGTACAACCAGGACATAAATTTGCATACATGTAATGCACATCAAAACCTTATACAAAATATCAATTTGAAGTCACTACAAATTTATTCAACAAATAGAAATGTATATCAAACAAAATATTTTCTGTTATTTTAACAGAAAGACATATATTTCAGTGCTAGCCATTTATTGACATATAAAATGAGAAAAACGAGATACTTTTGAGGTGATAAGAATAATCTGAATTACTCCCATGAAAGGCAAAATAATTTCAGGTACATACAGGTTATGTCAATGCAATTTTATAAGCAGTCCTCAAGAAGGATTCATCCATAAAGCTAATTATCTTTGCAGAGGCATACTGTGTATTCTCTAGTCTAAAGCTTACATGCTCTCTTGATGTTTGTGAAAGTTACGCTAGACATGGCTGAAGCTGCTCTGTAGACACAAGAGACAGAAGCAGGACCATATTTCAGCATGAACACATGAGATTGCTCATACTAATGTTAAACTTTTTTTTTGATAGGGTATCACTAGTCTATCTGATTACTTGGTTTAATGAAAGGATATAGCATAAAACTAAAATTTGTCATGCTCATGTTTAATATCACTTAATCTCAGATTTGAATTTCTCACAAAATCAAATAAAATACAATAAATACTGATGAATTAATTTTGATGACTTCACATAAATAGATTAAACATTACCTATGAAACAATCTCCCATATGGTTAGAGAGCATAACACATCTTTCAAGATAAAAAATGCTCAAGATCAGGAGATCCAAATAGAGCAGATGACAAAGTTGCTTGTCACAACTGCAATACAGGCTTTACAGCCACAGGTGAAGCCAAGGCAAGTTAAAGGGGAATCTGCAGTAGGCTGGGTTTCTCATTCTCAGGTTATCGCTGCTTTAGATGCTCAACATGATTCCATAGGTGCTCACAGGCTACTTAAGCAAGAGATATACCTCTCCTCCAATTGGCAGTTACTCTTCCCAGGAACACTGAGTGGCCTGTAGGGTGTTAGCACAGCGGTTAGGGCAGACTGCCGAGCTCTTGGATGATGTGCACAAGGCACAGCAGTAAACCAATTTCTGATTCCAAAGTAGGGAGAAAAAATGATCACAGTAATTCCAATTAGTTTTAATTCAAGCCAATTTTACCACCTTCCTGTTGTAGACTAGTGACCACTTTTAAAATCACTGACATCCCTTGCTGTGGTACCAGATGTTATTTTAAGTGATATTCTTGTGTAATTTCAGGTACATACAGGTTATGTCAATGCAATTTTATAAGCAGCCCTCAAGGAGGATTCATCCATAAAGCTAATTATCTTTGCAGAGGCATACTGTGTATTCTCTAGTCTAAAGCTTACATGCTCTCTTGATGTTTGTGAAAGTTTTGCTTGACATGGCTGAAGCTGCTCTGTAGACACAGACAGAGGCAGGACCATATTTCAGGATGAACACATGAGATTGCTCATGCTAATGTTAAACTTTTTTTCTTTTAATTTTGCCAAAAGCAGGAAGCTGCAGCCGAAGCCCAGATGTTCAGTACATCTGCAGCGCTTAATTACAACTTCCCTCCTGAGCGTGTCATGGTACTTCTCAAGGAGGAAGGCCCAAGAACAAAGGCCATATGACCCTTCAGCTCATCTGAAACAGGATTTATCCCAAAAAATTCACCAATGAGCCAGGTCAAAGCCGTGGTCCGCCCACATCAAAAGTCCTGGCCTGGTTTTGTTTCTAAGGCCATGAGCTTCCTATATGCCATTTGCACATAAAGTCATGAGGCACAAGAACAATTCAAACCAATGACACACACTATATGGCAGTTACAACAGTCAGTCAAAAAAATAGAAATCGGTCAGCAGAGTTTGTTTCGGAGTTTGGCCGTGTTGACATTTGAGCCCAACATACAATTTCAATTTTCCTACCCTGCCTCATTCATTCTTCATCGGGTCATTCTTTTTTTGTTCCTTGTAGGCCTCTGTTTGGAGCCTAATTATCCTCTGCCTTCTGTTTGGGGCTCTCCCTCTCCTTGTGATAAAAAACAGTAACTTCCAAAGCAAACTGGTTCTTAATTTTCACTGACAGCCTCCTTTAAACATGAGGGTCGAATCCATGCTCTAATTGAAAGCACATTCCTATTCCAAACAAATTAAGCACAATTAAGGCCTCTGAGTTATGAGTATCTATCACTATGAGATGTTTTTGTAAAAATCACCACATTTAGATCAAAGTCAGTCGACCCTTTGCTTAATTGCCTCATTAAGACCCTTTGCAACGGGCTTCATAAATATAGGGCCTGCTAGTTTCATTTGGGAATTACTCTAAAAGACGACCCTTAAACTAATCATTTCCACATTTCCATAAAAGGTTCATCTGTTTTAGGTAGAAACAAAATGAGATTTTTTTTTATGGAACATAATTCGGGGGTCTTTTTATCCTACAGTGTGATTTATCATTTCATTAAAAAGCAGCCGCTCAAACAGCAGAAGAGGAGTCTAAGGTGTCAGAGACCAGCGGTAACACATCACACACTCATTCTCGACACTACATACCAGAACTTGCCTCACAACGTGAGAATTCCTCAAAACACAAACTCTGAAAGCATGACCCACTTCATTGAATTACAGCTTTGTTGTTTTTGCTATAATTAAATACATTATTTTCAATACAAATGAGCTCAAGTTCTGAACATTTGATAAACCATGTCTATGAACAGGAAAGGTGTCACACAGAAATCACATGACAGGAAGGGAGTTATGTACCACTGGATTGAATTAGCGTTACCAGAAATGTCATTTGAGCTCGACTGGCTTTTAATTCAAACTTTTAAATTAGGCGTGCATTTCTGCACAACATGCCTTTCCAATTTGGTCTGCAACTTTTATTGCAGTAACAGTAACACAGAGAACACTAACAGGCAGAGAAAGATAGCTTTGCTATGATTTTTGAGCCTGGTCCTAAGCCACACACTATTTGGGTTAATTTAATCTTTTGAGCACTATAATTATTCTGTTTCAGAAATGAATGTTTAACTTGCTTATCCTCAAAAACTAATGATAATAAATCCATTGCATTGCATTGTGTGATGACATTTCTTTCTCAGATAATGCAACATATAGCAAAGACATCACATTATTGTAAGAGATCAGATAAGTTGCTAATTTGGAGGACGACACTGAGTCATGCACATAAGTAAGTTCCAGTCAGATGTGAAGATGACTGATAATGTAGAAACAGCAGGACCCCTCGCTGGGTTTATTGCCCCCTAAGTGCTCCTTACTGAATGCGTCTCTTATCTTGCACTGACAGCACTAATAGAATATGCATAGCTCTATTAGCATACAAGGTAATAGCACCCTCGAGGGGGGCCACTGACATAAAACTTTAAGTAGAAATCAAAACAGGAGAGAGAGGAGAATAGAAGAACACTATCACCAAGCTAAAACAGAGCCTGAGGCAGGCATGCGCGCACACACTCACACACACACACACACAAATATATGCGTGCACACACATCTATGAACATGCACATGCCTCCACATGTCTATACACACGCAAACACAGGCAAACATACACATTACCTAGAGTCATCACTCATGCTCCATGCTAAATCCTGTGGGACTGACATGGAATAGGATCTCATGAATGCCATCAGGTTCCCCAAATAACTGAAGGTAATGTTCCCACCAGCTAGCGATTTATCACCAGTACACCATAGCCAAATGATCATGGCATCTTTGAGTAAACTGCTTTTAGGGTAGAGGAAGCTGGTGACTGAGTTAAGAGTTTATTATTTAAGCTACACCCTCAACCCTCTTGCTTTCTCAGTTAACAACTCATGGGAAATGAATAGCTACTCTCAACGACAGGCTTCAAAAATACTCACACATGGTAAATGAAAAAAAATCATGTCATACATTCTATACACCACTGTTACTATATTACACAATGAAGGTTCTGAAAATGTCTACAAGTAAAATAGACTCTAACTTTAAGTTCTTGCTGCTGTTTATTTCTAGACTTTGTAGTATCAATTTCTCACAAGTCTAATTCAATAGTAATGTGGCTGCAAGGGTTACATTTCAAACTGCTATAAAATGATCTTTGCCCATCACACAAATTTGTGCTTTCAACGTGTGCAATAATTTCAATAATTGCTGAACCAGAACTCAATATACTACAGGTGTTTTATCACTGTACCATAATTATGGACGGTGGACAGTCAAAACAAAACCAAGAATGTTTTATTTTTTTGGAAGCCTCCTCAGAATGCTTATATCAAAATTTATATTTTTTTACGTGACATGTTATTTTAATACCATTCAAAATAAGTTTAGCAGTCAAGCTACTGAACGGTTAGCAGATAAGCAACAGAAGGCAAAAAAACAAGAAAATTGTTCCATAAGAAAGCAATTATGTCTAAACATCACTAAAATATGTACCAAAGGGTCTATGAAAATGTAATTTTGTCACGTCCTGGAATATGGTTCGGTAGATTACTCCAGGTTACTTTCCAGATTTACTGAACTGCATTTCCAGTTGTTAACTTTTATTATGGATCTGTTAACCTTGGTTAAAAGTCAGAGGAAGCCATGTCAGGGGCGGTTGAGAATTAACGCCTCAAGGGCCAATGGCTAAGTATCTAAAATCGTTCACCTTCTTTTAGAAACATCTCACATAAACGTGTAGAACGAACAAAATCAACACTAATACAGCAATAGTATAATTATGTCTAAATTGTAATTACAGTGATTAGAGGTTCCTTCTTTAACTGATTTTTCCACCTTGCCATCAATACAGGCCATATGTGAACACCAAGGACATCTGGCCAACTCTCAGCCAGTCATAGTTATTTCACAACAAAGTTTATAATGCAAAAACTGACCTGGGCATAATTAACAATTTATAAATCATTCAGCTGGCTGTGTTCTGGACAGCAGGAGGAAATGCATGGAAAAGAAACAAGAGACAGCTTGCTGCATGGGAGCTGCAAGATTTTTCCTGACCAAGAGCTGAGGCAGTCACTGGTTAGTGCCAGGTTCCCCTGGAGGTCAAGCCAGGGCTGTACAACTCCATTAATGCACTTCACAATGCAGGTTGTTCTTCCAACAGACACACTTACCTACACAGTAACCCGATTTCAACTGTAAAACCGCTGTCATTTAGTTCTGTGGGAGCGTCGAATGCCACATTGTTTGATTCCAAATCGGGGGAAAATTTAATATTTGGGGCCGGCTCATAATTAAAGTTGGCACATCCTTTATGGGCCGTTTTATACCGTTAGCGGCTATGTGCTCCGACTCAAATAGACCAATAAAACATTGCCACTGCTGTAACAGTGAGGTTATTAAAAAAGCAGACGCTATTTAAGAGCTATCAACTTCATCTTTAATAGGCCGTCGGGTGTAAAAAATGATAGAGAGCAGGCCTCCTCTTGAGATGTGTTTTATTTACTGCATTTACAGCGTGGTATGGCATCATACAGTGTGGAATGCAATGGGCGGCCCGTTTAACTGTCTCCTTGCAGCCTCTGTCTCACAAGTCTGATGTGCACAATCTGGCTCTGGATAGGTCTTTCATAAAACCAAACATTAATTTATATAAAGCATGTACTTTGCAAAGTAGACTTCTGTTTGTGATTATGAGTATACATTCCTGTTGTTGTATTTCAATATACTTACTATATGCGTGTATGTCATTATATATTGGGTTGACAAAATAATATAATAAATAAAAATAAATATGAAAGAAAACAATGGACAAAATAATGGAAACAATGGAATGTTGTCGTAATTTTCAACACTGCTCCCCTTGCAACATGAAATCATTTAGCTGTTTTTGACAAATACACCTTCAATTCAGGCAATGACTTTTACGCCTCTTTGGCATTCCACTTAAAATGACTCACATGTGTAGCTGCCTTTTTAATTGTGATTTGATTACTTCAAAGTTAGAATCCTATTTCATGTGAGGTTCCTCATTACTTTGTCCTCTTCATTTATATGGTCATTCCATCAGAAAACAACCAGCATCCCAGCATTTCCTGCTCAGATTTTTAACATTTTTTTATGTACAGTTACTACAATGTGTGTGATGAAAAAAATCTGATTTTAACTTCCTCAAATTCATATCTTTTGTGTGATGTCCTTCTGAAACCATGGGAGGAAGTCCTCACTTTATGCAAAGAAATTATAGACATTTTTATGCTGTGATCTCTGATAAACATATCTGATAAACATAAGGCCATGAAATTTTCAGCACATATATATAGCTGTACATAATGCAAATAACTAAACTAAATATGCATTATATCCTCTCAATATGTGAAGCCAAATTCATAAATCCTCCATTGTCCAGACTTTGTGCTCCTTAGCCCACTACAACTGCAGCTTCTCCTTTCTGCTGACAAGAGTGGAACTCGTTTAGGTCGTCAGCTGCTATAGCCCATCCGTGATACGGTACAAGGAGTTGTGCAGTCTATCATGCCTCTTTCAGCATTGCTATTATACTCAATGTGTTAAAGGTGTTAGCTGCCTGACTGTGTTACTCTGCACTCTGCACCAACGGTCTGGTTCTTTCCACAGGACTACCACTGATCGAATGGTTTTTGGGTATGAACCATTCTCTACACACTTGTGATACTGTTGTGCATGAAAACCCCAGCAGGGTTGCTGTTTCTCATATACTGTACCAGTTTTGTTAAAAAAGATTAAAATCTTTGGTCTTGCCCATTTTCCCTCTGAATTGCACACAATCCATGCATACCTTTAAATAGCACAGTCTGATCATGAAGTCATTGAGTCTTTTCATCCTAAGTGCTGATATACAGTTAAGTGAGAGAGAGAGAGAGCGAGAGAGAGTGTGTGTGTGTATGTGTGTGTGTGTGTGTTTGGTAGCATGCTGTGTAAGTACTCTTGAATTACTGAATCTGGTGTCAATGTTTAAAAAGATCATGGCAGCAATGAGGAATTAGAAAAGACTGACTGCATAGTGAACAAAAGCCGGTCTGTTTTTTTAACATGTCGAAGCTGTGGGTCCCGAACTTGCAACTGAAACTATTAAGTTCCACCTTCACAACATCGGCTTAAGACGAATTCAAGTACTATGGCTGCACTGTAAATGTCTGGTAGTTCCCTCTGGTCCATACAGATGGTTTGGCACTGTGACAAAACAAACTGGGCCCAGAACCAAAATCCAACCTCTATTTCATGGTGGCTTAGCACTTTCTTTTTCACCAGATTACAGTTGCAATACTTTAGGTCCTGCACTTCAATCCATGTTGCTACTTACAGGAAGAACACAGAATCTAATTGGCAGTTACTGCTCAAAAAAAAGACAGTGGGCATTCTTCTTACTTATTATTATTACTATTATTATTATTATTACAAGCAACAGTAGGATGAGTACAACCATCGTAGTGAATGTCATTACAATTTTCTGAAATATATTTTTTGAATGAATAACATTCATTTGAGGTTGCAGTGTTAATACAAACAAAATGGTCCAGTGATTGAAACCATGCGGGCTACCTGAGAAAGTCTATGTATGAATGCAGAATAAGAAATGTAATATATGTTGTGCTTGTCCCTGAGGCTTTCTCTGAGCACGGTCAGGAGTTAACGCAGCGCCTCGGTCACTGCCATCTGATCCTGGGATTTCCTGGACCCTGACACCCCTACAAATACTCCTCACTTGGAACCAAAGAAATGAGGTGCCTCATACTAGTCTATTTACTGCTGGACATCTAATATGGTGCTGTGCCTGCTTTTAGATTTTTTATTAAATTGACAGAAAGCTCTGTCTGCATTACTTAATCAGCCATTTCAAACAGCCAGCCTAATGCATTGATTGTTCATGTAACAGGTCATTTGAACTGCACTGTGAAGCACAAAAATGCTTACCACTCACATTGGGAGAGAGAAGGACTAGATCTCTAGACTAGCAAGATCAGGAATGCTACATGATGTCTTCCAGCTCCAAAAAGATAAAACCTGCCACAGTACATTCTGACAGGCTCATGGTAACCTGGAGTAACACACTTCCAATATGTGTTGGTGGTGTGACTGGAAGGAATGGGGAAGAGAAACAGAAATAAAAAAGCCAGTGTCAATGTTCTGCATCGATTGTTCTGATAATTAAACAAAGCTGGAGGAGAGGGTGAGTGCAGCATAGATTTGGAGTTCAGGATGCAAAGGATTCAATAAACAGGTAAGATTAGTGAGTGAAGGCGACAAAGAAAGTGTCAGAAAGAGAAAAAAAGAGCAAGTGGCGAACTCTGTGTCTGTACAGTCAAACTGAATTCATAAATAGATGCCCAAGTTAATAATACACAGATAATAGAGTGACCCTGGAAAGTCACACAGATGACAAGTTTCTCAGTTTGGAACAGAGTGGAACATGAACATACCCATTCTTTCACCCTCTTCCTATACACACGCCACGTTACTACAGGGTTCAAAGGGGCCCAGCCCACCAGAACCAGCCCTGTCCCGCCCCAGCTCACTTAACCATGAGATTGAGAAGGGGGGTGACTGAAGGAGCCATTGTAGATTACTCATTACTTAACCTGTAATGTGTTCCGCCCCCTTCTCCACATGCCATGCTTTTTCCTCCCTTTTTTCCTCCTCTTAAATAAATGGAAAAATATTCACTGCCCTGGGCTAGCGCTGAACTCCTCACTTTCTGCAACCAATCTGGAGCAGCGCCCCATGATGTAACCAGAGGGCCCGAGCAGAGAGAGTGCCGGTCCAGGGGAAGGAGAGAGACTATAACCTTCAGCCCTTCGAGGCTGCACTTCTTAACCTTGGTATTTAAAATCCAATAACACTTTATGAATGTTTTAGTTAGGAGTCATTAATGCAAGCGAGCATCTGTTTCCAAAAGAATACAAATGAGCTCCGGCCCTGAGCCCCCATCCTCCCCCCACTTCCCCCCTTATTCGTCAGAGGGTCAGTGGGCTGTAATAACGCCGCCCTCAACACTAGGTGGGAGAGTTAAGACTGGCCACTTTCAAAAGACTGCTACAGCGTATCGCGCATTCCAAAGGTCACGTAGGCAGGAAAAGTCAGTCCAATCTCCAGGTGTTGGCATAACCTACAGACTTTAAATACTTCTTTACTTTATTTAAGATGCTACTTGCTGGAAAGCTTTTTCTGACCTCCTAAAAACACAGATGCTATAAAAATATGACATAAGCATGAAGTAACAGCGCCACCAGCACCTCTTAAAGGTACAGTGTGCAGATGCAAATAGACTGCTAGAACAAAACTTAAGCCTGTTATTTGACATCTGGTCCTTCGCTTAAAATGCATATTTTTATATGACAGCTGTATGCCATTTTGAGCCCTGTTGAGATCGATCATTTTAGTTCACCAAAATCAAAGTCAAACAGAAAACTTATCAATGGGCTGGTAAGTAAGACGGAGCTGCCAATGTTTACAATAATTTGATGAAATGATGCAGCCATTCCGCACATATATACCAGAGACATACTTTGTGAAAGGTAAATTGTAATCCAGGTGGAAATGATGTTGTAGACAGCTCACAAATAAAAATGTTAAGAGCTTCCAACCATGTTCTGCAGGCTCTCCTGATGTGCACGGTCTACTGGAGAGCTCAACAACTTACACCATGCAGAAAGAACGGTATATTTCAGATAGATTTTCCATGCTTGAACTGCCTGTCTGAACAGAAACCCCACACAGACCACAGACTGCATTTTTGCGCTTTCAAGGGAGAATTGACTGCACCCCCCTCCCTTCCTAATGTATTACCTAGGCTATATCTTGAAATAACAGAACAGCACCAGCAACAATCTGTTTACGGGTCTTGAGCTTCACATTCCGAACTGTGATGGGTCCCAGTCAAAGAAGGAGGCCGTAATGGAGAATATGGGTTCCATTGGTGCAATGATGATGGAGTGTCTACAAATATGACTCAAAACAGGTCATTGTATTTCAACAAAGTGTAAGGGAGAAAAGATTTGCTTGTTAACTCCTGACCTTTTAAGTATGACCTATGAAGGCAGGACTCCCAATTGAGGCTACGAGCGGCTGTGCAGTGTCAGTCCCATTATGACCCGATAAAAACTCTGTTACTCTTCAGCAAGAAGCCATCCATCATGGGGCCTCTCTAATCAGCATGTTTGTCACTGTAACTAAACAGTGGCGTGAGCCACGCTGGCACGCTATTGGCTGTGACAGGCAGAAATAAATCTGCCTCTAGCCAATCGGCTGCGGGCAGCAGAGCGTGACAGGGAAGGTGACAGCCGTTTGAGGTCTCAACGAGCAAAAGATTAGGGGAACTGGCTCCCACTTCTAGGTGAAGGAAGCTTTGAACATTTGTAGCTCTTCTGCAGCATTTGAGTCTTTCGAGCTGTATCACTGTAAAGCTGTGAGAGCACTTTGTTCCCTACAGACAGGTCCATTTGTTCAGCTAAAGGAAATTTGGTCACTCTTTATAAAAGAACAGATAGGTGTCCTGTTCCCTTTCCGTGAAAACCATCAAGCAGAGACCTCTCTCGGAGAAAAAGGGTTTAGGTGTGGCAATAGATGGTCAAACAACAAAAGTCCAATTTAACAACCAAAGCATGTTTCCTCAATGACATGAGAGTTGTGATATGTCAAGTTGGCACCAGTTTCGAGTCTTTCTTTGCATTTTTTCCTTTCATTTTAATTTGGCACCCTAATACAAAGCATTATTATATCTAGTGATTAAACATAAACAGGGCATGAGGAGTAGTCTGAGTTCTCTGAACTACACAAGAGAAGATTTGACAATCCTGAAATTACCATGAAAACCTGCATTAACAACATTAAATAAGAGATGCAAAAAGCAGCTTTCTTTCATCCCTGTGAAGTACTGTTTCTATTTGCTAGTTTGGTTCTTGGATCGATTGTTGTTTTTGTTTGGTTTTCTCTGGCCTGGCCGTCTCCAGAGGCACTGTACAGTAGCTCAGTGTCAGACCCGCTGACCACTTGGCTGGGATTTCCACACACTAGAGGTCACCAGCTGTATGCCGGACGAAGCCTGGCTGTTTTCTGCAGCACTGTATCCATCGCTGAGTTGCTTGACACACCTTCTTGCCTGTACCATAAAAATTCCCCTTGCATTTCAGGAAATCACAACTGGCACTGTTATTTTGGGGATTTGATGGCCTACATCATAACAGCAGACCTCCTCTCCTCTTTGACTGGGCCCTGGCCCTGATCCTGGATCAGTACCAAACACCCTTCTGCATTCAGCGTTTTACAGCTGAGAACAGTAATACACATCACCCCCTTTTCACAGTCTGTCAAAACCCTATAACTCTGGTTTCTCCGTCTGCTTACAACCACCGGGAGAAACGTCTGAAGAAAATACAGCATAAATGTCATGTGTGGGTGGTGTCATAGGGGAGGCCATGGGAGTTGCTCAGGAGGATAGGAATGACTGTGGTGTTCGCCTGACTGGGATGTTACTTTCCCTGCAAATGTACACTGGATATACACAGTGATAAAAAGATCACTTATAAAAACAGTTATAGTAATGATTTGCACATATTTTCACATTTCATATCGGTAAACATTTTTTTTCCTGGTTTTATTTTTTATGAAAAAAATCTTTATCCTCCGGCAGAAAAAAATGTAACTGAGCTTAGATAGAGGTTAATGTCATCCTATGCATAAGTCAAAGTCAAATATCATCTAGCAAAACATCCCTTAGAAAACAGTCAAATGTAGCTCCAAGAAACTTCTTAGGTGGTATGCATTTATTTTATACTCAATAGTGGTGTTTCATGCTAAATAAATTGTTTTTTAAATATGATTTTTTATTCAAGTTTCAAAATGTAAGTTACAGGGTACTTATTCTAAAACAATTTCTAATATTTTAAATACAGCTGAAATTTGACTGGAGTTACAGTTGGTCATCTTATTTCTCAGCAAGACAGACTATTTCACATTGCAATTGTTATAAAAAACTTTTCTTTACTGTTATTCACAACTAACCACAACTTTTGCTGTTATCCTCCTCATGTTACCCATCCTAGAGCAGTCACCCAGGGGGACCAAGTGCCACCATCGCCACGCACTTCTGTATTTCCAGCATGGTAAAGCCACTACACCCTTGAGCAGTTACTGAGACATGCATTTTACACATTTTAGTGAGTAAGCTGCCATATACACTGATGTAGATGGGGGGTGGAGGATCCCTTATGCTCAGAAAATATATAGCTGCACACTCATCCCCAGTCCTCCCCACCCCCATTCCCTTCTATTGGTAGATAATGGTTTAATAAGAAGTCTGTTTTTTATTTTAAACACTAGTAGTAACCCCAGATCACATTTCTCACTCTGTGGGTTTGAAAAAAAAATATATAAAAAACGTACATACGCTCATTTCTGCAATGTAAAACGACACTATATCAAATCAAGCATTTCCATATGTGGGCTGCCGATGGTAGAGTGTATGGCGGATGGACAGCCACACAAGAGAGGGTGATAGGGGAGGACATGGAAGATGCAGTGGGCTATGGTGCCACCTGCTGGAGGGAGAGGGAGCATTCCTGTCCCAGCCTGCCTTTCATTGACATGGCCCCTGCCCCATCTAGGCAGACCGCTCCTCAGAGCTGCCACGCTGGGAGTGTTTCCCTGTGGAAGTCAACCATAATCAGCCACTGGGATGATTACACTAGCAAGCCCCAGCAGAGGAGCAGGAGAGGGAATGAGCATGCTTGGCCTGCAAACTTTGACAGGTTAATGACTTTCATTTTAGTTCTGAATTTACGTGTACATATTTTTATACGCATGGTGCAACACGGCACACAAATTCAATGTAATTATGGACCATATGGTCGGTGGTCTCTATGGTTACGTTTAGGGTGCTAAAAGACATTACCTCCTTAAGCATTATCAAACCATTCACTGCTTTACTATGCAGAATGGTGTCTCACCCTAAGATCTCTGCCTAAGAATTTAAGTTCCATTGGCCAGACATGTCTTTGCAAACATAAATTAGCCAGGTGTTTACTTACAACATGTCAGAGGAAAACAAATATTGAGAGATGAGGCTGAATACAGATGAGTCAAGACTACAGGGAGTAGTGGGGGTATGAATTGCCACGTTTTTCTCAAACCCCCTATTTTTTTTCTTTTGGAGGGGGTAACCTCCAGTACATGAGCTGGCACATGTTAACAGTCAGGAAGTCCAGGAGACGCCTCTGCCTGCCTGCCCTCTGAGTGTAACCCAATACCAGTGACATAGCCAATACATGTCATATTCCTTCAGTCTACATGAAGAGTTTATTTTTCAAAGAGGAATTTCAACCTAAAACCTGCTCTTTATAATTATACTGATTTGTTTAAAAAACCCAAGGTGGATATTCCTGGTTCAATCACCAAACAAGAGACCAGTGTAGTAATGCAAAGCAAGAAACACTTTACAAGCTCCAGGACACTCCAGATATATGAAACAATGTAACCCAAACGATATCTATCCCTTAATGCTCAGGGGTGAGCAACCATTTGATAATGACTTTTACCATGTTGACACATTCTGTTTTAAGAGGGAGAAAGCTGAAATCCCAGCCTTAGCCCTGTGCTCTTTTCCAGAGCCTTAGGGTGCTTGGAGCTGCTCCAGGTATGGTTCTGAGTCCCTATAACCCCAGTCATGAGGAAAGGAAAGGCAAATCCAAGTTCTCCAAGCTTTGGGGGAATATCTCACTGTCTCTGGAGAAGTTTTACAAGGGAACCACAAGAATTACCTTCATTGTAAAAACTGGACAATTTCCCAGTGCTATGTTGAATTATATTGTAGGAAACATATTTAAACTGGTGCAACTGAAAGGTTTAAATTGTCTATAAAATTTGATTCCTCCTTTCACAGGAACAAACAAAACTTGCTTTTGTCTGCCAATGAAGCATTGCTATTTTGCTAATCTGCCAAAGATGTTTACTTGCCACTGAATATCCAGTAAAAAATATAAAAAATGGTTGAAAATAAGACTCAGAATTATAGACCAGAATCCAAAGGAATCCTCACAAGAAAATACATCTGCTCATCTATTCGTCAAAAAGGCTCATAATCCTAATTATCACAATTATAATATATATGTGTGTGTATATATATATATAATATAATTATATATATACACACACACATACACACGTGCGCAAAGTGATTATATATATATATATATATATATATAAGATAAAAAAAACTATGGAAAAGGAAACACCATGAAGGAAAAAATTCCAACCCCATTAGAGGTAAAGAAATTGTATACATACACAATATCATAAAATATTACCCAGAGCATAGGCTTTACAGGAACTGTTATTAGATATTGTGCTGTTTTTGAAAATAATTACACCTGCAATCCCTTAAGATGTGTCATTTTAAAACTGAACAAATACACTGTGTATAGATAAACATGTGTCCTACAATTGGTATTGTTATTGAAAAAAAACAGTTACTTTCTAACATGATTTAAAATAATTGTGAAGTGTAGAAAGCATAAAAAGGAAAGCCAGACATACGGACAGACAGAAAGATATAGGAGAGAAAAAAGGAGACTGTGCCTTTAAAGTTTCTACAGCACAGCTGACACCAAGTTGGTGAGGCTTTGACAAAACATTTTTCAGTGTTTGTTCTGTTTAAAAAACCCAGCGGTATTAGGGTGCACTAATCTTTAAAAGGTTAATTTATTCATAGAGATTTTGACAGAGATGTATGGCCTAGCCAGCGTCTCAGTCACCTCTTCCCAGAGGGAGACGGCTGGTGCGAAGAACAGAATTCTGAGAGAGAGAGTGGGAGCGAAGGGGGGGGGGGGTTAGCAGGAGAGGACAGGGAAGAGAGACTGCTACGAAGAACAGAGTTCTCAGAGAGGGGGGAGAAAGCAGGGAGGATGGGAAAGAAAAGAGAGGGAGGCACAGAGAGAGGGAGAAAGAGGGATTGGGGGATGGGGAGTCAACATCCTCTAAACACAAACACATAATTACCTTCCAGGGGCTGGCAATGAATATGCCCTCTAACCCAGTACACTTATAACTCATGACTGTTCTCATTTGAGGTTCCTCTAAGTTTTTTTTTTTTTTTTTTTTTTGGGGGGGGTCTAACATACAGTCAATTACATTTTGCACTGACAAATGTAACATGTTCATATATATCACAGTGTGTCAGAGTATCAGGCCTATGATGGATTTCTGTGTGATTCTGTGTGTAACATGCCTCAGTTCGGCAAAACACAAAACTGTAAACATATTTTTTATGCTTCACTTCATGGCAACTTCAACGCCAATAAGATAAAAGTTAGCCTTAAAAATTAAATCTGAAGCCATTAATAAGTAATTTATTACAACCTTGGTCATTTAGTGAATATTCCAACATGTTTGTGACCTTAATAGCATGAAGTCATCCACCGCTGTCGAAAAGCATGTTTCAGTGGGCATGCTTATAAACTTTATCTGTGAGCACCACAGGAATTAAGGTGCATATGCACATAAATCACACCGTTTAAGCTCAATGATGCTTAAGAGAAAACAGTAGGATTTCTATAATTTTAGGATGAAGAAAAAAAAACATAGATTATGAAAATAAATCCAAAAGTCAAAACAATCTGGACTTTGCATCGCTGGCCAACAAAAACCTGAAGGCCGTAGGGGTCCTATAGTGGCATGTACAAAGGTGCCCGCAGGATTGGTTTGGGCAGAATGAAGCGATTCTTTGTGAGGTTCTGTTTACAACATCCATAGAAGGGCTCCACTCAAATCAATCATCCTTGTCAAACACTATAACTGTGGATCTGCTGGCGTGAGAGACTTGCCAGGCGAGACATGATTTAATTTGTCCCGTTTTTAATGGGCATGCATCACTGATTATTCTCAGGTGGGGGTTGGGGCAGAAACGGGGTGGGTTTTGGGGGGGGTGAATAAACAGCTTCATCACAATATTTAAGTTTTTCTCTTCAGACCAGACTCTTCTTGTGAACAACTTAAGTGATTCCTTCTGCCTGCTTAAGTTTCCCAAAAGTGTTGTTATCATAACCAAGCTGAAACTTTTTTTGGACGAATGAGCCGTTTTCTTGACGCATGCATTTCTGCTTAGTAATTACCTATGAAGCCCATTAGAATGACTAAGTTAGTGTTTATTTGGAGGCTGCAAACTGCCATTCTCTAGTGTGGCCCCTTCAAACAAGTCATGCTGCAGACTGTGGCAAGCGCCAATGTGTCATATTTACAGCCATCAGCGAAGTGTGAAATTGTCTGCCTTTTGAAGCATCTGTTCTAAAGTGCAGCCAGGTTTTGAGCCAGACTTCCCAGGCTGGCGATCTTCCATGTTTTCTCAAATGAATCCCACTGTCTTCATATCTCAAGCACTCAACAAACGACTTCTTCTCGTGGAGTGGAGAACCGTTTGAACCAAGGCCATATCGGCACATATCGAACTTGTAATTGCTGTACATTTGTCTTATTTAATGCTCCGTTTAGACTGAGACATCGAAAACAGAGATCCGAGCTACAAGCCTATGCATTAACTTCCAGAACTCACCATTAAAGAGATATCATCTGTCTGCCGCAGTGAAGTGAATGATGTTAGGTCAACCTTTTCCAAGGGGACACCAGGCCAGTTCAGACTGTGGATTGTTCCTCTAAATTGCTGGTCTCCATAATGCTACAGAGGGGCACTTGTGGTGCCTTCCAAAAAGTGCCAACATAAGTCAGGTCTCCACAATACTGGTTTTGTTCAGAGAAATCTCATTGATAAAATTGCCATGGAAGGCTGAAAATGCGAAAGTGCCATTATCGATAATGCTGAATCTGGAGATGTGACAGGAACGTGAGTATCCATTTGTGAGGAATGCTGCCCCCCACCCCACCCCTGACCACCTTCAGAAACACACAGGGGTCTTTATATAGCGTGTACATTAAATGACATTTTTTGGCCTGACACAAAGTTTCTCCCCCTCGCAAGCCATCAGATTTACTTAGCCTGGTATGGTGAGCACAAAGCCCCATTGCCTTCTATTAGCACCACTTAGACATGACCCGGACCGGCCGGGCCAGGTCAACGTGAGATGGAAACGCAGCTTGCCCCTCTTCTTGTTCCAATCTTTCACCAAGTCCCTCTCACTTGCCCTGGGCGCATCTAATTGAAAGTGATCTCGAGGCTGGGAGAGTTCCGTTTCTCCTCTAATCCTCCACCAGGGAAGCTCACATGGTCCCAATTACCCCGCACACAGGTCTCTCTTACTCACTCTCTCCCTGCTCTTCTGCCAGCGCCGGCTTTTTCAGGAGTTTATGTTATTAACTGCGCACTGCCGAGTTCCTGTCTGTCACGGGGGCCTGGAGATGTTATCGTCGCCACCGACGTATACGGTTACCTTGAAAATATTCCATAAATTAGATTGGGATTGGCGATTCAGAATATGGAAGTAGAGACGAGGCAGGGGGGTACTGTGTAAGCAATAACACAAGAGGATCTTCGGGTGTTTATATTGGACAGCGCTCCACTGGAGGTATGTCACTGGCAAGCAAAAGGTAAAGCTTAAGAGGGAAAGTGCTTAAGAGCTTCAGGCCAGAGAGAAGAGACAAAATAGATTTTTATTTTCTTAGAGATTCTAAGCCTTGAATATCTGGACCCAAATAGCAGGCGACTTAAGTGTAGAGCTGCAACACAGTGATAGGCATACATCCCCCATAATTAAAAAAGGTTGTATTTAGACAACCAGCTTCTCAACTTTCAGACAGCTTTTTCAATCCCAAGAGCGTGTCTAAGGGCCCATACTAATGTGTTCAGCTTTAACAGCATAACGAGTATCCCTGAGTAGTCAGAAATATCATTTACCACTGTTTGCAGTAATTATATTGAAACGGTACAAATAAAAGCAACTACTTTTTAACACTGTATTTTTTATTTACTTAATTTTTAACATGGGGTATATATTTTTAAAACTTCAGAGCAACTTCCAGTTTAATCCGGGTGACCAGATTGTAATGCGGAAAGGAAAACTGTTCCTGTGTACCTACTTTTGTCTGTGGG
This sequence comes from Albula goreensis, assembly GCA_022829145.1. Classification (NCBI taxonomy): domain Eukaryota; kingdom Metazoa; phylum Chordata; class Actinopteri; order Albuliformes; family Albulidae; genus Albula; species Albula goreensis. The sequence continues at coordinate 14,876,252 of CM040752.1, forward strand.
CATATGGGGTCAACAGGCCTACACATGCACATAAACACACAAAGCTATTGTAAATGAGAATATATATTAGGGGTGAACTTAACCACCTTATACCTGGCTACATAAGGTGTTAGTACAAGCCCATGGTACACTGACACATTTTGCATATTTGAGTGCAAAATCTTCATAGTATCTAAATTCCAAATTCTGAAAAACTCTCAATAAGGACTGTATGTAAAGACACTTTTGTCCAAACATAATACAAATAAAAAGTATCACATACCTGAAATATGAACTAAATGTTTTATGATAACACACTTGAAGAGCGTATTAACAGTATGCACTTAACAATAGTAAGAAGGTACTGAAGGGGTACAACCAGGGCTCGAGTTGAGGGGGGATGTGGGGGAATGCCATCCCCCTTATAAAATTATCTTCTCCCTTCTCATCCCCTTTGCTTTAATGGAATTAGCTATGCTGTTAATCGCCTAATCGCGAAAAGACAATATTGACATGTCAATCTTATATTATTTGGTGGTCCAGTTTGTGTTGTTTTGTATCCTCTGTACCTTTGTGGCTTTTGATTGCTTATTGCTTATTTGCTTGAAGCCTGCAAATGCATGCTTCTCATTGGCTAATACAACTTCACTGTGAGTTTTGCTTTGGACGAGGATTGCAGTTGCTACAGGTTAAAAGCGACCGGTTCAGCAGCACCTTAGACATTTTTTAGTAAAGAAGAAGAAAACGACAGGTGACATGATAACCAGTCTCATGTATTATTATTAATAGATTATATGTCCCTTATGTAACAAAACGTTGGCAACAGCTCAACCAATGTTTAATCTTGAATGAGACCTTATTGATAATAACATGTTCATGTGTTAATTTGTTCACAAGTGACCAGGTTAGCTTTGCAATCTAATGTATTTATTTGCTTGAAATACCATGACCAATTTGTTGTTGTTATTATTTTAATAAAATGATACTGTAAATAATTGACTAGTTTTTGTATTAGTAAATATGAGTTACAAGTACATGTTCTATCTTTTTTTCTTATGATTATGCATTCATATAAAAACTGTAGGCACATACCACTATCCTTCCACTCCAACATTGACCACCCCCCTTGAATTTTTTTACAAATCAACCACTAGTTACAACAGACTTATAATTGCTAACTCAGATCCTACTGTGACAAAGTTCCTGTGTGAAAAGACATATTTGCAAAAACTGTTACACATGCTCAGTCAGAAAGCACTTGTAAGTAAGAAGCAGCAATGGTAATTTAACTGAAATACTCATTTTAAAAGCATTAATGACTAATAATAAAAAAACATGACAGGGTTACAAAGCACCACTGGTTATAATTAAATGATGTTGAATGTTATATTCTCTTCATGCTTTGAAGAAAAAAATGAGGAGGGAGGGTTGTGATGCCTCCTCATGAAGCCTTTTTAATGTAATGACAGAGAAAAACTGTTCCTGTCTCATATCATGACAGGGACTCCTCTGTTTGATCAGGGGCATACAGTCTACATGCACCAAGGGTGCACCTACTCCTGTAAACCAATGGCTGTGCAGTGCTCTGCTGTATTTTAGCAGTGAGATGAGCTCTGGCTGTGCTTGCAGTGAGTGAACATTCAGCTGATAGTTTTCCAAAAATGAGTCAGGTTTTGTTTTATCTCTGGAATTATTTCTTATAAACTGACTATAACTGCCCAGCAATGAGTTCTTTTGCCACATACAATAGGACATATACAAAAAAAAACCATCAGGCATACACATGCCAAAATACCAGTGCTTTCAAAAAATGAGAATTGTTATAATCATGCCTAACCACTGTGTAGGTTCCTCAAGTGCTGTTGGAACTAAAATAAGAAAAAAGTGTTGAATTTGTTCCTGATGACAAATGTTAATATGAACCATAAAGTAGGCCCCTAAGTAAGATCTGTGGCCTCTTCCAAGAGTAGCGCCATGCTGTGGGTCTGAATAAAATTCAGGGTTTTTCATTGTTGGGTCCAGGATGCTGAAAGGCCATAGATGCAGCCCAAGACCCAAAGTCCTAAGGAGCAGTAAGAGCAGAGTCCCTCATGGGTCTGCCCAAGGGGGCAAGCACCATTCACAGGCACACTGCTCTCTTATTTCTCAACAAGCATCTATCGCCTTAATCTGCCGCCAATTTTTGTAAAACTTTGCCACGGACCACTTAAAAAAAACAGCTTGCTGGCCTGAGCAATGACAGGGAGCCCAGACTGTAAAAACAAATCCCTCCTTTTCCTCAAAAACCATGTCTTTCTCCACAGCAGAAACAAGCCTTTCCCAAATTCTCTCTCTATTGTTGCTTTTCTTGTCTTGTTCTTTCCTCACTTTCCCTGTCTCTGCAGGATCTTGTGTCTGCTACTCTTGCTCTTTCCCTATTTTACTACCTCTCTCCCTCTCTCTTTCTGTTCATTCCTATCTCTTTCCAGTTCCACTCTCTCCCCCTCCCTCCTGTGAACACATAAGCCCATGCCTGTGCCGCCACTTGCACACATGGCTACTCTCTCCCCTGGCACTGCACTAACTTTTAAAGAAGTGTAATTGATTAAAATAGCAGCACAGTCGTTTTTACTGCAGGCATCTGCATCTGTGGGTGGAGGTGCCCCTCTAAGCTCGTGCTGTGAACAGATGCACTACTGAACGTCTGTTACACTGGAGCTTGTGAAGGGGGTGGGGGGGGAAATGAAAAACTGTTTAGCCCCCTGCCCAAGCGAAAGCAGGCGGCTTGCTATGTAACGCAAACACCACAGGGCTATGGGGTCACAGGTTCATCCCCTGCTCAGGGCAAAAAGATCCAAATTGTGTTACCTATTTGACTGTAACTCCATGCATGGCTAACAGGCATGCTGTCCTTTTAATTAGCCGGCTCTCCTGGGGAGATGCGGCTTAATTGTGCAGCTTGAAAACATGCCTCCTTTTTGCAAAGAGCATGGGTTATTCCTTAAGCTCACATTGGTGAGGAGAATTACCTGAAGTATCACCTTAAGCTTTTGTATAGGCAGGCATAGACGCATGTCAGGCTAAGAAAAACTAAAGAACTAAATGAACAGGGCATGATTCTTTTACTTCTTCCAGACACTGAACTCTTAAAAACAGTGTAAAAAAGTGATTCTAACTAATGCATCAACACGAGGAGGTGGACAGCACAATAGTTCAGACCTAATTAGAGTTGCACATGGACCAGGGTTTTTAATCTTCACCTCTCCAGATGTTTGGGTTGTACAGGTGCCCCTATTTTATCTGCATAGGGTTCTGGACAGCACATTCTGCATTCCTTTCACATATGGAACAGCTAAACACGCATGCATGTGTCTCAGTTGTTATCAATGAGGAAATGTGAGTATCATTAAGAAATGCTGCTAAAAGACTGTTACTTTAACTCCACGGCCCTTTGTTTTTACACATAAATCTGTCACTGATTTTGTCCTCAGACAGAAATTGCAGAGGGATAGTAGGTCTACTGTGCCAGACGTTGTGTCTGCAAAAGGCCTCCGGGATTAAATGCAGTTGAGCAAAAGACTCGTTTTACATTCTCAAATCTTTATTGAATTCTACGTACAATAAACTGAATAATTTCAGAAAAACACAAGTAATTTAAAATGCATACCATCCCAAATTGAGAACAAGACAGTCCTTTAGAACAGCAGTACTCCACAAGAGGTACTGTGCATGAAACCCTGGAGGGAGTTACAGTAGCCCATCTACATATTTGTAGTTTTTCAATGGATCATATTTACTCAATTCATGAAAGCCAAACTACCCCTCGATCAGGAATGTATTTGTGGTGGTCCCATTTCATGGTATCACTGCATATGGTATATATATATCCACTGATGCACTGTGGGAAGGTCAGTAAGATGCCAACTTGCATGCACTGCACTACAGTGGGATTAAAGTTACTATCCGTATCTTGCTCTGGAATAATGACTTTTCATTGGAGTGCATAGACAAGACATTAAAAGACACTAAAATGTCCATTTTCAAAACAACCACTAAATTAATGAAAATCTTATATACGAAATAATAACTACCAACAGATACAAACACTTTTTTAAAAAAATCAGAACTAGGTGCAACAATCCAAAAGAATTTCAAAATGAAATTGAAATGATAACCAACAGGATGTTGTGGTGACATAACGACACACTAGCCATTGGTTTAGAAAAAAATTAAATATTTTACTTTGGACAAATTCAGCAGGAAAAGAGACATGTTTAGTTGTGTTTAAAATCTGTGAGTGAGATGTGCAAGGCCAAAAGGGTTTTTTCTTCATCCAGAATTGTTGCAATACAATCTGTTCTTCATCTTAGCTTCCTGATACATGTGCAACAGACAGCACCTAGAAAGTGTGTGGTTCTGCATGCACGCTGGGCTCCTGGTTCCAGATAGAGCAATGGCCCCACTCTGCAGTGAGGAACACGTTCTACACTTCAGGACATGTGGTTTTGGTTACGGAATGTTTTACTGCTGAACAATGTTTCTGCCTTGGAGCTTAGCACACCACATAAAGAGCACTTTGTCCTTGATGCCCACACACAGGAGTCCACCCAGGGCATACAGTGGAGCCAATATTGTATGACATCAGCACTGCTCCGGCTGGCACACTCAACACTGATAGTCCTTTTCACTTAGGATGAAGAATATGATACCCCAGCTCCCCGAAACCTCCACTTCCAGCAACAATTTATCCCCCTCATTTTTATACTATTATAGCCAAATGGCTAAATAAGTTCCTGATTTTAGTAATGAATGACTAATAAATTAGGATGTACTATGACTGATGCACCTGGGAACTATACACCAGACACTACTACTGATGCACCTGATTACTGTAACGCAGGAACTGTGACCCTACTTTGCTGGGTAGAATACTAATCAAGACCTGAAGTGCTGAAAGGTAGATCCCAAAATAGAGATCTGAAATGCTGAAATGTATATCATAGTAAAAAGAGGTTGAGGTGCTGAAAGGTAGACAACACAAACAGAGATATGATCTGCTTAAGGGCAGATCACACATTAAATCCTTCAGAAACAATCCCAACAAAATTCCTGAGATTTACCCATGCAACACCAACTCAATGAAAACTTCAAATGCAAACTGCATACTAACAGATGTCAGCAATGAAACGTGAATTTCCAATGTTAGAACCCAAGTTCAAAACACAAATGTTTCTAAATATGTTTACATGCATATAAATGTGAATAGTAAAAAGTACAGAGATGTACTGCCACTGACACTAACACAATTTGTCCCACTGATTTCATATGCCCTCCCCACTTAATTCAAAAGTCACAATCATGTATTCATAATGAACTGTACCTGAAATATTTGATACGGGTGGCATTAATGAATAGTCTCTTACTGTGAAATGTAATGTTCAACACAAATAGCTCTGAGGAAGTCTGGATCCCCATCAGAAAGAGGAACCCTTTGAAAGAGGCCAAAGCCATCTAAGAAGCTGTAAGTAACATGGCCATTTAAAAACAAGGCCAGGGTGAGGAGTGACAGGCCATGAACTGAGGGGAAGGGGGCTGGCATCCCGTCGCCAGGACGGCATGCTGAAATGTGGTTCTCAGCACTTCTCTATAATTTAAGAGAAACACCATTCAGATGTATTGACACAGCTGCATCAGGGCAGTTAACAGCTCCCACAGTCAGCAGCTCCAAACTAAACTTCCTAGTGTCCTGTCTTCTCCAACAGTTACTGAAACCCTTACTGTTAGCGTATGCATTACACAAAAATGGGCCAAGTCAGCAGCATGCTGGCATTGAATGTTTGCCCATGGTAATAATGCATGTATGTCTCACAATGGACTGTTACCACTTCAGATAACATTACATTGTACTGGTGTTTCATATGTCAGACCAAGCAACTATTTAGCACAGTGACAGCAATAAAACGTAGCTACTGTATTATCAATTGTTTAAGGCATCAGTGATTAGGTAAAAGTTAATTTCACAGAAGAGGTTACCTTTCTTTTTTCTGGAATGTAACTTGAGAGGCACTGTGAGGCGTGCTGATCTCATTCAGTGTCTGATGGTCTCAGTTACATTGTGGTCAGCCACAGGGTCCATCTTATTTTCACATCGCTGTGATGTACGCCCTTCTCCCTCACCCGCAGCACAGTTAAACCACAAGTGCAGACCTATAACATTGGTAACATGAACTGTTCTCAGTGCAGTGCGCTGAACAGAGTGCGCATTGGCCAGTGCAAATGTACTGAGTGGTTTTGTTGTACAGAGAGAGGTACTGCCAAAAACACCAGGTTTTGCAAGGAAGGAGTTAAAGGTGACATTTGCAAAATTAGGCCATGTAAGGTTTATCGCCTGAAAGGAAACCCTCCACACATTTTTGGTGTCCAAACCGAAACCTGTTGTTATGACTCAAACCAACCCATTAATGCCCCCCAAAAAAAAAAAAGAGAGTAGTAGGTGTGATATTATCATGGGTCTCAGTGCTTGGGCTTCTGTATGTGCCTAATACATTCTCATGTGTGTAACTTCACATCTGTATGGTTTCTGTAGCCTTTACAGATGTAGCAAATCATGTATAAATGTGAATTAAATTGACAGGATTCGTTTTATTACCCTTACAGCTTTTTATCCACTGACAAGTGAACACGTGCAGCTGGTGCTGTAAACTTCAAAGTAGAGAATTTGTGAAAATCCCATCTCAAAGGTTTTCCAAATCCCCAAACCATGGCGCATGTATCCTTCTATAGCCATTATGTGCAATTTACCTTGAACTCCAGTTAAAGTAAACACATTTGAAATGCTAATGGTAATACTTGACAAGGTAGGGAGAATGGGAAACATCTTCCCAGTGCAAAATGTTTGACAGTCTGATGCCAATCCAACACTATTGCCTTACACAAATAAAGTTATGCTATCACAAATCACATACTTATTTCTGTAATCACCTTAAGAAATTATGTACAAACAAGCTGTGAAAGAAAAATGGTTTGAAATCCTTCTGTTTCCAAAGTCTTTCTGCTGGTTGAATGCTCTGTCCATGTCTCAGGTCAACTTTTCTCACCCATTTTCACTGTTACTATCCAATAGGCAAGTCATCTTACATTCACAAACACAAGATCTCCTTAATCTATTTGAATCAAGAAAATATTGTGGTTTCAGGTCATGACAATGTTGAAGCTTTAGCCAATGCCTAAAACTTGATGGTTGTCAGTGGAATAGCCTGTGCTTAGTCAAGCAAAGCCCATATGTCCATAACTGCACCCATGGGAGACATGACATCATTAGCTATCCTCCTCACTCCAATAAACATGAAGATGGGTGCTGATATTACACTCAGGGGCAGCACTAAAAAAGCTGCCTCAGATTTCATTGGGATTGGTTAACGATTCTCAGCGTAGACACTTGGAAAAGTAACACTGCTCTTACCTTCCGAGCCACACTTGGGTATTAATTTCAGCCATGCCTATAATGACAAGGCCGAGTGCTAGAATAGACCTATATCAAGCTGTGGCTTTGTGGCCAGTCAGCCCTATTTCCCTATTCATACAGAGGCTTCCTTCTTATGTGCTGTAAACATGAATAACAGTGCAAGCAAATGAAGGAGAGGTGTGATTCTTAGTGAACAATCTATAGACCTATTGTGTGAAGTTTCCACAGACAGAAAAATGGAAGTACAGGCTTCCGAACACTTATTAAGTCACTACAGGGTACACTAAACAGCGGTGTGGGAACTTCGTTAAATTATTTATGTGTATACTGTCACTCAGAAACAGCCATACTTTGAAACAGTTTCATCACCTTCAGGTGTATAAAAATACATGTCTGGAGTACACTGCAGTTATAAAGGCTCTACTTTTGACAAAAGCACAGGTCACATCATCAATCTGCTGATTGTTTGACTAAATAACCTTTTATAACAAATGTAAATGCAGATAATCATAAAACAATGCAGCCAACTGTGAAGGTTAATCTGCAATTTCTATTTTGTTGTCATAATTTCCAAATGTCTGCATGGGAAATTGGAGATTTTTGATATAACAAAGGCAACGCATGGTTAGATGCATCACCAGGTCGAAGAATTGTGCAAAACCTATTTTAATTTGCCTCACAAAAATGACCAATTCTATTTCTCAGATGAGAACTCCGTTGTTAATCTATATTTAGCGTAAATCGAATTGAGAATAAATTGGTGTCTTTCAATTAAGCTTCTTGAAGTTAGGCCTATAATCCTATTTAATGATAAAATAAAATCATTACTCACCCTGTCTCGTGCCTGATGGGGCAATCTCTTGCAAGGGCTTCCGTTGCCACTTCAGCAGCCTTTATTTAATTAGAAAATACTGCAGTTTGTTTTCCCACTGACTTAAGAAATCCTCCGGGTAAGAATTAATCAATTCTTGCTGCTCGACTGTCTCATAAACTACTGCAATGTGTCATTTATTCATATGGCTTGCATAATATATCAATTAAACTTTGCGGTCAAAGGAATACTTTACCTGTTTTTTAATGAAGTTACAAGTCAGACTTCCTGGAGGTCTCACAAGAACAGGAACCAGATCTCTTCCATCTGACACGACATGGTCATGACAGACATTCTGTGCAGGAACATGTAAATACAAAAAAAATAACATCACCAAAAAGCCATATTGTCATAACATTACAATTCTATAAAAAAAAAAATGGGGAGATTTGAACCGAGGAGGCAAAGTAAATAAAAACGTGTACCTATTGCATTCCTTTGGAATTTGTTGTGTAGTTTATAGTGTTAAAATCTTGCCTGCAGTGCAAATAAACACATCATTTAATCTTCATTACTTTTTCCAGAGATCCCACTTTTTATTTCCAAGGTTCATTTTAAAGGTTTCAAGGCAATGGTCATGAAGTATTCAAAATTCTTGTTTTAAATGGCCTTAGTAACGATTTCCTTCAATATTAGCATGCAGTGTTGCATAAGGCGATATATGCCCAAATGTTCAAAAACATTGTCTGTGAAAGTATACAGCTTCCCCACGATGTTCATATTCATGTAGCTGAAATGTTGCATGTCCACAGTTATGACCTCAATATCGAGAAACTTTTGAATTTTAAAAAGGCCTCTGCGGTCATACATTTATTTAAGTAGGCGTACGCTGAACATCAAAACCCAACCAACAGGTTAGACTTAGTTATCAACGTCTCCTCTATTTACCCTCACCTTAAAGCGTTATCTCCTTACTTCTTTCTGCCCCGCTGTGACACGAAAAACGCGTTAAAAGAAAGTTGTTTCAAGGCAGTTCACATACACAAAACGACAACAGGAGTCCCGCCATTTTATTACCAAAAAAAAAAAATACAAAAGAAAGGTTAGGACTCCAGATGCAAACATCACAGGCATAGCTCTCAAAACGGTTTTTACTCGACCAACTTTGGCCCCATTGCTGCCCAAAGACACTTGCAAGGTATTATATTGACAAATCCCTTTTAGAGTATGATTTTTTTTACCCAGCAATAGGACAACTGAGCCTGATATTGTTTTATTGACAAGTGGCATATTTTCTGAAAAACGAAAATAAATACACTATACGGAACGTCGACAAGATTCTAAACGTTCAGCAGACTTGTACATCTAGCACGTGACAGAATCATGACGCTTAGTCGTGACAGGTGTTCCTTCATCTTCTAGGCTATATTTAACGTTACCTTCCGCATATACTTCAAATTATATTAATTCACCTTTAAACAATAACAGTTGGATCCAAATTATGTTAATAATCGGCGCTTCAGAGACAAGGCAGTTATTTTACGAATCTGGCTCTGTGGCCGGGGTGGGATGGGTATCAACTCTTGAAATGGCGGTATTTTGTCGCCCTCTTTTGGACAGTTTTTTTTTTTTTTTTTTTAATTTAACTTATTCTTGCACAAGTTGCACATCATATTCGAAATACGCGGTGTTGGTTCATATCGGGTAAACAGTGAGAGAGTGTATTGGTATTCCCAAAATAAACCATTTTTGCTTCATTATGATACCCATGCGATTCACGGTTATTATTTAGGTTGCATGTTTTTCGCTTAATATTTTCTATAAAATTCTAGAAGTCCATAGGATAGTACTCATACAGAAACTGTGAATACAACTTCCCCAATTATAAAATGAACATTTTCCTCATGCGCAAAATTTAACCTACCCATACTCAAAAAAAACCCAATAACCTGATTTTTTAGACGGTAGTTTATCGGTTCGCTTAAGAGCACAACGCACAAAGAAAATGTTGAGAGAAGCAGAGTGAGAGAGACAGGAAAGAATTAGCACTCTTGTGGAAACATGACAACATTTAGTAATTTTGACCCCCTGAGCCTCCAGCTACAATTGCAACAGGGGTACCCGACCATAATCTGACTTAATATATTCCTGAGGCCCCTAATATATTAAACTTGGGAGAAATGGTACGCAAAAATGATTAAGTTGCTAATTAAGCCGTTTAGGACTTGTTTCCCGTGCCGCTAATGATAATTAACATGCAAATGAGCTTGGGGATATAAAGGAAGCACAGTGGTCCCCACTTCGTTACTGACTTAATTACTGCTTGAACAGTGCAACATCATGGTTATAAATGGTAGCATTTCAGATAATGGGCAGGGTAATAATTAGGGTTATGACACAGTGAGAAATTTGTTTTGTTCTTTTTTCACCCTCAGAGGGTAATGAACAGATATCCGCCACGGCGCGCTTTGATGCCTGTTTGGCTTATCGAAAAACGTGGAAATTAGCAGAATGTGCGCAAGGAGGCAAGTCGGGTTGAAATCCCTGAAGATCTGACTTTGTTCTACGTAAATCAGTATTCTGAACGACAATGATGCTGTTTAGGCCAGTAGCTGCTGCGTAACTGCTGCAAAGGTCAGGCGCAAAGTGCAAAAACAAGCAGTCGGGCGATTGGAACCATAAGACCTAGATCTCCGTCCAATTCCGTAAGCGTTTGCGCATCAGGAGGCGAGTGTCATACGTAAATGATGTAGCAGGCTAATTAGAGTTGCTGTCAATGGCATAGTTGTGTTTAGTTAATGAACCTAGATGTACAAAGTTGTCTTACTGCAATCCTGCCCTTCTGCGAGGCGATTTAAATGCATTCACCAAATAGACAATTTAGGACTACACTTTAAAAAAGGAAAACATAAGTACATGTCTATAAATAATAAATCCACATTATCATACTCAAAACACGTCTCAAGTTCATCATGAACAGAATGGATTTTTTTTTTCAAGCTGAGATAATCAGTTAAAACATTTTTCCTTAATAATACTGCAGAATTTTCATCTTTGGCATTTAACAGCAAGTCTCTAATTAGAGTCTTTAATTAGTGTTTTTTTTTAATTAAGTATTATATTATAATTCACATGTCCCTGACAGGTGTCAAGTGTTCAGGCTAATAATTTACAGTTGAGAATGTTAATTTTGAATCTGTGTTTTAAAGGCACACTAGCAATTTTGACATTAAATTCCATTATACTTTGCATTTAATTATCTACCCTACAGCATAGAACACAAAAGTTAATCTGAATCAGTGATGTGACTAAAATCTCTGCTGACATGATTAACAACACATGCTGATCACTGGCATTCTCTTGGTTCAAGAAATCTCATTTGGTTTGGCCAAAAAATCTATAAGTTAATAGAAAAAGGACAGTTTTTTTTAGTTTCGATGTTACTAAATCACTTCTTCAAAGGCAGCAAGAAAGGGGTTTCTCCCATCAGGGTGTTTCTTGTTCCATTTGCTCATCACTTTTTGTCAGCGCTCCATCTCATTTTCTGGGGAGAGGGGTCCATAGCTTTTGCCAGATTCTCAAAGAGATCTATAGAAGTCAAAGGTTAAAAACCCAGCAAAGGTTAGGAGCCACTGGCCTAAAGTGACAGTACGGTCATTTGAAATTTTTGCATTACAGAGAAAAAGGCCTGTTCTGAGGCCTTAACATGTCATGCACACATGGGTGTATCTAATTGCAATGTTTGGGAGTTATTCCATGTGTTTAAAAATTTGGGGCATAATTGCAGTCACCTTAGCTTTACACCACTTTAGTTGCATGAATATCATGCATAACATAATCAAACAAATTTGGGAGTAATTAACAACAGCGGCTGAGGAGGGGAAAATGAGTGCCTACTATTCCGTGATTGCTCCAGTATGGACTCAATTCAACATTACTCATTACTGGATCTGATCTTTATTATGCATTTTTTACATTCATTATGACAGGACAATGGATTACAACAATCACTGCATGCAAATCTACATATTACAATCTACCTCAAACCTCCATGTCACCCTTATACAATTCATTTACTCTCTTTCTGGCTTGGTCAGGACAGAATGAGTGAGGCAGAATCAGAAGTACAAAAACATAAAAGCAGCAAACATAAAGTGCATCATCTCCCCTTTGAATGGAGTTCCTCACAAGTTCATTCGAATCACTTGGCACCACCAATGTCCAGTGTTCAAAAGACAGAAAAGCCATGCACCTGTAGGACAGCTACTGTGCAGTAAGGTCACCTTCAGAAGGCCCCCTATGTTTTAAATTCATTTGAGATATGTTCACAACTACACTCAAAAGTATGTGAAAGTGTCAGCACAAATATTATCTAGGGAACTATCAATTTGGGGCTATGCTATACTGTTGTTATGTCAAAAGCCAAGTGCGCCCCTTTTCCCCAATATTTATCCATGCAGTAATTCCACAATTAACAATTCTTCCCTCCTTTTTCAAAGGACACAGTGACCTCCAATGGTTCAAGACCACTGTTCCACACCACACAGTTCATATCAATTCTATATCAAACTGTCCTACTGACTGCATCCACTTGTGAAAGTTAATAAAAAGAAACAAGAAAATGAATATTACCAAAACCATATGCTGACCAGAGATATCTGCTACCCTCCCATAGTTAATCACACCTCAACTCCTCTGACTAGGTTCTGTTTAAAGGAGCACAATTCTTCAGACAGATGTTCCAGACTCATGATTGCTCCTTATCATTTCAGATAGGCTATATGCCTGGCTTTTCATTTTCTTTACATGGTCACCCTGCAATGCATCCACTGTTCCCTAACTCCTGTGCACATCCTATACCTTTCTATACCAGTTTAATAGTGCACTGTACCATAACTACAATTCTAGAGTGGAATTAAGACTTTAGGCAAACGAAGAGAACACAAGTGACATGTCGCAATTGACAAATTAATCTTTGCTATTGCAGACATTGGATTCACTATTTCTAAATACCTGGAATTACATCTCAAGTGAGGTTGAATTTCCATACTTTACTTCCTAGTTACAGTTGTCCACAGTTCTACCACAGGGATATACAAACAATGCCATTGTAATGTCAACAGTTTGAACTGGCATAATGGAAGTCCACGGTAAGATGTACAGTCACCCTGAACCACACAAATACATGTCTGAAACATGTCTGCTGTTTCAACAGACAAGCTGTAGCGTCCTGCCATGATCACTGGACTGGTTTTGCATTGGGGGGGAAAAGCTCTTACAATGAAGCTTGAGCTGGTCTTTTCACAAGGCTTACTTTACAGCTGCAGAACTGGAACTTGTCAAATCTAGCAAAGATCTTTACAATGAAAGAATTATTGAACAGACATCTGACTTTTCTATTCTAACATGCGGGTAAATTCATTGCAAGTTAACAGGACTGAAACTTTGCCAAACCTTGTAGGTTAAAATGAGAATAAATAACTAGCATTTATGCCATAGACCTTAGTTTAACACAAATTAGTGGTATTTACACAAAAACAACAAAAGTAGTGCTTTTTCAGGTTGCCTTTTTGCAAGGTGGCACAAATTACCTATACTGAATTAAAAAGGCATCTTAAGTTAACTCACAAATACTATGCAAAAAAAAAAAAAAAAAAAATCAAGTACTTTTAGACACATATGGCAGAATGATATTTGGTATCAAATATTTTCCCTCTATAAAAGCACAGATAAAAAGGTCTTATTCATAAATTAACAACAAAAATAATGTTGTAAAAAGTCCAAGCAGGTAGGAGAACTATTTGCACAGCCCAGGGTGAGATGCCCAGAAGAGGAGAGATTGGCTTGAGGCCGACCTGTCCAATCAGAATTGGACAGGCGCACTCCTTTCGGCCCTCTATCGGCCCTGATGCAGGTACTGCTGAGTAAACATGTTCAGCTCACTGTCCAGCCAGCCTGCTTTGTTCCTGAAGGGGAAAGAAAGAGACAAATAGTGTTAGATTAAAAGCATCTTCACAGTACGCATCTGCCAGGGGTGGTTAGTCAAACATTAGGTGGTGGATTCTTATAAAACAGTTTACACTGAAAATCTATCATCATACATTATTCACGGTTTAAAGCAAATGTGCTCATTTTTGAAGCCAATTAGATTTAGCTGGATAAAACATTATCAAGTTCAATCTAGGATCTGAACCTGTAAATATAGAGTCCAGTGCTCCAAACAATACTATCTGGTGAGTAATTATAGAGTTGGTGAGTAAGACTCTTACCGCAGCAGCTTGGCCTTGCTCTGTAGGGAGTCCAAGAGCTCAATTTTGCTATTCATGTCCTTGATCTCATCCTCCAGGTTCTGTCTGGTCACGTCAACCTGCTGGCAGAGCTGGGCAAAGGTGCCCGCCAGCTCCCTAGGTGGCAGACAGACAGTGCTCAGTCAATTCTACCCCTGGATGTGAGCAATGTTTAATCACCCTTTACTTTGCCAACATCTGGGTATTATTTTTAAGAAATCCAAGCTACTTTCTTGACTAACTTAGTTTATGAGGACATTATCAAAGCCAAATATCTCAGGAAGAGTGCATGTTGTTGCATATAAAATAAATTGGGAAAAAACGCTCAAAAACCACAATCATGTGACTTGTCAATGGCACATAAATGCATGTTTCCAGTCATAAACAAGGTCTAGATTTTCTGATGCTGTGGTTAGTGGGGGAAAAATTGAGATGAATTCCAGTGAATCTACAACTTTATACTTGGGGCAGATAAATTGGGCAGAGAGTATATGAAAAAAAAAAAATATTTCTATACAGCAAAACTTAATTCATACCATGTATTGGGGTGCAGTGGCAGTTTCACTCCACTAGATGGCAATTCTCTGCCTTAATCTGAGAGGAACTATTTACATAAAAGCTTAAGCAAAATGACAAATGAAAACTATTCATTTCCAGATGGGTCTTAACCCGAGAATTAGGACATTTCAGTGGTAGCAGTGCCAGCAGACCACTAGCTATATGAATAAATTATATCACAGAGACACATTGCCAAAAACTGCTCTGATTATGTAACAGTGGATTAAACTTTACTTGGAAAAGGCCACCATGAAGGGGGGAAGGGGGAGCTAGGGGAGGGAGACACAGACACACAGTAAACTTACTGCTGGACTTGATGGCTGCAGTTGGAGCCCGTGTAGCTGACAATAAGCTGGAGCTTCTCACTGGCATAGTCCACAAACTGTCGTTTGAAGGCTCTTTCCTTGGCCCTGGTGGTCCAGGTGAGTCTCTCATAGACGTACATCAGCCCATAAAGACCAACTGAAAGAGCAATTAGCCGCCAACCCACTGCCTTCCAGATCTGACACAGAGACAGAGAGAGGCAGACACAGAGAAGCACATCAGGCCAACAGCCACATTATTTGTCAATGTCAGCATCAAAGAAGACAAGTCCTCATTTCTCTTACCACGCCTCCCACTACTATAATGCCCATTGATGTCCGCGAGGTTAGGGAGGCCAGGCCAGTCACCATGGAGACCATGAGCTCTTCTTGTGTCATGGAGCCCTGGGGGAAGGGGGGCATGCTGGTGCTGACGGGAGTGATGGCCAGGGGCCGGGGTACCTGAAGAGATGAAACACTGTTAGCACACCCACAAACAGATGTCCTTTTGATCCCAACATTTCAAGTACAAAAATACCTCATACGCTTTGTTTTTCAGAATACATTCTCCCATTTATGTAAGCACTTCATATTACATGAGGTGACTGACAAAGCACCTGAAGTGAACACATTCAAATGAAAAGATCCTAGATGTTGATTAGAGCTGAATTTAATATTTGAGTGCACAAAGGTAACAGTGTACCTCAGGCAGACTAGCAAACAAAAGCAGCTACAAACTTCTTGATTCTCGGGGAGAAGCCATACCTGGTCATTGTACCCCATGAGTGCCCTCCGTGTATTCTTTGGCCCTAGGAAGCGGTTGACCAGCATAGTCCAGCCCAGGGAGAAGTGGAACCCAATGTCTTCCTGGAAGTCGCTGCACAGCTTGTCGCAATTGAGGTCATAGCTGAGGCTGAAGCATTGCCGAGGGACCAGCTTGTCCACCTGCTCTCTCACAGGGACTGGAAGGAGCGGCTTCAAACCCTCTGAAAGAAGGACAGAGAACAGGAGTGCAATGTGACATGCTACCATGGTGTATTTTCAGCGCACCCCTCTCCATGATGCCAAAAAACATGACGCCACTCCATGCCATATCAACACAGAAAAGTACATTTTGCCACTCACCATCACAGATTGTTCTGACCCAGGATCTGTAGTTACCAAAACTGGCATGATAAGCAATCCTGCAGCAACATCTCAGATTATGTTGATATGCATTACATTCCACAAAGTAATCTTGCAGGAATGCTTCTCATACTCTTCGTAACTAGAAAAAACAATTTCAGAACAATCTGAAATGGCTTGCTGATATCACATGGAATGATCCAAATGTGTTTCACCGAAACAAACTGACCAACCATTTAAACGCTGTTGTCAGTTTGAATCCTCCCTTCCCAATCGTCAAGACAGGTGCCTGACCTGAACAATCGCAGCTGAACTGGCTGTATACCTAAAGATAGCATTATCACAATCCTGCGGTACAGATACTAATCACGTCCTTAAGCTCTGTATAGCCATTTGGCAGAAATTTAGGCATTTAACTCATCACAACACATGCATAGCCATCAAACTAAGGATGGTACATTTAAAAAGGAAGCAGCAAAAGCAGTTTCTGTATCTCTCAAACTATTTCTTACATGCAGTATCATATGTTCTGTATGTGTGATACATGTATGAAGCTGTGGCTTGAAATACTGTCTTCATGCTTTGCAATGCTGCAATGTACTCTTAGTGAGTTTGTTACTATCAACTCCCACTGTCCAGATATAATTACAAGTTGCTCATCTTGTGTGCCTTAATATGATGTAATAGTACCACATTCTGGTCATCAGATGTTTCCAATATCCAAAAAACCCTGACAATTTCTGCATGCTTCAAACTTTCCTCATAAACACTCTACATGAGGTCAGTCCCATGGTTATGGTGGTCCAGGTAATTTCAGTGATGATGACATTGTACACTAACCAATCATCTCTGTTTGTGTAGCCTGCAGGGCTGATGTGATGGCAGTTGAACATCTCTCAGACATGTTCCTGCCCAGTCCCTCTTCGATGTGTTTGTGCAGCTCCTGCAAAGTACCAATAATACCAACATCAATGCATGCAATATCGGCTTCAAATATTAAAACTGAAAAATACCCACTGCACTTTTGCATGCCACTATTCCCATTAAGTATTACATTTTGTTTTCTGTTTAATTGCATCCTTTGGTCAGATGTGAGAGATACTCTGTCTATGTGTTTTTTCACATCCAGAGAAAGCAAATATAATTATACAAATGTGCACTCCGCCTGTACTGTGCACTCCCAGATGAAAGACCTGCCGTGATGGTCACACAGCTACCATTATAATGTGACCTAGAAACAACTGCGTTTCCACTCAGCAGAAGAAGACACACAGATAAGCTGTGAGAACCTTACAACAAGTCCCATTCAGTGACTTTAACCTTTTCTGTTAAATATTGCCTCGGACACTATGCAGCTGGAAAGCACACAAACACTGCTACAATATCAAAGCATTATCGGAAATAATACATTATATAATCCCCTACTCAAAAAACAGCGCTTAAATTTGTTTTAGGGAGACTCAGGCGGGGATTAAGGTCAGAGTTCTCAGAATTTCAGTGTCGGTTCAAGTTGTTCCCCAAGCTACATGGTTTCTCATTGGCACAATTTGCCAAAGTTTGAAAAAAAAAACTGTAGCACTCACATTCTTGTACACCTTTAGCACAACAGAAGAGGGGTGGAAGTCCATGTGGAACTCATCCACCAGGACGTACAGTCTTCGAATTTCCTCAGCCATGGCATTAGACACCTACAGCAGCAGAAAGCACACAGCAAATGCAATGGTTACAGGACTGGACAGAACAAGGAGGAAATCTGAATTCCCCTTCATGTTTACATCCTTTCAAGACCCACGAGGACCTGAAATATTTCAGTCAATTTGTGTCACTACGGTCTGTATGCAACTTAATATTAGTTAGGATGAACTGTACCACTAGCAATGCAGTAGTCTGCTGTGACTCAGAATTAATAATGAAATCCTTAGGCCTGATATTTCTTCAATGTCAGATGTCTCTGCTACCTGTGGTCATATACTTCAGTCTCATTCTCATGTGGTTATTCAGTTATCATATACCTGTTTCTCCACCTCCTCTGTGATCTGCTTGATCTTGCTCTTGCAGTCTAGCGTCAGCAGGTCCAGCTGTTTATCAATGAACTCCATCCGATCCTGGCGTTCCTCCCTGGTCTCAAGACAGTGAACCCTAACACAAAAGCACACATATTAACAATCAAAAATGGCAAGATCAATGACAATCTCTATAAGAAATGCATATTTGACGAATAATGTGAACTAGCACTTGATGCTTTTCTTTTGTTGGCAATAGAAGACATTATGATGTAGAAGAAATTATTGTAATTGTACTGATAATTAGTGATTTTATTGTGAGTTCTGGCTCAGAATATACTCTTTCTCAGGACACTTACAAGCCATGCATTAATGTATAAATCTGTCATTTATACAGATTAATATTTGGCTGAAGCAAGCAAAGAACACATTTCAAGGATACCACATCAGTCTCACTCAAGAATTAAAATAAAGAGCCTGTGAAGGTATGAGCCATGTTCACCCTGCATGGTTTGACGGCTCACCTCTGCTCCTGAGCAGCAATGTGAACTGAGTCCATAATCAAGCGCAGGGTCTCTGAGATCTGCTTGGCCCTCACAGTGTGCTGCTCAAATTTGGTCTTCACCGCCGACTGGGAGATGCATTCCTACAGACACAAAAAGATGTGGTGAAGAGGTACACAAATATACATTTCAAATGTTCAAATGCACTAAAAGCACATGTAGGGTAGCATGCTTACCTCAAACCTCCTTTCAAAGTTCTGGAACTCAAACATTCGGGCCTGGAACCCCTCAGCGAGAGCACCACCTTGAACAAAGCATTAAGAAAATCATGGACTAAAATCTGGAGTGAAATGACACTGAGAGAGACCAGATGAAGTTTTCAGATGTTAATTGCAAGGTCTGTCATGACCACTACTGCCTGTATATACCTGCTTCTGGCATCCCCTGAGCTTTCTGCACTCGGGCTTGGAGAACTTCCTTTGCAGACACAAAGAAAATGCGATCGCTGGCCTGGGCACGGTCCACCACACCAAGCTCATCCACCAAGAAACTGGTGCAGCGGTCCATGTGCTGCCGCCTGACCTGCAGGGGGCAACACAGCCACCATGAGACAATCATACCGCTCTGACTTCAACATTACCCACTGAACACAGAGCAAGGTGCATAATTCATAACATGCTGGAGGCTAAGGTCGTTTGAAGTAAAAGAATGGGGCATTCAAAACAAGCCCAATATAATGTGACAACAATAAGAACAGACATTTTTGGCAAAACCTCCTGGAAGGGACACAACCCTCCAAGTGGCACTTAATGGCTATGCTGAACAGAAACAGGACATGGAGGAGACTGGAAGGGAGTGGAGAAGGGTGGAGTACGGTTACCTCCTCCATGTACTCTGGTTCTGAGGCTGAGGCATCCCAGCGGTTGTTCAGAATAAAGATGTTGGGGCTGGACAAGCGCTCATTCACTTTGTGAAAAAATGACTTTTCCTAGAGAAAAGCAAAAGACCATTTTAACCTTTTTTGATTCTGCACTGTAGACACTGGAACCATGATAAGCAAGGGGTAAGCCATATCAACATTTGGATTTCGGATTCTGAAATTTCATCTGCATTATACTCTTACAGTAGGGCGTGATTTACCCTTAAATTCAGAAACCTGAACTATCACTTCAAGCAAATCTGTCTTACTGTCTGCATCAATGTAGACTCAGAGTTGGCGACCAAAACAAAGACATCAGCGTCAAGGCAGAACTTGTCAATCCAGCTGTCCAGCTCTGTTGTGACATCAATGCCAGGGCTAGGAACACAAACATTGGAATCTGTGTCAAACTGCAGCACTGACCCTGACCTAGCAAAACATGTCAGTGAAGCTGAGGGTATTACATTACAAGGAATGGGACCAGCATGCATGGCAAAATCTTACAGGGCACAGTGCATGTGGCTGAAAAATGAAGCTTAGTTTCAGCGTTTAGGATGGATTTCTCACCTATCCACCAGCACCAGGTCGTCCCGGAGCAGGGCACATTTTGCTTTGGGCCACATGACGCACACCAGGCTGCCTGCGTCTAGGTCCTCATCCTGGTGTAGTGCATGGGCCAGCTGGTTCACCGTCTGACAGACACACACAAACATGCTTGCTTAGTATTGCACTATGACCCATGTAACCATGGCAATATGTCAAAGCTAGCACAACACACAGCTAGCACAATATAAGGCCTTTATTATGTGGGCTGTAAAATTCAGTTGCTCATTAATCTTATCAGAACACATGTTGGATCTAAGGCAATAAATCCATTTCCTATTACTCGACTTTTTAAAGAAATTGCAACACACAGCCTACTTAATTGTGCCAACTGACTGGCTGCTCTGAATTTACAGCCTCTCAGTTTAGCCCAAGTTCCTCTTTATGTATCAAACAGAAACAGACAGTGTAATGGAAGCACCAGTGTTTGGTGAAAACAGGCCAGAGCAAGGAACTGAAGAAGCTGTTGTAGGAATGTGCCCTAGATCTGTAGGAGAGGAATGCGAGCACTGATAAGTCTGTCAGGGCAGAGTCGGGTGCGCATTGTTTCTCTGCTATGTTTGGCTGCAGATATATCACGCCTGCTCTCAGGCGTGACACACTGAGTCATTCCAGCATGAGTTATGCAGCCAGTCGTAGCATAGGGGCCCCTGCCATACGTAGTGCTCCTCCTTTTGTGCATGTTGTTTTTTTTTAACCTTCTAGAGAAGACCAGGTTTGTGTTTCAATTCTCTCTCAATTCAAGCTAAAACAGAAATCTGATCACCTGGCATATTTCACTTAAAAAGAGGGCAAAAACTGTTCCACTCCTTCCAAAGATCAGAAATGCCTGTGGTAATGTTAAGTACCCCATGGAAAAGCAATGCAGGGAGCAGATGTGCTCTCTGAAGTGGATCTCCTCACTTTAACATGCTGAGACACTGAGAGAAGGTCTGGGAAATTATCTGGCAGGGAAGTAAGGCAAAGGCAGTTGGCAGGTCCTTTTCATGCCTTTCCCTGAGCTATAATTATTAACGCCTGTCAGCTGACTCACAAATGGAGGACAGTGCAAGTCCTGAGTCAGTATACCTCGGCATCTAAGGTACAGTTCATATTTATTTCCAGGATGATTAGGAGAAAATAAACAGACAGGATAGACAGTCAGATGCCATGCATCTTTGTTTTTTTGGGGGGGAATTCAGTGCAATATGCAGAATAAATCAGCACAGCTTTAAGAATGCCTTTAAAATGCATTCAAGTATTAACAAACTTTCTGAATCTGTGACAGATGAGCAGATCTAACCATGAGAGCCACATGTTGAAAAGAAGAATGAAATTCTCTTGGTGGATCTGTGTATTGGTTGATTGTGATGACAAGTCTGATTTGGGATTAGGTTTTATTCAGGATAACTGGGGTTTAGAGGCAACCCATAGCATTCTTGTTGCGAATCAAAATCCAAATGTGTGAAACCACTCTGGAAATCTGATGTGACACTGAACCGCTGCTCAGAGAGCAGCCCTGCACAGCAAATACTGTCTGCTATGCACACAGAGTTAAGTTCAAACCCTCACTATTAATCCCATTTATTGTTACTATTATTGGATGTGCCTAACAGAGCAGAGCAATTTCACTACTTAATCTAAGCTTGGATTTTGAGCTCTAATCCATAAATTTGTGCAAACCAAGACATTAACCACAAAGCAAAGATGTGGTTATGACAGTCGTGAATTTCATTAAATATGAACAACAAGTGGAGGGGTGTTAGTTGACTAAGTACAGGTGGTATTAACATGTCAATGTGGTCTCGGAGGGTCTCACTTTCACGCTTTTCCTCTCCTCAGACCCCTCTGTGAGCAGGAAGGATTCATTTCCGTCAGTCCCCTCCACTCGGAGAAAGCAGTTGGTTGTGTGTCCAATTCCCGAGGGCAGGACTTTGTCCCACAGCATGGCGTTGATCACAGAGCTCTTGCCATTGCTCGTCCTGTCAGGGGCAGGAAACATGCTCATTTACACAACACATGTATGGGCAAACATGCACCAGTTTAGCAGAAATACGCTGACAATTCTGATGTGTTTCTGTAACCATGCTTCATTGTTTTTACACGAATAAATATGCATTTGACAACTCCAAGTAATATTTCAAATATTGACACTTCATCAACAAATGTACACCTTCAATGTTCTCTGGGGGACATCTTACCTCCCAAAAAAGGCTACTTTCATGTGCCTCCTGGCCAACACCTCTGCAATTCCTGCTACCTTGGACAGATAACCCCGCACCTCTGTCACCTGCTCCTCTGTGGTGATGGGGTCCAGTTCCTCATTCTTGTAGGTATCTGTGTGATGACACCACAACATTGAGACACTATCACGCACCAGTGACCTTGGCCCCACCCACTGCTCTCAGCAATGGTGCACTTATGACTCATCAAATTTGACAAACCCAAATTGTAGTGTACTGCACAGTAAATTACATTCTGTGTACTGCTCACACAATGGCCAGAATATAAACATTTCAGACTTAAGATTCAACTTTTGTACCTTCTACATAGATAATTACTACTGTGTGGCTGTTAGAAAATGATTTTAGGCATTTAGGAAAGGTACACAGGAAAGGTGTAACAGAATAATACCATTTTTCAGATGAAGGCAGTATATCTAGAAGGTATTAGTAATTACTACCAGCCCTGTACTATTAGTAATTTGTATTTTCAAACCAAGAACTCAAAACCCAGGGATGACCCCAAAACATTATAGATGGGTGAAGGACACTACCTTCAAGGAAGGTGGAGCTCTCTTTGATGTAGGCTGCCAGCTGTTCAAAGATGCCATTGATTTTCTTCTTGGCGGTAACAAAGTGCTTGAGTGGGGAGGCGTTCACCTCGGCCATGAGTCTCTTGTCCTTCTTGCCAATAGCAGTGGAGGTGGAACGTGAGAAAACCAGAGACATTGCACTGTGAGATTAAAAAAAAGCATACATGAATGAACTGGGCTGGAGATGGGTTACCTTCATTTAATTCATTAGAACAATTGAAACACAAATGCACAGGGTCCCTTCCTTTGAGTCTGCCTGATAGACTAACATTCACTCAGCCAGGAATTCCAGCAGAGCAAAACTAACCTTGGGCACTGACAACAATAAATTGATTCATCAACCAAATGTAAAGCAACTGCAGGCAGCAATGTTTCCCCACTGGTTTGCTCTATTCTGCACTTATAACGTCTCTAAAAAAAACCTAATTTTCATGTTAACAGTGAAATCTTGTCAGATGAGTGAGGATGCACCTATCCATGTGACATGCACGACAAGCATATGTAAAGCCAAAAAGTAGAGGAACAGAGTAGAGCTCTGTATGAGTAGAGCACTCTGTGAGACACATGAGCTGTAACTCATGAGTATAAGACACATGAGTTACAGCTCATGTGTCTCATAGAGTAAGCCTATGAACAAAACCTTCCGCTCCCTTTGACTTGCTGGAATTCCCCTAAGAATTCCGCAATAAAATAATACAGCGTTGAAGGGATAAGTAGCTTTACTTTTACTTTCTATATCCAAGGATTTGGAGGCACAA
This sequence comes from Albula goreensis, assembly GCA_022829145.1. Classification (NCBI taxonomy): domain Eukaryota; kingdom Metazoa; phylum Chordata; class Actinopteri; order Albuliformes; family Albulidae; genus Albula; species Albula goreensis. The sequence goes on from CM040752.1 coordinate 14,900,338, forward strand.
GGTTGTGGCATTCTTGCCTTGATGTAAGGTACCAGTAAACCAACCAATTATAAAAAAGTATAGATTAAGAGTGTGCACTTCTTATTCTCAATAAACACGAAGCAGGACTTGGGTGTATGAAGCACTTTAAACTTTCAGTACATCCACAAAAACCTTTTTTTGATTCAGAAGACAAACAATGAAATTCACTTCTGGAATACACCCTGCATTAACAAGTCCCCACCTGACTGTGTAGTCCTACATATAACAGCTTGATTGGCACTTCAACAACAGGCCAACTAATGCAAGGTGGAGCTGTACAGTGAGTCATTTTAACTGTTAATAAACCTGAGCCAACACCTCCAGCAGAAATACAGAACTAAACTGCCCACACTAAATTCCCATTGGCAACTCTCCCACTGGCAACAACCACAGTTTAAAAGGCAACCGTGCATTCATTCAACACGTATGCCGATTTCAGTGTCATGAATGGAGAAGCTGGATGCTGGCTTTGTGAAGTTCACAAAGGCAATCTGGAAATGTTGCCTCATGGTCCCCCTGTAATTTGGAGTCAATGCCTGACTATACAAGTACTGTGCAAGTGCTTTGTTTACATTTTCCACATTTAGTTGACGCAGCTTTTCCTCCTTAAAATCACATGGCATTAAAAGAATTGTTCAGAACTACCTGTGGTACGTGCAAAGTCACTACCCGTGGTATGTGCAGCAGAGGTCATCATCACGCCAACTGACTCCGTCCACACAAATACTTGGCTTTGGATCAGGAGTGTCGGGTGTCTGAACTGTGAGGGTGACCGCACACTGGCCTGCTAAAGGCTTTTGCTGAACTCTGATCTTATGGTCACTAAAGAACATATACTCAGAGAGCCTCCTCAAACATCCGATGTTCTGCACGTTTTACACTGAGAAATAAAAACTAGCCCTGTGACTATTTGTTATTACTGAACTGGAGCCAAAACTGTAGAGAGAAAGAAGGCAGCTGTCTGTGAGAAAGTCACCTTCAGTGTCCCATGAGGATAAGCCCTGCTAATTTCCGCCAGCTGCCTTAGCAGAGGGATGCAGTTTCTCTCCATACAGGATCAACATTTGCCAAAAATCAACATACAAACTCCCAGACTAGGCAATGAAACGCATGCAATGGGAAATCCACCATGTAAATGTAATGGCAAATCCACAATATGCAATGCAATGGTAACTCCAAGACTACAAATATAATGGCAAACCTACCACATCAAAAGTAATGATAAACCCGCCACATGAAACATAATAAAAAAAACACACTGTTTCAATCCTAAAGCCAAATCCACCTTAAAAAGCTACTCAAACCATCTCCCATAACCATTCAAACATCTCCCCACACTCAGGTCTCAGGTTTAAAAAGCTCAACTTTATCATGAAGAACTGTAGAATACAACTCTGGCAGACTTCTCTTACTCTGACCACGAGTAAGTGATACCACGAGTGAACAGCTGCAGGCATACAGTATGGCTCTATAAACCACCTCATTTTCTATATCACACAACACACCATCTTCTGCAGATTTTCCCTCTCTTTCAATAAAGGATGAAAGCTGCCATGTCATGTAAAGAGCCCATATCATCAGTACTGACTTCCAGCGGGATTTTAAAAGCTTACCCGGCTATTGCAGTCACCTTCTTCCTAATTAATAAGAGAAGTAAAGCAGCTTGGCTGTATCGGCTGCTCTTGGCAAGCTTCACTGGCAGTTATTCCACATGCTTCTCTCACACTCCGGCGAAATCTTTCCTTAAAGCAGACTGTGCAAAGTTGATTTCCGTAGTTAACAGGGCAAGCACGCAGCAGTACAACAAGAGCATGATGTCAAACAAACATTCCAGCATGTTTCTTTGGCTCAAACTCCAGTTCAGTTTCCCAGAGAACAGCCGTGGTGAGCGTGTGGACCATCTCCACTCGTCAGTGCTCTCATGTACGCACAGGGTAGAAGCATGCTGAATGACCTCTTTTTCAACTGCATATACTCCTCCCATTCATGACTCAAGACAAACCACACAACTCACTTCTATCTGAAGTATGTAAATTGAACTGTAATATGGCTGGGAGATGAAATATGGTCCACATTTCATAAGTAAACTATGAAAATGCACTATCTGAATTCTAGTAATACGTGTAACCACAGAGGTACAAGTCAGGAACTGTTTTAGAGAGCCAGCTGACAAGAAATATGGCTTCCTGAAAAACACCTCACCTGTAAAATTTCAGGCAAAATAAGCAGAAATAATCTTAACTCGTGTTAGCAGCAGACAACAATGTACACATGACAACAATTAACATCATTACAACTTGTGTCTAACTCCAAGCATTCATAGCTCACCAGTATTCAAGTCAAAACCTTTAACTGGTCAGCTGTTTGACATCATTTCAATGTGATGTTCTCCAACTTCCAATCTGTTCTCCCTACACATTCATTGATTGAGGGTGCCTATGTGATGCAATCCTTTAAACTAAACCTGCAAACCTTTACACCTTGCTGTAAGAGTGCTCGATGCAGAAAAACTCAATACCTGTCAGCATTTTATGTAGTACATGTCAATTTATGTCAGTAAATGAATAACAACAATAATAAGAGGAAGAAGAAGAACGGCAGAAAACAAATGCGTCTTTATCATTAGTTCCCAAAAGCTTACTATTCGTATTAAACTTTCTCACATTAAAGCTAGCTTATGAATAATGTACACTAAAACTAAAACCTGTACAGACAAATTTCTTCCAGCTTACCTTAGTATATGGCGTATACACAGGACTCACATTTATAACTTTGCCAACACTTTACTGCTGTAGCTGTTCATCCACAATTCAAGAAGACAGGCAGCAGACTGGTCTACAGACTCGTTTAAAGGAAAGCTAATTACTTTGCCATGGCTTAAAACGGGCACCGTATAATTGGTTGGCTTCTACACTGGTAGGTAAACTTCTAGGTGCAAGGTCATGGTCAAAAAGCATAAATAAACGCAACGACATCATGCAGCAGTCAAGGAGTAGTCCGTGTAGAGCCCATGACGAAATCACAAAAAGGCCAACTGCATCGCTAATGTTCTGCTTCGCAACTAAACTACAAGATGGAGAAGTAACATTTCATCGCAGGTGGTTAGCTGGCTATATCTAGATATAGCTAGCACAAGCGGCCTATCAAATTCAATTTGCCTAGCATTGCAGGGGAGGAGATATAAGTTATGTAATACCTGGCAAATAAATGAAGCCCTGAAATGAACTGTGAAAGTCCACTCACTGCATTGGTACAGAGACACAATTCCAGAGTGTAGGAAAAACGCCAGGCGGTCGCAATGAGTTCTATTGAGAAGATCGCCATCTGCTAACGTTAGCTGTATTAACTACAAGCTAACACTCCACGATTCTCTGAGGATTAGCATGACCATTGTAATTCACGATACGTTACTCACTCAATTAGCGTGAAGGATGCAACTTGGCCATATAAATTATTTAGCACGCAAGAAGCATTCAGGATAATACAGGAAAATATACACTAACGTTAGCAGTACTAACCCGATTCAATATTACCTGAACAGCAAGACAGCTGCTAGTTCACTACTGCATGGTACCGTTTCGTATGAGTTATGGATAGCAACAGGGAAGACAGGCAAGACAAAGAAGCGCGCTAATGCTTGCAAACTTACCCAAGGGTGGAGTATTGATCACAAGCCTTGCATTTTGGTTCCCTTGACTGAACAAAAACAATGGCTAAAAACTCAAATAAACCCTCAAAACCTGTGTAGTGACAGCTAGGCAAGAAATAGGTATGGCTAGTTAGCTAGCAATATTTACATTAACGTACCGATATATATCGCTAGCTAACACTGTAGGCTAGCACTAGCTCCTGACCAGCTAGCTAAATAGCTTAACTACGGGTGGAGATGAGCCTGTTGAAGAGACACGAAATAACCTCCACGTACAGTCAATTACAGCTAAATTTCAAACTGTAATATGAATAAATCGTGTCCGTGTTTTTCAGACACAATTTCTGAATAGCACTCCCTTATTCACCTTCACCATCACTGGTCGCGTTCGCTAGCTTCCGCCATTATAAAATATTGCGTCATTTCTTAGCGCCCAACAAATATGAGTACAAGAAGAAAATACGTCATTGGGAAGTCCAGGCTATGTACTGGACCTTCTCAATATTAATCGTGCTTTGGTAAGATTTTGTTTCAGAATGTGTCATATAAATATAATGTTATCTACCAAACAATTGAATAAGGCTGTGTGGTGTTGTCTAATAACATTTCATTTGGCCTTTTTCTTTTTCCAGGAAAGTCTCATATTTGAGCGCATCATTGGCAAATACTGTAATTGTGCACATATGTACCATTCCATACCCACAGGCTACCAATTCCCACCAGTGAGAAATTTACATGTCCTCTGACCATAAACCTCCCTAGCTCTTATCTGGTGCTGCGTGGTCCACGTAGTGGAAAAGTTACTGGCTAACAGGCAGCCACTTCTTGCTATATTATTATCAAGCTATTTGTAATTTTTTTTTTCATTTACTTATTCATTTGTTAAATGTATTCACCCTATATTTTTTCTTTAGAGGCTTATGAATTTGTAGCCTCATTGGTTAACCTTTCTCTGTTTAATGTGTTTACCGAGTACATGGTTATGCCACCAAGCCTCTGTCAACCGGAACTTTTCCAGGTGGATCCTAAAAACATCAAAAAGTAAACGTAATGGCATGGATGGATGAACTACCATCTTCATCACCATTTGCTAAAAAAAAGAACAAATGCTTGAAATCAATGCTTGAGATTTCATACATTTTATTACTGCTTGTAATCAGTAAGTGTGTCTGGAATATTCATTTTGTTATCTGACTTGCAGATACATCACAGAATATGAAAGTACTCAGTGCCAAAGGAGCTGGAGTACAATAACACATAACATAGTCAGCATCTTGTATCTAATCTTAAATATCTTACTGCAATTCAGGATATTGATGGCCATTCATTCCTTTTTTAGGACTAAGCACAATTGCTTAGTGATTGAACGTTACCTTTTGCTGTAGTTGGTACTCTAGCCAAGATCAATTTTCAAATGTACAATTAGGGATTTTTAATTTCATGTCACTCCTGGTACACCAGCAGATGGCAGTCTTCAGACATAATAAGCTTGAAATAAGTAAACAAGTGTAAGTATGGAATTAAGATTATACCTAGACGATAGCCTTTTTTCTTGTATGTTTCTTCTTATGAAGGAACATACACTGCATTACCAATGTCCTCTTATAGCCTTCTGGGTTATCAAAATAGTAAAGTAAAAAACACCATACACTCCATATTTCAGAATAATGCCTTCACTTAAGATGAATATCACCGCTTCCAAACGGAGTTGCTGTCCTTCAGGAAGGAGAAGGGTATGTTCTCCTGATGTCTGGAGCATGACCAAATATGACACCCTAGCCACATTTATGTTGTTTTATACTGCATTTGTGACAACAACAAATGTTAAAACAATTTTGAAAGTCAAATAACTCCACCAGTTCAGGGTGCAAAACCTGAGCATGACCAGTCTTTGTTACATCTGAACTTTTATTACCATTCTTTAGATTCCAAGAATGTCTACAACAAGATGCTCTAGACATCTTTGGAATCCAAACAATGTTAAATAAGAGTTCAGATGTATTCCATTTGTTCAATTTAGAAAGTACTTTGACTTTCCAAATTTTTTAATATTGTTGTTGTGACAAATGCAGTGTAAAACAAAATAAATATAAATAAATATAGCCTTTTAGGTTCTTCTTATAACCTATTCTAATTGCTGATTTAATACCACAATGTACATGATGTTTGACAGATTGTTGATTTGATTATTTTGTTTCCAAATTATAATTCCAGAAATTAATTTTCCCTGTAAGCTATTGTCTCATACATCTGAGCTGGAGGTACTGGCACACAACAGATAAAAACAAGCAAGCTTGATTGTACCAAACTACTGGAGTAATATGTAAAATATACAAGGCATAAACAATAGAAAAATAATTTCAGCTTTGTGTAGTGTTTTTATTGACACAAGTCCAAAACAAAAAGTGTCAAAAACAAAAAAGATAAAACAAACCCAACTTTTGTTCACTGCTAATAAACCAAAGTTGTTATTGAGAGTCATTAGGGAATAAAACAAATTCTAGTTCTTTATCTCAAGTAACAGCATTAAAATTTGATAAAATTGCATGTCAAACATTTAAAATAACTCCTTTTTAGTAAATTGGAAGTCATTCATCTTGATCACTGAAAATATAAAAATGCACCACAGTGAGACGAATGCATCTTATTTTCACTGTGACCAACATAAAAGCCTGTTTGAGAAATTTAAATGCAAAGCTGTTTCATAAACAACTTTTGCACATTCTGCAAGATGCATCCAGTCTCTGTGGCATTAGATTATATTTTTTTAAAAAAAAATAAATATCAGAGACACACTGTATTACTTATCCCTACTGAAATGGGAATTGCATAGTATCATTGATCAACAGCACTGTTACAAACGTTTGGAGTGATAACAAAAGGAGGTAAACTCAAAATGCTCCCAGACAATAACACAACATTTTTTAAACAAACAACCAAACGAAACAGGAACACTTCACTGATTGACTCAATACAGTTTTGTCATCAAAACATATACCAAATGCCTGCTTAGAGCTGAAATGATTTTTCAGGCTGCTGCCATTTCCATCCCCCCTTCAAGTCTTTGGTTGAGTGTTTTTGGCTTAAGGCAGACAGTGGCCTGAGTTCACCCCGTTTTTTTTAACAATAGCCAATACAGTTCGAATAAAAAAGAAACAAGATTTAAAAAAAAAAAAGGCACAGGTGTTTCAGGGGTCAATAAAAGTCACAGCAATGTAGCGCGTACCCTGGGTTGTGGGAAGCCCCTCGTGGTAGTGAGTGAGGCGTCCCGGGTGCATGAGAGACCACCCTTTGCGTGGTGCGTTAACGGAACAGTCATACCGCAGAAAACGGCATCCCCCACCCTGAAGAGAGCAAGTTTTAGGGTTAAGCAAGCAGACATTTCACTGTTAACCCCTCTCCCATGGACACATGATCTATGTCAAATATAAGTCTTTGAATTATTTACATTAAATATGAATTATTTCAAATATTTTATTACATAAAATAACCAATATATCTGTCAGTTTATTAGATTTAAGACATTATCTTAAGAGGTTTCCAAAAACTGCAGACTAATTTTGAAAAATATGAATTGTGACAGTTGTGTGCTTGATTTAGACTTTTTTTCCCCAAATTAATGGACACTTCATGGTTTCATCATGGAAGTCTAAAATCTGTGCTGATCTTCAGTTTTTTGTTTACGAGTCAGAAAAAAAATGGAAAACAGAGAAAGATAACTTTCTTATCACAGCTTTACACAATATGAATATTGAAGCAAACAAGCATTATCATCACCATACTGCTTCTAAGTTTTTACTGAACTACTGAGTTTTATCTCATTATCCTGATGCAGGCTGAAATCATTAGTTGGCAAGGTTGTAAAACAACACCAGATTTTCAGTAAAAACTGTAATTTGCTGTACTTCAGTGTGTTAGAAAGACATGCAATGTAGAAATAGCAAGAGACCATATGCTTACAGCTTCCCATAATAGTAAGCTATGGATTCTACTCAATTACAGTAACTTCCTATAACAGACATCAGTGGAAGTACCTCTTTACAAAAATTACATGTTACAAAATAACATCCTATAAATCCATGACCACAAACCCTAAAAGATTCCTTTAAGAAAAGCAGTAGAAATGACAGAGTAAATTAGGTAACATAATTAAACACATTTATATGTTGAAGGCGTTTTACAGCCCAACGCTCAATGTTCATATAAAGCTGAAATCTTAAGAAACTGTTTAAAAATATTCAGCTCACTGTACAAACAGCAGTGAGTACATACACTGAAACTAATCAGTCAGAAATACAGCCACACAGTCCACACTCACCTCGTAATCAACCCCCACTTGGTTAAGCGCAACATTTATTGTAAATGTAGATGCATCATGATGAGGCCTTAAAAACGGCTGTTCGTCGGGCCTATATCGAACTACAAAAGCCAAATCAAACTGAGCCTGCAAAGAGAGAGACAGAGGCTTGATGCAGAAGATTCATGCCGCATTTGTTACAGAAACAGTCAAGCCATGACCTCCAACACACCAGCAAGTTGGTAATTGATCAGCATTCATAATGAATGAGAGAGAGCAGACACTCGTGCCTGTATTATGTTTTACACCTAGCTACTGTGTCCCTGTAGGCAGCGGACCCATTTACCGGGTACACTTTGCCAGTGAGAACTATGCTTTCAGTGAACATGGATGTGTTGTGATGGGGAGAAAGCAGTGGCTGCTCATCAGGTTTGAACGTCACCACAAACTTAAGTTTAGAGGTACACTGTTTGCCCATCTATGTCTGTGATTATGTTTCAAAGTTTAAAAATATTCATGCATTTCAAACTGTTCCATGAGTTGTACTTACCCTGGTGTAATATCCAGGGAAAACTTTCTCTGTGATAGGTGTAATATAGTCCAACAAGAACTTCTGCCATTCTTTCTCATAGTTAACTTGATTCATGTGGATGTCAATGGTAGGTACATTTTCATAGCCTCCTTGGATCCTTTTATCCTGTGAAAAGCAATACAATCAAGAATATACAGGTAATTAAAAACAGAAAATGCAGAATATATAGGTCATCTTTCCTTCAAACTGTACGAGGAAAAAAACACACCTCATTTGAGCCTCCCGACCACTTGCCAAAGTGTTCCATTTCTTCAATGAAGTGATCACAGGCAATATCAGAGAAGATGGGAAACCAGTATACATCAGGGCATGGCTGTAAAAAATTCCAGGGAACTGGTCAGCACTTGAAGAAGTTTGCACATCACTTTCTATCTTTTGTTTTCAAACAGTCTGGGGTCACACGAGGCTGGAGCTTATCCTGGCATACATTAGGTGAAAGGCAGGGAGAAACCCTGAACAGGTCATCAGTCACAGAGGAACAGGGCCAAAAAGACATAGTAAGACAGGCAATTTGGTAAATCCAATCAATATAAACTAAATGTTTTTTATTTGGATGGCAGGTGGAAACTAGCATGTGCAAGTCCACGAGCATTCCACATGCAAACCACACAGAAACAGCCGTAGAGAGAACTGAATGTGGTTCTTACCATGAGGCCACAGGGCTAACCACTGAGCCTCTGTACCAGCCCACACATGATCAAACAGCACATTATTTCTCACTACACATTAAAAGCATATTATTTTTAAGTATTATTTTTTTTCAGAAATTTACAGTAATTTTTTTTTCTTTTTAAAGCACGATATATTATTACAACATGATACTTACATTTTCTATTAAATTATCCTTCATTATTCGGCTGTAATTTGGATGAATGTATCGGTCTTCCCAGTCCTGTGGAATAAACCATGACTGTTACAGTCAGTAGGCGATTTGAGGGGGGATGGGGGAGGATGCCATCCTCCTTGTTAGCAAAATGACCAAAATGCATCCAACTTGTTAACCTGCCATCCCCCTGTGTTGGTTGGTGGTGTGGGAGCAGGGGGATGCTCCCACTGGGCCACCCCCCCTGTTAATAATTTAAAAAATCACCTACTGGTTACAGTATTATTATGTATATATACCTTTAAGTACATTCCTATTTTTCTACACAAATTACATTCCAAACCACAAAAAATGTAACCGCACAGAAGTAATATAATTTGATGTTATAATGCAAAAAATACCAACTGGTTGTCAAAGAACAGAATTTAAGGGTCTGCTAAGAATGTTGGACAAGAGACTAAACACTACATGCAATGCAAGGGGTCTTCCATTCCTGTAAGCACGCATATATTCAAAAATCCTGCATAAACACCAGGGTTGTTATTTTTACCTAGTTCATGGTCTACTCTAATAAACACACCCAACCCCCTCATGGGAATGAGCTGTCTGTTTGTATAGAGAAGCTCTGTAAGAGCTGACATTTTCCAAGGTTGTGCAAGTGTCATGCAGTTAACGATTGATTTGTCTTGGTTTCCCCTGCTTTTTCTCCCCATCACATTGCATTGTTGTTTCTCACCAGTGGGTTTTCAAAGATTTGCCAGAGGTCATTGTGTAGGTGTGTGGTCCGGTAGTTTTCGGTGGACAGCACACGTCCGAACTCATGCCTGTTTGTAGCATACATAAAGACTCCCTGCAGAAAAGAAAAGAATCAATGCAGTTATCTTAATACTTTACAAAGAATCAATGCAGGATAAGGAGGATTAAGTAACTGCAAAACTGTCCATAACTATTTCCCAAAATATTCCCTGACAATGTTTAAATGATTAATTCTAATCATAAATTCTAAATGATGGAAGTATGCAAATAGGAGGTGTTTCTGAGGCCTTTTCTTTTTTCAGCTTTTGTTTTTCTGGGGGGAGGTTGTTCAGTACTTATTTTACATGACACCACATCAAAGTAGAAAACAAGGTATGCTTATTATTATGGAGTAATGGCGTAAGTCAAAGACATTCACATGGGGAATGAAAAAATGAAAATAAATTCAGATTTTATAAGACATTTACAAGGGGGAAAAACACAATTTCAGTCATTTCAAACCAGCTGTCAAATGCAGCCTGACAGTTTCACTCTCCACTCTCCTCCCCCACCCCTCAGGAAGTACGAACCTGGTTTCTGACATTGTGGCAGAAGGTCATGTCAGAGTCTAAGGTTTCTGAGTAAAAGAGGTCACTGGCAGAAAGGTCAGTCTTCAGCACACTGCCTTTCACTAGGTACACACTCGATATGTAGGGAACATTCCAGACACCGCTGCAAGGAAGAGACGGCAATGAGGCTGACAGTGAGACAGACCTTCTTACTTACTGCTTCTGTATTTTCAGGGCAAGAATAGAAGTAATAAAACATACCATAATTATAACAAAGTCCAGAAAAGAACCAAGATTATGATACTGTACCCTTTAATCATATTGAGAAAAGTGCTAACAAATGTATCTGGGCAAAGCAATGAGAACAAGGAAATTTACTCCAAAAATGGATGAACTTTTAGGAAAGCGAATTTAGCATTTTCCATGCTTTACGAATGTTCAGAGGACTCCCTGTGGATAGTGCTACAGGTCATACAATACTGCTCTCTGACAATGTGCAACATTTGTTTTAAACAATAACAATGATTATAAAATTCATATCTGTGCCCTGGACAAGCATTAAACCTAGTTTAAGGCTAAAAGCATTTCACAGCGGATATCTTCACTGAAGTTTTCTTTTAGTCTAGCACTAGGTTTACTTCATGTCTGGGAAACTGGCCAATAAACTTTAAAAGGTCTGGCTGAATGAGCGATACAGATGTTACCAAATTTGACAGGAAGTAGTCTTCTTTAAACAAAAGAGGTTGTATTGTTAATTGAATGGCTTCAGCACAGCACACTTACACCCTGCGCCCCTGCACGATGTCCACATAATCCTCAGACCTGGCGTAATAACCATCTGCACTGAGCGCACCCCAGAAGTTAGTCCACAGCCTTCCAGGCCGTGTGAGCATAGGAGCAATGATGGGCCTGCAAATCAAAGGGTGGGGTATCAGACACCAGGAGTGAGTTCTCTTCACTTAAACCCCAAATGCAATTCCACACATCTTATCTTATTTTAAGTCTAACTGTAGAAATCACAACATGGATATTACTTTGTGTTTCACAGCAGCAAGAAATAGGACAATAAAATGGACTGCATTATATGGACAATTATCAGGGTACCCACCGATTCTGCTCAATGAGAATTTTGAGAGTGTCAGCATTCTTCAGAACCACTTCCACGTCCACGCTGAAGAAATACTCACAGTCTCTGTCCTGACGGCAAACATCACTGGACAACAGACAGAGGAATATCACTGACAGGCATTCACAACTTAATTCTTACTTACTGAAATGATAGCATCCACTTTAACAATTTCCTGATTGACAACTGGATTTAATGACAGTATCTGACAAATTATTGTAATTTTCAAAATGAGCCATATTAAAATTAACATATACAATTCATTTTCATAGGGTTCTGGCGGCATAACTTAATTATAAATGAGTGTTCTCTATTAACCTTTAGTAGGAAAGAATTCCAACTTTGACATATTAAAAAAATTAGATCTTCTATGGTTTAGCTATAGTTTCTCAATTGGAATTTGCCAGTAAACTCACAATCCTAGGTTGCGTGATGCGAGGCTATCCATATCCTCCTCTGGACCAATCACTTTTACAGCCTGGTATTCTGTGCCATGATCCTCTAGGAAAGAACTGACATGTTTCTCGTGATGTGGCTCCTATTACAGAGGGCATAAAAGACAGCACAAATGTGAATTAAGTTGCTTATTACTTAGTTATTAAGTATTTTATTCAGCAACATTAGTCAATTGAAATCAATTTAGTACATGATTATATGTCAAATTATGATGAATTGTAATCCTGCAGTTTTACTTCAAAGTAAGCATGGCTGTTAGCATGATTTGTGATGTTGATTGTAATGTTGATACTTTGATATTAATTCCTATAAATGTAATTAATAAGTGTTAATGTACTATATGAATATAATTCAAAATACAAACTTTAAGGCTCTAGTATACTTCAGTGAACACAGTTTGCCAGAGAAAACTGTTTGCTGTGTACACCAGTTCACATTGGGTATGGTTTGGGGTCCGATGCTAACTTTTTCTGACTCCAGTGCAGGTGAACAAGCAAAGTCAATGCTTACTGTCTATCAGCAATTGCTAAAATGTGAACATGAGATGGTCTACGGTGATCAGTATTTCTGGTTGTCAATCATCACAACCTCTCAGTTGACAAAGTGTTTGGAGCTCTACTGTTACGTAATTACTTGCTACTAAAACTTTCCAATTTAAGCTACAATATTTACACTTTGAAAACTATGTGCTGAAACCATTCAGAGGATCTAGCTAGCTAGCTTGCAAAATATACTCAGTTACATTCTCAGTTTATTTGTGTTCCAATAGTATGAATGGCTAGAGCAGACACATGTTTGCCACAAACCAGCAAAGAGATATCTTTGCTTGCATTACAGCAAGTATAATGAGGTTTTATACTCTCAAAGGTAATGCTACTACATGAACAGCAGAGGGCACTGTATTTTCTGTAATTCATTTAGACCCAAGCTCACCTTTATTCCAAAGTGCACTTACATAAGTTACATTTATGTAGGCTATATTTGACCTGAATTTCTTTGACACTGTGAAAGACTGAAATCTCCACCAGTAAAGTGTCACTCACCTGATTGTAAATGAAGAGTTTTAGTCGATCCTTGGGATATTTGAGGTTCAGCAGGCGCTCAAAGAACACAGAGACGAAGGGGGTAGGCTGCTGGATGAATATCCCTATGACAACTAGGGGGTATTCGCTCTCCTGAGGAAGACAAATGTTATGTCAGCAAGTCAAGAGAACATGACTCAGCTTGAAATGCTGACAAGGTACAAGAACCAAAAACCTGAATGTTAAAACTAGGTTGCAGCAGCTGAAGTAACAAAAAAAAGAATGCCAATTGTGAGTGTCTGCTGGAATAATAAGTAACAGTCAAAGTTATTGTTTATGCATGACAAACTGTAACCTACCTTTAGCCCAGAGAGTGGCCTCTGGTCTTCATCACAGACAGTACAGCCTGTTTCAAATGTCCATACCTTTGGAATGTAATTGCCAAGGTAGTTTATCTGAAGCTGAAAAACAAATGTAAATGCAGTTTTAGCTTTTTTGTATTAACTAAAAAAGGTAAACACCAATCTACCAGTCCACATGGAATGTGAGGTCAGGAGACATACTGCCAAATCCAAGAATTAATTAGTTACTAGAAAGTGTAAATTACTCCCAGAAACAATTACAACTTCAAATGTTTTGCTGTTTCTTGGGACTGGACTGAATTGTCCCCATAGCCAACATAACTGAATAGTTTTCTCACCTTTGTGGGCCCGTTCCCATGCACGATGACTGGCAGAGTATCATACATCACATTCCTAGCCCGAACCCTTCCATCCTCAAACTTCAGAACTACCTCATCTGAATACGAACACAGGCCAGATAAAAGAAACATCCTTCATTAGTGTGGCCATCATAGACTCTATTTATCAAAATGACAATACATTACTGTCAAAGAGTGATGGTTTTCAAGATACAATGCTCCCTCTAAAAAGCAAGTTCAGCTTTTTAAACAGTAGCATTTTCTGAAACCGTGTCAGTTAAAATACCACTTGCTTTATTCAATTAGTTGCTTCAGAACTGGTTGGTTTCAACAAGACTTATAAAATAAACGAACTCTGCAAGACTATAAGACTAACTCAAGAAGCATCGCTATCATAATTTTACAGGTTTATTTATACTTCCTACCATCAAAAAAATATATAGTTGTTGGTAAACATGATAAAAGTATTTAAGAAAAAGAAGAAACATTATTTTACTAAACAATGTTCGAAAGAGGAGTATACATGTTTTAAAATGTTGTATGGTGTAAAAACTTGAAACAGCTCATTCAAGCTTCTAAAAGTGGCAGAGTCATTATTTCTCCTGCTTATAGACCAAACAGCATTAGGCAACCAGCAGATCGCTACAAAGCAGAGGTGATGTGTTCCTGTGATCTCAGTAGGATCCAGGTTTATTTAAGAAGGCCTAATGAAACAGCTGTTTCTCTTTACATGCAGCAGTGTTAACTCAGTCACCATGGACAGCAGGATGCTGGGTGGCTACGTGTGTGGAAGCACATCTCACAGCTAACTCATAAATTCCACATGCACGCACAGCCAGAGCCAGCCAGGGAGCTCCCGCTCAGAGCAGACTGGCTGCTCTCCAGGAAGACCGCCCCTGCACCCACAAGACTAATGAAAATGAATGGAGGCATTCAGATCCAAGCAAGGGTACTCACTACCCTCCACTCTCTACCAAAGTGTCTGATAGCTAATGCCCCACATAGAACAGGAAATAAATGCTTTTTTGGGTTCCCTTTTTCTTCTTAACCCTCATGCTGGGAACCCTAGGCAATCTTCACCAAGCGGAAACTGTTCAAATTGCAACCTTGCAGTTTTTTTAAAGATGGTTTCAGCCTGGATGGTGGATGTCTTACAATCTCTTGCAGTTTTCCCGCTGTTTTAGAGAAGGTAATGAATGAATAGTGGCTATGTTGTCTTAAGTACATTTTGTTTCCGACAAAAACCCCTGCAGATGTTAACATGAAAACATCAATGCTCTAACTGGTTCTGCACTCTCTGTTAAGAGTAAACATGTCTCTAAATCTATGAAAGCACTTGAAAAGATCAACATATCCTTACCTAGTGATCCATGAAGATTTTGAAATAATCTGCATTTGTTGTCCAAAGTTATGTTAATAGATTTCTGAAACACATCACAACATATATAGGTTTTTCATACATTCAAGAAAATGTACCACATGTAGAATAAAACAAATCAAGTAACCATAGCAGAAGGTTAATTCTAAATATATAGAATTGATAGACAAGGACAAAAAAAATGTATACACAACAAATGTATATACTTCACATCATCCATGCTGTGTCTGTTCCCAGACTTTAAGAGTTAGAACTTTTTAAAAGGAAGATAGCAAGCACTTTGTACCCTTTTTTCAGGGTCAATATAAATCTTGGTGAAAAAAAGTTGATCGCTGTCATTGTCCTTTCCTGCCCAGTCTGCAACCATCTTTTTGAGGTTAGGCACATAACCAATGAATCCTGCAGAGATACACATAACACAAGAACTGTGTAAGGGATGAGAGGGGAACAGCAGGGTGATCAGACAGCGTTGAAGAGGTGCAGTTCTTATACTCTAGATGCTTTTTTGAAACATCAAGTTCCAGACTCTTAGCTTTGATTCTTGGTCTGTTTTGTAACTCAGTGGCAAATTTCACAATGAGACCTATGATCTGATGCTTTTCTGAATTCAGCCTTGGCATGAAACAGCGGAGGAACAGCCAAGTAAATTTATGCTTTGAAACATGAAAGGAGCTTCTGTCCTCTCACATGCACAAAATTATACAAGTATCACAATACTAACTTTCAAAAACCTTATAAAGCTGCATTTACCACTTAAAATGTAGAAAGATTCATGTCCAATCTTCTTATACCACATGAACATAATTTAATTCAGAGTAAATCCTTTAATTTTGTAGAATGACAGCTTTGTTTTTTAGAAATACTCCATATGTAATTATTATAATTGGCTGCAGTAAGGCATAGTGTTTTATACATGCCTCCGGACCCCAGGAACCTCTTGCCCTCCCTGAAGTGTGGATGCTTATCCTCCAGGTGTCGATCGGGCCAGATGAGGGTCTCAGCAGAGAACACAACCTTGTGCTTTGACTGCTGGAACTTTTTCAGTAGCTCCTTTGGGCCTGAGGCAAAGACTACATCATAGCTAGGAGGAGGAAGGAATAAAACACAATGTCTGACACCAACAATGACAAATCCTGCCAAACAGGGAGGCGTGGATTCTAGCAGTGTGCAGCACTGCACTGATAACAGGTTTCTGGACTATGGTGTAAATCATATCCCTTACCAGGGTTTACAGCTCTTCAACAAGGGTGCAAAAGAAATGTTCTGATATATTCAGAGTTACAGATGGCACTTTGTCTCTACCTGTCAATGAACAGAACAATCTTCTTTTCTTCCTTCATCTCTTCCAGGGCTGATTTAAGCAGCCGCACTTTCTGGCCTCCCCCGGGCACTGACATGTAGTCTCCACCTCTCCATTTCTCCCCCCTTCCCAACACCTTCAAAACCACATACCACCAAGTCAAATCCCTGCATTTACTATAACATTCAACGGCTATTTCATTACTAGAATTTGTAGCTACTGTAGTACATTAACTTGCAAAAGCCAGACTTGCTATACAGCTTTGTGACCAGTTTTAACAAAGACTAAGAATGACTTAGTAGTCAAAGCTAAATATAAATCTGAAGAATCTGTTCATGGAATAGATGCATTCAATTTAGTTCTTACCATACCTTTATAGTGTAATTAAAGTGCTTGGCAGATCTTAAAAACCGCTTGAATCCATCTGTCTCTTTTGTGGCCACAGTCAAAACAAGCAGGTCATCTGACAAACACAAAACATTTAGGATTTAGCTAATACATAGCATCATATAAAATTCTTAAATAAAGAAAATGAGCAACAACTACTTGCACTGAATTAAATTTATCCAAATTTATATAGGCCTATCTTTTTCTTGAAATGTACAAAAATATGATAGATTAGGGCATTGTAATAACAAAAGAAAATCTGTTGTAGTTATTTTTAACAGAATACTATAGTGTCAAACACCCATTATTGCTGGTTTACAGGCTCTTGTCATTAAAATTTAAGACATCCATGTCATTCAATACTTCACTAAAATATGGGGACTGTAAAGCCAATCCTGGGGGCATGAGCATGAGAATACAACATGTCAGTGAAACTCTAAATGAATCACAAAGGAACGACAAGGCATTTGGCCAGATAAAGTCTAATGTATTTACAGAATCTTACATCCGCTAGAATTAACTATTATATCCGTTTCACAGTGTCGACATTATTACCCTTCCCTTAGACATTACGCATGCTAAGGAAGCAGGAGACTATGCTTGAAAGCGGTGAATCAAAATGCGTTTGTCAATGAAGAATATTCACATCTGTATTGATACACAGCCCAATTCACAGCAAATGCATTCTGACTAGTTATAAAAAAACACGTTTCGAAGCAGCAGTGATCAGATTTATTTCAATCACAATTCATCTAAGGGATTCTGAATCGCTCCCGTTTGAAGTAGCCAGCATTTTTGTAAGAGTCTGGAAAAAGGACTGGTCCATATTCAACATCAGACGTAGTAAACTAATCCAAGTTAGTTACTCTTGGTGGGGAACCCAAGTATTATCCAAAAGCCGCGAATTTTTGCGACACAGTCCTTGAAGTGGAATGTCGTGCAATCTTCTTCACATGTAAACAGTACAAGTCAACGACGTTTTAGATTCTGTTTGGATAGGATATTGTTCTCTTTCTAACCCAAATTAGCATGCTTATTATACTAACTCTACGTATTTCTGTGGTTTTGTTTTCATATTCTTTAAGGAGATGGTAATGAAGAATGCGTTTTCGTGCAACACCAAACATGCATAATGGCTAGCATTTTTCATCCCGTCCACGTCAGCATGAATGGAAATCTCCAGAAAACGGAATCCTTCTCAGCTGTATACACAGTTGTATGCTGTGTTTCAGTTTCAACATGTTTCCAGCTACTACTGAAGTACCTCAAAGTTCTGTAAAGTGTTACAAAGTAACTTGTAGTGAATGGCAACAACCACTTACTAAGAGGTAAACATTAGCCAGTTAGCTAACAATCCCGAAATTCAAAATAATCGTGCTACAACCATTAAAATATGGAAAGTATACTCAGTAATTATTCAATTAACGGCTTATTTCTGGTTTCACTTTTGTTATACTGTCACGATGCATTTACAAACTGCAGCCTCAAAAGGAAATTGCACCTCATCGCATACAGCACAACCCTATTAACAGTTCTTACCTTCGACTTTCGGACGCTCCTGTTCACAGTTTATCTCCGTGAACAGTGTGACCAACCAGCTCACAGAAAAAAGTGCCAAAGTCAGAATTCTCATTTTAAGCATCATCTCCCACTGAAGTCCCAAGCTCCACAACTGCAGATTCTGTTTCTATACTGCGGAATGCGAAAACTGCCGTTATTTTATGTGTTCACGCTTTTTCACACTGAAACGTTAACTAGCAAGCTGTAGCACTCAAACCTCACGTTCCACCCCTCAATAGGCTACATCACCAGATCATCTGGGGTTCCCACGAATCAGCAGAGCACTACTTCAACACATCTGGGAAACTTCTGGGGAGGTGGTGGCCTTGCTTAGAACGAAATTCTAGGGAAAACAAGGAAAACCTGTACTATTCAGATATTTGATTTATCACAACATAATTTAGTATAGAAATAAAAAGTTGAAAAAAATCCCATGCTACCCTAATGGCAATTTATATTTTTTACAGTATTAGTTTTAATGCAAACCTTTATTTGCATTTCTATTAACTTATATTATTTTTCAGAGCATATCCCATAGTCCTACTTTCTGACTAGCTAGTAAACGTGCTTTCATCTGCCTCCAGTCGTGTATTAAATTCTACAGTTAAGTAGGCGGACCGATATTGCTTTTGCACTTATTTTAACATCTGTCTTCCACGTTAAAAAAATGTCTCGGTTGCTAGCCAACCACCTGGCTACGTGACACACTGCATGTGCATCGCCACCACCGGCCTTCTTCACTTCAGGGCTGCATGAACTATACGTAGCTTGATATAATTTTGTTAGTTGGCGAACTGACTGGCAGCAGTTTGTTTTTCAGTGGCATGCAGGGCATTAAACGAGACACTACTGTTAGTTACTTAGCAATATTGAACTGGGTCAGCCAAAAAATGTTCACTCATTATTCAATACTAAATCAAACACTGAAGCATGAAGTCGCAATGTCCTGTGGCAAACAGATAGAATTCGCTGACACACGTTACCTAACTTTCCAACGAGAACAACATTTGCCTTTGGCAAGTTGAAAGCTCAACGTAGAAAAAAACAGTTGTGAAAAGACGGCAACTATAGTGTCGTAAAATGGGAGTTGGACATAAATCGCGACACTTCCGGATGTTGTTTTTAGCTTAGTTTACGGTACTGAACCCAGAAGTGTCAAGACGAATGGCGTGATCAAAAAATGGACAATCAACAAACGTCGATTAGAGAGGGGAATTGACAGACACAGGAGGCGAAGTGAAATTAGTAACATGCGTACGCAATGCAAAATGTTAATTTGCTAAGATGTGAACTAAGATAAAAAAAATAGATTTCATTGTGTTGTGCGCTAGCGAGCCAGCTAGCTAGCTAACTAACAAACTGGCTAGCTACGATAGCTTACTTAGTGTTAAATGGCGCGTCGACTTTACTATCTAGTTAGCTAGCTAGCTGGCTAGCTACACAGACGTGAAAAGATATTTTGTTTGTCATACTTAAGCACAGATGATGCACATTGCAGCATAAAACTATAAACAACGTTAACCCACAGCATAAAGTAATTTAACGTTGAAACCCTCTGTCGAACAAAGTAGCCAACGAAACTAAGAAAGGGGCCATATTTGGAGTGAAAGATAGCTTGATACAACAACTTGGTCATTTTAGATACCTGCGTAGTTACCTTATACGTTATTGCAGGTTTTTTTTTTTTTTACAGTAGCCACAGCGCTTACTTGTAGCTGAAATGAAATATTTACAATCCATGATAACTAACTAGTAGACATGTGATAGGCATTCACAGGAAGGGAAAGCTAGGAAAGACGTTCGACGTACACTTTGGTGGCAGTTTCTCTACTATTCAAGAAAAAAAAACCAAGATGTGGCTTCAACAAAGACTGAAGGGCCTACCTGGCTTGCTGTCCAGCAGCTGGGCCAGAAGGCTCCTTATTGGATTACTTCTGTTCTTGATATTTTATTGGTATCTCAGCTCTGACGGAATTTTGAAGTTTTTGAGCGGCTCGGGGGAATCAGGAGGAGCAGCAGGCGTTTGTCTACAGACTGAAACACAGAGATGGAAGCCACTCGTTGACCGGGGAGAAGGAGTTGACATTGGACCCCAAAACAACGTCGTCGTCCCTGCTGTTGTCGGTAACGGACATTTCTTGGTTGACATCGACACCAACAAACTTTGGGTGAGCTCCTCCCCTCAGGCTGGGTCACCCCCAGTGCTTCTGACTGAGTACTCCCCTGTTGTTACTCTGGAGATGCAGGGGAAGCGCTCAGAAGCTCAGGCTGCAGTGCTCTGGTTCCGGAAAGGTTCTGTGGTGTCCGTCCGGTGTATAATACCGGCAATCTCGCAGTCCTCCCGGGATTGTGTTACTGTCAGAGAGGAGTTAATCGCGCACCGTAGCCGGCCCAATGTGTACCTTCAGCGGGTCCACATCACCAACCCCTCTGACCGGCCGGCCGTCTTCGAGGTATCGTCGCCTTCTCCTTCATTTGGAAATAAGTTCTCTGCCAGCTTGGAGAAGACTGAAGACAAAGAGTTCATCCTCTCCTCTGGCCGAGTGCTGACTGAGAAGAACCACATCGTGTTGGTGGTAGTGGCCACCAAGAAAATATCCAGCCGGTTACAGGTAGCTGCCAAATCAGAGTACATGGAGAACATGGTGTCTGTGGTTCATACGTCAGAGCCCATAGAGACTTCAAAACTGGAGGAAACCTTCACCCGGCTGAGGGATGGGGCCAAGAAGGAGATTGGGGAACTACTAAAGGCTAATGTAGAGGATCTTGTACAGGATCATCAGCAGGCCTGGATGGATCTCTTCATTTCAGGTAAACTTTAACATGAGTAGTGTAACTAAAGTAAGATTTTGTAACTTCCTAATGCAGTGTGAAGACAGTTAAAGAAAAATGTGCTTGAGGATATACAATGTCCAGTTATTCCATATCGTTGTAAAGTTATTGTTGCCTTTTGCAGGGGTTGAGATGAGGAAGATAACCGACTCACACACACCATCCAGCCACACAGTGAACACCACACTGTATTACATCCTCTCCACTTCTATGGCACCCCTGCTGGACAGAAGGATAAGTATGGAGGAGCACGACAGGCTGGAGTCCAGCTTGAACTATGCAGACCACTGCTTCAGCGGCCACGCCACCATGCATGCTGAGAATCTGTGGCCAGAGCGTGTCAGCAGCGTGGCCCAGATCCTGCAGCTGGTGACGCTGTGGAACCTGACGCTACAGAAGAGGGGCTGCAAAGTGCTGGTGGCAGCTGGGGCTCACGGTGTGATGCAGGGCATGGTGCTGAGCTTCGGGGGCCTGCAGTTCACTGAGAACCACCTGCAGTTCCAGGCAGACCCGGATGTCCTGCACAACAGCTACGCGCTACGCGGCATCCATTACAACAAGGACCTGATCAACCTGGCGGTGCTGCTGGATGCTGAGGGCAAGCCTTTCCTCCACGTGTCTGTCAAGCCCCAGGAGAAGCCCGTCAAGCTGTATGCCTGTGAGGCTGGGTGCATGAACGAGCCAGTGGAGCTGACCTCCGAGGTCAAGGGGCACACGTTTCCTGTGATGGTGACCCAGCCCATCACACCTCTGCTTTACATTTCCACCGACCTGACGCACCTGCAGGACCTGAGGCACACCCTGCATGTGAAGGCCATCCTTGCCCACGAGGACCACATGGCCAAGCAGTACCCGGGCCTGCCCTTCTTGTTCTGGTTCAGCGTGGCCTCACTAATCACACTCTTCCACTTATTTCTGTTCAAACTAATCTACAATGAGTACTGTGGACCTGGCGCTAAGCCCCTCTTCAGAAGCAAGGTATAGAAATGCTTTGTTGTTGGTGGTGGCAAAGATTTCTCTCTGTCTTTCATATCTCAGACCACAGCATTGTCCTGTCCTTTTTCCTTTTGTCCTTCATCAGAGTGTGTGTATTGAAAATTCTGGAATTTGTTAGATCTGTTTGCAGGACTTTGGTGTTAACAGCCAACCAGTTGATGTCCAGAAATGCCTTCTTTTTCCTTCTCTGTATAAGGAAACTAACACCATGAATAGTCATAATAATTGATTCCTGATTTTGATTCAGTGGTAAATTTGTTGCATAAGAAATCAGTAGACACATGTGGAACTCCACTGTTCTTTTCCCATTTTGTGAGTAAATCTCACACCATTACTCCTGTATACAAGGCTGATTCCTGAGATGGCCATCTTTATTGCAGTCATATGTAATTGAAAGCACCAGTGCAAGTATTTGGCAAATTACATTTTAAGCAGTAGGCTGTGTAAGAGGGCAATTAAACTGAAGTTGAGATAGCCAGGTGGAAAAAAACAAGAATATGAAGTAACTTAAAAATAGCATTTGTTTTAAATTGGATATTGGAAGGTGATGGTACCTCCCACATCCAGCCAGGATGGATTGTGCAATATTAAAATTTGAAAATAATACTTGGTGTGTTGAGAACAATACAATTATTCAGATACAGTTAATATTTAATAACTTGTCAAACTAAATTATACACATTTCAGCCACAATGAATGCAGTCATTTGAAGAGGGCTCAACCTGCAGCTTAATTTGTTTAACATAGAATTAACCCAGGTTACATTTTATATGATGCACAGGCCTTGTTAATTTATTCTGAAATAAAACATACATTTTTGTTTATTCAGGTCTGTACAGCCATCAATTTATGGTCAGACATTCATTACTAAGGCTTAACATTTAACTGATTTTAAATAACTACTGATTTGGAACGCTTGACCATTTCTCCTAAATTTTCAAAGTTATATGCAGTGCTTCCGCTGGTGCACTCAAGATGGTTGATGTACATGTTGGTAAAGTGGCTTTCTTCTGTCCTTCTGAGAATTGTCTTACAGCAATTCTGTCACACTTAGAGCTGATAGTTTTGGCACTGAAGACATGTTCTATGTTTGCCTCCAAAGTAGTTTTTGCCATCTTTTTTATTTAATTTCCAAAGAGTTTAATGTAGTAAATTACCTGGTTGTGTCCTTCAGTACACATTTGCATAACTGTATGTTATGAATTCAGTTGTCCCCACAAAAATAACATTTTTATAAGGTCTGTTGGACCATTATAATCCCTCATCCCTATGTGTGCTGAAAAATCAACATAGTACAAGATGGTACAAACTATTACTTTAATCCTGAATGATATTTGATAATGTTTGTTCAGTAATGTGAGATAGTTTCATTAGTTGTTGCAGTGATTTCATAAAGAAATTATTATGAAATTGGCAACACTGCAAAATACTTATGCATATTTGATTGGAGTGGGATTTTTTCAACTGTGTTTACCTTCATTTCAGTGAATTCAGACTAATAGTTTATGGTGGCTTTGCTTTGTTTGAATGATGTTTTTTATTAATTCACTTTGATTAAATTAACAAGAGAACTTATTGTAAGATTGTCGTCTCTTTAATGATCACTCTTGTGTCTCACTATCATTACCTCATATTTACAAAGGACAGCTGTATAGTTTGTGAGGCAGAAACATTCAGTTCAGCACATGACCATTTTAATCATTACTTTTAACCTCACCAGGTACTGACCACAAATGAGGAGCTCAGTCCCTAGAGAACAGCCATGACGTCAAGTTCTAGATGGGCGGGATGCTACACCACAGTTTGTTTTAGAGTGTTTTTTTTGTCCTTCTGTCGTGTGTTTTTGCTTTCTAATAGGATGAAGGAGGTCTCCAAAGAGTATGTAATCAATTATATAAATTATTTCTTCCAAGTTGACAGATATGAAGATGATTTTTTGAAATATTTTGTATAGGTTAAGGTTTTATGGGTTTTACAGTTTTAGAAATTAATTATTTTGTTTGGGGGTATGGTTTTATCTCATTCAGAAAATAATGATAATTTTTCTTTGCACTGAAAATGTTCTTCATATTGCACAGTTGGAATCCCTGATTGTTTTCTGCTATACTCTTTTGAACATTTCTGTAAGAAAAGACAATCAGAAAATGTGAATTTTAAGCTATAATTTGACGCTGACATGTTGATTTGTTGAAATTGACCGCCAGTCTATACACTGGTTGCAGAAAAAGGGTACAGAGAAATTTAACGAGACCGAGATTGAGTCTTCATCTATTAGTATCTATTCTGTATATATTAGTCTTACATAAAGCCATCAATAGTGAAAATCATCACTTTACCCCACCTCAGGAATTTCAAAACATACAAGACATCCTGAACATGCATTCCCAATAAAAGTAGATTGTATCCAACTCCAAAAAGGGAAAACTACAAAGCAGCAATGAGAACTTGCTCTTGTTTACAAAATGAATAAAATTATGTTGCTAGCTGTTAAGTTTGTGATAGTAAAATTTCATATAGCTTTGACAGTGTTAAATGTGCCACGAGGTACATGGTAGTTTGCAATCAAGAAAGATGTGTAAATTAAAATGCATAGGTATCTAGTGAGCTGGCTTAAGCAATTAAGATAGATGAAAATGAAATAGATACTTTGTTTGAGAATCATTGCAATAATTCTTTGCTTATTAGAAGCATGATTTTGTTTGGAATGTATGTTCTGAGTACTTTATTTTAAATGATGTTACATTTTGCCTTGATGGTTACTTGATTTGTTGAAATGTAAACACAACTCTCAATAACGCCTAAGGAGGTGTTTGTGTCACAATGTGTATGATCTTAGGAAGGAGTGCCAGGCCTGTTTGAAATTCTCATATGTAAAATTATATTCTTTCATATTTGTGGAAAGAATGAGTACAGTGAAATACATAATATACTAGTATTTCCAAACTGTAGTCTTGGTCATCTCAGTAGTTTCACCGGAGGGGCTTTGGCTGTTTCATTAACAATATGGACAAAAAACATCCACCTTTTTCCTTGTACTCTAGTCCAAATCATCCACCCAAGCCAGCATAGTACTTTGTTCACCGTTCAACCGTAGTAAATCAAAACAAGGACAAAGATGCACACACAATAATTGAAAAACATGGTAATGAGAGAGAGAGCGCACAGCATTTTGGCCTCAATCTTCTGAGTGGAACTGAGTGATCCACGAAAAAATATGTCAATTGAAATAAAAACAATATTGATACCTTGGCTCTTCCCTGCATTGAAAATGTTTAATTTGACTGAACTAATGTAGGTAACTATGAGGTTTTCTCATCACCTTAAGCTGCCTATGAATGCTGATCAGTTTATCTGATTGAACAAGTAGAAGTGAAATATGACACAGTCATGGTACAAGTGTAAGTCATGTTATGATTCCAAAACATGAGTTCTGTATAAATCTCTAAACAAGAAGCCTTGAACTTTTTATGGTGCAATGAGTGTATATTTACATGTTATGTTTCTGGAGTAGTTACTATCTGTGTGGTCTTTCTATGGGGAAAGAAAGATGGTCGTTCAGAGCCTTATAATACCCATGACACCTACAGCATGTCACTTCTTTTTCTGTCATGCATGCGGTCCTGTAACTACTGATGACTGCCAAAATGTGTGTGCTCCTCTTAAAACTTACTGAACAGTGTTGTACTTGAACAGGACTGCATTCACATCACCACTGCTTTGCTGCAAGGTCATTTACATTAATTCATGGGTACCACTTGGGTACCCATGAGTTTTAATTTGGGACTGTTCGTGAATAACTGCTTGTCGTGCCTTATGGAGTGGATATGCTTGAGTTGCATTTGAAAACCTTTTTGAAAAGGACATGATGCTTTACAGCCACAATTGGAATTTAGCTGGGGAACTCTTTCTCTGAAGCATCAAATGTTTGCATTGAAACTTGTGAATGACCTAATCATTTAATTTCCAGTGATGAAGAAATTACTGTTGATTTTTTTGTTATCTGGAAATAAACTTGGAGGAAATTTCTCTCAAGAACATTGTATGTATGTGATTGTGATACTAAGATACTGCTGTTTAACTCCTTTTTGTTCTAATGGATCCTGTATAGGTATGACTTTCATCCATATTCAGTACAGCCAAGGGAATTTTCAATGTATAGTATTATTGAAATAGATTAAAAGGGAACAGTAACATGTAAACAAAGACATATAGGCTCGCTGACATATTTTTAACCCCATTATAGTTAAATTAGCTAAACAATGTCTTGCAGGATGTACATGTTTTTGGTTTCCTAGCTTTGGAGTGAATTTAGAAAGGATGTACTGCAAAACTGGTTTATATTTACAAGTACCTATCATAACTGGCAGTACCAATCATTTGACTGCAAGGGTGATCTCCTTTCATTAGTTTTTGAGCGTTGAGCTGCAGGCTAAAGCCCCTTTCACACATCCACTGCAATCCTGAACTTTCCCAATCAGTCACACCGGACATTAAACAGACTGGGTCCGGGTAATATCTGGCTGAGCCCATGTGTGAATACAGCATAATTTAGGAGTGGCAGACCTGAAGTGTCACATAGTAGGCATACTTCAGCTGCCATTGGGGCTGTAACGTAAGTTTTTGAGATTAACAAAATAAATCAAGTATGCAAAAAGACTATTTTTTTTTCTTGAAACAACATATCTTAGAAGAATGAAGTTTTCTACATTTTCAACATTTTTGGTGGAAGATTGTCAGTGTTACATATTGCAAATGCTGCATTTTTGGTCATATTTTAAAAATGAAATGGGTCGTCTTAACCACACAAATTAAGCCGTCTCAAACTATATAATAATATGGTTTCCTTGTGATTTGTGAATACAAATATTCATTGGGTATATGTATATATTCTTTCATACCATCCACAATATTTTATGAATTTTGATATAATGAATACTGAACAGACTAATGCGCACTGAGCAATTAATGTTACTTTTTTAGGACGATTACTGCTGCCATGGAAATAGTATTTTCCACTCATTTTTTTTTTCTTTTTTCGGCTGCCTCAAAGAGTGCTAAGTAAGGACTGCTAAATGCAGGGTAAAGATCCTCCAGCTATTAGAGAGGAAGTTGATAAATCCTTAGAAAATATTTGAAAAGGTTAATTCATCAGAGATTTGTTTCAAAATTCAGTAATAACAGCTTTAGAAAACAGGTCTATTCAGACATGTTGCATTCTGTTTAAAGCAGCTTGTCTATTTTTTCAGAAGCATAATTATAGACAATCATCTAAATTATTCTCTTGGTTGCCTACTTTTCTGAAGATGAGTGGTATCGCATCTGGCATGTGCATAAGACAGCGCATGAAAAGGGCTATGCATTACAATTACAAAGGACGACTATTAAACCCCCTATTGATCAATATACATGCCCTGCGTCCCCGCTGTGGCGTACTGATGTGCCAATATTAGCCATGGGAGCAGGATGAACAAGCAATGTCCTTCCAGATTGTCCAACGTATCGCTAAAATGATACGTTCAAAGGACAAAGCATTATCTGCTATGCGTCACTTAATAGAAAGCAGAACCACGCTTCAGCAAAACACGTATACTTCAGCTGGGATACCAACCAGGCTTAATAGACCATACAATTTAAGTACAAATTCTTACTCGGCTATACTATTTCCTTGAACGGTCCTTAGATGGATTACCAATTGTGATACTGTTGTTTGTCATGTTCTGTCTAGCTTGTGAATTTTGATAACAGGTGCTGTGAACCTCTACGCATGTGCAAAACAATACCTGGTGATAAGTTTTGTTGAAAATAGCTTTAAAATTAAGCTATACAGACAATGTTATGTTCAAAAGTTTCTACCTTGTTTTACTTGAGGAAAAAACATAAAAATGTTTTTTGAAAAAAAAAAAAAAAAAAAAGGCATTATTCTCAGTTACACTGTTAACACATTTCAACCGTTAAGTGACCTACAAATACCTATCATCAAAACAAGGATAACTGAATGATGTCCACACTGTCTGGAGGTGTTCTTTAGCACTGGCCCGCAAAAGTGTGCAAACTGCACAGGCCTCTTCAGCACCTCTATTCCTCTTGCTTGGCAGGTATCAGTTTCACATAATACAACGATGAGGGTGCAGACTTCGCTGTTCACTATTGAATTAAAATCAGAATACAATAGACAATTGATTAATTTGAGCCTAATGGCAAAGCTTCTAATGCTCTCTCGTTTAGAAAAATGAATAGACTTTTATAAATCAATCACAGACACAAATCAATCACAGACAGTTGACTTGGACGGTTGATTTCCTTTTTACTCCTGTATTTGAATCCAAAGGACTACACCGATGTCATCAGTGGAGTACATGAAGAAGGACTGTTTCGCTTCTAGAACTCTGTCTTCTGCTTCTCTGAAAGGTACATTCAATAAAATCAAGCGACGGAAGGATAAAGCAAGAAAAAGATGTTTAACAAAATCACATGAAGAGGCAGAAAGTGACTGTGAGATTTGCAGGTAAGGTGCTCACAATGAAAATGGCTTTATAGTTTTAGAATGGTATATTTTAAAAATAAATGTAAAAGTGTATGTGTGAAATTTATGAAATGATGTTTACACAATTTAAATACAATCATAATTATGTCGTAATTTAGATTCGTGTTGCATGTATTTGCGTAAACACTTCTTCATAAAAGAAAAATATTGTCATATTATTATTATTATTACGATGTTATAATGAAATACCTATGTACAAGTTTATTTCTTCTTAACATAACATTAATCATACATTTTACTATTGTTGTTATTATTAGCAGCAGGAGTAGTAGTAGTTTTAGTAGTAGCTGAAGTTGTTGTTTTTGTTGTTGATGTAGTATCATTATCATAATAAAATTATTACATAGCAATTTATTATTGTCTGTATTTTATACAGGTATTGATACACTTAAAAAAACAACAGAAACATATTTCTTGAAAGAGATAAAAGGATGGTCAGAGCCGTTTCACCTTCACATTTATAACCCGTACATTATTTAATTACATAATTACCGAGTGAACTGGGATCTATTAAAAGGTTCTTCTCTAGTATTTTTGCTATAATACTTGAACACAATATGGTTGATTGAGCGATTTGTCACAACACATTATTTAAACATTGCGAGGTATGAATGCCGTAAATTACGAATTTATGAACGTACTCGCATTGGTAGGCCCAATATTACTCTATACATTTTGAGGGAAAACATTAACGTCTTTGCTTAACTCACATTGCAAACTGAGCATTTAAAAGTAGTATTATTTCAAAGTGTTTATAAGTTATACATTAATTGCCGTTTTTAATTGCATTAAACAAATCAGTTTCCTTTTAACGTATCCTGACATTTATACTGAACTGTTCCTAGTTGGAAATATATTTTTTATTGAGAAATTTATTTATTGTTTCTGCATGTTGCTTCTCTTCTTTTAGGTGCTCTGTTTCTTCTGTTATTGGGAGCGGGAGCAGTCGTACGGTTCGCCGTATTCTGACAGCTTGTATGGTCTCGTTTCTGGCTCTGTTGGGGTCGGTGTCCGTGGACTTCAATGCGAATCTGGATTTATGGCGAGCCACTGAAGCTGCGCTAAAAGAATTTACGTCTTGTAGGACAAGCATCATTCTAAGCCTAATCGGGGAGCTTCAAAATAAACGGGATTTTTGTGCTGTAAGCACAAGTAACACATCAGAAACTGGGACGTGTATGCAGACAGCCACTGATGTTTTGCATTTGGTCATCCAGCTTTGTAAAGAAATGCAATTTCGTGATGACGACCAAGGACCTCCATGCAATATTAAGCTGTCTCAATTTTGTGATGAGCTTAAAGATGACATTTATATTTTCATGGATGCAACTCAGAAAGAAGGAGTTATGAATGTCAACAGCACAAGTCCCTTGTCATTGTCCATACTGGCAATATTGAAGTTTTGGGGGGACCCAGAGAAGGACTTCAGAAACGTCAAGCAGAATGCGGACTGGGCCGACGTTCTTTCTTTGAGGCAGGTTGTGACATTCCGAGAGCTTAACAGCCAATTAAAAGAGTCGTTCTCATTGGCACGTGCACCAAGCTTTCAGAGTTCGTGGTATTATTGCATGAGCGGCCTGAAATTCGCCAAACTGTTGTCTGAAAACCTGCAGGAGTGTTGGATACAAAACAGCAGGCAAAGACTGAATTCCACCCAGCAGTGGCTCCATGATCTTGTTCTGCTTCCCTGGGCTACATCTGACAGCTTGAGTCCTGCACTGCAGACAGTCATCGATATTCTGGGGGATGTACAAGAGTGTTTGTTGGAAAAAGGAATGCAAACACTAAGGCAAAAATCAAGGGACTTTCTCTCAAGTTTAAGTCTGAAGTTGTGTTTGCTGACCATCGCTTGCCTTATTTATCCCATAGTGCTGCTCTCCTTCAAGCAGATGACAGAATGGATCCAGAACTATGCACGGAGCTTGAGAGAGAGGACAGAGGACCTAAAACAGCAGAGACGACTGGCCGAAGACCTCCTACACCAGATGCTCCCCAAATCCGTGGCCAAACAGTTACGTCAGAGGAAACATGTCAAAGCAGAGAGCTATGAAAAGGTGAGTCACAACTTAAAACCAAAACAATAAACCATAACTAACAAATAATAACACACCATGACAGTAACATCTCACTGACATTGCAATAATGCAGAGCATATAAAAGCTGAAACACACAGCAGCAATGTGTAATATATAACAGATTAGAGCTATGATCATAACATGCAACATATAACAGCTCATAGTCATGGTAATTACAAACACTTAGTGTGCAATCATGACAGCATCAGGTATCTCACAGTTATGGCATCTCACAAACATGATAGTAACACAAACCATCATCCTTTGAGACTCCTCAAAAAACAGCAAGTTTCTTAAAAGTGGCAACATTATTTTCCTTGAAGATTTGCTGTAATTCTTTCAAGATTACCCCCATGTTTCAAATACAAAAAAGCTCATGTCTGTCAGACATTTGGCAAGGGAGTAAGGTAACATAATTTATTAACACATGTATTCAGTTTGTTTGTTCTCATTGTTGTAGTAATTACCTATAATTATGGTTTTACATATTCAATAGAAGATAAAACAGGATCTCTAAGTGAAAATAGGATTCCTCTCATTCATGTTGGTTAAGCAGCTGGGTCCTAAGCCATCTCACTTAACAAAATGAGTCTATTCACTCTCTTACACTGTTACCATGGGGTACAACACAGTGGCATATGGAACTGCCTATTTCTGAAAATATTTTTTTTTCACTCAGTGAGAATCCAGAATGAATCGGTATAAAAATAATTTCAAAAACAACATTTTATCCATTGGAAATGGGAAGTAAAACTGTAATACACCGAATTCAATGTAAATCTACTTTTGATTTTGAATGTGCTGGGTCAGCATATGTGACAGATATATAACTTGATCTCCATCTTGAGATCTGTTGTATGAATGGTGTGGCTGTACAACCTCTCACTTCTGCAGACATTACTCTGTTGGTTCTGAGAAGTGCTTTCTTTCAGAAAGAGACTGCGAACACAAAGACTTTTGGCATCAGTAATAAATAGAGCTTTTGCCCAAAGGGAATGCAAAGGTTATGGGTTGGGGGTTTGGAGACAGTCCAGTCATGTTTTATTGGAATTTATTAATATTGGAAGATATTGAAGTTAAGATATACTGCTTTCATTAAGGTTAATGTTTGAGACAAACAATGCCATTTTTTATCAGAAATATAACATCAAAATTAGCATAAACAACAAAATGAGCATAGTGGTTTGGCTTTCAAGAATTTCTACAGTGATTCATCTCTAATTTGTTACAGATGAGACCTGAGCAATATAAATTCTGTCTTGATTCTTGTCAATAGATTAATTATTTCTTTAATCTCTTTAATTTCCAGGTGACAATTTTCTTCTCAGATATAGTTGGCTTCACAGTGATCTCAGCCTCTTGTACTCCCATGCAAGTTGTTGAGATGCTGAACAACCTGTATGTGTGCTTTGACACTCGCATTGACTCTTATGATGTTTATAAGGTAAGTATGAGCCATCATATATATGTATTTATTATGTAAAATATTGTATATATTAACATATATAACATGCTATTATATAACAACAAATTCTATAAAATATGTTTTATTTCCATCTACAGTTTAACTGGTGTGCAAAATATATTAGCTATTTCTTAGAAATAATATTCATTGTTTCATATTATATATATAATTTTCATTGGAAAACGTGATTGAATTGGAAACACAGAAAGAATATTTAAAGAATATGTGTGCCATGAGTGCAGCCTTGGCACATAGAGTACATATCATAGGTAAATTCAGTGATTGACAATGACCTGGAGTTCACATTGGTAGGATTCCACTGGACTTGTGAGAAGAGTGGTGGGTGGGCTCAAGATTGCAAGGGTTCTTAGGGCTACTGCAGCATTAGCGGTTCCTATTGACTCAACAGGCAGTTACAGCTCACTAGATGACATAAATTAGTGATTAGTGATTAAGCACAATTTGCCATTTAAAAATGGGTATAAAAACCTGACATGGCAGTGGAGGCAAAAAAAATACATAATCCATTTACCCAACCAATTTACTACCACACAGGTTGAGACCATAGGTGATGCATACATGGTGGTGAGTGGCCTGCCAGAGAGGAACGGGGATAAGCATGCTGACGAGATTGCTAAAATGTCCCTGGATCTGGTGGCAGCAGTGCGGCAGGTGCCCATCCCCCACATGCCAGGCAAAAGGCTGCAGCTTCGAGCAGGCATCCACACAGGTGTGTGACCCACCTCACCACTGCAGTCACTGTGAAACTCTTTAGACACTGGATAAAATGCAAGCACACAATTGCATAAACTTTGTAAAACAGCTTTCTGTCACTCTTTTTAAAGTAAAATATGCTGTGGTAATTTAATTTGAGCAAATTATACTGTGTATAAAATCTAGAAAATAGAAGATATAATCTGGGAAAAGTCAGACTTATTCTAATGATAAACATAGTACATTATCTCACTCAGCCACCTCAAGTTTAGCCCTACAAAGTAAAATACAAGCTGACTGGTGGCAATGTCAGGCACATTTAATTTTAGCATTTCAGACATGTTTTGGGACGCTGTTATGGTTTGTGATTAATGTCTGTCTGGTTTGTTCCCAGGTTCTTGTGTAGCAGGCATTGTGGGATCCAAGATGCCTCGGTACTGCCTGTTTGGGGACACGGTCAATACGGCATCTCGGATGGAGTCCACAAGCCTGCGTAGGTGGAGTCTGCATCTGCTCACTGGTGGTTTTGAATATTCAGAGCTGTTGGTTAAAGAGTGCCTGTTTATCAGTTCTGTTGTGTTTTTTTTTCTTTTTGTTTTGTCCTCCAGCTGGGAACGTTTTCATGAATATGTTACATTCTCTGATCTCCATAGAGATGGTGGTTTTGGCCTCACAAGATGAGAAGCTTGTCCAATCATGAAATCCTCTTAGAACAGTTCATGAGAGTCTCAATTTAAAACTGTGTGACCTCAGCCCTGCCTGGCATCTAGCTCCTTGATTTCACAACAAGGCACTCTGAGTTATTTTCAGAACTTTACAGGGAAACAGAACTCCATACATCACTGACAGTGTACTATCCGACAGCAGAGCCAAACCCTAAAGCCTGCCAGTCACTTGCAAAAAGCATTCATGTACAATTTGGAATGTGTGGCAAACACCTTACATCCATCACTATTTTTTTTGCATGGTTATGAATGAACACAAAACGCCCAGAGTGCAACTCTCTGGAAGAATAGCTTCCTGTATGTAAGACACCTATCACAAACATTCACACTAGATCAACCAAGTATGTATAGTCACTACATGTAATGTAATTTACAATGAAGTGTACTTCTGTTGACCATATTTTTGACGAAATGTTTGAATACCACATTAAAATATATGTGAGAAGACAACCTTGTATATTTGGAGGTTTTAGAATCACTGCTTTGCAAAAAATGGACATCAATCTGCAGCACTGCCTCTGTGTTTTTATGAAACAGCTCAGAGGGTCCACGCCAGTTCGGACACTTACATGGCCCTCATGAAAGACAACGCCTATGAGCTGCAGTTCAGGGGAGAGATAGAAGTCAAGGTCAGGCTCCGTTTCTTAGTGTGGGAGTACTTAGTGCTCAATTAATCATTTATCGTGCACATAGACATCAATTGTAAATATTTACTTGAAGACAATATTGGACATATTATCATGTATTATTTTATATATTATTTAAAGTTGTCTTGAACTTGAAAATGCCTTTTGTTTCTATTGTACACAAATACTCTATGTATACATGAGGATCTAGTGGCATGAAATCTTTTCAGGCCCAAATGCTAATTTAAAAAATGAATGTCAATGATGTTTGGGCCCCATTCTAGGCCTGGAATACAGTAACACCATGATTACTTTGACAGCTTCATGTTCCCATTTTTGATTTGTTAACTTGACATGATAAATATTGACTCACCTCACATAGTTGAAACACTTGAAACAGTGCATATTAGTAAAGGTTAACGTAAATATTCATTTAGTTCTGGCAAAATGCTAACACTCCCCCAATGAAGCTCATCTAAGTGTGAGCACAATTAACAGACCACTTATTGTGCCATTTGACTAATGAGGTACAAAAGATAACAGCCATTAAGAAAACTGAAATTGGATTGGAATGTTCTGAAGAGCTGCAATGGGAGTTAGCACAGACTGTTAGAGTGACACTCACCCACTGTAGAACAGATGTGGAGTCCTGGTAATTTGCTCTGTTTCATTAATGGCATAGGATATAACATTTCCTTCCATTCTGGACAGTGAAAACAGTGTTGTAGCCACAGCTGTTTTTACCTGCACTGCTTTCACTTTCAGGGAAAAGGCAAAATGAGGACATACTGGCTCATTGGTCATAAGAACTACAGTGTTCAGAATGACAGTCTGGTGTGTCACTGGAACCCCAGTCTGGCCAGGAGAAAAAAGAAAGTGGCACCTGGTAGCAGTGCATCTATAGAGCATGTGAGTATGACAATGAAAAATCTCAAGTTCTCTCATATTTCACTCTGTTAATACAGCCAGTAGTATTTGGCTCCGGGGTTGTGTGGGAAACTCTTCTTGGATCTCTCAGGAATTGCCTGAGGATCTCCAGTCTTTATTCATCTCTGTTTCTTCCTCAGTCCAACACAAGCATCCTGTTCCCCAGCCCCAGTGAGAACACCACGCCCGTGTCCCTGGCGGACTCTGACTCAGGCCGGCCCCTGGGGTCCGAGGGCACCCTGCTGGTGGCAGCACAGGTGGAGCAGTGCTCCGGAGGGTCTGGGACCTTGGGCTCCATGGTCGGAGGGCCCCAGGGCTGCAACAGCAGCACAGAGAGCCTGCGGGAGTGTCCTAGCAATGGGAAGCCCTTCTCTCCAGCTGCAGACAAACCACACTTATTGCCTGGCTCTGTCCAGCCCATATAGACTGTGCTGGACACAGTATGTGGTACACACTCTTGTTTTCATTTACCCTTTAAATTAAGGTATTGCCTAGATTCAGTAACCATTTGTCTTTACATTTCACTCAGTTTTGGGAGTCCAGCACTCACCAAATGAACTCACTGGACTAATTTGGTAAAAAAATTAAATTTTGTATTTACCCCTAAAGTCAAAAATGGGACAAAAGTTGATTGAATCCAGGCTCCTTATTTTGTCAGTCTTGTACAGTTTGTGTGTGATGTACAACCATATTTAAATGAAGACATTAGCTTTTTAGTCAAGTCAGAAACACATGTAATATTATTTCATTAGGGGAAGGTCTTTTGTGTTCCCATAAAATAAACTATTAGCTGGATATAGACTCATAATTTTAGTTCACATAGTAGAACAGTGACAGCAAAATTAATGCATGCCTATCACAAGGTCTCCAACTGCATTTTTGATGACTGTTCTTTGCGTTCACAACATCAACCTGAATCAAATCCATTCATGAGCCATTTGCTGTATGAATGAGTAAAACTACTTTAACAAAAGCAGGGAATTTGATAAAAAAATCAATTAGTACCAACTTATTTGCAATATGACTCAGTTGAGCAGACTGCAGTCTGAGCCAGTCCCATTGATCTCGGGTTCTGCTGTTACACTTTATCCTAGAATATAATGTAGTTCTAGGAGCTGCATGCTCAAAGGCCCAGTGACCTTACCGCAATATGGTGAATTAAATTATGGTAATGTGTTACAATATTAAAAAGACAAGATTTAATAAGTAATACACTGAGTTAAAGTGAAAGAAGAAATCATAATAAATTGGCATAATATGCCCAGTGAGGCCTGCATTTGGTACATCCATCTCTGAAAGCAGACACATCCTCACCACCCTGGGGCTCCTGTGCACTGGAAGTGTCCTGATTGTGAAAATTCATAACCCTCACATTTCTGTCTGCAGCCCAGCTGTAGCCGGAGGGATGTTTTTTTGTTGCATAAACTGATGTTCTGTGTGGACACATTCTTCAGAGAAATCTAAGAGCTCAAATCCCTGCCAGTTTAATAGGATGAAATGACATGGAAATGGCTCGGGATCACAACCAGGGTTATTACTGGTAGAGAGGCCCTGATTGATGCGCCATTTGTAGGAGAGGCCTGGTGTGTGCTGCCTCCATTGTGTGACGCTGAAATTAAGTCTGGGGATAATTGTGTTCGCTGAAAACCCACGGTCGCCTGGAGAGCCCTGCTTTTGTCACAGCCCCTGGAGCAGCCGCACAAGACCATCTGGTGCATTCTGAATTACTGTCAATACACTATAATGCAAACATTTCATGGGAATTCTGTAGTAATACACTGTAATAGCGTGGCAGTGTTTCACTACTAATTTTTCTGGACAGCTTACTGGCAAATATCATACAGTATTATGTCACTTGAAAACAGAGTCTGTGCTTTTTTCTGATTGCACTTTGCCTTGTATCGCTCTGGATAAGAGTGTCTAATAAATGCCTTTAATGTAATTTGATGTAATGATTGGTGAGTTGATATGTATGCTTAGCACAATAAATAAGTGAGGAGATTTTGATTTATTATTATTATACTTCGAAAGATATTAGTGTTAATCGTAGATTATTTTTATTGCCATGGACAAAAGGCCAGGGTGTTCTTGTTGTAGCCTGCTTCTTACTCTTTAATTTATATGTATAATATACTTTCACCACAAGATGGCACTAGCACATTATTTTCCTAAATTTTTTGCTATTTGTTTTAGAGTCAAAAATTTTGTTGAAAATTACTCTCAAAAGTTGTGTAAAATAAACAATTTATCAATACAAAGTAGGACCTAAATAGGAGCTGTAGACCTGTAAAACTACTTAAAAATATTCATATTTATGTAAAAATCCATAGGTGATAGATTATAAATTGTGGAGATCATAAATTATTTGTAACCACATACTGCCCTCTGGCAGGTATATGTGGAACTACTGTGTAAACCAATAAAGTCGAGCATGGCTAACTTTCACCCAGGGCACAAAGTATGTCTCAAATGGTTACACAATGAGAGAGAGAGGGCTGGCATCAATTGGCTTGGTGCTGTAACAGGTTTTGGTCTGAATGGTCTGACTGACTTGATTTCAAAATGCATCCACATTCATTTACTTGCAGAAAATATACTGCTTGAAATGTAATAAGGCTAGCTCTGAGTTTTTTGTTGATGCATAAAATACTTCTTTGTTCAGAGCTGCTGCTAAACTGCCCCTGCCCAGTTTGTTTGGGGCGCTGGGACATCATATGACTTGTAGCAGCATGTTCTGTAAACACTTGAAGTTTTCAGCAGCTCCAGTGTGACACTAAGTAACTGGGCAGAACTGGAACAGTGGAGTGTCCCATTACATCTGACCCAGTGCTGTTGCAGCTCTGCTCCCTGACAGAACAGAGCCAGTTTATACCAGACTTCAGCCTCCGTCATCTTTCAAATAAAGCAAACACGCACTACAATAAAGCCAGGAAACTGGCTAGGGAATTAATCACCCCAAACTACCGGTTCCACATCACCCTGCGAGAGCTGCCTATTCAATGAATGTATCCATAAATGTGTATGTTTTTTTTATTTTGTAGAAAAAAAATATATATCAGTTGTTTGTCTTTAGAATTGTCTACAAATAGTGTTGTACACTGAAGAGCATGGATGAATACAGTACATACAAATGATGAAGATTATACATTTCCTTGGTATGTATAGGTAGAGGAGAGTTTGACCACAAGATTAGATTTATGGCAAAAGACACCAAAGGTATATTGTACATAAAGATAAGCAGGCAGATAATATATGCTCTCTCTGTAATAAGACAGTGTCAACATTTAAAATTTCCATCTGAAATGAAGTGGACTTCTAAAGTGGTTTCTGAAATGGAGAGGCATTTTGTTCAATTGACCATTTTAAGTGCTGGGTGAACTCAAGATGAAAAGCATTATTTTCAAGTGGCACTTGCTTGGTCGACTGCAATCGATTTTCTATAATCTGGACAGTTTAAATACCAATGGGTGGTTTACGTCAATTATCGTAAACTGTGACTGTATGCTTGACCCCCACCTCAGTGCAGTTGAGTAAGACCCAAACAGATGTAATACTGAACAGGGCCCTCACAAAATCACAAGTCATCAAGAGGGGAGATCTTCCAGACCACAATCTTTTTTAAGTAGGTAGTGATAAACTATTACATGAATCCACTCTGTATTAAACTACAGTTATAGCCGATAGCTTACATACAATAGCTAGGGCAGTTGCACAACAATTAATTTGATTGTCATGGCAAATAATGGAAGGAACGCTTGTAGGGGGGGCAGTTAAAGAAGACAATATGCTTTTTACAGAGAAAAATATAGGTTTTACTGATATAAAAAGGTGGAATATACCTTCTCACACACTGATGCTTCCTCATGCTGTATTACTAGCAGTCTGCCTGCTGCATAAATACTATGAAGTTCAAGTAATGGAACAGTTGTTTCAATAGTGTGGGGATGGACACTGTACTATGATGTCATAGAGAATACAGTTTTATTTTATGCTGTAACTCTGAAGAGCTCTCCTCTCTGACATGAAATTCTGTAAAACTTTTTTTTGAAAGTCAGACTGAGTTGAAGCTTCAGCAACTACTGCACAGCTGGGCAATTGGCTCTCGCGAGGGGCCTGGATTGATTGAGGAGGCTTCGAGCTAAAGGAGACAGCAAGACCTTGGTGCCGCCCCCACCAAACCTCCGCCTCCATCCAACCACCCCCCGTACCGCCTGTACCACCTCCCCCCACCTTGGACGTGCCGAGCCTGTTGGCGTGCCGGGCCGAATGTCAGCCACACTCACTTGTCTCGAGGTGTGGAAACTGTCGGAGTCATTAGTGGAAATGACTCCCCGCACATTCCGCCAGATAATAAAACTGTCACGGGGGGCAGCGTGATGACTACCTCGCAATCAGCCCTCTCCGGCTCCTTGGCTAATGCCTGTATCCTCTCGCCCCCTCCTGGAATAATAATGCCATCCCTAGGCGGTGATTCATAGAGCCCCCCCCTCTCCAGCACCTTGCACCTAGCACCCACACAAGTCCCCTGCCACCATGGCCCTCTGAGCAATGTTATGATCTCATTGCCTCATGTAGGGGGGAGGGCCAGAACTCTGGGAATTAAGCCTGCAGAGAACAGAAAGGCCACTGTATCTGCCATACCTGTTTCATCAGCAGGTGCCACCATACTCCTTTTTAAAACCAATTTTTGCGTCCCAATTTGGAACACCCAGTTGAATTTCTAGAACCTTCTTCTCACTGCAGTGTTCTCAGCCAGTTCAGGAGGACGAAGAAAAGCACATGAATTTTACTGAACTTTGATGTCTGCTGCTGCCTGTTTTGTCTTATTCCATCTTTTCAAATCCACTGTCGCTTTTTTGGAATGAGAACTTCCTCTCTTTCTAACTCCGGCTATGCAAAAAGTTTTGATTGAAAGTTTTGTCTCCTTCAGATTCACATACCGCTGTCCACTTCGTGGCAAATGGGTGTGGCTGCAGTAGAGCAAAATGGTTTAGACATGGAATGGATAGCAGGAATGGACTGATTTTCTAACACACACAAATTTGGCCTGATCAACACAAGTAGTCCCCCTTTTCCCTCATTGACTTGATAGCCAATGCAGCACAATACTTAATTCCCATGGAAGCAACGTAGTACAGGCATAAACATAGGGGCTGCTGCTCAAAAACTCACCATTAAACCTGCACCTCCTCAGAAATGAATGATCATTGATCAGCCTTTAGGTTTTATCCTCTTTCTGTAATGTTGACAGTGCATGTAGATAACATTACAGTGCATGTGGATAGTTTATCTGTATTGCCTTTTTCTAATTGAGAGCCTGTTTCATTCCCATTAGGGCATCCAATGGGAGCCTCAGCCTTGGCAGCAGCATTCCATCATTCATGGGTGGCATGGACATTCTTAGACATTCATGGACATTCATAGACATTCATGGACATTCAGTGGACATTTATGGACACTCAGTGGACATTTATGGACACTCATAGACATTCAGTGGACATTCATAGACATTCATAGACATTCAGGGACATTCATGGACATTCAGTGAACATTCAGGGACATTCAATGAACATTCAGGGACATGTCTGATGGTTCTATAGCACATATATTGGTGTGACTGAGCAGTGAGCTCAAAGCAGAGGCTGTCTGAGATCTAGCCCTTTGTTACAGGCTTTAGCCCCGATCAGAGGATAATCTTATTTTCAGTTGCAATTTATCAATGGATTTCATCAGGAATTCATTTCACTTGAGTGTTTGAGGTGCTCACATACACTTGACGTTTGTTTTTAAAACACAAACCCTACAGAAAAGGATGTTTTGTGGGGCATGAAATTGGCATTAAGACATGTGAAACACACTTTGAGACCAGACACCATCTGATAACTGGGTCCAGACACAAACAAATGAATGGGGGGAGGTGGCCAAATTCCACCGTCCTTCAGCCATTCCATTGGCCCTTTTGGGGGTCAAGCTGTCAAGTGTGGCATCCTGGCATGGAGTGTCTGACACATTCCACCCCCAAACATGGCAGCATGTGGTGGGTTTGGGTGGGCGTTGTGGAAACGGAGCAAGAGAACCCCATCTGTTGACCGCTCCACGTAGCCCTCATTTCCTGTTGATTGTTTTAAGTCCAGCTCACCTCTGGTGCAGGTTGTGCTGATAGACAAAGAAGCAGAGATACAAAGGGAGATGTGGCGTACTTAGTGAAGAGGGGGGCACTGCCGACAATGCCTTAATAGATTGGCCCTTTCATACCACTTCAAAGAAACAAATTAAAAACTGCTAATTAGACATGGGCTGAATGGCGGCTGGTATGTTGACACCTTATTCACTGACCATTTCCCTGCCATAATTACGCCAGGCCAGTGGGAGTCATTTATGCCAGAGCCGATTAGACCCTTAAATGTCTTTTTTTGGTTTCAATACAAAGCTGAAGTCCAACTGCTTCCCCACGTCTTTCATTCATAGCTAACTAAAGGGTAACGCCAAGCCATTGAATAGCTGAACTGTATGTTTTGGAGGGAGGAGGGGGCCCGAATATTGTTTTCCCTCTCCTGTTCCTCCTTCATTAGTCACTGTAGGAGCGGTTATGCCCTGCAGAAATGCTATCAATACATGTCAGAGAGTAATGGGGAGTAGAGTCGGGCACTAAGGAGATTTTAATGATGCACAAACAGCTCTTGTAGGATTCGCGTTACAGGGCGACATGTGTGGAGCACACTCCCCCTGAACGGTGAACTGATGGAGCTGGCCCGGAGCATCTCTCACAATGATATTTATACAGACTCCAGCCGCACTCTGTCTCATCAGACTGGAGCTGAGCAATAGCAAACAAAGGCAGCCACCATCTCAATATTTCTGCTGCTGCTTCATATGTGAGTTCATATATGGCTTCATAGCAATGGCTTTCATTTAAGATAATATCATCAGAACCTCACTTAACAAGGCACAGTGCAATTCTCATTGAGGTCACATGACAAGAAGTACATTGTAGTTATTCAAGCATAACTGTATGCAATTCCTGCTTTAAAGAATTCAGATCAAGAGCTTCTTAATGAATGTACATCTTACATCTTTATTATGTCAGTGGACCCCTGGTGCTTAATACAGCAAAACAATTAAAAGTCAAAGGTTCTCCTTGATTTTAAAGTTGCCCCTAATCACTGAGCAGACTCTTTAGTGAACATTTGACAGGGGAAAGCTGATGTATGGTTTAAAAGGACAGTTCCTTTCTGGGTCTGCACAGGTTTGGAAATGTGAGCTGTGATTGGCTGAAAAATCTTTCCTCAAATCTTTTTGCGCAACCCAAATAAAATGACTGTACTCAACTCCTTCATGTGGAACATTTGTGGTTTTTGTCCATTAAAAACCCATGAAGACACCCACACAGCAATATTTCATGTTGTCTTTCTCTTGCTCATGACATTCTCCCTTAGGGAAAAACAAAATGTGCCATACTTTAATGACTGGAAGACTTAGCTTTAGTTGTCTTACTTACATTTTTTAGGATCAGAGTCAGTTTAATTCAGAGTTCTGCTTTTACATTTTGAATGTTTGGTGTTGTTCAGAGGGAGAGGTACAGTATGGCAAATCAAGAGAAAAGATATCACAGCCAAGAATTTGACTACGATTAGAATTTCTCCTCTCAAAGAATGACCATACCAACAATCTCTTACAAATAGTGACTAAATTGCATGGTACCTTATTAATTGAAATACAGGTTCTGAATGAATTGTGCTTGTGCTTCTGACTGATCCCAGATCATCCTGACATGCCATCTAAATCAGGCAATACCTACATTATAAATATTTTTAGACTCAGGCATAGGCTTCCCTGTATGTCAAGTGGGCTGTTCACTTCATATACATGTCATGAAGCTAATAATAGCAGTGTCTAAGGCTAAATATATAAAATGTTGTCATTTAAAGCAAACTTATCAGCTCTGAAAGGTGTCACTAGAGAGGACACAATGAGCCTATCGTGTGGAGAGCCTTCCGTTTCTCGGATTGTGTGTAACCAAATTCCACCTGGAGCCACGAGTTATGATGTAACTGTGTCCAAGCATGGGTTGGGACAGGTAGCTCCTCCCCTGCTAGCCCCCTGGGCTGATGGGAAGAGTGTAGTCACACATCACATTTCCTAACTCTCAGGATTCCAAGCACGGACGGGCTTTGGGTCTCTGACAAAGCGACAATGCAATTGCACTCTGGACACATCCATCTGGCCTGAGGTCCACTGTTACATGTCATTTGCAGAGGTCACTTCACCAAAGCATAAGGCTGTCACAATGACATTTTTGGGTAGGGCTGTTGGAGATGCTGCATTTAGTTTTTAATAACTAACCATTAAAGATTATCACCACTGATTTGAAATGTTTTCTTATACTGAAAGAAACTGTTACTCTAAAACAGGCATGATGTGAGCATTAACATTATACTACATTCTGCCTGTCACTAACTGCCAGTGAGTCACCTAAAGTATGGCTGAAATCCAATAAGGTTATTACTAATTCAGTTTACTTGTTTGTCCCATTAATTAACATGCAGTGCACTCTTTCACAAAATACTTTGTGAAAGAGCCCAACCAGGTCAGTCAGACCTGAAATGAAGTGAAATAATAGAATTTCTTTAGATCTTCTTGGGAAGCATAATTTGATGTATTTCATATAGGCTATATCCAGATTTTTTGTGACACCAGAACTTACAATATGGTTCTTGAATAATCAAGTTATGACTAATTAACAGGGTGATGTGATGAAAATGGATATAATACTTTTTTATTCTATTGTATTAAAGAAGATAAAACATGTATGACATCACTTACTATGAAGAATT
The DNA here is from genome assembly GCA_022829145.1 of Albula goreensis. NCBI lineage: Eukaryota > Metazoa > Chordata > Actinopteri > Albuliformes > Albulidae > Albula > Albula goreensis. The sequence continues at coordinate 14,944,691 of CM040752.1, forward strand.
GTAAATATGCTGTAGAAAGAGCAAATTCCCTCCTGTATTTGGATAATATAAAGCAAGGTGCAATATAGAATGGTCCTTCCCACACACACATTATTGTGAGGGAGGGGTGTGTATGTTATTCCAGGCAGCTTGTGCCAACTTTTAATATTGAGGTAATAAGACAACACCTTTCCGTTTATTGTTGAGTTATCAAATAGCTGTCAGAGGAAAATGCCATTTCATTATGAGATAAAACCAATCCCCTAACCTTTCTCCACAGTTTGTTTAACCCTTGTGTTGAGTTTACCTTTTTGAACCCCTTGGAGGTGTTCACCGAGTCCAATTAGCTGAGGACATTATTGGGATTTTTAAGCAATACAGTAAGAAAATTTAATGTAAAAATGCTTACCATACATTCTCAAAACAAAGTCAATTTGTAATATACCTCTGGTATATAGCATTTAACCATGAAAGTGTCTTTGATTTTGTTGTAGAATTGTGATTCCTGCAAAAATGAATACTTTGATAGTTTATCATGTTGATTTTGGGTGTTTTGCCTTCATGTGATTGAGTGTCAACAAACCACACGATGGAGAGAATTTCACCTTTTTTCATTTTCCCAAACCAGGGGAAAATAAAATGCCCCATGGACAATTTGACTGGAACATAACATAAGGGTCAAAAGCTTAATGTCCACAGTAAGTATTTTCAGCTGTTATTAATCATTAAATGACTTTTAGTAATGTATACATGATTAAACATTTATCATTATTTATTTTATCAGTTTGTCACCTCAAGATAACCTATTCATGCACCTCAATACTTTCATTTTGTAGAGTTTCCTTTTGAAAAAGGGTCATGCAGAAGGTCAAGGAAGAGAAAATGGGCAGAAATCGGCTGAATGACCATTCTGAGTCATACGTAACAGTGTGTGCTGTGCCCTAAAGAAGACCAATTGAGCAATTTTACTTTTTATCTGTCATACACACCTGAAGGCAAATTGTCATATCGTGATCATGTACAATAAAACAAATATGATTCTCTCATACAGATCCTCTGTGTGCAATTAAAACTGAAACACTACCTAACTGTGTATTTAGCAATAAGACCTTCCAAAAAGAAAAGAACAAAAAATGCTATGGGCAGAAATGTTCAGAGGGTTAACTAATGTACTTGCTCCATTTCCTTGTTCATGCAATTTGATGATGATAAGACTGCCAGTTCCTTCCAGCTAAGTGCCGAGGTAGTGCTGACAGGTTTATTTAGCAGGGATCATGTCTCTGACGGACTTTCTTTTTGTCCCTAATCAAGTGTGAGATTCTTTTTCCAGACTAGACACGCAGAACAGATTACAAGGGCTGATTTTGTGAGTGTACTGGAAACCCATCGACCGGAACCACCAAATTTTCCACTACGTTTCACATCCTGAGGCTGGGTCATGGTTAACCCTTTGTCCGTCCCTTGTGAACTTCCTAAATAAGGTATACCACATAACTGGCCATTTCCATAAGCTATTTCAATGGCAGATCACAGAGGGCAGAGATTATTGCAGACAGGCAAACATTAACTCAAATGATCCAGTATTCATATGCAGGTGGGACTTGGTTGGCCTCAATTCCACCAGCAAACACAATGTCCCATCGTGAAATAAAAATGCATAAGGTTGTTTTGATAATGCTAATTTATTTTAAAAAAGCACAACCGTTGCTCAGTTATTGGCAATTTATCACTACGAGACATAGTTATCAGTTTGTTATATTTATCAAAAACATTACCAACAGCAGTGGCCATATTGTGTCCATTTCTATTTTAAATGTATATATCTTCAATGTTGGCATGTAGAAATTGATTTAATTGTGGGATATTCTTAATTAGAAAATCAGTATTAGTAGAACTATTGCTATTATTTCCAATACATCCAATTCAGAATGGTTTTCCATTCATACAGTGAACCCTCTCCCCTATTTAAAGTGTAACTTTTCAAGAGCCAGTCACTCTCATTGCAACATGGATGAACGCTGCTGAAAGCACCACACAGAGGCTTAACCATGACACCTACATCCACTAACTTACTGTTCCTGTGAGCATCTAACTCTACCCAACAAGACAGAGAACCACCTTTCACTTGAGCTCATTTAAAATGACTCAACCCTGAATGCTTAATCCATGTGTAAAAATGGTTTCAATGGCCCTGCTTTCCTCTGGCAATTTAGCAAGCCAATAGTGAGGAGAGGTTCTGTGCAGAGGACACAACTGGTATACCATGTGACATGAGGCTGTACTCTCTTAAATGGCTGCAAGGAATCTATGTGAGTCATGCCACCTCATTCTCCATAAACATAATCTACTTTCTTTGCTAAAGAGTTGAAATGAATGTGATTTTAGCTTTTTCATTTGCCATTTTTCATTTGTTAATTTGAGTAGCGCATGCTCATGCCCTTTCTGCCAGCCACCGCTTGCTTTCACTCTTTTAATCAAACAGAACATGTGTTCCTGCATGAGGACATGAGGAAAGCTCCACTGGCTCAAACCCTATCTCACTCTGTGATACTATGGCAAGTATATGCAACCCTGATGGAGCAGTCAGTCACTGTTTGGATTTAGTCTCAGACAATGGGGATCATCACCAGCAGAATGAGCCTCCTAACAATCCCAGCAATCTTATGAACAGTATAACATATTGTGATATTTCATGGATTTGTATCCAGGTGTCATTTGTAAAGAATATGTATCCAAGTCACAGCACTGAAAAATAAAAGTTTAGCAAATCACTGACTGAGCTCTAGTCTGCCAAGGACATTCCATTAACAATCCTTGAAATGGCACAGATATGACAGCCTTCCCGGAATGGCCATCTATTAGAGAAATCTCAGATATATACCTGCTGAACAATACAGTGGTCTATCACCTAATGTTGACATCTGACATGATAAAAATGAACTTTCAGGCCATGAAATAGCTATTTGTAATGAAATGGCTGTTATACAGTTGAGATGTCACACATACAGGAGTGGAGAACAACCAGCAATGCCACCTAATCTGTTGGTTATTTAGAGAAAATATGATGGAGTCATACAACCGATTATGTTACAAAATATAATATTTGAAATCCACAACAGAATTTTCTCCTCTGGATGTAGTGAGCTGCGCCAAGATGGTCACTGACTTCTAGGTGTCAGAAGCCAAAGAGCCAGAGCTGGAAAAGTTAAAATTACAATTTCAGCAAATTGGCTCTATAACTTTTGTAAGATGCGTTGAACTATTATAAGTAACTACCCAAGCTGTCCAGGCAATTTCCTGTAATTTTGTCGGAATGAATGACATGTAGAAACCTGACGAAATGCTCAACCTTCCTCTTCTTGACTAAGACATAAATAACGGTGATTTACCATGTTTGGATAGCAATTTTTGAAGGATTTAGTGTATTCATGAAACTGAAATGTGTAAGGATTTTCAATAGTGTGGTGTTGGGAAAATGAAAATGTATTAAAAAAAAATTACTTCTGAATCCAGTTTGGCACTCTGAGCACTGAACACAACTGTAAATATGTGTGCAAAGATCCCCAGACTACTTCCTACTCACCTCATAAGTAAAATATATACAATTTAATGTCACTTAATAAATATGATCAGTGTCAATATATTAATCATTATTTAAATCACTGTGTCAATTGATATGAAAGAGCTAAATATACAGATCAAAGATAAGATGTTATGATAATATGACAAAGGTGTTAACAAACATCTACCTTAACAAGCAACAAATCTGACTCATTAACTACTTCACATGAACATGAAAGAAGACACAATGACAAAAGATCAAAAATTTTAACAAATCATGGTGTGTCTATCTCCAAATAAAACAACACCAAACCCACCACTCACAGTCAACAAGAACAAAAAAAGACAAGAACTTGTGAGAGGACCACAACAAAAATCCATGAATATGAGAGAGACCAAAGCAGTGATGCAGGAATGAGGTACATTATAGTGATTTTAGCTGACATGTTTATCCAAAGTGACTTACAGTTGATTATGCTAACCAAGGGCCAATCCCCCTTTGAGCAGTGTGGGGTTAAGGGCCTTGCTCAAGGGTCCAACAGCAATGTGGCTGGACTGGGGCTTACAGGACAGGACAGGTCAGGACAGGTACAGGACAGCTTCACATTTTAATATGTATTGTGTATTTCTATGATCTGCTACTCTCTGTGATGATCTTAGGTCCAAGCAAGGCAAAATGTTTGGCACTCCCTTAAACCAAAACAGGCCAAATTCACTTTTAAATGTATATTAATTCTTTCTTAAAATTGTATATTTCAAAAGACTTGATAATCCCAGTTGAGGATCCTTGTATGAACCAGTTACATAAGTAGTTGGGTGTTCTATATATTTTGTGATGGATGGGTGAGCATAATTGAGGCATACAGTGACACATGTTATGATATATCTTGACATAGTGACTTATGACATTATGTGTATATTTATACAACACCAACAATATAATATCTACTACATACAGTATACTATATATTACATTTACATTCACAAAGCCACACTTACAGAAACTGATCCCCAGTATCTTTCTGCTGGCACAGCCCAAAGTAATGGGTAAGGTTTGCCTTCGGTGTGAAACTTAATGCAATGATTATTATAAATGAAATGAAACCCAACTAGCTAAATGTTTATTTTTGATTACAGGTGTGCATTATAGGTGTGAAAGTCATCGTTAAAATGAAGTTCATCAGGTTGCAGAAGCATATCACCTCACTATTGAATTAAATATTAAATATTTCAAAGCAGACTTTTGTCCTAGAGGGTTCCTTCTGAGAATAATAGCTTTATTGTTAGTGACATTCCAATGTAGCATGCTGCAGCTGTACCCCTGGGTCTTTTCTTCGGAGGCAGCCATGGGAAGTTTAGTTCCCTGAAGAGACCGAAGCCTAACCCGGAAAAGCTGGAGCGCTTTCCCCAGCAGGACAAAGACAGACAACATACGATGAGCGATTAACTCCTGCACATCAGACTGAAAGCGCAGCATGGAGGGAGAGCGGGGCTAATTGACATTTAACCAGACTCTTGGCACAAGGAGCAATCATCTGCAATGAGCTTAGCTCTGAAACCATTTACAAGTGAGCTCCTCTCTCTCTACTTTCTGCAGGATGTCATTAACATTTGGACTTTGTAACAACACTTTAGTCCCATTTAACAAGTCATGGTGATAATCTGTTTTCGCAGTATCTATATTTAGAACAGTCTGTGAAATGTGCACATTTTTTAACCCAGTAAATGTATCATTTGTATTGATCTTGCTGACAACTTTGCATTTTGTGTAGTATAAATTGTGTATCTATTTGTATTTTGTGTCATATCAGTAAATCTTGAGGAGAAACAATATTTACCTGCTTTAAGTATTACTAAAATGTTGTTGTTGTTGTTGTTGTTGTTGTTGTTGTTGTTGTTGTTGTTGTTGTTTGTCCGATGTTCTCTATGGCACATTGAGGATGGGTTTCCAATGCACTTTAATACGGTTCGATGAACATGTACATGCATTTAAAAAGATAGACAGCTCAAAGATTTGTGAAAGATGAATCTTTCGCGTAATATGCATGAATGAGCTCATTACACTCGGCAGAAAATTGGCAGATGTGGTGTAATTAATTCTAATATAACGAAAGTTCAGACACTCTTGGTAAAATTGTCTCTGAATGTGAGCATATTAATTAACCAAGAAACCCATCATAGTCATATAAAAATGTTAAGTTTGTCATCGAGAATATGTGGGAAGACTTTTACTTAATTTAGACCTGAATGAACCGCCACTTAGATGTACTTCCACATAAAAACAGTGCTTCCGAAAGTAATCATTATGTAGGAAACTAGTCTTTCTCAGCCTGGATATCAGCTGTCAGCATGGTTTAGCTTTTTATTCCTGTCCAATTGCCGTTACATCATCGCTTTCCTCTTGTGAAACAAAACATACAAGCCGTATGTTTGGAACAAATTGTTTTGCCATGAATTTTCAGAATGTTAATGGTCTACCTCATTGCGATATTTGTGTTTTTATTTTTACAGTTCAATTTAACACATGAATAGTGTGGTAGTGTCGCATCTTTAAAGACCTGTCGCTAAAATAAATAATGTGTGACCCACTCGGCAATGATCCCCCCTCATTAACATCTTAATTAGCACAACTGCGAGTAATCGCTCAGATGCTGGCGCTCAGTGAACTGTGCATTACGGTGTGCACTGGTGTTAAAATGAAATATGGGTGTGCGGTTGTGGGGAAAAGAGCAACCGTACGATGTAACGGAATACGTTTGAGAGTTGTGGTTATCTGACGCTTATAGGTCAGATAGTCATAAATAAAATTACCCACTACCACAACTGTGACACCTCGGATGTGTTTCTATTTCCAGTCTGAGTTCAACCAGCTGAACAGGTGCACTGGCTTATCCCTAACAGGTAACTGCAGCACAAAAGAATTGCTCACTAAAGCTTGGCGCCTTGGGCGTTTCTCCACTTTTCATTTCGGTCTCGTGGAGTGGAGGGCTGATTTGTGAACTAGTAACTCATTACTCTATCAAGCAAGCTCAAAATGTAATATAAATGGTTAGAAAAGTACATTTATTCGGTATTGCCGAGGAAGTAATGTAGATATATGCTCAGAGAGCTTTACAACTTAATAACTAACCTTGTTTCCCCTCGTAGCGCACGAAACCGTGTGTCGTGGTTAAGTGATCTAACCCCAGGGTGCCAAAGTGAAGGCCAGGTTAAAACGCGTACACACGGTCTAAATTGAAGATACTCATCTGTTTCCATGGAAACAGAAATTCACTACATACTCAATTCAATTTAAGAACTGCTGCCTAAGGCCATGCGCAAGGTTATCAAAACCATTAATAATCAGATGTAATCAGTACACGTGGGTGACTTGTTACTGTAAGTGGAAGCTGTTTCATGAAAGTCAAAACCCATATTTTCAACAGAACTGTTACAGAATTACTGCCGTTTAAGTGCGGGTAGGTTTAATATGCGCAGTGAGAAATCTGTGGATCAGTAGAGTTTTTGAATTGTAAAACAACAATCTGTCCACAGATAAAGGAAAAACAGATGAAACATCAAAAATCAATGACAGAAGCTTTATTATACATATTTGTAACGTATCGATTAATGAAAATTCCACTGTTTATGTGGACGTAAATGTGATATTGTGAACTTAGCAGCACATCACATTTTCAATGACAAAACAAGGTTTCCATTGACATGATTAAGGTGCTGAATGATAGCCAATAGTTTTAGTCCTGGTTGTCAGCAGTATTAATGTTTTTGTGTGACAATCCAAAAATTTAAAATATCTCTATGAAATACATTATGGGAAAGGAGAAAAGAAGGCACTCTAGGGAAGTTTCCAACTGGAGCTGATGTAATTCATTGCATTTGACCAGGCTGAGATTACATTATTATATTATTAGCCTTTAGGAAAATGGCTTTATATTTGCAATGCCAGTAATCCAGACTCCCCTGATTGCCTGCTTTGGATACAGAGAGACCAGGAGAGAAAGAGGACCACAAATAATGAAAGGTGTCAATCATCATTGTCAGTCAGAATTAGTCATTTACTTCACATGAGAGGGAGTAGTACAGACTGTCCTGTTTTGTCCAACGCCAGGCTGGATCTCATTTCATGATTTAATCTGAGTCTGATAAAAGGAGAGTGAATCATGGGCTTCCTGATGTATGAAAGGTAACAAAACAAGAAAAAGATTATGGAAAGTGGTATTAAAAGGTATTTGTATTTTATATGTAATTCAGCATAACATGCTGTCTGTCTCAGATGCTAAAATATATTTGGCTTTCTTCTAATGCAAACGTGTTAAGTTTAACTCAGTTATTTGAAATTTCTACGTTTTCTGTCAAATGGCATGAACTATTGTGATTTTCTCATTTTTAGTTTCCAGTGTCCTATTCAGACTCTGAGAGACATTCCTAACAAAACAGTTGAACTTGGTTAATGAAGCAGTTGAGTTGTCTTATTTCAGAATTTTTCTTTTATGTTATTCCTCATGCTACAATTTGAATTTATTGCATGAAGTAAATAACATGAAGGGTGTCACATGTTCTTGTTTTAGCCATAATGAGCTGCCATATTTCACATATAAATCATCATACAAAAGCTTTTACTGGCATAAGAGAAAGACTTGACAAGAGGCCCAATTCACCTGTTATATTAGACATTTCATGTGTATTTTAATCAGTTTTGAATGTCATTGAGGGAGACCAGACATATAGGTACACCGCAAGCCCAATGGAGGTTTAGAGAGCTTTGTATGGCATATGATCAGCATGACTGGTGGGGTCTCTGGAGTTAAATCTGTTTTTGTAATGCAATAATTCAGTTGCTTCATTGTGGGAATAAAGGTATGATGGCGAGTTTCTCTGAAGAAGGAAATGTGCAGCTGAAGTAGTGAGGCATGCAGAAATTCAGCACATCTGTCTCACTTGAGAGAAACTTCCCTGTTGATGATGCCTTATAAGCATCTTGTCTACTTTAAGCATCAACTTTCTTCTTACATTACAGAAATTGCGGTATGCCTTTAACACAGATTATTTCATTCAATTAACAACAAGCATGGGGGCATCATAACCCATCTCTGAGGGGCATTAAGGCACAATAACACAACAATACATTCTCTAAATTCTCTTCACAGCTGTTTCTACAGCCGTCACCAAGCAGGAACAGATGGCAGTACTGATAACAAAAAAGGGAATTCACACTCACATCCATTAAACTGTAATGGGTGCTGGAAAGTCAAGCAAAACATAATGTATGTGCATTATTCTCCTCAACTCATCTGCATTTATCTGATATAGACAAAAAAGGGAAGGGAGTGAAAGTATAGAAGTATAGATCCACCTCTCTAAACCCATTCTATCAATGGATTGGGGCCCCCTAGCTCCAAAACCAGAACCATTACATATTAAATCAGTCTCTGTGTTTCAGTAAACCTTGCAATACAACATGCTTGATGATAACAACATAATATCCTTATTGCAGGTGTCAGCAGGTGTTTTTCAAACATATCACATGACTCATTATTTTCCTTGTAACGGTATCATTCAGCTTGCGTACTTGTTAGATGAATGACAGTTTTAAAATCCAACATCAGCATGGGAACCCAAAAATACTGTAAATTGTCTTATTCTCATGTCTAAATGCTTTGTAGACTATATGAGTTCAGTGTAGCTAAAACTCAAACGTATGTTCTTGTGAACTTACAGGCACATATACACTTTGTTCCTGGGGCTGCTCATACTGTATGCCTCTAAATGCAGCTTGCCTACTAAGAATTAAATTCTGCAGTCAGTTTAACTTGACCAGTCAATGTCAAGATCCTGTATTGTAACGCTCCCTGACCATGACTTTGGAGGCAGCCATCTCCTTATTCAGTGGGTTAACCCAGCACCTGGCCTGTTGCTTTATTTTGGTGCCATGCCCATGCCAGGATAGGTAAAATATAGTACCCAGTTGGTATTGTATTTATAAGTGATAATGACCTTTTGTTTTTATAATTCAATAGCAATAGCAATAGCTTGATAATGGCAGTGTTATGGGGTGTCACAATTACAAAACCATGCCATAAATTGATTCATTTTAGATATAGATTACCTTGCATTATTGCTAAGAACAGCTTTAAATATGGCTCAAGGCAATCCTTTGTGACCGGCAATGGTCAGGCATTTTCATGTAGCAGGCCTTGGTTACAATGTGATCTATTCCTACATGAGAGACCATTAACTTGCTGGCTCTGTTTACCCTTCTTCACTTCCAGTGGCAAGGTGGTGGAGGTTATGATTTACTTTAAATTATTCATGGACATACATTCTACACACAAAAACAATACAGCTGATTGGATGGTCCCTTAGCTGGCATGATTGCTTTCTGTATCCGACTTGGTATCACTTCTCACATAAGTTCAATGTGCAAAAGTATGATGATTCACCCACAACCTGTCTGTTTTGCATGTTGAATGCCTTAGCATTCCAGCTATTGCGAGTTCCTGCTTTTCTGTTGATGGAAACAATTGTCTTGTTTTCTTGGCACTGCTGTTCAGTAGGCATAGACACACACAAACACACAAAGGAAAACAAAACACACTATGCAATGGTTAAAAGGGACTCCATATAGCTAGCTGTAGTTGCAGCTAGCTTTGTCAGATGTAGATTTGAGGGCAGCCAAAGAGACAGGTTCCAGTCTTTGTACAATAACTTGACTTAACTCTGTTGCAACTTTGTGTTTTAAAATTCAAAACAACACAAAGTTACAATGTTATTCTCCAAAAAAATTTTCCACACTCAATTTTGAACTATTTTGAAATACAGTAATGCCTCCTTACTAGTTTTTGTTCTATCATTTTTTGATAAATGTCATGACTTATGAATATTATTCTGGACTTACTACAATAGTTTCTAACATGAGCACACTGAAATTCAGGATATATCCTGGATCTATCTAATATGATCCTGTGGTGTTTTTTCTGGGTTTTAAAAAGTTATCTTGATTATTAAGTTAATCAATGCCACAATGGGGAACAGTATGTAAAAGGAGTAATCATTCTGTGTCTGGCCTCTTATCAGAGGTGCTTTTGGTTAGTGTGTTTCTGAGAGCCTGGTAAACAGTATGACAATAACATTTAATAAAAACTGGCATACATAATTAACATCTTATACTGACGGGCATGATGGGACATGGTAATACCTTGACCACGGTGTGTTAGTGTGTTTGCGCTGTAGGCATTTGTAAATAATAAAGCTTAGCTCTGTAAAACACATTCAAATACCTTGTTCAATGTATTTTGTGAGGAAGATCTCCCATACATTCTGATTAGCACTATTAATAATGTTGATTAAGAGGAAATGATTAGACACCATCACTGTATGACTTTTGATATGACCCATAATGTTTTTTCATTGTCTGACATTTCAGGGGGCAAACATCTTCATTAGTGTTTCATCCTCAAAGCTGGTCTTGCATTGCACCAGACCTGGATCATGTCTTTGCTGATTATCAACCACAAACTTCCCCAGAGAAGAAGTCAATTTAATTTTAACATCATTAACCAATCTCAATGTGGCCCTGAGGATAATGAAAGAATGACATTGTGTCAGGGTTGTGTACATCTATAATGATGACAACAGAAACTCACTGTTTTGAAAAATGATGCAATGTAGTTTCATCCACTCCGGAGCAAAGTTCCACATTTCTCTAAGCTAGTTTCTCCCTCTCCTCCGGACATATAGTTAACAATTGTCTAAATCATTGTTTAACGTAGCAGTGCCTTGAAATGTGACGTAGAATGCGGAGGATGAAAAGTAATAAGACATAACCAAAATAAACTTCTTGAGACATCTTCAAAGAGGTTCCTTAGAACTGTGGGACAGTATAAAGTTGAAGATCCCAATGTAGTTAGCTAATAGGTTAGAGTATCGATCACTTATGAAAGAGTTAGCCTGAAGTAGTCTTCTTCTACAGCTGACACGAATATTGAAAATTGGTTAATTAGAATGGCAAGTCTTTCTTTATATAAAATATCTGATGATTTGCCAGTTGTAGATTTCCAAGTCTAATGAACTCTAATCTCTGTGAGCGGTCGTTTCTTCCTGATTAGTCATGGTTGATATTTTCTCAGGTCCCTGTGACGAAATCCACCACAGATATAAAAGCGCACCTGCTGGTGATGTGGAGCCAAAGGAGACGGACGAGAAATTAATAGAACCACACAGCCTTTCAGTCTTCTCCACTTAGAGAATAAATCCTACTACGAAACAACACGTTTGAACGATGGTATCATACGTAACTATTTATTGTATCTCCTCACTGCTGCTTTTAAACCTGGTTGGAGGTAAGCCAGTGTCCAGTTTGCAGGTAAGTGCATGATATTGTTAACTTGTTATAATACAAAGATTAGTGAGGTTATCTTTAAAATCTTAAATTGTTTGGACTACATTTATTGAAAATGCTGATCAATCTTTAACACGGTATGCCACAATCAGGTCAGTTATTTGTTATTAATATTTGTAATTAATATATTACACTGGCAGAGCCTTAAGGAGCTTTTGGAAGAAGAGAGCAATGCTCCCTATCTCGACTCAGAAGAGACAGAAATACAAGGGAAAGAACTGAATGCAGAGAACGCTGCCTTCAGCACGGGAGCGTTGCATTCTTGGGACCCTAATTCAAGAGATTCTGCGCTCTCGGCAAAGGAGAATGCACTTGTGCGTCTTCTCAATGACATTATGTCATCCTCCAAGCGGTCCTGGAACAGATTCAAGAAAGGAGGTCTACGAAGTTGCTTTGGCGTCCGACTCGAGCGGATTGGTTCATTTAGCGGACTAGGGTGTTAAATGGTAAGTGGGCTGTAAATGGCAAAATATTCCACTGACAGTTCGACTAAAACACACACTGTACTCTGTATAAATTCTATCAATTGATGTACATGTAACCTATATTACTCAGTGATTCCACAATATGATCTTACGTATTTACGTAACAAGCTTGAAACAAACTATGACAAATTCGCAAATAACAGACTTAAAACGCTGAGTGCACTCCGTTGATGATGCCTTACATTAAATTGATAAGTTTTGGGGCACATTTAAAGCAATCAAGGCAGTGTTAGTGAACCCTATTACAGTGCTCAAATTAATGAAGAATGTACAAGTTATATTTGCATGAAGCTTAGTAAATTGTGATGCATGTCTTCCACACCCTCCACCCCTAAACCCGTTTTTGTCAGGTATGAAGAATCACAGGAACCTCCCCTTACTTGAACTCTTCGGACAGGACGTACCTCTTCAAACCCAGAAAGAATGGCATAAAAGTTTACAATAGTATTTATGATAACATTATTTATTAAAGATTAAGTTTGTGTTTTGCTGTCTATTTAATGGCAATTGAATTGTTTGGACATAAATATACTTATTTTCAAATGAACTTTGGTCTGTTCTGCATCTTGGTGTTGTTTTGTCTGTTTCATTGTATAAAGTATTTAAACATGCAATAGTATGGCAAAGGATTGAAATAAATATTTTCCTTAATAAGTGAAAGGTGTGTTTTCCTCGTACAGTTCAGTAACATCTGCGGGACACGTAAGTCACAAGCATGGCTATTTAAATCAGCTTAATTAGTTTGGTACATCACACACATTTGTTGAAAATGGATATTTAACGGAAAGAAATATGACTGATAAAGTTTCTGGACATCCAGCATTCACAAATAGAGGTATTTCAATCAACTTAGGTGAGAAGGTTACAAAACGGCTCCTGAAAACATACATGTAACAGTATATGACTAAAATGATACGCTTTACAAAATGATATACTCTTCTAATTGAAAGCTAAATTTTATAAAAATAAAAGAAAGTACTCATAAACCCCCAATATGCTAATAACTATCCTGCAACTAATTCAGGGGACTTCAAACACTAAGCTTTGAAAAAAAAGACAAAAAAAAACATGGTGCCTATAATTTCCCAGGCAGTATAAGGTAAATGTTCCTTCATTTACATATTCATGAGTAATGAATTACTTTCAGCAATTCATTGGACATTTAAAGTAGCATATTACCATACGAGCATGCACAAACTTATGAAGTTTTATCATTTTTGCAAGCTTTTAATCTGAAAACTTTTTTTCATATTACCAACACATTTCTCTGAAACATGTCCATGCCACAAGTTGTGATGCTATGTGGCAGAATTAGAGAGTAGTTAGACAGAAGAAATATTTCTTTAAAAATAAATAAAATTGTGCAAGAGGCTTGTTTTCACAATTCTGTACAAGGGCAAACTTCAGCATGGGGATTCATGTATACAGGTTTGTTAAAGCATAAATATAGTGCATTAATATATGACAGATTACATACAACATTTTATGAGTCATAGTTGCTTCTGAACATTGTAGAAGTTGACCATTGAAGAGGTAACTATTACACTCATGCAAATTAAAGCAACCAAAAGTATACGAGACAAGCCGATGAATTACTTAAAATCTGTGTTTTGAAATACCATATTTGTTCAAGAGTTCATTTTGCCTTGGAAAAATACCTTACATATACAGAAGGACAAACCTCAGTCAGTATAACGCATGTTTGGGAATATGTGATTTTAGGCTCATGATGTGAACACAAGTGTTTGAAAGGCATTTTTAGTTCATCCAAACGCAAAAACACTGTTTCAAAGAGAACACCCTCCTAACATTATTACTTACTTGCCCGTCACCCAAATATAGTTTTTCAAGACACAAAAGGGGCATAGGCTTCTGAAACATTTTCTTTTAAGAATGTGTATGGAGAGATGGTAAAACGGTTTTTCGAACAACCTCAATTTCTGAGAAATCGTTTACATTTCAAATTGTCTTTGAGGATCCATATCGTTTCCATGTCAATGTCTTGGTCTTCTCTAAATAATAGACATTTGTTCTTGCAATGCTCCAGTAAAACCATGCCTTAAAATACGTTTTTATACCTTTGAAATCATCTTAAATTACATTTTAGAGGATGGTTGAGCATGAATACTCTTGAATAAAATGAGGTTTACTCTTTCATTCCATTAACACTTGTACGAGACGTGCAGCATACGCAATGAGTGATGTCATACAGTTATTCAAGAGTACAATTGGTGACGGCACTATCCTCATTCCCTTCCAGACCTCTGGAGGCAAGTTTTCATTTTGACCTCTAAAAAACTGCGTTCACCAGTCATCACAATAATCATCTGCTTCCATGTTCTCTTTCCATCCGTCCGCCAACTCCTCCTCCTCCACCTCATCATCATCATTATCATCAACATCATCATCGCCACCACTACGAGATTTCTGTATCTGATCAAAAGCGTCATTGTTCTGATTCAGCGTCAGATCCGCCAGCCCCCAGTGTGCAAGCTTTCTGTTGGGCAGATAACTGTCTCGCTCGAATATTATCTTAAAAAGGTAGTGTGCTCAGAGCAGAGAACGGCGCTCATATCAATATAGAGGTGACAGAATGTCAAGATGATTTCTGTCATAACAAGGCTCGAGAGATACGGGCGGGCCAATGCATTATATATAGTGTGGGTTCACATTCACTGCCTCATTACAACTCAACGGCATATCACGCACAAACTTGAAAGACTCCATAGATTGAACAGGATTGTCAAAAATGGCAAAGTCTGGCATTTACTTTGGATTTATTATACTGGTCCTAATGCAAAATATGACTTGGGCAAATCCTTTGTTAAGCAGGTACAACGTCCAGGAACTGGATAATTTGAAGGTAAGTTAGGGCCTACGTCAACACTGATCTAGTTTTATTTAGCTAGGATTTTATTTATATGATTTTGAATGTATAGTCTACAATTGGTGTATTACAGTCATAATTAAACTCTGCGATTTCATGAGTAAATGCAGTGATTTCATTTGCTTTAGCAGATGACCATAGCCAGAGCGACATAACTCACCTTTTGTTCTCAATTCCACGCATTTGACAATATCCACTTCATAACCACTTTACCTTTCAGAACACAGCTCGAGGGTATGACAGAAATATCAAATGACAATGCTTTCTTCCGCCATAACTAAAACAGGACCTTATACACCGGCTAGAGGAAAAGCTGATTTCCAATGAGGAACCTGATGTTTACCCAGATACAGAGGACATGAAAATTGATGCTGAGGAAGAAGACGCTGGCATGTCGCCCGGTGCTCTTCGTCAAACCGAAGAGAGCTTGCTCATGAATATACCAGACAGAAATGTCCCAGAAAGTCCCTTGAGATCACGGTTTCGGGATTTGGCTGGCTTGACAAGGACGGCCAAGTCCTTCAACAGCTGTTTTGGCAACAGGATCGATAGAATCGGCTCATGGAGTGGTCTCGGATGCAACAGTGTGAAAATTGGTAACTGTCCGGGCAATTACATTCCACTTGCAAAATGTTATATTCTCTGTTCGTTAACCTAATCAAAAACATTCCACTAAATAATTTTGTGTTGCTTTTATTGCACTTATTTGGCCTAATATACAGGACGCTTTTGGAAGCGTCGGCTTTATGTAGTCGTGTTAGTGCTACAAGAACCCAGTGACTAAAAATATGTATAGAAACTAGGAATAAGTACCTCCCCTATGCAATACGAAGTACATATGTGATGAAGACATGGCAAAACAGCAGAACACCTCAAGTTCTAAAGTTTTATACGTATTCCTATATTTAATGTTGAACGCATGTATGGAAATGTAGTATCTCCATGTTGACAGGGCCTCAGTATAGCATTTGATTGTGGTAACTAAATACACCATTATCCTCTTCCAGGCACTAAGAAGAAGATATTTGGGAACTGATGTCCACACAAGGCTATTTTCCTCGATTACTACGACAACCACGCTGACTACGGCTACCACGGCTACGGCCAGATCAATCCCCTGGAGTCCGCTATGTGGGAACACCTACTGATGATAGAAAATGTTGCAGTATATCAATGCCATTTAATATCTGATTCAAGTATAGCTCCACAGTAATTCATCTGCATACCTTTTGTCAATATCAAATGAAAATATTTCCCACAGTTGTAATAAGTAATGTATAAAGGGGTTCTATTAAAAATGAACATTAGAAAGACTTGATACCACAGAGTAGAGCATCTGTTGAAATTCGTTATAAAGAGCTTCCAAAGAAAGCCACAGAGTATTTTTCTTTTGTCAATGTGCCATTGTTTAGAATGTTTGTACAGGATTGAAAGAATCCACCTGTGGTTATTGTCTTACTGTTTTCTACTTTTAATCTTATGTGTACTGAACTATTTATAATAAACTTTTCATCAATTCATCGTTTTATTTTGTGTATTGACCCTGCTTATGTAGACTTCAGAATGAAATAGTTGCTGCATGAAATGTTACTTGGTATGGGGCTACAAAAAATGACGGTTAAAGGGATATTAACAACAAGACCATTCCGTACAGATTGTTCTGGCTACTATTTTAAAAGTTAAGATCAGTAATAAATACATCAATGGACTTTATAAAATAAAGTTTTGGTGAGATTCTTTGATACTAAATTGTTTCACGACAAAATATACCACGTGACACTGTGCGACATTTATTTTCTTATATCATTGAAGAGAGGCGGCAAAAATACACGATAAACAATTCACTAATTGCGATTGACACACAAAACACTTTGTGCACTAAATTCACTCAAACACAAGTAGTACGAAATGTAACTCAACCAAAACGGGGTTACTTTAGGGGCATTTGCTATTCTATTTCAAAATGATGAAAACATCCCAAAGGGCCGTTTGTATGTCTCCAAGAGCATACAACATACTCAAAGAAGACTAATGTCTCAATTTAAAGACTGTTCGGATTGTATTGTGTATGTACATAAAGCAAGGGCGGGGAACCCTGCTATTAGGAGCCTCATAGGGTGTAATTTTTTTTCTCCGGCAACTGATTCAGCTAATCAAAAACATATCGGTACCATTATTTCAAGGTTTGTTAGTGCTTGGTCAGACCAAAAACCTGACTCTCTAGAAACAGGTTTCACTGTAAGTGAATGAATACGTTTAACTAATTTTATATTTCCTGTGTCTTTCTCCACTATATATGTTAATAGAGATACAAAGTCTTATCATGAATCAACGCTTAAGAGGCATCTAGCTTTGCAATTTATTAGTGAAGCTAGTTTCAGCATGGGCTGGATTCAATCAACATTTGCACATATCTTTGACCGCAAATATGTTTTATTGACTCCTGGCATATACTTTAAACAAAGCATCCATCATTATTTATTTATTTTTTTAAATGTATTATTTTCAGTATAACAATTATCTCCATGAACGCATATATGCTAATATATTCTCCAAAAAGTGTAATCTGACATACGGCTGAATGACGTGACCTCGTAAGGTGTCTCTTGTTTAACAAATTCCGGAGGACATGTAACGTACTGAGGCGCACGTGAGAAAATTGAGAATGCATTCTAATAACAAATGCTGTTCTTGGGGAAAATGACAGCTTTATGAAAGTTCCCACGTGTTCTCTATGTGATATGTCCAAATACAGTGCACATTGGGCTCGGGACACCCGTGAGCATGAATCACCTCACCAAACTGCAGCCCGTTAGAATCTTGTGCTGTTTCTAAACAAAGGGTTGAAGCGACTCTGTCCCAAATATGTCCCATATATGATTTCACACAGCTTTAAAAGGAATCATTTCCGGCAGCTTGCTTTATCAAAATCAGGTGATGGTATGCAACTTGAATTCCTAGCATAGCAAACCGTGTCAGAGTAAAGAGTATAAAAGACGCCGTCCCAAGCTCCGAGCCAGAGACAAAGAACCAGCAAGAAGGAAAAAATTCACAATTACTTCAAGGAAGCAGAGAACATTGTTTAAAAATACAGATACCGACCAAGAGGAGCTAAGATGCACCCAATCAACATTGCCATTTCCTGTCTTATGCTATTTTTTAATGCACAGCTCTTGAATGCGTATCCTGTGTTCAGCGAAGCATGGACCAATGATGATATGGACGTCTTAAAGGTAGGATATGCGTTTTATAGGCATATAACGATAAACCGGACTATTTTAGCTCCTGAAGTTCAGAATGGTACTGTATTTCACAGTAACTGCAATCTTCATAATATGTAGTCCGTATGTTCAGACAAATTAAAAAAATATATATCATAGTACAGAGCTGTGGCCAGTATACCGAAATGATTCGCAATCCTGGATTATGAAGTGTGCTGTTTTTATTGTAGGTTCTTCTTCAGCGGCTGGGAGAGTCCGTTTCTGAACCGAGGGAGAGCACACCGTATCAGACAGAGAAGTTTGAGAAAGTGTACTTTGAGGACAAGCCTTCGTCTATGAAGGAAAGCAGCGAGCAACCTCAGGACAAAATGCTGCGGGCTGAATTGAAACAGTTTCTGTCGGCTAAGGATCTGAAAGCTGTCCGTAGTGACTCTCCCGCTAAGAGATATTCGGGTTGTTTTGGCCGGAGAATGGACAGGATCGGTTCCATGACTACTCTGGGATGCAACACGGTTGGCAGATACAGTAAGTCATTCAAAATGTATGGCAATGAAGAAGGCCGCACTGGGCAGGCAGTGTTTCCTGTTACTTATTATATCTGTAAAATAAAGGCAACAGATTGAAAGAAAAATAACTAAGTTTGACACTTGAGCCAACTGTATTCAATACAAATGTGGAGGACAAACAATGATTTGTATTTTGTACATTTTAATGACCCTCATCACATTATTTTAGGATTACTTGAACTGAAGAGATATGAGTACGATAGGGTTATTCGTCGTTGCTTCTAAGGAGTTTGGCAATGAAGCAAGAATGACGAATTCTGTAGGAGTTTTTTTGCGTTACATTAATTTCATTCTCTCTGTGTTTTCAGATTGAAGAGGAGATGAAGTCTTACACAGTGGACACCTCAGACTGCTGCGTCATTACAAGTCTCATGTTTAAAACTTATTTATTTATATGTATTTATTCGAATATATTTATTTAACTTTATTTATGACATATTTTATGTACTGGATTATCTAAAGTGAACTATATCTGATCTTCACTGAGCTGTAATCCGAAGTTTCCTTAAAAATTTTAAATAAAAATCAGTATTTGATCAAACAATGCATTTCATTTTCGACTTTTGTGGTGTCATATGTCATATGCATGATAGTAGGAATCCTGTCATGTATTAGAAGGTTATTTCATGATTAAAACGATGACTGCTTGATTAACTATGAACTGGTTACAAGGATAAGGCTTGCTCACACAAACCCTTTACTGATAATGTGGAATGGATACGTGTGTTTTCTCTATCTGGTTATTTTTAATGATGTTATGTGGACGGGTCACATTAAAATAGCAAAAAAGATGGCCTTGAACTCAAAAGATGAGTGCGACTGTTGTGCGTGAAAGACGTCCTTCAGCACACCAAAACTCTTCACAGAAGCGTTTGAAGTTCCAGTTCCTCTCAGCACCTCGGAGAGCGACAGTGCGCAACATCAGAAGGCAGACTGTAGAAACGGCTGCTGAAAAGCACGCGTACATACACTTCTACTTGATTTCTGCTTCCCATGAAGTAGGGATGCGACCAAACAGCGGCGCAGGATAGATTTTTGAAGTTGGGGGGAACAAAAGGACTTAGCTTTTACACTTCTGTGGTCAGGTCGGGGTCCCTATGATGCTGGGGGGGGGGTTTGGGGTGGACGTATCCACCCCGTCACCGTCCCCCCCTCCATCTACGCCCCTGCGGCTAAAAGTCATGCAGTTGAATTAGATAAAAATAGACACGAATCTACGGGTTTCCATATAAATATATATTGATAAGCCTATATTCTTTATTTGTATTGGTTTTGTTTCAGTAAACGAACGGTTGTTGCACAAGCTTAGAGAACATGGCATAGCATGAGAAACTGAAATCAAGCAATCAAACAAGAATCACATCACTAGCCTACGTATTGCAGACATAAAACTCCAAGAATTGATACTTGTTCCGGTTCCCTTGAACAGACCTGCATATGTGCTACTCTGCTACTCTTTAGGGAATTAAACACGAATGCTCTGTCAATATACATTCATTAGTGAAACTTAGTTTTTCAAAAGAGTGTGTCGGCATTTTCAAACAGGACAGAGTTATTGAGCTCATGTTTTCATTAAACAGTGTTTTTCTAGCGATCCTGTTTGTATGTGGCGACCAAGCTTACTCCACATAGATAAAAACGAGTTTTCTCATGAGGGATTCAAGCTCAGAAGCAATAAAGTAATTCCAGGTCGATCTTTTCTTTTATATTGAATGATCACCATCACCTGTGCAAGCACCAACATATTTTGATTGCATTTCATTCTGCATAAACATATCTTTGAAACTACTGCTATATATTCAAGGCCCGTATATTGTTAAATATTTCGGCAGAGTATTAAAACAGATTAACTTGGAATGTAGAGTAACCTAAAGAAGTACAGTGGAAGTACTGCTGTTTAGAGTCATGCATATGTCTGCATCTTTCCCAGAACACGAGTTCTGCACCTACACATCACACAACAGCATCTTAACCTATCATGGTATATTTAGTGTACGGGTGAGGTAATGGTAACATGTTTGCAGCAGTTTGGAGCAAGGCATGCGAGAGATGTCAGGTATGCGTGTAGTGGTTGGGCTCCTGGTGCCGCACGACACGTCTGAGCTCAGCCCTCAAGACTGCTCTCCGAGAGATCACCGCCCGCGCAAGCACAAGTGGGCCCGGAGAACGCAACAACACGGGCAGATCATTGTACCGTCCTTCAACCACTTAAAAGGAAATCTTCCACCGGTCTTATCTGACGGAGGTGTCGGAATGCACTTTAGACACTGACTAAAATGATGAGCCGCGGACACCAGACCGTCTCTGGACGGTCTATAAAAGATGGAGTGAGACAAGCAGGCACCTAGGAGTAAAGGCATCGAAGCCTGAAAGCCACAGCCATGCTGAGGACAGTCATTCTCGTGGGGCTCTTCGCTCTTCATTGCCAGCAGGTGATGGTGACCGCACACTTGCTGAGCCGAACCTATTCAGCCAATGACATAGCCAGACTGAAGGTATGTACAACATTTTATTTTTGAAATCCAGGAAAGCGACGCTAGTCATATAGTTAAGTGCATTCCAGAAGGTTAATTGTAATCAGGGTCTGTTATAATGACAGGGATGTGTGATGTACATCGTATTGTTAGAATTAGGAAGATATCCTTATTCAGATGTAGGGAATACACATATCCACTTCTGCTGAGGCACTTGCAAAGGAATGCGTTACCTAGTATTTGAAACTGTGACCTCTGTGTTAAATGTCTGCATCCATTGCATCACACTGGTTTGTTTAATTGAGGTGATTCTGGAATTCATGAAGCAGTTTATTTATATAAGAGAGTTTAAACAAAGGGAAATAGTACAAAACTGACAAAAATACATTTCTGTATGTAAGTAACATGTTTTTTATGTCAACCTGAGGCATCTTCACAGGCTTTAGTACATACTATATTAGACAAAACCACTTCAGTCCCATTATTCCTGGTTCCTGGTACTTTACATAAATATAATAATCAGATACTGAACCACATTAACAGCTGTGATATCTCTGTAAAGAGTGATGCTGGTTGGTGCTTTATTCAAAATGGAGGGGAAAGGGTGAGCACAGGGGATTTTGAGCTGGGTGTGGAAACTGAGCACCTGCCTCTCCCTGCAGAGCTTGCTGGAGCAGTTTGAGGAGACTCTGGCCAGAGAGGAGGCCGCAGACAGAGCAGTGGATTATGAAGACACAAATCCAGAGGAGGCAGAACAGGGTGAGGCCAGCCCAGAGTGGGGCAGGGACCGAGGGGGACAGGAGTCTGTGTCAGAATCCAAGGGCCCAGAGGAGAGTTATCAGGCACAGAAAAGCCGTCTGCAGGATCTCCTGATGTCCACTCGCAGCAAATTCCCCTCCTCCTGCTTCGGTTCAAGAATTGACCGGATTGGGACCTACAGTGGACTGGGCTGCACTAAGAAAAAAGGCTAGGATCAAGGATTGCTTTGAAAGCATGGTACTGCACTGTCTGTTTCTGATGGTGTTGAGTTTCATGTGTTTTTTTATCAGAAAAACAAACATGGATGAATTTAATTATATAACATACAGGGAGTACATTAACCACATGTATAGCTTTTTCACACAGAAAAACCCCCAGTGTATGTTGAAGTAATTTAGAATATCAAAGATATTAATCAGTTGATTAAAATATAACCTTTTCAATAAGGTAAAACATTTATTGACTCTGTCATTGAATTTTTATAAATGGTCCTGACCATGTTTTCTCTTCCTGCTCCAGTTAGGTGTACAAAGAATGCAAGCCTCAAAAACACCTTGGGATAACTATAGTAAACCTTTGGCTTTGAGTTGCAAAAAAATAAATTTTTAAACTGGATCATAGGGCCAAGGATCATCACTCACTATAATGACCATGGTACAAATCTGAAGGGTGAATTATTGGCAAGACATTTAAAACCAGTCTTACCAATTCTGCAGTGCCTGTGGCTGAGAGGCCATAGTTGTATTTAATAGGACTGGTAGACCCTATTACGCAAGGAAATTGTCACCACCTGCTGTCAGTGTTATTAGAAAGGTTCTAACACATTAGCTGCCTACTCCTCCTATGCAATACTGAACAACGCTTTGGGAGGAACAACCCCATTGGCTGTTAAAATGACTTTTCTCATTGTAATCTCAATGCAGATATCCCTCATGAGATAAAACACCTTTTAAGATGGTTGCCCTTGGATAAAATAAAACAACAGATTTCATGTCGCCCACTGTCGCATACAGAGGCTCATGTCTCATAGCCTCTCCTCCAGGACACGAGCTCCACAAATTACTCTCAGTGTTTGCTGTCCACATTAATACTGGCGCTCCTGCCTGATGTCAGAAGCTCTTCCCCTATCCCTCCTAATTAGAGTGGAGGCGATAGGGGACCATGGGATCTGCCATAGAGACTGTCAACCTGCCCGCAGGCTGCTCAGATCAGATCCAATGCCATGTCAGTGTTAGCATTAGCCCGTTTTATCAGTTTGATGGGGGCTGACAGAGGTAGACAGGACACCGCTGCTATTTGCTCACAATGGAAATGACAAGAATGGCCCGTGGCTTGCAAATTTCCAAATTACTACTATGTGCCTCTTGCTTTCCACTAGGTAGCCAGTGATAGTAGTACTCTGTCCACGTCAAACAATCTACAGGAACCAATAAAATTTAAATTACATATTTTCTTAAAGGTCCAAGAGCAAGCAGTGAACCCAACTGTGTTCCTGTCATTGTGCAGAAGGTTACTGGATGCTGCGAAAGTAAAAAAAAATTCAAACACATCTAGCATGCCCTACAATAGCTTTGTGTGTCTAAGAGACTGTTGAAAGACTGGGACAGCTGTGAAAAGAACAGAAAACATCTCTGGGATTTTAGATTAACTGTTACTACTAAGGGAAGGAAAGAAAATCTCACTGTTTGATAACAACCAGTTCACAAAGAGGTTTTCCAGCCATCAAGAAAGGACTCCATTTGTATGACACATAAAGAGTCAACATAAAAGGGCTTAAAGACAAAAAGCATAAATCTACATAAATAAAGCATTCTGAGGCCAGAGTGGACATTATTTTCATTTGTTTTCCTAAATGGCTTCAGTTACAGGTGTGTAAGGCAAGCATGAAGTAAAAAGCACAAACATGTTCATTCACTTCTCTATATTTATTAATCAGTATAAAATGACCTTCACAGTGGTAGAATCACATAGATTATCTTTACCTTTGTGTAATTTATCAACCTCATGTATTTCTATAACCACTTCATTTTGGTTATTTGGATGTTTCATGCTGACACCAGTTAACCAAAAGTAATTTGCGCTCAGGTGTAAAACCTTGAACAGTTTCACTCCATGTGACAAAAAGTCAATTTTTTGCTACTATAAAAGGCATATATTGAGAAGAAACCGTGAAACTGTAACAAAATCGCACACAGACATAATCATTCTTAAAATACTAGAGTGAAAATGGAAAGCTCTGCCACCTATTCTGTAATGTTATATGAAATGTAACTACTTTAAAAACAGTAAAAGCATGCTTGTGCTTGTATTAGACACCAGTTGAATGAGTGTCACTGTTAAGTCTTGCATATTTATTATCATTTGACATCACTAATGTTTTAACATGTTTTGTGACGCACCATGAACACAAACATTTTCATTTAAACAAAACTAATAAAATGATCCAATGCTAACAAAACAATATGAAGGTCTAAATAAGTCTCTGTGCAGCTTACTACCTAGCTTAATACCTACAGACTATGTATTGTGTGCGGCCCAAATAACAAAAGTATCACAGTACACATAAAACCATAAAGGAATGTATGGCTTTATTACAATGCCGTATCAGAAGTAATAAAACCAGTACCCCCTGCCAGGACTGTGGTACAATTTAACCCAATACATGTGAAAATGGAAATACAGAATCCACAGAAGAGATATAACAACAATTCCAATATTTCAGCCAATGACCAATATATTTTCCCAGGACACTCTTATGTTGAGTATACAGAAAATGCTGTATAGCTAATGAGGCACTACATGATGAACCAGTAATGAAATATTACTAAATGGGGAATTCAGCACTCTCACATTGCAGGAGTTGAAGCTAACAGATGTTCTTGATCATTATGGTAAAACATAATGAAAAAAAGACATATTTTACTTCCCTCAGAAGTTTTTTTCCCCAACAGAAAATATTTTCACATCAGATTCCTCTTAAAATAGCAAATTGAGCGGGCAATGGTATTCAACATTTTAGTGGAGACAAAACCCATACATACAAAAACAGAACTACATACAACTGGTGCTTTAATGTTGCTGTCATTCATGTGCACATGAGTGATCCCTTAGATCTGGACAACAACTTATGAATTTGTCACGTTATGGACATCATCACAAGTGATAATTCCCAGTACACTTCATACAAAAGCTAACTAGAACTGTTTTCCTTCCACATTATTCTCTCTTACATGACTTTACTCTTCTTGTTCCTAATGACCTCCATGTTATTCAAAGATCTCTTGGCACAGTCCGGCACAAGTTCCAACTACAACCTTATAGAGTAGGGTATGAAGAAAAGAGAATTATGAATACTCACTTATTTCATAATTAAGAGAACTCAAGTCTTTCATGTTTCAAATTTAGAACAGTGCTACTGGACACTACAATAACAGTAATTTGAAGTCCTGGGAATGAGAGAAACACAGATATGATTTGTAAAATACAAAAGAAAGAAATGTGAAATTAAAAATGCATTTCATTACTTAAAATTAGGGTGTTAATAGCATGCATTAGTGTCTCAAAAAAGGAGACAACCTGGGAGACATTTTACTGCACATTGTATTCAGGTGAAATGCTATGTGTGTAGCTTCATACCAGTCTGGCTAGGTCTCCCTATAGTATTTAATCCCAGACCATTTAAGAGTTTTTGGACTGATGGCTCAGGGGAACATTGGTGGTTTGAAAAGGGGACAGACTCAGGAGAAATGGCTCAACCTCGATAAGTGGAGACCGTTATAAGCCGTGGTAAACTGACACCTTGGATTGCTCAAATGCCCAGTGTGACTAGTGATGTGATTACCAGCTCAGATTAGATGCCAGGGCCTGTCAGTCTGATTCAGCAAGTAGACACAGGTGTTCGCAGGTGCATCTGTGCAGGGAGAGAGGCCAAGAGGCGCGGGACCCTGATTTTCCACTGAGGGAAAACGAGCCTCTTAATTACTGGCTGAGCTGCCAGCTTTCCCACAGTTACCCCTGAGCGGAAAATAAGGACGTGCCACATCTCAAACGTTTCCGCATTTGTCAGTTACATCAGGACACATTATACAGCTACATACTGCATCCCGTCCACTGCACCGCTGGTAAACCATCTGCTGTGAATAAGACAAACCGACCCGCCCCACTCTAGAATGAACAGGTGATTTGGTTCAGCTTGTTCCGGTTTATTCACTTAATGAAATGCATTACTTCTTATACACAAAAACAAGAGAATCATCAGAACAAATCTGAGGCATTGCCGCCTGGTCTTTGCTTCCCTGTGTGGTCACCCATGAAACAAATGTATCGCGTTCACCTTCTCAGCACAATCTCTCAATCTCTATGGCAGCATAGCAAAAGCAGCTACGTGTAGGTCACATTGTCATTTGGCAAAATATGTATGTGGTTTCCAATACTGAACATAAAATATGATTTAAGGTACAGCCACATAGTGTGAAATGTTCTGCTTCACATTACAAGATGGATGCACAAATAACATGAGTTTAACAAACACTAAATAGGCAAATGTAGCCATAAAAAGAAGAATTTCTAATCTCTAACCTGGCTACGGCTGTAATGTGCAATAACTGCATCAATGACAGAACCTTTGATTCCATCTTTAACCACACTACCTCTAACAATGATCAAGTTAAAGAATGTCTTAGTTCAAGTCATAGCAAAACATATATAAAAATATATACAATAAAAATAATTTCTTAAATATTATGCATGCGTTAAGCATAATGCCAACAAAAAGGAATGCTTCAGAATATAAATAAATGAGCCATCAGTTTGTATTCTCCTCTGCACTTCTACTCTCATCATCCCCTCTACCAATTCCAACACTTTTGTCAGGAGTCTTCAGAGCTAGTGGAATTCCTGCCAAGTACTGACTGCTTAAAAACTCTGCTATGCCTTACTGGTCCAATCTCAAAATGTCAGAGGGTCACATATCTTGCACGGCATCACAAGGGTGTGTTGCCTCCAATCTCAAGTAGGGACTTACAAGATTCCAACAGCAGAAGAGATATGCCTTAGTATCCTTCCAGGAATCCTTCCGCTATTTGTTAATGAATGGTCCCAAAAATCTGTCCCTCCGATGCCCATAATATCCACTGAATCACAAGCACTATATTACCGCTACATGTAGTGTGTTGAAAAGGAAATGCATATTGTTCCCTTAAAGTACAAATCTCTTCCAGTTTGAGACAGCAGACAAACTTTTCATTTGATCAATTTGCTTATTTTCATCTTTGATCATTGCAACATTTGACATTATCAAAAAAACACAACTGGTACACTGACATTCAGAATTGCTCCAGTCCCCTCCTGGAATTAATATCATTGAGTGGTTTTCCTCTTTGCTGTGTAATAGTCTTTTTACTTTATCACAAGCAAGCCGTCCGCTCCAATGCCTGTCAAAAAACAACCAGGCACTGTACAGACAAGCATAATGCCTTACTCTATATTCATGTTTAATGCCACACTGCTGATCTGTTTCTCTTAGTTCTGTTGAGCTTTAAATTCACTGAAATGAACAAAAAACGGATTTTCACAAACCCTAGCTGAATAGGTCCACTGGTTTAAAACGGTTTTAGTGCAAGATACACATAAATATACAACAATAAAATTACAAAAAAAAACAGTAAAAACTCAACATAAAAGTGCTACAGTGTTGTTGATAAAGCGTAGTTGATAAAGCATATAAGCGATGTGGGAACCACAGACTGGGTTTTAATAGCTCCTTCACTGTGGTGCTTAGACGAATTGGGACAGTGGAAATGGTATTCACCATTTTTTTTTAAACTGACTTTAAGACAACTGGTCACATGTAGAGTTCTCTCTGGAGGAAACTCTTGGAACTGAGAGTTCTCTTTAGTAGAATCTCCCAGATCCTTCTGGTGTTTAGTGCGTGGTGCCGTGATGTTGTGCTACGGCAGGTGACAGGAATGACCGAAGTTCAGCACGGCTTGTTGGTTTTATCCTTGGACGGGGAAGGGGGGCGGTTTTGACTGACGGGTGCCTGGGCTTTGACTTGTCCTCAGATGGTGATGGAATGCTGCCTGAGTTTGGCCAACAGGAACTCATGGGTTAAATTGTGTCTTGTGATTATTCCAACAATCTGGAACAAATGAGAGAGGGGAAAGGGTCATTCTACATGTAGTGGACTTTCCATGGTTATAATAATGTCAGATTTTACAAACTGGTATTTGTACAGACTGTTTCAAGCTGAAAAATATCATGAAGCAAGACTTAAATCTTGCAGTCTTACAACTTGCATATTTTTAAAATAAGAGGACACAGCACACTGTTAATGATGCCTGTTAATGTACCTTTTCTCAAGGTTCTCTCATGCAGATGCAAACAAAAAGGCAACTGGCAATTAAATTATATTTCCAAATGCCATACTACAATTTGATGACTGCATGTTGAGTTTCATGTTGCAGTTTCCGCACACTTCATGAAGGATAAACACCCAAGATCTTGAAACCCTTTTAATGCAAAAGCAAGCATTGAGAATATCAGAGGTACACACACTGGCACCTGGTGGACTGAGTCTTGAAATTCACATTACACTTTTTCTGTAGTCGTATTATATATGCTGCTTGTCTGTGTAGCAGTCTATATTTGCTACATTGAGATGTTCATGACCAGATAAATTACATTACTAACATGACTGATATGGATTTTCATGTCAGTCACCACACTGAATCTTTGGCAATTCCAAACGAAAGAATGAATTTCTACAGACAGAGAGAGCTGGTCTCTAATCACACGTACCTCTCCCATGGCATTGACGACAGGCAAGTGCCGCAGGCCCATGGTCCTGAAAAGGTTGAATACCTGGGACACATGCGTGTTCGGAGAGACTGTGTACGGACACGGGTTCATGTATGGGGTCACATCCTGAAACACAAGAGCCATTGACATACTTTATGAAACTTTATGAGTGAAAAAGCTCTTCATGAACAGAGAATTTTTGGTTTTCAGAAACCCTGATAACATACATGATGGGCATGTATTTCACAGGTTGGGGTGAGATCCACAAACTCTGGGTCTTGTACACAAACAAACCGTGGTGGGAGCTGAGACCTACCACAATCATTCGAGGGTTGAGCAGGGCCAGGTCCAGGTCATGGATGTCTGGGTAGCGGGGATAGTCCTCTGTCATCTCAGCATATGACAGCCGTGGCTGAGTGGCACTCTGTACAGTCATATACAAAAACACACACACGCACGCACATGCACACATATTTAAAGGGTTAAACAACCAGTGTGTCACTTTCATACTTGTACATCCTACAGCGACAATTTAATGCATTTTTATCAGCAAAACACAGACAGCAGAGTCTGGTATTGTGCGAGACAGATGGCACACTGACCGACTGGTTTTCTGAGTAGCACACGCCACGGATCAGCAGGTTGACCAGCTGTGAGCGCAGGATCAGCCCGTGGAATGTCAGGGGTCGGAAGCGTTCCTCCATGGTCCACTCCTCACTGGGTGACTGGTCCGGGTACAGGTTTGGATAGGGCATGTGTCTGGAGAATAACACAACAATCATACCACAATGTAACATATATCCAAGAACAACAGATACTACCACCATGTCATCAGATACATTGGCAGATACAGTGGCACATATTGTGTTTGAGAAATAAAAGGGTAACAAACGGTAACCGTGCTCTTCACCTCCGCTCCAGCATCTGCTGCAGGATGTCTTGGCCCTCGTTAGGCTCCGCCCCCGCCTGCTCATCACACACATTGCGCAGCTCACTGGACGGGTATGACTTCATTGACTGGCAGCGTTGTCGCTGCTCTCCTGCCCGGGTCAGAACACTGGTCTTCTGCAGGGGCCCAGAGAACACAGGCCAGTCAGTTAGCATTCTTAGATGAAAGTTACTGAAACGTAAATCTTGAATGAAAGTTCTAGAAAGTAGGTCATGGAGCAGATTTCCACCTCCATCTCTCAAAAAATATTTTTGCCTTGAACAATGGTCCAACATCCAGCTAGAGAACATCTAGAACTACTATGGCAAGATACCCCAATGCCTTATTACCTGAAAAATATTCATACATTGCTTGGTGTTGCCATTACATTGTCTATTTCCTGTATATACAGGGAAGAAAAAAAGATCACAGTGGTTTTGGACAAAGAAAACAGCATGGACCTTGTGCGCCATCTACTGGACAAAGGTAACTTTACCTTGAAGCGGATATTGTTGCTGACCAGGATGTTCCCCTTCATGAACTCCTTCTCATACTCTCTG
Organism: Albula goreensis; assembly: GCA_022829145.1. Classification (NCBI taxonomy): domain Eukaryota; kingdom Metazoa; phylum Chordata; class Actinopteri; order Albuliformes; family Albulidae; genus Albula; species Albula goreensis. The sequence goes on from CM040752.1 coordinate 14,975,307, forward strand.
TTCTCAGTCACCACAGGGAAGGCATGGTAGACTGTGGTCCTCAGTATGCACACCAGGGACTGGATTCGGGTGTGGGGGTAAACGTAAGTCAAGTTGGGCTCCATGATATCGCTGGCTGTCAGTCTGAGAGAGGACAGCAACAGCATTCACTTACTTTACCTTTTTGGCTAATTCATGAATTTTTCCAGTCTTTTCAAATACCCACCCCAGCAAACAAAACAATATCCCAAAAGCCCCTAAAAATGTACAGTTGGCCATGCTATACCTGTTGCTAACCATCTATAAAGCAATGAACTCAATATCCATATACATACACTTTAAGGTTTAGCTTTAAACCCCAAACATAAGCCTAGTGATTTTAACAGAGTGTGGACAACAATCCATGACTAGGGTGTAACGCTCAACAAACATACATTTTGTAATGTCACTATTTTCAAGTGTCCAACATGTTGAACTCCTTGATTTTACATTTCCACAAGGGGGGATTGTGAAACAGGGTCAAACGGTAGCGACTGGAGGTGGCCACTAGTGATGAGCAGGGACAACAACAGCTGAGAGAGGAGCATTCGGGGTGCAATGTGGCTGGGGGGTGGGGGCGTTCTCACTTGTCCATCTCCACCTCAGTCTCCCATTCCAGCAAGGGAACACCCCTCAGAAGGATATGGATGTCATAGATCCCTTTGTTAAAGAAATCCCCAGTCCATTTGGCCACCTGAAAACAGAGATAAGGACACAGTATGATGAAAATACATGCAAACACAAAATATTACAATACCCAAACCAATCTGGGAGATAGGATGGTGGAATTCAGCCTAAAAAATCATTTGAAATCTTGAGCTTAATTCCATTTCAGATTAGTAGCAGAACTAAATGCCTTAGGGATCGGTAAAGAAACCCATTTGGCCCCATGAGTCTAAATTATTGTGTCTGTTAAGTGGGTGAGTCAATGCTAATATTAGATTCCGTTGTCTGGTCCTTTATTATGAAAACCTCTATATTTTCCCATTACACATTTCTCACACCAAAATTCCAACTTCAACATGAGAAATAAGAAACACAAGTCCACCTACCATGAGGGTTATCATAATAGGCAACCCATATGTGATTTCATTGGTTGATTCGATGAGAATAACAGTCAGGCTTATGGTCATGCGAACAACGCCCCCAAGAAAGGCAGCTGCACCAACCAGAGCAAAGGTCCCAGAGTATATAGCCATCCCAATGTTTCTGTGAAAGGCACAAAGTGAAGAAAATGGTGGATGTGTACAGCAAGCGCATGCCTGTAGAGACTGTATGGAGTGAAGTGAAACAAATACTCCCAGGTTAGAGAAGCTTGTATAGCACAGTGCTCACCAGCTAGAGCACAGAACAATCAGTCATCTGCAGTTAATTTGCTCAATGCATAGAGGACCTTCCTGAACCCACCAGGAGGGAGTCAGGGGAGAAAAGGAGGTCGCTTGTAGTGGTGGAAAATGTACTAATGAGCACACAGAAACAATGGGTACTCAGTCCAGCCATTATATGAGCAGTACCAGTACCATTTCAATCAGCTATATGATTTCATTTAGCTATTGTGCACTTATGTCTACTGTCCTACACAATAATGTGCAGCCATTTCGTATATTTCAAGGATAGCAGATCTGGAGAAATGTAATAACAGCAATAATATGTTGTAAATATTTAGTCTTCAACAGAATTAAAAAATGATTTGTAAATCATTCCGGGTTGCTCTAATTATCTTATGGGTCCGCTGGAAAAGCTGAGATGTGGCAGGTGTTGGGATTTTACTGCTCCACTACATGCTAACCAGATTGGCACTCACTAGATAGGCTTTTGTCATTAAACGTATTGATTTGATTTGATGTTTACAAACAGACATTCTTAGCATGCTTGGATAATAATCAGTATAATCAGTTTGTATGTATCTATGTATCATCAGATGAAGATGGCACATACAAAAAGAGCACATAACAACAGCAGCTAATTCTACCTTTAGGTCTAGAATCTAAGATAGTATGCTTTTTTTCCTCTTAAAGTACATTAACTTCTCAAAGAGTAGTTTCTAAACAGTTGTGAAATCCCCCCTTTGTCTTTTAGCTCTCAACTACCTTTGGTGATCATTCAAAACCAAAAATGCTATTTTCCTATGTATTTCCATTGAAGATCCAGTTTCAACATTAGGCCATATTGTAAGGTTTGCTGATTTAGTATAACCTAATGCGTTTCAGACCATTTACAACAAAGACAGGATCTGTTTATACTAAACAGAAACAGTGCAGTAAGTTTGGAAGCCAAACAAGTCTTCACAATGCACTCACAATTGAGTGCAGCATCTTCTTGCGTGTAATACCATGAGAAAGCCACACAGCTGTGGAATAGCCTGCTTACATTTTGAGGATGTTGGCCACTAGGCGGCCAAAAGCAGCTCCACACAGCAGGGAGGGGACAAAGAGGCCACTGGGCACGGACACGCCGTATGTCCAGCAGGCCAGCAGGAAGTACAGCACAAAGAAAATAGTCAGCGTGACCGGGCTGAATGTGCCTGTAAGGACAGCATACAAAGGAAGGGGGTGAAAGGTGGGACACATTAGTCATTTTTAATGCTTTGTAGGTAGTGTTGGTTGTAAGACCCACAAATACATACCAAGTACCAGTTATGACAACAGGTTTGTAAAGGCACTGTGAGATCATGTATCACACATATTAGGTATAAGGTTTGCATGTGTGTATGTGTGTGAGGTGACAATAAGTGAGTATGTGAGACTGTCCACTAAATGATGTGTCTGTGTGAGTGTTTTATCTGTTTTCATATTTTGGGGACTGTCAGCATGAGCCGGTGCATGTGTAGAGGCATCATAGCGTGTTTCTGTGTGTGTACACTTGCACATGGGAGCATCGCTCACCGTCCTGGTGGAACAGCTGGTGAATTGCCACCTCCTGGGGGTTGAAAACAGCGTTGCCATATCGTTATAAGTCTTATTGGGGCAGAAGAACTGCTTTATGGTGGAGTTCACATCGTCACTGACTGACACCTGAAAAAAAAACAACATGGGTTGGAAAATGTAAGAAACAAAGTATTGATGTTTGCTGAATTGACTATATAATGATAATAACTTGATAAGCTGCACATTCTGTATGAAAACGAAATGTACAGAACTCCAGGTCAACTACAATTGCAAATATCAATCATCAAACAGAAAAGGGTCTGTTCCATTATCCAACTCTCTGTCTATTCATGTGAAACCAGAAAATAAAACCTTTCCCCTGAAAGTATCTTTTGTTGTGAATAAAGCCCTGTAACAGAGAGCGGGACAGTAGTACGGTATTTGTAAAAAAAAAAAAAAAACTGTGAAAACAGATGTTCAACTCAAAAGATAATGTCTGGTGTTCTACAGTATGTGAGACGAAGAGAACTGCAATCTATGCAATGTACTTTATCAATAAAAATGTACATTATATGTTTCCGGCTCAGATGACATCGAGGAACCAGGCTGTGATCATTTGGAGCATACCGTATTCCTAGAATGAGCACATGCCAGTTACTTAAATTAAACACATTATTTTTAGCTGTTGATTTTGGCGGATGATGAGCATGGATAAGTCAACAGAGAAAAAAAGAGCCTGTTTTTCCAAGGGTACCTCACTGGCAAATACAGTGTCTAGTTTGGCATAAAGTATGCTTTTACAGCTTACCTTATCAATTGTGTAATAGAGTCCAAGGTCCACAATACAGACAAGACAGCGGTTTCTTTGTGTGTGTGCTTGTGTATGCGTGTGTGTTTTCTCAGGTCAGATGAAAGGACAAGGCTGAGGGGAACTGAGTAATTTCTACAACTTTTTAAGTCACACAAAGTTTTTAATTAAGATTGTCAGCATTATTCCAAGGTTAACAAAACGCAATAAAGAACATGAGACTCTAGACTGACCAGCACAGTGGTGTTGTTGGTGGTGGGAGTGGACAAGTCTCGACACTCTCCCAACGTCATCGAGGCCAGGAATACCACCACCGTGGTCACCATGGAAACCAGAAGACTCTCCAGCACTCTGCCACAACCAAACAGGGTGAGATACAGTTCAGCCAGCATAGAACAAAGATGATATTAGATAGTATGGTTTCCTTGTGGGAGCCCTTGCCATGATGTATGAATTAAAAAACAGAACTATAAACTTGGGGATTTAATTTGTTCAGAGGAGAGCCCGACACTCACTTAAATGGGTAAGCTTTTGGTCACAAGCAAAGCCCTTGGCAGAATTTTACACTGTCAGCAACATACAGACATGGACTGAGCTAATTTTTTATCCTTTCAAACAACAGACCATTTAAACTGACTAACATACTCCTCTTGGGACAACCATTATTACAAACCTTTGCAAGACATGAGAGTTCAAATGGTAAACAATAATCATGGGACCACCATCTAACCACGCATGATTACCCCACTCTTCCCATCTACTGCAGTATGAAAAGCAACGAAATATGAAGAAAATGGTGAGATAAAACTGACTGAGCATCACAGCTAAATGTTTGCCAGTCTTAAGAGGGTCTTTAGTTCCAGGTAGTACCTGATGAACTTGGCTTTGGGGTGCACATTCCTCATGCGGTACTTGGCCAGTCTCTTGTTTATACAGTTGAAGAGAGCACCCAGAAGCCCTCCCACTATGCCCATCATCACAAAGAAGGCCAGGTCCACTGCAGTCCACAGATGGCACCTCTTATCTCCATCTTGACACTGCACAGGGGCACACAGTTGTACACAGGGGAAAAGTCACACACAGACACATACCCTCAAACCCATAGCACACCTCAATGCACATATGATGCCTGACCTTAAACTCTCCAAAGTTCAGCAACCCAGGCAGCTGGAAGGACCCCCACTTGTTGAAGTTGATCCCAGAGCGGAAGAAGTTGAGGGTGAAGGTTGCTGACATGGAGCAGAACAGCTGTGGAGATTCAGAGCGAGACATGAGAGGTGGAAAAGGATGACAGGATGAAGGACGGGATGGAGGGAGCAACATTGTAAGGGGGTGTAGAAGCAGCATGTGTTTGCTACACACTCTTCTACTATGTTTCACACACAGACCTTAGCATAAGATGGCAATCCAAACAGTGCTGATCCACCCTTGCACTTCACAGGCCTCATTAGAACATAAGCTGCTTCTCAGTAATACATATCAAAGGCCTCTCATTATGGCACTGAATCACTGCTCCAGTGGACACATTCTGTCCCATTCCTGCTCTCTGCTTGGCATGAGTGGTGACTCACCACTTTCCACGTGAGTGCCTGGTTCCAGAAAGAGGATCCCTCCTCTAAGCTGAACAGAGTTCCTCCGATGGGCGCCCCAAAAGCTGCTGCCACGCCCGCTGCAGCCCCTGCTGACACAAAATCCCTCTTGTCCCTGTGCGCAAACGCAAAAAAAAAAAAAAATCAGTCATAACGATTTCCATGCTATGAAAAAAGGCGTGTAAGGACTGATAAGCCAACCATGGTCTTGGAGATGGCCAACCATGGTCTTGGAGAGCTCCAGGATCGACTAGTTTTTCCTCTCATCCTCTGTGGTTCTCCAAGACCAGGAAGGCCACCCCTACAGTGATCCAACATCAATGCCTCTCAGCCTATATTCACTCAACATCAGAGGTCCTTTGTGTTCTGAATTTGTGCTCTGAGACTGCTTCATATGTCCTGTGTCTAAAGTTTTGTACTATAAGGTCCCCTTTTCAGTGATCGTTTGTACGGTGTTTGTGGAGCATCTGTCCTTTTGCCAGGGTTCACAGTTTGCTGATGGGTGGGGGTACCCTTGAACTGTGATTACTTTTATACAAGTATGTGTTGCAATATTCCTCCATTTAAATAGCATTTTATGTACACCGGGTGCTCATTAAGCCAGCAGTAAGTGGAGATGGTGGGGCTCACCGGTCACTGCGGAAATAGGGGAAGTCGAAGCTGATTTTCTTAAAAGTAATGCTCTGAAACTGAAAAAAGAAAGGAAAGTGTTAAAGCACATAAACACTACAGATTAAGAGCAGACATACTGACAAGACATGTGCTTCCTATGAGAACTTCTTAATATCATGCTACTCTAACAAATGAGGCAGAAAATGAATCTGAAGGTTCTCCTGCGTGTGAAAGTGAACTGAAGGTTCTCCTGCATGTGAAAGTGAACTGAACTGAACTGAAGGTTCTCCTGAAGGTTCTCCTGTGTGAAAGAACTGAACTGAACTGAAGGTTTGCTCTCCCTGGTATACCTGAAAGTGGAGTCCAGCTCCCGTGTGAAAGTGAACTGAATGGCACCGCTGTGGATCATTGGCCCCTCCTTTCCCACAAACAGACCTAGGAGTCAGAGGACCAACCACAGCTCAGAACCACATGCACAGCCCAGCCCAGCCCAGCCCAGCCCAGCCCAGCCCAGCCCAGCCCAGCAGCATGGACCATAAAGCTCATTCACATCTGCTATAAAAGTGCTTCCCACTATCTACCCATAAACATGCAACTATATACATAAGCAATGATAAACATGTTGAGACCATTCCCATGAATAACTCTCCGATTTGAATTGGATTTGCCACCTCTGTGGCGTACCTCCGGCCACAGTGAACAGGACTCCAATGGCCTTGCACAGAAAGGTTTGCAGCCGCACAATTCCTGGGATCTTTACTCCATTCAGATAGCTCTTGATTTCAGGGATTCCTGATCCGGCAGCTACAGGCTAGAGGACAGAGGCAGAAGCCGACAGTCAAAGGCTATCAGACTGAGAGCTACAGACAAGGAAAATATACTCAGTAAAGAGAGGTCTAAGTAAGTATACAGCAACAGAATAGCTCAGACAATATGAAAGCCCAAGTAAACCTGTTTTTCATTGCTACATTTTTTAAATAAACACACAAACAGCATAAAGTACTGTAAGTCATATGCATGACTTACAGTACTGTATGTTGACAGAATGACAACCGAGTAGAAAGAAGTAGAAAACACTAAAGGAAACTGAAAAGATGCTCACACACCAGAAAGCCTTTTGTCTTACCTCAATGAGAACTAAAACACTGGCGATGAAGATGAAGGTCATGTTGAAGGCAAGAAGCTCAAGCAAGGACAGAGCAAGGCATCCTTTCTCAGTACACTCTTTCACAGCTGTGAGGTACGAGTCAAGGGATGACATACAGTAGAGAAAAACAATGTGTAGCTAATGGACACATATGTTACATTCTATCTGCACAGAGGATGTGCTTACTCTCCCTCAGAAGGGATCTAAACCTGCAACCATTTATGTACCAGCCATAAATTATGCCAAATTACTGTTTATGTTACTATCAGAACTCAAAAACATTTGCTTAAAATGCCAATTTCTGGCTGGAAACTTCATACATGCATATACTAAGTGTGTTTAAAATGCATTCATACATTTAGAACATAGGATACATTTTTCAACCAATCTAAATTTCAACTGACTGAAGAGTCGAACGAAAAAATCCACAAAAAGGCCGACCTGTAAAGACAAACAACAGATACATGAGACTTCTGACAGTCATTCAGCAAAAGAAAAATTTACTATAATGTTCAACAACTAGAAACTCAAATGTTCTTATCTTTCAGGTTGATACAGTAAGTTTAATAAAAACCCACTTTGGTTGTGCATTGTTTTTTCCCCCAAAAAAGAAGTGCTCTATGTGAAAACAACCTCAAGAAGTGTGTTCATGCCACTTTTATCCAATACACATCAATTTTGTTTTGTTTAGCTTATTGTTTTTGCTTCCTTGATTTAAATTATCCATTAAACATGGAACAAACAATACTTCTAAATCATACTCAAAACTACATTTTTGAATATAAAAATTTCTTACCAAACCAATGGTGACTCCTATGGCAAAAACAAGCAGCCACTTCACAGCTTCATATTTTTTGGCTTTCTAGATGTGGAAAGAGGTATCACAGGTAACAGTGACTTTAAAGGATTTGAATTAGAAAAGGAGACTCTCCTCCTTGGAAGTCTTACTTAGTACCTTGGCACAAAAAAGATTACACGAGGAATACACCAACACTTAGGGATACCAGGCAGGTCTTCCTTAGTATCTTAAATGGCAATAATCATTTAGTACAAATCTGAACTTCATGTAAAAAGCAGGTATATTAAAAGTTGACATATTACAGTTGGACTTTGTTTGGCTTAATGACTTAAATTAATTTGCTTAACATACTGGCAATACTGTTTAATACATATGAAGTTTATGTTTACTTCAGTTTCTAAAAAGCACCACAGTTCATTCTACAGAATCACCAATCAATGCCTCAATTCTAAGCAAGACCATTAACCAACTTGCTGTGGCAAAACTGAAATGAACTATGAGTTTTTGACACAGGTAAACTATACTCTCCTTCAAGCCTACTGGTTAAACACAGCTGTGCAGTTATTAATTTTCAGTTTCAGTAACTGTACTCATTGAAGGACATTCATTCAGACATTGAAAAAGTTACCTTATTATTCATCCCTTCCAGGACCTCAACATATGGTTCATTGATGCACCTGTCATAATCCAGGCTCTGCAGCAAAAAAAGTAATTAATCATTCCACAACATTACGTGTTCTGCCCTGTCAAAATAGTTAAAAACAACTGGATCAATGATTTAGAGGCTAGACAAAATGCTTTGGGTAACAAATATAAAAAGATAAAATTTTCAACCAATGCTGTAAATTTTTGATAATGCCATAGCAAATCTTTTCTTTCTTTCAGTTTCATTTAAGACTGAATTAAAAACTTGATTTCAAATGCCCATTTAAAAGTCAGAATTAAAAGGCTATTGCTCATTGTTTTCCCCCAATATTTAAAAGTTACATATCTTCTTATGTCAATATTGATGTATTCTGTCTCACCTCATAGTCTTTCCTCGGCAGAATTTCATCTTCCTCTTCATGGGTTTCACCTAGAATTGTCTGATAAACAATCATATGATTAAAAGGGGTGTTTTGGGCTACTTAAAATAAACGAATAATCAAAACATTTCTGTATTACACAGATGTAAGCACAATGTGTGATTGAATGATCAATTATGGAAATATAATTCAAACTATTACGACAGTAGGCTCACCACAATTCAGCACCTCAACACTGTATTTCAGTTGTATCTTTCAATGGGGTGATAGCCTCATTAGCAGTACGGCAGGCTAGGCTGAAACACCCCTCGTGATCTCAGTCCCCCTGACACGAGGCAGCTGGGATGAACCAGTGCAGACCACTTAATTAACAATACAAGCAATGTTGTTCAGGTTCACATACATAACTACTGGACCTTGAAAAATGTAAACGTTCGTTAAATTTCAGCCAAGCCATGAAATAATATTGGCAACCCGTTGGAAGAACAGAAGCTAGCCACCTGGATGCACAAAATGTAATGAAATCTATTGATCACCGCAAACAAAGCGAATCGCCTATGCCAGATGTCTTCCCAGCCACCCACCCTTCTCAGAGACACGTTTCCACTAACAAAGTAGTTGCTAAAATGTACCATTTGTTACTAATAGTAGAACAAGCTACCCTGGTGATGTTATCACGCGTATTGTAACAACCAATTATCGCCTGATGGCAATCCACACACACTTCAGCGTAATATTGCATCAACAGGCATAGAGGGAAATGCTACTGTCCATCTAAGTAGTTTCATTAGCTAGCAGCTCAACAAGCCAAATTTGCTTGCTAACGTTAGCAAGGTAGCTAACAGTAAATACTATGTTATTTGCCGGGAGGCTATTTATTGGACAGTGGCATATCTAGCAAGATGCTATTCAGGCACACAAAATGTGAACAATACATATTTGCAAATATTTTAACCATTCAGATAGATGGCTAGCTAACTTTATTACCAGTAATGATCTTTCAAACTAGCAGCAATAAAATTAGCTATGATTTAGCTAGCGAGGGAGGGTGTTAGCTAGGTTGCCCTCTGAACCTTACGTCTAATATTTAGGTAGGTAATAGGTAAATATTTTAAACACAGCAACATGTGGATGATCACATCGTGTCTGCTTAAGGAACAGCCTCTGATAAAGTCCAACACCCATCATACCAGCTCCTCCGGGGTCCTGGTCTCCCCATCCCTGCAGCAGCACTGACAACACAGACAGCTCCCACAGCACGCCATCTTCACTGCCTCATCACCCGTCTGACAACATTCATGTCATGTGATGCACAAAAGCCTCTACGGTTTTCTGTCACGTGGTGAAACTGCAAGAAAAAGGCACAAAGCTCGGCAGTTGGCCACAATTTCGCAGCGAACTGTTTCAGAACGAGTCAAAATAAAAGTCCTACAAATAAACGCTGAAAACTATCTAAAACAAGTATTTCACAAGAAGAAAAAGGAATGGAAATACCATGCTGATGATAAACTATTATCCCTCTAATGTTACTTTTGATTACAAAAAAAAAAAAAAAAACAAAACCATAATGCTAAATTTAGCAAGATACTTATAGTTATTTAGACTACCTAGTTATGGTTAGCAAGATTTCGAATGGTTTAGTTTAAAATAATGTTATAAAAGAATACAGTTTTTAACGATTTAATCCATCGATCCAACGATAGTGATCTTTATGCTGTAAATTAAGTGGTAATTAAATACTGATATAGCCTACAGAAATTAGCACATGGTGATTAGGTGTGGTTGACGTTTGATATGATTTCCGGATATACGACATTTTGAACAAATAATTCTACTTTGGCTTTATATGAATGGCCTGTATTCTGAAAATGTTGTATTTATTAAAAAAGTGTAGCCTATTTATTTTAGACTTTTATTATGGTTATTATTAAGAAGAAGAAGAACACGAATCATCCTTGTCAAAAATCAATTATTATCATGAAAATAGGATACAAAGTAAGATAAAAACAAGACCAATGGTATAAGCAGAATAAATCAACATGAGAACAATGAAAATAGTACAATAAAGCAAGAGGTCAAAGCATGGTTAATAAAAAGGGTGGAAAAGCAACCATAGAAGATACATGCAGAGTGGGAAAAAGATTTTTTTGTTTGCTTCAACAATTGCATACAGATTGTACAGCTATCATTCACTCCCATTTGGCAAAGTTATCCAAAGTCTAGGAGCATTAAACAGATAATACGATACTGCTTCTTGTACTGTACTTTCAGTACTGCCTTTGCTGGACATAATGTCACTATGTAATGGGGATATTCTGAGAACCTCAGAGACTCTAGTAACTGGATCCAATGTCATTTATACCAATTTTGCATCATAGCAGTAGCAACAGCAAGTCAACCTCATTGTAGGCTATACAATATATGGACACATGACAATTTAGCCATGTCCTCACTATTTGATTGTTCAGTACTGCCTTTGGTGTAGATAATGCCACTACATAACAGGGGTATTCTGGGGACATCAGATACTCTAGTAACTGACCCAACTGTCATTTATATCAGGTTTGCATCATAGCACTAGCAACAGTGCATTGATGTCAAGTACAGCTGATGGAGGCCACAGGCAATTTAGTCTACTGTTGCTAGTACTATGAGGCAGAATTGATATAAATGACACTGGATCCAGTTACTTGTGCAGAGAAGATAACTTTCAGAGATTGTTCACCGTAACCAGCTACTTATAACATAGGTGACATATTTTGACATTTCATTTCATTTGAGAATGAAAATGAGAATGATTTTTGAATCATTTATATTTTATTTCAACTCAAATGACTCAAAACTAAGGGCCCTATGATGATCTTAGTTTTGAGAAACCAAGCCTAATCCACCAAGTACAGTAGGGTTTGAAAAGGGAATGGAGAACATTATTAGTGTTTCTTTTCTGTACCAATAGCATAAGTTCATACCATTATCATATCTAACTTTATCCCCACTTAATCAAGTTTCAGAACTTTTTTTTTTTTTTTTAGCATTTTATGAGTGACTTCAACTGTTTTCATTTGTCCCATCTATTGTCCCTATGTTCAACTTTTGTGAATTGAAAATGCTGAAATAACATAATAACATAGAACATTGTCTTGTGTGCATGAGTTGATTGAATGACCATAAAAAGAATATTTAAGGAACCTCTGTTGTGCATGAGTCATCTGTATTAAGATGTTTTAAAAAATATAAAACATGGTTGACAGTGATGTGGTCACTGTCATTACCATCACAATGAACAAACTGCTGAACAATATATTTTTTTCTGTCAATAGCTGACACATTTGTTCATCTCATGATCCAGTACATTATTGAGATTATTATGTTATATAATAACAAAATCATATGTAAAAATAACCACCAAATATTAACTCAATTCCAAACAATATATATATATATTTTTTTTTTGCCATTTACCCCTATTGTGTAACATTTAACAATGTCCATTTTTATGCTGTGATAAAATTGTGAAAATGTGTTCTTTCGCATGTCATTCATTGGGAAACATGTAAAAGCCATGTAATACCAGGTAAAAAATACTGATGATGTCATTTTTCTTTCTGAAAATATTAAAAATGCCACGCATCATGAGGGTTAAAGTTGTATCAAATAGGAAGTGCAAAAAGTGCTGACTACATGGCCTTCCCTCCAGATTGAGTCATCTGAACTCAACACCATTGAAAATCTTTGGGGATATTTTAAAAGGGAAAAGACTAAAAATACTGTCACATCCCAAGAAACTCTTTTGGATGCTCTTATAGAATAGAGAAGATTCTCAAATTCTGCAAAAAAACTAAAACAGAAACCATACAGAGTGCAAGTTGTGATTAAGCCAAACGGTGGACATATTGAGTATTGTGATATTAAACAAAATAATAACAATGTTAGTATCTGTATTAGAGGAAAACATGCAAAGCACATCACAAGCAGAGTTGGAGATTAAAAAACAGTTTAAACCCGTCTCATGATGGAAACCTTGAAACCATTTACTTTATGAATCTGTAATTCTGATCAAACCATTGGTCAGTCGGTTTTGTAGAAAATAACATTAAAAAACAGAGATTTGTGATGAACCGTTTTGATGAACCGAGCTGAATTCTCTGCTATGTAACGCAGATGGCACATGACGGGCATTGTAACAGAAAAGATGTGCAACCACCGCCCAGCATCGCAGCGAAGGGCAGCTGCCATTCAGCACTAAATAACAGAGGTCCTGTACCTTGTTTTTACATGTTTGGTAAACATGACAAGCAGGTTTTCCCTTTAAATTACCACTAGTTTCATCCTCTGTATAATAGCATAAGACATGCTGAAACCTCAGCCCGAGGACTTCAAAAATAGCGGTGCTCTCACTCTTCATCACAAGTTGCTGTACTGCATACGTGCCAGCGTGCACAGTGCCTGAAGCCTGCTTGCGATCTCAACGTTTCGGGAATCTGAAGCGTTGTCTTTAAACCCTATTACGTACGGTGTCACGTGATTCTTTGTATATGCCTTCCGAGGGGCACATTTCTCCTGCACAGTCGTCCGTCTTTTTATAAGCTGCATGTCGTTATGAATGATCATAACGGGTGTCAGACAATTGCAGGGAAAGATCATCTCAGTCACATATCGAAACGCTTTGAACGATTCCAAGTGGCAGTTGGAGTTGTAAAATAACAAGGTATGTACATTTCACAGTGGCTGTATGTCTTTATTAGATAGATTAGTAAACTGTCTAGCTTGCTAGCATCGAGCACGCTAGCCATTTTTGTACTACCTATCGTAGCTATGCGATTCTTTGTATGAATGAACACATATTCTGTAAATAACTGTATGGCAGATTATACCACTAGATCACGAACAGATACCTGTCTACAGAACAGTTTAGTCGGGTTACCAAAGAATTGAAAAATGACATCATACAAGCTTTTACAACCAAATTGGTTTTCTTTTAGCGAGGTAGATGGGTAAGCTATAGCGAGCTAACTAAATTCCTATCCTGAATTGAATCCATTCTCCTAATAGAAACAAGTTTTCTTACCGAGTGTCATATTAGTAAATGGGAGCTGAACTACATTAATCAGAAATGCGCTAATATTAACATATCTGTACAGTACGTTGTAAACATTAAGCAATCTTAATGTGAAGATACAACACTATTAAACATTAGTACATTTTGTGACCGTGTTACATGGTGTCTAACTGTTGTGCATTTATTTGGATTGGGATGACAACTTTTCTTGGTTACAGGCTGTCAGGGCATACCACATACCTATAAAGCAACCAGTTTGCCAGTTTAATAAAATGTGCTCTGGTCTCAAAATTTTAAGTCTCACCCTAGGTAGATATCTATCGCAACAACGGCATCATGCCTTTAGATCCGTTGTAACCACTAACAATAGTAAACCAGCAGCGGGACACGGAGCAGATTACATCATGACTTTCAACATCTAGAAATATGATCTTATTTTAGCAAATGGAACATGTTAAAACAACTATTTACTGTATACCATATACCTCAGCTTCGATTAATACAATTACCCTGCTTGGTGGGATAGTATGTGTGAAAATGTAATGAGCAAAATAGGTAAAACAGGTCAGTGCACAGTGAGGCATGGGTGATGGGGCAGGAACGCATCCTGTACTAAGAAGGCTTTTTCACTAAATATCTATACTTCTGTAGTCTCAGATTCAGTCTAACATGTTAACATATTTTCGCTGTATCAAATGAGTATGTATGAAGCTCTCTTGTTAAATACACATTTTAAAGCATGCTTAAGCACTCTGGTCTGCCAGTCTGCATTAAATAAACATACATTTCTGTGTAAGACCATCATATTAGAAAGCAGAACTTTTCATCTGAACAGAGATGAGAAAAAACATACTACTTCTTTGGGTATCTCTCTGGCAGTTTGTGCACAGTGACCATTGGTTAGAAACTGAGGTAAAAGCAAGGGAGTTTTTCCAGGGCTTTCAAGCAGTTAGCCTTCTAGTAGCCCCCCTTCATGTACTTTTGCTAGATTTGAAGGTATATGTAGCTGCAATAGGCTACATTGTGTATCTCAGTAAAATAATTACAATAACAGTAAAGTAATCACTGTTTTGTTATACTTCAGGAGTAGCAGCAGTCATAATAAAGTTTAAAGCTTTTGGTTAGTCTGATTTTACATTACATTTCAGGCATTTTGCAGATGCTCTTACCCAGAATGACTTATAACTCAAGTGCATTGTCAGGAATGAGAGAGCTATAAGTATTTGAGTCGGGTATAAATCCCAAGTGCCAGAAGGGATTGCATAGACTTACACCTGTTAGACCTCAAAAATGACCTGTTGAGAAAGTAACGTGCCTGATTTGTGAGTGTAACGTGTCTGTGCCCTGGTGTAGGTTACCTCTGGGATCATGGTGAATCAGGTACAGCGTGTGGATGGAGGGTGGCAGGCCAGTAAGAGTGACTCGAGTGGGGCAAGCAACAGCGGAGGCGAAAGCTCTAAGGAAAGCTCCCGGTGCTCCACGCCTGTGTTAGATGCTGACCGCACCGACCGGCTGCGTGACAAAATGAGGCGTCGGATGGAGTCCGGAGATCACTGGTTCTCCTTGGAGTTCTTCCCTCCTAGAACATCTAGTGGTGCCGTCAATCTCATCTCCAGGTCAGTATGATGCCTGTGCATGGCAGTCTTCTTGAAGCTACCACTCGTTGTCATGATTATTTATTGACATCATTATTTTGGATTACTTTTACATAGAAACTTTTATAGCTTTAAAAGTGTTCTTCAGTTCTTGTGCTATTGTTAAATAGTATAGCCTTCATTAAGCCTTCCAACTCAGCAATTAGTATCTAATTTTACTGTCTGTTATTAATGTTACAGTAATGGGTTGCATTTATTTAGTTGATCTCTATTTTATACCAATCCCTTTGGCACTGGGTGGCTCAATTTGCAGCTCTGCCTGCTTGAATCAAAGTAATTTTTGCCAGAATATGTTCCACACATGAGCTGAAAAGGAGAATGGGAAATTTATTCGGGTAGTTAGATCTTACAGTTAAATTGAAAGAACCAGATTAAGAATTTAGGCAGAACACGTAACACTGGTTGATGAGTTGTTATGTTGTACTGAAGATAACGTCAACCAGGCTAACATCAAATAATTCATGTTTCACTTGTTGAGGGTTTTTAACTGTCTTGTTTTGTAGGTTTGATCGTATGGGGTCAGGTGGACCTCTCTTCATTGATATTACCTGGCATCCAGCGGGGGATCCTGGATCAGACAAGGAGACGTCATCCATGATGATCGCCAGCACAGCTGTCAACTACTGCGGCCTGGAGAGTCTCCTGCATCTGACCTGCTGTAACCAGACCAAGGAGAAGATCACTGCACATTTGAACAAAGCCAAACGCCTGGGCCTCAAGAACATCATGGCTCTCAGGGGAGGTATGGCTGTTTAAGACACGTCTTCGCTTATTAATCTTTGGTGCACCTACTTCAGGCTGGAACTGTAGCTGGATTTTTGTTTAAATATATGAAGGGGAATGTTGATTTGTGTCTTTATGCTTCACCTCTAGACCCCATGGAGGACAGATGGGAAGAGGAGGAAGGAGGTTTCAGTTATGCTGTAGAGCTGGTTAAGCACATCCGCTGCGAGTTTGATGACTACTTTGATATCTGCGTTGCTGGTAAGATTCCTGGAAGCCTCTGTAACAGTTAACAGTTTTGCCTCTTGTTTGAGTGTGGTGATAATGTACTGTGTTAAATGAGAAACCTCCAGATCTAATGTAGATGGGTTTGTTTTCTTCGTCCCGGTGATGGAAAAAGGATACCCCACGGGTCATCCAGAGGCTGAGAGCTATGAGGATGACCTGAGGCACCTGAAGGAGAAGGTGGATGCTGGGGCTGATTTCATCATCACTCAGCTCTTCTTTCGGGCAGAAACCTTCCTAAAATTTGTCAAGGACTGCAGGGCCATTGGTATCACCTGCCCCATTCTACCTGGAATCTTTCCAATCCAGGTACCCAGAACAAAAGTGCACATTGTTAAAATTAGGTGAAAGTACTGGTAAATGCTTAAGATTGTTGGATAGTCATTTTTCTGTACCACTTATGGATTGGTTGAAGAGTCAGTGTTCTACATGTGGGGAATTGAATACCTTACTAGAATGATGCAGAAGTAGTTAAGGTGTTGCATGTGTTGACTGTATTTCCCCCATCTTGAATTTGTGACTTTCAGGGTTACCAGTCCCTGCGACAACTAGTGAAGCTCTCCAAGTTGGAGGTACCAGAGGAGATCACACAGGTGATAGAGCCCATCAAAGACAACGATGCTGCCATTCGAAACTATGGCATCCAACAGGCGGTGGGCATGTGCAAAGTACTTTTGGAGAGCGGGGAGGTCCCAGGCCTCCATTTCTACACATTGAACAGAGAGGTGGCCACAATTGAAGTCCTGCGACAGCTGGGGCTGTGGATTGAGGATCCCAGGTTTGTGCTTCCAAGTGTTTTTTCTCTCATTCAGTCTGTGTATGGTATTCATTTACACTCATCATGTGGGAGCAGATTAAAATCATGCAAAACATAAAGAAACTCTGTAGCACTTTCATCTGATAGTGAAGACTCTGATAGTGAATACTTGTCCTTTATGCTTGAAGGCGACCACTTCCCTGGGCTATCAGCGCCCATCCAAAACGCAAAGTGGAGGATGTCCGGCCAATCTTCTGGGCCTCAAGGCCTAAGAGCTATATCTACAGAACTCAAGACTGGGATGAGTTTCCCAATGGGAGATGGTAGGTTTTTTCCCTTGTATTGAACAGTATATAGTTTGTTGGGTAGTTCCATCCTGAACGCACAAATCTGTGAAATTGTGTTATTCTCCCTACAGAAGTTATGCAAGTTTTATATTCCTCATTTCTTGTTATCACTTTCACATTAAGTGTATGTCGTCCTCTTAACTAGCAGACATGCATAGTGCAGAATTGGTTTTGTATAATAGGATAAGGGGAAAGCATAAATCCTGATTTTGTCAGTGGGAACCAATGGATCACATCCATTTTTTGGAAAGGGCTGTTTCCTTGAAGGAAATTTGATCAGATTTTATTAACACTTCACAATCAGGGGCAACTCTTCCTCTCCTGCCTTTGGTGAGCTGAATGATTACTACCTGTTCTACCTGAAGAGCAAGTCATCCAAAGATGACCTCCTTCAGATGTGGGGGGAGGAGCTTATGAGTGAGGAGAGTGTTTTTGAGGTGTTCACCAGCTACATCACGGCCCAGCCCAACCGAGGGGGACACAAGGTAATGGAACTGTTTACCTACTTATCTTTGCCTGCAGAATGATAGGGCCAAAGTCCATGCCCTCACTTATACACTTTTGCACAATTGTTGAACTCTTATTATATTATTTTTAAGGTGATGTGTTTGCCGTGGAATGATGACCCTTTGGCCCCAGAGACCAACTTGCTTAAGGATGAGCTTGAGAAGGTAAACCGACGCGGCATCCTGACCATCAACTCCCAGCCCAACATCAACGGCAAGCCCTCTTCTGACCCCATTGTGGGATGGGGCCCCCCAGGAGGTTACGTGTTCCAGAAGGTGCGAGACACTGGACCTACCCACTGTGATTTGTGATGTCATTACAATCATCATTACACAGTGTTCCTCCAAGTTATGTTTTAACATATTAACCAGACAAAACTGCACAAGCTGGAAAACTGTGAAGTTACTCTTCAATTGGGCTTGTTTATTGAGGTTTTAAAAGTCTGACCACTTTAAAAGGTGCTACCTTGATTTATTAACCAACAGGCTTACCTGGAGTTTTTCACATCGAGTGAAAATGTGACTGCACTCTTGAAAGTGCTGAAGAAATATGAACCCCGTGTAAACTACCACATTGTCAATGTCCAGGTACATTTTTTTTTGCTCATCACAGCCTCTAAATAGGAATCTTGTGCTGACTGAGGTAATGAGTTGACAGTCTCCTGACATAAGTGTAATTTGTATTATTAGGGCAAGAACACCACCAATGCCCATGACATGCAGCCCAATGCTGTGACCTGGGGCATATTCCCCGGCCGGGAGATCGTGCAGCCAACGGTGGTGGATCCAGTCAGCTTCATGTACTGGAAGGTAAGGTTATCACAGCTTGATATGTTAGTGAAATAATCTGTCAAGTAGTAAGTTGTGTCCAACAGCAGTTTCCCCGTCTTTGTTTTCTGCAAGCATATTGAATATTGTGATTGTATGCACAATAAAAAAGATGAACGTTCAAGGCTGTAAAAAGAAATTTGCTGTATTAAAACTGGAAGCCCCTGATAAAAAAGCTGATGGGCTCTTTTGTGATCGGTAGGATGAGGCCTTCGCCCTGTGGATTGAGCAGTGGGCTAAACTGTATGAGGAAGAATCGCCATCCCGCATGATCATCCAGTACATTCATGACAACTACTACCTTGTGAATCTGGTGGACAATGACTTCCCTCTGGACAACTGCCTCTGGCAGGTGATCGATGACATGTTCGAGCTACTGGACTCGCCCCCAGAAAATCTGGAATAAACTCCTAGCTATCATTTTCATAGCCCTGTGCCAGTGCTGCTATAAGAACCTCATAACTTTTAAATCTCAAAACTCTAATAAATAATGAAAGTGACAGTATACAATGTATACTTTTAAAGTCCCTGTTTTTAGATGGTGAGTTTTAGGTAGTCTTTTTTTAATGTTATGGAATGTTAAATGGAACAGTCAGTGATGGGAAGGGAAATGAAACAAGAAGCTAAAGTCTTGTTACTAAAAGAGACTGATTAATACACAAACTATGCAGGTCAGATGCAAGCACCAAACCTTCAGCAGTGCTTTTTTCAAAAAGGACTAATTTCAATGAAAGCAATGCTGAGCATTTTTTATATGTGAAACTGAGATTGTTTTTACCTGCAGACTCATTTTATGCCGATGATGTTTGTGAATGAATGTTTGTGATTAGTTTTAAACATTTACCTCGTTATACATACTACAGTTGTACATGAAGTGTTTCACATACTTCCAGAGAACTGGAAAGTACAACAGTACTTAAGGTAAACATGGCTATGATCAGAATCACCATGTTCAGCTTTATTCATTGCTGCTTAAGTCTTAATTTTACCAAAGTTTGAATACTGGGAAACTTGAAGAAGTCAACCAAAAGTCATGGTTGTGCAAAGCAGTGAATGAGAATTAGCTTTTGTGATTACTGTTGTAATCTGCTACAGAAAATGGTTGGTTCAAGTATTTGCCTTATTTGATACATTTGTGTGGTTTTGTTTCTTTCTTGGGTTTTTATTTTGTACGAAGCCTTAACTAACAGATCTTCATAGCAGTTTTGTGCTTGATGATTTTTAACTGTTTTTTTATACATTTTGTTCTCATATTTATTACCATGCCAATGGTAAGCAATGCTTAATAAACAGATGCTCTCAGTGCACCCTTGTCATCTTGAAATTGTCAATGTTTTCAATCTTTGAAGGAGGAGCACCAAATATGTTTGTAGCTCATTCTCATGATAACCAAATTTGCTGTTACGGTATGATTATTTCTTGAATTCCTGGTCAACACTGCATGCTAGTTCACACATTGGTAGTTTCTGTGAAAATCCAAAAACCTTTCGTTTTGGTGAAGCAGTTATACATTCCACTGTTTTTGAAATGGCAGAAATGGCATAAAAACACCTGTTACTGTAAGTGAAATGCCTCCATCTTCCTGGACAACTTGGTAACAGAACTGATGTCTGACAACCCAGCAATATTATTAATGTATTGTCCCTACATTCTTGTGCATGAAATAATGTATATCCAACACCAACCAAATCAATTTCTTAATTTCCTTTACTCATGTTTCAACAAAGACCCACATTTTCATATTAAGCTCTAAAAACATAATTTGCTTTTAATTTTGTTCTTTAATCACAACAATCTCATGCAAACCCCAGAATGCATAACTCTACAGTTCTGGGTTATAGAGGGGAGCTAAGGCAACAAGACCACTCAATTTCTAAATAAAATCTACTTCAAGTTTAGATGGCTCATTTCATCACTTGAACATAATTTGTGAGTTCTTGTTGAGACTGTACACAAACACTTGTTTCAGAGTCAGAAATCAAGTAATTAAATCCCTGAGGATGAAAAATGTTCAAAGCAAAAATAACTTTAAAGTATTTATATAATGGATTATTATGGATTTAGGAAAACTATGATGATACTGGATATTACTGTTCCATTGCAACAGCATCCATAAGCATGTTTCTATGAAAACAAATAATATCTACAAAGCACAATAATGTGTCTCAAAAAGTGTGTTCTCTTTCAGTTCCATACTCAAGTTTGGCCAATAACTGAAAAATGGATGCATTCATTCAAAAATCACAGAGAAGCTGTGGAATAAATAAAATTTGTATTGGAGAGATGCTATGCTCTGATACAGTACTGGACAGTGCTGTTTGTAGGACCAGTGACCTGACCTCTTCCACACTTGTCTGCTTCACAAAAGTCCTAATAAATGTGTAGGATCAAGGGTTAATGAGATATTGATTCATGAGAGGGTGTTGTTACAAAGTCCATGACCACGTTTACCCCTACCAAATTTGGAGGACTGGGTATTTCCAAAATGACAAAGGATGAAACCATTTAGATCAGGAAAAGCAGGGATTGGGCATAATTTCATCAGCTGACTTTGCGTTGTGCATGATGTTATAGTGTCCTCAAACACATGTTGGCAAGAGTACAACAAAGTGCATTCTTATCTATCAGATTTTATGACCTTGAGCCACTTACATGTCACTGCCTGGCTCCAGTTCAAATTTTAGCACATATGACCCAGTGTCAACACCGGGTTTCCAAGTTCAATATGACTCACATAACATGAACAACCACACTGTAATTAAAGCTAAAATTATATGAATAATATATTTAATGTACCCCCAGTTCCCCATTCTAAACAATAATTTAAAAATCAAACCTGCGTAATATCTACTACGTAGCTTCTTCATGAATTTAAGTCAGTCAAGCTGCTGTTATTTTTATAAAAGGCCAGTTTTTTTAAGTAGCAGGTGGGAGGCTTGCAGCTGTAGTGAGCAAATGGGTCAAAGTGCACAACTTTGTGCTAAAGCACAGCACATCTAATGAGAACTCTTGGAAAGTGAAAAGTTCAATTGTGCAATGCCACTGAACCATTGGGACAGGGGGTCAGGCTTACACCATGTCACTCCTAGAGAGGCACACCTTGCTTTGTAATAGAACAGAACTCTGCACTGCCTTGTCCTTGCGTGACTGAGACTGTGACTATGATAAAACCATGAAAAAAAAAAGAAACATGACCAACAATCTGTATTTTTCCTCTTTTATTAGATAAGAAGTACTGTGCAAGCATTGTTCTGAGTGGTCATGTTTACAGACTCCCAAGACTCTAAAGACTCAGATACAGTCTGTATCTGGTACAGCTGGTGCTGCTGCTGTGACTAATGTGACACTAAGAATCTATTTTAATAAAGCTCTGCTGGATTTTAACAGCTGGCTCCTTTAGGGTAGTGAGGTAGCATTTGCTGGACAGTGTAGCTATACCTTATGCAATTACACATCTTTCCTTTTGAAGAAATCCCCAGATACCCCTTTTAGTATCTACACATAGCCTGCCTAGTATTTTTAGCCATGGGTCAAGCTCTCTACATGAGGAGACACATTCTGTGTGTGTGAGAGTGACCTTGATGACATTTGTTCATGTGAACGGGGACTTCTTTGCAATGTGCATTTTTTCATTCTGGATACAGAAATGGATCAGCACCAGGGAGTACAGTGACTGTGCAATGGAGCGCAGGCTGGGAGCTGTTTCGACAAAGGGGCTCTACAACTATACACAGAACCACACTGAAACAACAACCCCCCCGAATCAGCTGGGAACCATCACTTTCTGAATGGAAGCTTCTGGACCGGCTGCACATCAAAAGACGTTCACATGGCTCTCTGCATGTTTTAAACTGGTTTTTAACATCGAACTCCATAAACAGTTCATTTACAATGTTTATCTTAACATTGGGCATGTATGGAATCAACTGGGGACACAAAAGAAACAAAAGAAAACTTCAGAAACAAATACAGTCACTTCAACACCCTGAATTACAATATGCATGTCAAACACATGCCCATGGGATATGGCAGTCCTGAATCAGAACAAAAAGAATCAGCACAGAAAACATGCACGACTGTTTATAGCTTTGAGAGTATTTTAAGGCTTGGGCAGTGTGTGTGCATGTGCATGTGCATGGAGTTGGTGTGTTGGTAGTAACCTATATCAAATAATTATTTGAACTTTAGCCATTTGGACACCATCAAACCCCTGCAAATGACTGATTATTAAAAACGTTATTTCAGAAATATTTATAACAACATTCTTTCATGAATTTTCAATTTATGTTAGTAACATACCTTATAGAATATCCTCAGGAATATGCATGTGTGTTTTCAGTTTTTACCAGCATTTAAATAGTTAAAGTATTTTAAACATGCGTTAGACGTGGGATTGGCTGGAGCTGTGCTGCTTCTTGCTCGATTGTCCGTCTGTCAGAGACCAACAGCTCCGCATTGATGTAGGCCAAAGGGTATGGTCCCGCCACATGCTAAAGGCCTGTGAGCACATTCCAACAAAGCAGGACAGATTACACCTTCTGTGTACACTCATGTTACATCATTAATGTGCAGCTTAACTCCTGAGCCTACCAGCATAATGAACATCTGTAAAGACATAGTCTATGCAGTAGACATTTATTAATCACAGTACACCATGGGTCATCCAGAACATATATTCTGGGGTTCCAACTTAGTGTAAAAATGTTCGAAAATTATCTGGCACACATAGTGAAGTTCATTCTAAAAACCTGTCAGGTTCTTAACCTGAAAATAAATGAGTCAAGCTCATGCCTGTGAGAAGAATGAGGTGGATTTTTTTTATTGGCAGTGTGCACTATAAATGCTGACCTGGGCTAGCAGTGCACGGCTGTGTTGGGTCGCAAAGGCCATGGACACTCTGGTCCTGATGTGCCTCTTCCGCCAGGTCAGCCACACCTGCTCCTGCAGTTTGTGTGCATACTGGAGAGAGACCAGAGTTAGGAATGGCCACCCTTCCTCCATTGCTGAAGCTATTGTGACCCTTCTTAAAGTACAATATCACATTCATCTCCACACATGGGAATGCTTTTTCTAAAGCACTGTTAAAAGGAGGCTACATTGCTCAATCAGAAGCTTATTACATACTGAACAATTTTCTGGTCATTTCGTTTAGAGCAAAACAGAGTTTGAAACACTAATGCTCAGAAATCATGGTCACAGATTTATTCCTTATTTGTTACGTTTTATTTCTTTATCAGTCTTACTGCAAATATCATTGTGTGTAACATTATATTCTGAAACCTCCCAATATGTGAAAGAAACAAATAGCCCAGTTCACCATGTGTCTGAAGAGGACTGAAGCTGCAGTCTGGTTCCTCCATGTGATCCAGAAGAGCCGAGTAAAACTTCTCTCAAACTTCTGCACCAGGACCCACTGTCGCCACCTCTTCAGGTACTTTCGACTGTCAGGGGTCACAGGTCACACATTGGAATCACTGAGAATTCAGTACTTGACACCTTATTACTTTATATGTTATTCATTCAGTGGTTTCTCAGTCATTTACCTGAGTCTGGACCTGGCCGAATCCTCCTTCTCAATACAATTTCTGCTGTGCTTTGTAAGGACTTTCTGAGCCCAATGAGAAAGGTACTTCTTTGAGAGGTAGAGGGAGCGACACTTATGAGCCTGAACCTGATTTACAAGGACAGGGGAGAGGAGACCCAAAAACATTTCAACATACTGTTAAGTCAAAAGATGATATAACAGTATATCAATGCAACATCTAATCATGAGAACAGATCATTCAGCCCATCTGAGTTCTGTTATCCCAAAGTCAAGAGGACATCCAGCAGTGCATCAAGCCTGGTCTTGAACACAAAAAGAGGAGATTTCTTTATTTTGACATTAGTAAAGACACAGTCAGAGAAATGTTTTAAAACGTAATAGAATTTTGTCTGCCAAATACCTGAAGCATAAAAGGTACTGTCGTCATACAAGAGGAATAGTATTTCAGGAAGAAATACTTACAAAGGGCAGCACTGTGAAAAGAAATTGCTTGGCAAGAACATATTTCCTCCAAAATTGCATACAAATGCTCTGTAGGGAAAGTATAGATATACTGGCAATACCCCAGTAAGCTGTATTGTATTAGTAACATCAGTACTGTACAAGCATGTTTTCCAGTATTTATGGCTGCTCATCCCTGTAGGCCCTTTTTGGGGAATGAGGTGTGGCAAATGATCCACAGGCACTGTCATTGGACAGAGAAGAAGAATGTTGTGGATCTCTTGACAGAACTTCATATTTTCACCACTATTAATCAATGACTGTGGCACCAGCCTGATAGGTCAATGGTTATAATGAATATATGGTCAACTGGAAAGCAATAGAAAATATGTATTTAATATTTGTTGACATTGTGGTTTATTTCATAAACTGTGGTTTGACTCATATTCCTTCATAAATTCCATTCTCTCTTCACTGACATAATTTATATGCTTTGAAGCTGCTCTTCCCTAGGGTTAATTACATAGCTAACCTCTTTCTCACATATTTTTCATGTCGATGTCCGTATTTCTGCTGACGTAGGGCTGAAGTTGCCGAAGGACACAAAGCCAGAGCCCCTTCTAGGATTCCCATATCCATCCAATTTTAAGAGCTGTTCTGTTGCTCACATTGCTAACAGGGTAGATCTGAAGGTGAATAAATGTCTGACTCATACCTTGAATGCACCAGCGGGTAAAACAGCTGAACCACAAAGCTGCTCAAACCTGGTTTTGGCAGCATTTAATCCAGATAAGCATGATGTGACTCATTCTAAACATGTCTCTGTCTTGAAAGAACTTTTCCTGGTTCTTAGAATATTAATGTTTCTTGGAAAACTAATGACTTTTGAACTGTGGCCCTTCTCAACGTGTTGAGTTGCCTTGAACAAAGGCACGTTCTGTGAATGCTGTCAATATGTTACACTTAGTGTATGCCAGTTCAGGTAATAATAATCCCTAATAATAATAAGAATCCCATGACGTGTCACAACAAATCTAACATAGCCTTACTGAACGTTAATATTTAAGCAACCTTGGTTTTAAGCTTTTGAGCTACTCAATAAAATGTGGTGATGTTGACTTTTCATTGGACTACCCTTCATGGGACTTCCCTTGGAGCAGATGAATATATTATTTTTTACCAAAAGTGTATCAGTTACATAACTTTGATACAACCATGTCTCTGTGACTCTGACACATCCAACACACACACTAACCTGGTGATGCCATAACCCGAGTGATGTAGTCAATAGTCTCCTCTCCTGTCTCAGTCTCACTTTCTGTGTCTTGAAGTGCAAGGCCTGCTGGGATAGGGCATACTTCCTCCAGGTGGTGAAGGC
Source organism: Albula goreensis (assembly GCA_022829145.1). Lineage (NCBI taxonomy): Eukaryota > Metazoa > Chordata > Actinopteri > Albuliformes > Albulidae > Albula > Albula goreensis. The sequence continues at coordinate 15,001,696 of CM040752.1, forward strand.
AGCATATAGCCGAAGGGAGCAGAGCTGTCCCTGTACAGCACTTAAAAAATGTCTGTGTGTGTCTACAGCCAGCTTCCACTCACGAAGACACCTGCACAAGAGGAAGTGATATATATATATATATATATATATATATATATATATATATATATATATATATATATATATATATATATATATATATATATATATATATATATATATATATATATATATATATATATATATATATATATATATATATATATATACATAATCCATTCTCTATTATCCTCTAGCCAAGCGGTCCCCAACCTTTTTTGCACCATGGACCAGTTTCATGCAAGACAATGGGGGGGGTGAGGTTCACGTGCAATATAATTTAATTATTACATACCCTACAGACAAATGTAAACAGCACAGACAGCAGCGGTCATTTTTCAAAATAAAATACCTTAGGGACAACTTTAAATAAAAAATTTTTTTTTTTGCGGCCCGGTACTAAATGACCCACGGCCCGGTACTGGTCCGCGTCCCGGTGGTTGGGGACCCCTGCTCTGGCCAATCTGTTAGTTCACCTTACACATAAGATCACATACTCTTTCAATGGCTTATACAAGGGTCAGTCAGGGCACATGAACATGATATACATTTTATTAATAGAAATTTATGATTGGACATATATAAATATATCAGGGCTCTTAAATGTTATATGGGTATTTCAGATGGTGCTTGTGGACTGAATCAGGGTTGCCATTTGCTGACAGTTGTGCATTGCCTTTCCCCTATTATTAAAACCAATGTCCAAATAAGATCATGCATTGATGTATAAAAATGTACGGTCAGTCTCAAAATAGACATACCTGTTGTTTATTATGCTCAGAATGAATTATCAACATTACGTAACTTCTTGTTTGTCATGTGGTAACTGATAAATTGGAAAATAAAGCAAGAAAGTGCTTGTCAAACAAATAAAGCAATACTGACAAACAATTGGGCCCACAATCAATAAGAACTGGGAGACCTTACTAACAGGAATAAAAGCAAGAAATGGAGAATGATCTACTCAGGGTGTCAAACTAGACTGTCTTCGATCAACTTTTATTCGATTCCATTTTAATGTTTTTGCAATTATGTTTTCTTGGGAATTAGTTCTGGGACAGCCTGTATGCTTACAGAAGCTATTTGTAGAATTCGAATTCCTCTGTTGTTTTATTCTGAGATGAATTCACTCTGTGATTATAAAATGGTAGAGTGTTGGAAGGTGTCTCACCTGAGCAGTAGGTGGGCACGGTTCAGCTGGGAAGCTTCTCTGTGATGCTGGAACACTCTCACCCACACGTAGAAAGTGCTGGAAACATTTCGGCCTCGAACCCAGTGCCACACCGCCTCTCCCATCTGCCTCAGAGCTTTATTCTCTGATGAAACAATCAGCAGCGTGCTCAGCAGAGTTACAACCAGGCATCAGAAAGTTAAGCGTGACATGTTCATTTCAGTTCATGTTCATTAACTGCCATTATTAAGTGAGTGACTCCCAATTAAATATGTATTACTGAAGATTGATTATGAAAGAAGGCTTTTCAGGTTCTGCAGTATGCCTACTTTCTGATGTACAGCCCTACAGCCCTATTTTATTTTACCAAGTTATGAGAGCAACATTAATAGTGATTGAACTATATAGAACCCATTTTTCTTAAAAACACAATATAAAGGCAGTGGCCTGCCCAGGAACTGAACATGCCACCTCTTAGCAACAAGCCCAATTTTTAAACAACCATACTATACTGCTGCTATTCAGGATAAAATGAAGAGCCTGGGGAAAGTTATTTAGTAGTAAACAAGCAAAAGCATGGCGTGGCAATACCTTTTGCCCAGTGCAGCCACATGGCCAGTGATCTCTGTGCTCCTCTCCTCTCTCTCCTCACATACAACATATTGGCAGCTTTCATTACTTCTGTCTTCTCCCTCCAACAAGCAAACAGCTGTAATGACAAACCATGGATGAATTCACATTAGCTTAACTTCTATCTAGAATGCATCCACACTTTGAATTTTCAGCACAATGTCATAATTAAAAACAAAAATGGCCATGTGCTGTCAGTGGATAACTAAACTGAGGGCACTGGTGTAATAGACAGCATTTATTCATTTTCTTGTTTTCCCATTTATGTAAATAAGCTGAATAAAGCAGGGGGTGTTTTGAACAGAAAACTGACTTGAAACAACTGCCTGCCTATGTGAGGTACCTTTTGCAACTGCGCTCTGTTGATATTTCTTTGCATTACGCGCCCTCTAGTGGCAGCTCTCCAATACTGCATACGAGCTGTTAACACTTGCAGGTGCTTCTTGTTGAGGTTCTGATCCAGTATGGTCAGTCTGCAGCGAGCCTGTTGGAGTTCACTGTGCCACAGACCAAAGCAGAAAGTGGTCAACCTCACCCGGCTGCCAGCCTGGAAGCAGGACATCTTGCACCTGTGTGTCATGGTCATTGCAGTCACTCTGTGCCAGGCCAGCAGGACCCTGTGTACATAAGATACAAACAAATTCAACAAGATACAAACAAAACCAGAACACCATTCTGAGCATAAACTTTGGACAAAAACACATGGCTTCACCTTTGATCAACAATATAGTCTTGCCAGAGTACACAGGGAAATTAGCCATTCTCCCTATGAGTGATACAATTTGTTTACAAACGAGAACAGGGAGTGCAACAGGGAACACCATGTTCTGTGAGTGAATTAAATTGGGCATACCAGGACATTTGCTTTGATTTATTTTTGAGCATGTTGGATCATATCTAACTTTCACACACTAATTTGACAGAAGATGAAGACCAGCCAGATCTGCCCCACCTTCGGCACTGTTGTTGGGTGTGGAAGGCTTTGCTTGTCAGAGATGAGCGGTAAGCTGTAGCCCAGTGTCTGAAAGCCTCTGCCAGGCCAATCCTCTGGCTGTGCTGCAGGAACGCTAGTGCCACCTGCTGGTGAGCGCAGCTCTGTC